>CM053609.1:89915175-89960689 GCA_028646535.1 Procyon lotor | reverse complement strand
GCTCAGGTCATGATCCTGGAGTCCCAGGATCGAGTCTCACATCAGGCTCCACGGGGAGCCTGCTTCTCCCTCTGACCTTCTTCCCTCTTATGCTTTCTCTCACTCACTCTCTCTCTCTCTCAAATGGATAAATAAAATCTTTAAAAAAAAATATTGGAAACAATTTAAGAGTTCCTCAGTAGGGGGTTAGTTGAATAAATCATGGACATTCATATAATGGAATATTCAGATTGTAAAGAAAATGAGATAGATACACATAATCTATTTTTATGTGAAACATGCACATTCTGGAACAGTATGAATTTCTTGAATCTGAATCTTATTTTAGAGAAAAGGAGTGTTTGTATATGCACTAAAAAATTTGGAAGGCAATATACCAAATTGTTAATCATCTGGTAGAATGTGATTATGTGTGATGATCACCACTTTCTAATTTTCATATTTTTCTATTTTTTACATTTAAAAAATAATGAACATGTATGTTATAATCAGTAAGAGTAATAAAAATAATCTACATTACAAGTACGTTCTCATTTTGTTGCCTGGCATTTTTCATAAACCTCAGCTGATTCTGTGCATTAGGCTTCTTAAGACTGTTTTTATAAGACATTTGTTGTGTTTCCTTCCTTTCGTCGTGTGTGTGTGTGTGTGTGTGTGTGTGTGTGTATCTTTTTAAAATCTGAAGTTCTGGGGCACCTGGGTGGCCCAAGCAGTTAAGTGACTGCCTTCAGCTCAGGTCATGATCCCAGGGTCCTGGGATTGAGTTCCACATCAGGAGCCCTGCTCAGCGGAGAGCCTGCTTTACCCTCTCCCTCTGCCTGCTGTTCTGCCTACTTGTGCTCTCTATCTCTCTGACAAATAAATAAAATAAAATAAAATCTGAAGTTCAATGGAAAGGTGTCAGTGTTGCCTCAAGAGTCCTTTTCAATACTACTCATTTTCGTCCTCAACAGAAAGCAATGTAGATCGGTGGTTAAGTGTATATACACTGGTTTGAATTCAGACTGGCATTTTTTTAGTGTGTGGCCTTGGGCACGTTATATGACTGCGTTACCCCAGTTTCCTCATCTGGAAAGTAGATGATGCAAAATATCCACAAATCTATTGTATAACCTTAGTATAATCCTAAGGTGGTTGTGGAGATTTAATGAGTGAATACATACATAGCACTTGGCACAATTCCTGACAAGAGTCAGTGGTCAGTAAATGTTATGTTGCTCCTGTCACTACTATTTCGATTAGGATCAATTCTTTTCTTTTGTCTTATCTTCTAGAATAACCTCCATCTGTGAAGTCATATGGTGTTGGTCTATCAGCATCTTAACCAGCATGTTACGAATTTTTTTAAATCCAACTTTTACCATTCTAAAAATCAAAGAAACCCTTTGGACTCTACTTATATGACTCCTCTTTTTTTTCAGACGTTAAATGTGGTCTCTCCTGTCCTTAGATTCATTTCACCATTGATTTCCTCTGGTATTAGAAGTGAATGTTTATTAGTGCCAGGATCATATGCTTTTAATAGGTGAGAAACAGGAACAGCACGTGCAAATCTCTACAGAGGCCAGACAAGTGGTAGGTAATGGAATAGTCTAGGTGTGACAGGGAGTGATGGAAACAGCGCCGACCCAGAGAGGTCAAGAGAACCTGGAAGTCCGGAGTTTTGCATGGGCCAGACAAAACTCTCTGTGACTTGTATGTACCTTTAAAGAGTTTGCTGGGTTTTTTATTTAAGAATGCTGTGGGGGCGCCTGGGTGGCTCAGGCGTTGAGCGGCTGCCTTCGGCTCAGGTCATGATCCCCGGGTCCTGGGATCTAGCCCCGTTTGCCTTTGGCTCAGGTCATGCTCCCAGGGTCCTGGGATTGAGCCCCGCATCAGGCTCCCTGCTCTGCAGGAAGCCTGCTTCTCCCGCTACCATTCCCTCTGCTTGTGTTCCCTCTCTCGCTGTGTTTCTCTCTGTCAAATAAATAAAATCTTTAAAAAAAAAAAAAGAATGCTGTGGCTGACTTGCTTAAATTTCATGGTAATTTTTATTAAATCTATATTTACATAACTGTTAGCATTTCTTATGTATTTAAATCTTCACACAAGAAAGCGGTCAGATTATCAAGGATAGTCGGTTCATTACATAGTGCACTCAGGTCTACTGCAATGTTATTAATTTTAGATATTGTAACTGCCTTCTATAGCCATAAGGCACGCCTAGCTTAGGCTTATGGAATGTTTCTCTTCCCAATAAAGATAATTTTCATCTGTGTTAGGACAGTTGGGAAAATGGTTTCTTTATGATCTCCGCCCCCGCTTACCCTCCCCCCACCCAAAGATGGGTTGCCAAACCTTGAATTATTTCACTGGGTGTATTATTGTGGCAAGAGTTTAGTAGCATATTTCTAAAGACTGCTTTCAACCACTCTGCAAATCGGAAAGCAGTCAGTGGTTGCTAAGAGACATACTATTCAAGCGTCCCCATAAACATATGTACTGCTGGAGATGGCGATTTAGCAATTTGTATTTCACATTTGCAGTTATATTTAGCTGAAAGGTGCCATAATTATCATGCAAATTATGCAAATTGTTTGCCCTGTCCTTAAAAGTGACCTTTTATCATTGTGTTTCAAAAACTCAAGACAAATTGTACATGACATAAGCCAGCCAGTTAAAAAATTTTAAGTTCTAAACTGAAATAAGTTCCACGAGGCCTTGAATCTCGGCTTTAATACAAAGAGCTATTTTCCAAACAAATTCCTTGAATATGTCAAAATGTTTACATTTCTCTCTGAGTCTCTATAGCAAATAAAACTTGAGAGAACCTAGTCGATCAGGAATTTTATCAGGTAGCCATTACCAATTCAGAAGGAACCTCTTCACCTCGCCCCATCCAGTCCAACCTGTAACGTAGCAACCTTGGAGAAGGACTTCAGCGTTGTGGCTCCTGCTTCCAGAGCCAGCTCTGCGGGTGTGCAGCTTGGGCCGTGACTTGGGGCCGTGTGCCGAGGAGAGCCCTGCTCTTGGTTTCATGCTTTGCTGTTGCTGTCTTGAAATTCTTCACGGGTTTTGCACAAGGAGCACTGCATTTTCATTTTGCATTGGGCCCCACAAATTCTGTAGCTAGTCCCTGCCTGCATCCCACTAAGTGCATCATTATGTAGAATAACCACTCTTTCCTGAAATGCTGACCAAATTGATTGTCTTAAAATTTTAAAACGCCAGTTTTTGTTGAATCAGTCTAAATGAATGCTTGGGGGAGAAAAGAATGGACTTCTCTAGTTTGTGGGAAGATTGCCTGAAATTAGGAAGAAAATAAAAGCATTGTGACGTGGCAGATTTGTTCATATTTAAAGGACTTACACCTTTGAAGTTTTTATACTGAGTTTCCAGAGGGGTCTTAAAGTAAGAATTGCTAGAAGCTTATAGCCTTGTGCTTTGTCGGTGGTGCCCGTAGATCAGCTCATTTGATGTGTTGGTCCTCTTGAGTTCTCATTCATTGGAGTCAGGTTGCTGTTGGCTCCGGCTGCTTGGTTCTGGGCTGTTTGTTTTCTCCATATGCAAAGGTGTTTGGAAGGTATCATTGTTCAGGTGATAAAACAGCTAAAGTTAAAAACAAAGCCAGAAATGTGGAGGCCTGATTTAGTTTGGATGAAAACATTTACATGAAAACATGTATAATCCATGTAGAATACCAATTTCATTGATTGTTTACTTGATGTTCTTTAAAATCTTACCATGGAATGAGGCGTGGTAGTTGCTTCTTTATCATAGCAGAGGGCAGTTGGGCTTTTTGTTTCAAGCCTTTTGCTCTTGATTTTTAAAAAGAGTTTTAATTGGGGTGCTTGGGGTGGTGCAGTCAGTTAAGCGTATGACTCTTGGTTTCAGCTGAGGTGTGATCTCAGGGTCGTGAGATCGAGCCCCACGTTGGACTATGCTCAGTGTGGACTCTGCTTGAAATTCTCTCTCCCTCTCCCTTTGCCCCTCCTGCTCGTGCTTTCTCTCTCTCTGTCTCTCTCTCTCTGTCTTAAATAAATCTTTAAAAAATTTTTTTAATTGGTAATGTCTGTTTAAAAAAATACAAATATATTTATGTGGTTTATAAAGACAAATAGCAGTCTGCTGCCCCAGGCCTTCTCCAGCCGAGTCTCACTCCCTGGAGGTAACCACATTCAAGTCTTTTAGCTGTTTGCTTGTATGTAGCTCCATAAGTCTAAGTAGCATTCTCATACTGCTGTTTCTTGATTTTTAAAAACTTTCCCTGCTATAAATCATTATACGTCTCCGTCTCTATCTCCCACCTCTATCTCTTAACAATGTGGTTAGTTATGTCACAAAATCTAATGAAATGAAATTACAGTGTTAACGTTAGTAGGATTGTGTACATGTTCACAGCTGAGGCACATCTTATACTATAATTGCATTTCTTCTCTGGTAGAGTTTTTTTGAAAAGCCCTGGAATGAACAATATGCCTTATTTTTCATATGCTTGCGTTCCCATGCGTGGGTTACTAGTTCCCCGCTCAGTTCTCTGAGAGCACCGTACTGCTCTTCTCAGTCTGGCCCACGCATCAGCCAGTCTCTCAGTTCCCTTGTTTCCTTTGGGGGCCTCCTTCCTGCAGCTGGAGCCCCATCATCCTGCTCTGGTCGGCACTGGTGGCTTCCCCTAGGCTGTATCCACAGTGGTCATCCTGGGACTTCCCTTTGCCACTCTTCCACACTGTGTCTTTGCTGGCTTATTTCCCTTTCTTTCATTTTGGCATGATACATCCTCTAGATGCTTCCTAAGAAAGTGTGAATGGGATATAAGTTTTTCAAGACCTGGTTCTCTGAACATGTCTTTATTCTACCCACATACTTGATTGACATTTTGGCCAGGTATAGACTTACGGGTTAGAACCCATATTCCCTCAGAAGTTTTAGGGAATTCTAGATTGTCTTCTATTTCCAGTGTTGGTATTGAGGAGGCCTGCACCGGCTAAACTCCTTATCCTTTACAGTGACCTATTGTCTCCCTAAGCTTTTGGATCTACTCTTTGTCCCCAGTGTCCAGATAATTCAAAGTGATGTGCTTTGGTGCAGGTCTTTGTTTATTAATTGTACAGAGAACATAATGGCCGTGTATATATTGAAACTCATGTCCTTTTTTTTTTTTTTTTTTCCTTTTAATTGCATTGAGTTCTTTGTCAGGTAATATCATTTTCTTTGTTTTTGTATCTCTGTACCTATTCTCTGTGCCTTTTTGGAATGGGTTGGACCTTCTGGATTGATCTTTTAGTTATCTTCTTTAAAACTGTCTTCTTTTAGGGGCTCCTGGGTGGCTCAGCAGGCTAAAACCTCTGCCATCAGCTCAGGTCATGATCTCAGGGTCCTGGGATCAAGCCCTGTGTTGGGCTCTCTGCTCAGCAGGGAGCCTGCTTCCCCCTCTCTCTCTGCCTGCCTCTCTGCCTCCTTGTGATCTCTCTCTCTGTCAAATAAATAAATAAAATCTTAAAAAAAAAACAAAAAAAAACCTGTCTTTTGGTTATACTTTGAGGATACATTTGCTCATTTTAATGTCCCAGTTCTTCTGAACTTTTTATTTCTGTTACATCTTGAATTTCCAAAAGCTTTTTTTTATTTTCTGAATGTGTCATCTGTAACAACTCTGCTTTCATTTTAGGGATCCAGTAGATTTGTTTATTTCTGAGGATAAGTTCTTTTCTGTGTTTTTTTGGTTTGTTTTTTACTTGCATTGTGGCTATTTCCTCTGAATTCTTTATGATTGTTTTGGTCTCTGTCTTTTATGTTAGGATATCTGGTGATCCTTGGCTTCATAGTTACATGTTAGTCATCAAAGAGGCTTCTTAGGGCCATCTAAGAGCCTCTTTAGAACGTGTGTGTGCGCGTGCACGCCCATATGCGTGCACACATATGGGAGACACTTAGTACATTGAGCAGAGACCTTGCTCTTTCATCGAGAAACCCTCAATTATTAGTGTATCAATAGGTGCTTCCTCTTGAAGCTGTCAAGAGGCTGAGGCTGAGGTCCCTCAAAAGGGACCTTCTTGTCCCCTACCCCATCCAGAATTTTGGGGGCTTAGGGAAGGGTGCCAGCCAAGGTCTCATTCTTCAGCACGCAGAGTTTTATTTAATCCTTTTATTTTCAATAAGTTTTTCATTTTACTGTGTACAGTGTCCTAATGACTAAGACTTGCATGTTTATGCTCTCCAGACTTCGATTGTAAATCTTCAGTCCACTGCTTGGGACATGGATCTGGGAGGTCTAGTTACTCTTTTGACAAACTTTCAACCAGCCCTCCTGTTTTTAGTTCCCCACACCCTTGCCATCAAATATATCTGGTGTCTTCAATTCTTAAGCCTTTTAAGGGTTCTCTGGTGTGAACTGGCTTGCTTCTTGGTTGGCTTCCATCCCTGCTGGCAGAATGGAAAAACACTTAGTGGAGTGGAGAAAGAGGAAACCTAAGATAGTTACCCCTTGCCATCCACTTTCCATCTTTGATAAATTTGCAGATTTGTCTCATCTGCTCTCTACTCCTCTCTGCCCTGTGTGTTTCTTCCTTTTTTCTTCCTTTATTTTCATCTCAGGGAGGGCTCGGAGGGAGAAAGTTTCAGTCTCCTCTGTCTGATTGGAAGACCCTAACTGCCTTTTTCATTTTGCCCTTCTCATTTCACTGTAGATTTTTTATGAGGCTCAAAGGAGGAAGATTCTTTGGCTAAATCACTGTATGGTTCATCCTTGTTTGTTAACTTCAGGAAGACTGGTTTTGTCAACTACGAGTCAGCACGTTGGCAAGTCTGTCTTTGCTCTATAATCACCTTGGAAACTCTCCAGCTTCTATTCTCTGACAAGTTGCTGCTATATTGTAGGGAGTACAGTGCTGGGCATTTACAGATGCTAGATTATATTTCTTATTGCTTTTTTTGTAGGGAGTATATAGATGACTAAGCACAAACATATTTTGTTTTGGAAATCAGAGCTCATCCTACTCCCCCTTTTTTGGGCCTGTGCATTATTTTACTTTTTCTTTTGTCTTTTATACCATAAAATCATCAAAAATGTGCTCTGCAGAGCAGCAGAAAAGTAATTTATTTACTGTAATTTTTTCTCATAGGATATTATATATATGTATATATATTTGTGGCCTTGTAAACAACAAGTCAGATGCCTGATTATGCATTTTTTTGAGGGCTTAATGAAAACATTAGTTAAATAATTTTTGCTTGATTATTTTATTTTCATTAAGCTCCTAAGATTACGCATTTTTTTGAGGGCTTAATGAAAACATTAGTTAAATAATTTTTGCTTGATTATTTTATTTTCATTAAGCTCCTAAGATTACCAGTACCTACGTAAGTGTAGTTGATTCAGGTTTTGCTAGCAGTACATCCCTCAAACTTCTCTTATTTATGCTGGTTGCAAATTACTCATTAAATCCTTTTACAATGCTTAAAAATAGAAACCAGATTAAAAAAGAGAACTTAAAGGTTAATTATTTCCATTAACAAGGAATAAGATGATTAGGTTAGAGATCTTATGTCATTTTATCTGTGTGGTAGATAAGAGATACTGAACCCATGGGATTTTTTTTTTTGCTTTATAATGGACACATACCTTTCGTTCTTAGACTATTTCCTGTGGAAATGTATAGTTGACTTGCTTGTTGCGTTCCCGATGGGCTCCAACTTTGTTCAGCGGTGTGTGTGTGTGCACAGCAACAGGACAGTTTCTGGCATATGCAGAGATTGTTGATGGGATGATTGATTGCGTCGCTGAGTGGGCAGAGAGAGGGCAGCTATTTTAACAGCATCTTCTCTTCTGATAGGCTGCTGGTGAAGGTATGTGTTGTTGAACCGGCCATGAACACTCTCTTTCCACTTCAACTCCTAACTTCTTCATAGGTCAGCCCGGGTGTCACTTCCTCCAGAGCCTTCCCTATCACCCTGCGTCTCCCGGATGCAGTAGATTTGTCTGCTATATATTCAGCATCCTAAACCACTTATGTTCTTTATTTACCTATATCCCTCATTTAGGATAGGCTCTGTGAAAGCTGTGTCTGTCTTGCTCATCATTGTATCCCTGACACCTTGCCCAGTGGCTGGCTCTTAATAGGCACACATATTTATTTGAGGTATTCATTTTTTGGGTGGGTGGATGGATGGATGACATTGTGTAGCCAAAAATCACACCTGTCTCACTGTCCAATTTTTGAAGATTCTCCTTGGGTTTGTTCTTCCTGCCATTATCTCAAGGGCCATTCTTTGTCTATAATTTTGTCTTCTGCTCAAAGAAAAGCAGCAAGCAAAAGTAGATATTTTATTTGATTACTGCCCAGTGAATTGTTCTCCTACTGTCTTAATCACCTGATTCATGCTTATGGAGGTCTTGATAGCTTCTTTGATAATTAAGGTAGTCTGTGTTCATCTGTAGACTGTCTGTATGTTCTTGAAATGTTTTACTATAAAGTCAACTTAATTATAAACAATGAGTCTTGCTTTATTGTGATGATAATGAACGTATGAGGAACACAGTAAAATTCAAACCAGTCTCCAAGTTCGTTCTTCAGCTAGAGAAGAACCTGCCCAGTCATTTAAAAAAATAAAGTTTTATTGAAATATAATTCATATACCATAAAATTCACCTTTTAAAGTTTACAGTTCAGTGTTTTTGAGTGTATTCACCAACTTGTGCAGCCATCACTACCATATAATCACAGAACATTTTTTATCGTCCCCCAAAGAAACACTATGGTCCTTAGCAGACATTCTTCCTTGTGCTGTGCATATGCATTGGCGTATTCCAGATAGTTCACATAAATGGAATCCTGCAATAATTGGCCTTTTGTGTCCGGCTTCTTTGACTTAGCATAATGTTCGAGAGGTCCATCCACGCGGTACCATAGATCAGTAGTCATTCCTTTTTATGGATGACTCGTAGTCCACTGGAGCACATTTTGCTCATCCATGCAGGAGTTGGACGTTAGGGTTGTTTTGGGTATGGGCTCTTAGGAATCATGCTGCTCTGAACACTCATGTGCAAGTTTTTGTGTTACATGTTGATATCAGGATTCAGTTTTTAACTTTAGCTTATAAGTGAGTAGAAACTTGATAAATGTTATTCATATGTAGCATACATACAGAAATTGTAAATGTTTATCTCAGTGAATATTTACAAAGTGAGCACACCTGTGTGATAAGAACCAAGCTCTACAAAGAGAACATTTTCAGTATCTCTGGGGACTCGGGGATGTTGGCTCTGGGTTAGGTTGTTTGACTTCCCCGAGTAGAGTTGCTCGAGTAGAGTTGAAGGCTTCATCTTAACTATGTATTTGGAGCATAAACTCAGTAGGTAGCTTATGTTACAACAGGGCAGCAGCTGAGATGACGGACTCTAGGGCCTCGATTGCTTGGGTTCAAATTCTAGCTCCATATATTAGTGTGAAGCCATGGGCAAATTGCCTAACATCTCTGTGCTCCGATTTCCTCATCTGTAAAATGGGGATAAAACTACCTCATTGAGGGGAAGCACCTGGGAGCCTCAGGCGGTTAAGTGTCCTCTTGATCTTAGCTCAGGTCTTGGTCTCGGGGTCATGAGTTCAAGCTCCGCATTGGAGTGGAGCCTGCTTAAACACACAAATAGAAAACTACCTTATAGGGAGGGTTACTCCAAGTAGATGGCTTAGAAAATTGCGTGATGATCATACTAAAAGCTGTATGTGTGTTCTCTTATTATTGTTGTTATGATTATTGTTACTGTGTCTGTCTCTTCATTAGAATGTAAGCCCCTTACCTGCCTTATGTATCACTGTGTTTCCAAAGACTAGCACTATTGTCTGGCACTTAATAGATACTCAGTAAATTTTTAAAGAAGTAAAGGAGGGAGGGATTTTAAATGATGAGTGGCAGAATTCCTAAATCGTTTCCTGAACCCACTTTTGACATCTACACTGTCTTTCATTTACAACAGCTTTTGGAGCTATTTGACAGTGAAGATCCTCGGGAACGGGACTACTTAAAAACAGTCTTACACAGAATTTATGGCAAATTTCTTGGTCTTAGAGCATTTATCCGAAAACAGATTAACAATATTTTTCTAAGGTAAGTGGAGGGTGGGAGGAGAAGGCGGAGCAAAATTGGTGGTTTTATAGAAGGTGTTAAATAAACTTCAAACATTTGAACATCGTGTGCTGACTTTATTCTTTTCTTTTTTAAAAAAGGTTTGTTTATGAAACAGAACACTTCAATGGTGTAGCTGAACTGCTGGAAATACTAGGAAGGTAAGCACATTCTTAGCTAATTGCTAATCTCGGGTGAATATCATTTTGAGAATTAGATTCAAGTGGCACAGGGAAATGCTGACCTAGCTTTCTTGCCATGTGCACCCTGGGAACTCTCATTTGTGCTTTCGCGTGTTTCCCAACTGACTCTACAAGACATGATTTCTTGTTCCTCCTTGTGCCACAATTACACATTGCTGATTCTACTGGAATGACTGAAAGAGCTAACAGTTTGTTCATTGCTGCAGAGAAAATGCATCTAATTACAGTCAAGCCCGTTACTCCACAACATCTTATTCTCCTTAGTTTCTAGACTGCCTGTCCTTTGCCATTCTTTTTGAAAGCAAGTTAAATTGGAAAGATTGCCATTTTCAAAGGAACCATGTACCCAGGTGTAGTTCTTGAACAGCTGCTGCCGGGAGAAGTGGAAGGAGTTGGAAAGAGACAGCTGTTGTGTAGGTTTTTATACACCAGGGAGGTTAATGTGACTGGACAATGTGATTACTTAGTTTCTCTTCCTAATGTGAGGAGAAAAAGAAGATGGAGTCACATGGTTTTTTCTGTGACTTCCCTAGGTTGGGGGGCTCTGGGTCTGTGGTATTATTGGTCAGAGAAGAAATTTCAGGAATGGTGTCTGCACATGACAAGGGTCATAAGTGAGGAGGTCAGTGATTTTGGGGGGAAGGGAAAATGAAGAGTTATTGATTATAAAAGCTTTTGAGAGTCATCCAACTAGATGTTAAGTGTGTAAGAGCCTGCGCTACTTTACCATAGCAAATTTTCTTAAATTTCCTTCCTGCTTAAATGTATTCTTTGAAGTCACTCAGAAATCTTGAGTGCCATTGAATGCCATCGGGTGGGGTTTGGGCTGTTTTGGACTAAACATAGACTGATTCAGATTTAACCTGGTCTTCCAGGAGCAGGTTGTCTCAGTTGAGCTGGTTGTGATCACGATGCTAATTCATGTTTCTTTTTCTTTTTCCTAGTATTATCAATGGCTTTGCTTTACCTCTTAAGGCAGAACACAAACAGTTTCTGGTGAAAGTGTTGATCCCTTTACACACTGTCAGGAGCTTATCACTCTTCCATGCCCAGGTAGAATTTTATGCAACTACTTTTGGAAGAAAATTAGAAGTTTACAAACTCATTGTTTCGTTGATATTGATATTTTCTTAGTTTAAAAAACTCATAAAATGCTTCCCAAGGAAAATTGAAATGTGTGCTCTGTTTTTTTGTGCATAGGAGAATCATGGGAATATTTTTCAAGTGGGAGGAGCATTTGTTCAGTCATTTTACCTGAGAACTTTGAGGACTTGCCTAATTCACAAAATTATATATTGAACATGTTGCATACAATCAAATGTGTAACGGGTTTTTCAGATTTTGGCTTTGGACATGTATAATCATTTTGGAGTATTCTGGAATATTTTTTCCTCATTAGTCTATCAGTTGCTCCTTGCCCCCTCTTTAGTTAGTTCACTATTTCCTTCTCGCTTTCTACACATAAATAAGCATCCTCACAAGTCAACAAATATTCTCACATCTTTTGATTTTTAGTCTCCATTACTTTAAAAAGCCTACTCTGTCTTGACCCAAGTCTGGTTTTCGTGCTAACACTGCCTTGTGTGGTGAGCATGTCACTAGGGGACAGATAAATAATATGGTGGCATTTTAATTTTAGTATTCCAAACCAATGGGAATGTTTTGAGTTTGCATAAAAATGTCACACATTTTTCTGAGCAATGTTCCTCTTTAAATGTGAAATTCTGTGTTTCGAGGAAAAATTAGTCCATATGTTTCTAATTTAGAACACCATCAAAATGTTGTTTCGCAAGGGTGGATTTCTTGTCCAAAAATCTTTACAAGCCCTTTTACAAATCTTGCCTCTAGTTTTTGAAATAGGCCATCACATTGCACGAGCGTGTAAAAGAATTCTTAACCTAGATGAGGCAGCGTCAGATGTAAAACTCTTCACTCTTCCGGCTGTGGCAGGTATAACCTTTTATCTCTTCACGAAACTGCTTCAGTTCGCATGGGCCACTTTAGGCAATCAGCAGGGTGTTTAGTAAGTGCTGCCTACGTTTTATCTAGGACTCTTCTGGAACCGCAGGAAAACCCAGTGCTGTCAAGGTTGGCAAAAAGAGAAAGGAAGCCCATGAGATGTAGCTTAGACTGTATGTAGATGAGATACTTTAAGAATATACTGACTGTGATATTTCTGCTTTTCATTAGCTGGATACTTCATGTCTCAGTATTTTTTAAAAAAAAAATTCCCCTGGGGTGTTATTAGTGTCAATCTTCGGTTTGAAAAAGTAGCTTTTTATTTCACTTTATATATATCTTATTTTTAAAATGAATTGAACATGAAGTTACTAAAACCAGAGTCTAGAAACTTTTTAGGAAGTTTTAATATGTCTTTTGAGTCCTTTTGAGTATATAGCATTTCCAATTTTGTCTCTCATTTTTCTGTTTCTCCAGCTGGCGTATTGCATAGTACAGTTTCTGGAGAAAGATCCTTCACTCACAGAACCAGTAAGTATTTTTTCTATAATTTCAAAAAACTTCAAAAAGACTACCTTTCATGGAGTATATATGGAAAATCAAGTGCCATTGTTTTTCTCCTTTTCATTTTAGGTTATTAGGGGGTTAATGAAATTCTGGCCTAAAACATGTAGTCAAAAAGAGGTAAGTGCTTAATGTTAGGGTGTTAAGAACTTACTAGATACTCTGCAGAGTGTCAGGCTCTGAGCTAGTTGGTATGTGTAAAAATACATTATTTCATCCAATCTTCATTTTTTTAAAAGATTTTCTTTAATTATTTGAGAGAGAGAGAGAGAGAGAGCATCAGCAGAGGGAGAGGCAGGCTCCCCCCCGAGCAAGGAGCCCAGTGTGGGATTTGATCCCAAGACACTGGGACCATGACCCAAGCCAAAAGCAGACACTTAACCAACTGAGCCACCCAGGCGTCCCATCCAATCTTCATTTTATGTCTCTAAAGCAGGACTGTAAAAACCACGTTTTACTAGTTTTCAAATGGAAGCACAGAGAACTTAAGTAGCCTCCCTGAGTATGCTAAGTACAAATGATCAGGTCAGAATCTGCCACCATGACTCCTGAGCCCTGAACTTTCATCACGCTCTGCTCGGTCCCAGGGAAACCCTAGCCAGGCTCTTGTCGTGTGTCTCACTGTCTAGCTTTATCACAGTCACCTTTCTAGTGACCACTCCTAGGATGGAGGCTTTGGTGTTGCTGTAGACAGATGCGTGAGCAACCTGCCCAAATACCCTGCGTTAAAATATGTTAGAGATGGGATCTTATGATATGTAATTTTAAAATCTATTACAGACCTTCAATTTCAGGTGTTCACAGGACTGGAAATGTCTGACCTACGATTTTTTATACTTTTGCCAAGACCTAAGCAGCATGTGCCATGTGAGGTTGTGGGGGAGTAAGTCTTAGCTTAGACGTGAGCCCAGCCGGGTGCCGCATCTGTACTCACTCTTCTATAGAAACCACGTGGAAAATGGCCTAGCAAGAAAGGTCAGCTGTTAGTTTGACATTTGGGGGAGAATTTTGGGATGTATTTATTTTATAATTTGTCTATGTATCTTGACAAATGGCAAGGGTCTCCTGCCTACTGTATATTACTTTTAACAGAAATACACTCCTTCTCAAATCAGTTTCAATTCTCCAAAACCTTACTTTACACAATTTCAGAAAGTCATCTAATTTTTAATACCTGTGTGACAAAAGTTACGCTATATATTGCTACCCACATGCACCTTCAAGATACGAAAACATGGTCATTTTTCATATTTTAATTGCATAGTTTTTTTCTAAGATAATTATTTTTTTATGTCTAAATAGGTAACTGGTTTTTATTTCTCTGTCAGTTTTCCATTATACTGAAAACAGTTGACTGTGCTATTGATTTGGCTCAGCTCCATTTGATCTAAAAGTTTGGTTTCAGGGCGCCTGGGTGGCTTAGTTGGTTAGGTGTCCAACCCCTGATTTTTGGTTCATGTCGTGTTCTCAGGGTCCTGGGATCAGCCGTGTCAGGCCCCTGGCTCAGCAGAGAGTCGTCTTATCTCCCTTTCCCTCTGTGTCTCCTCCCCCCAACCCCACATGCACGCACTCGCTCTCCCTCTCTCTAAAATAAATCTTGAAAAAAAAAACTTAAAGCTCTGTTTCCTGAGACACACAGTGCCGAGGCTTTCATTGTAGTCAGTGGCGAGCAGTTGTGCACACGTGTGTCCGTGTGCAGATTGGGTCAGCGTTTGCTCATGGGTTTAAGGTGGTACCTGTGTGTGGGTGAACCTGCTCATTTGTGTCTCTCCGGCTCTCTGTGTTCTGTTAATGAGTGTATCCTAGAGGAGAACCTAGCACACAGCAGGGGCTGAGAACATTTCGCAGATAGCTGCATGCGCTGCCGTGAACTTCTGTCCATCCGTGCAAGAGGCTGCTCCCCCACTGTTTGAAAGTAAGAGTAGGGGGGCCGATGCCAGGCTGATAGCAATAGAGCGGAGAGCCCCACGGACACATGGCTGTTGTTTCCCAGGGGCCCTGCTGCAGTGTGTAAGGGCCCCTTGTTCTGGGTTTTAGATGTAGCACGTAGAGAATTTTTTTTCAAAGTAAACAGAATCATACTTTCAAAGTTATAGGGAATTTGCTCGTAACAAGTGCCCTCTGCTGAAATCTTTGTGACATGAACATCTAATATAAGATGATGCTTAATTTGTTCCTGTTTGGTTTTATGTGTAAATTTTTCTTAAAACATTTTAAACTCTCATTAATCCTTATCATTCACTTGGATTTTTAAATTAAGTACCTGACATTTTGTGCTTTGTATGTACTTACAGGTCATGTTCCTTGGGGAGCTGGAAGAAATATTGGATGTGATTGAACCCTCACAATTTGTTAAGATTCAAGAACCTTTGTTTAAACAAATTGCCAAGTGTGTATCTAGCCCCCATTTTCAGGTTAGTAGTAACGAGAGGATGAACTGCAGTGGCCTGTGCAACATATGTTATTTGGTTAAATTTTATTTGTATTGAAAGACATGGAATGGGCACTGGCTACTTGTTTTTTAGTTGCTATTTTCTCACGCAATAATAATTTTCATAATAACCACCTTTGTCTTGAACACGTGCAGTATGACAGCTCCTTTGATGGTGCTTTCTGCCTAGTAACTTCAGTTCTCATGATCACTCTACAAGGAGGGCGTTATGATTTGAACACTGAAGTTCCAAGTGGTAAAATAACTTGTCTCTCAGTCAGAGAAAGACAAGTATCACATGATCTCTCTGATAATGAAGAATTTGAGAGGCAAGGCGGGAGTTTGGGGAGGTGGGGGAGAGAAATGAAACAGGAAGGGATGGGGAGGGAGACAAACCATAAGAGACTCCTAGACTCAAGAAATGAACTAAGGGTGGCCGGGGGGGGAGGGTGGTGTGGATGGGTAGGGATAGGGTGGCTGGATTGTGGACATTGGGGAGGGTATGTGCTGTTAAGTGCTGTGAAATGTGTAAGCCCGACAATTCACAGACATGTACCCTGGGGCAAATAATACATTATATGTTAATAAAAATTAAAAAAAAAATAACTTGTCTCAAATTAAATGGACGAGTAAGAGGTGGACTGGTAGCGTTCCTATAGAGTGTAAGAGAGAAAGCGCGATAAAGCTTAAGAGGCAAAGCGAATGTGCATATATACTGTGCTAGATGCTTTTCATACCCTATTTGTAAATTTCACATTATCCTGTGAGACTCAGCCCTTCCTGCTCAGCCCCACCCCCGCTGTTTTCTAGATGAAAAAATTGAGACTCAGAATAATTTGCTTAAGGCCCCAAGTTCATAAGAAGTCAGGTGTAGCTTCTTGTGAAAGCTGGTCACCTTCCCGTGGCACCACTCCGCCTCCTTGTGGCCACTGCGGGGGATCACAGGGAAGTGAACCTAGCAACCTTTCTCTCAACCAGGGCTGTTGCTGCAGAACGCACAGAGGAGGGAAGGGGGTGATTTGGGGCGAAAACAAGTCAGGTTTTATATCCTTTCACTGCCTCACCGAAGGTCCAAATCACAGACCTTGAAGATTAACTCTTTATATACTGCCTGCTGATTCGAAGAGATGGTTCAGATTGTAGTTGGTAGCACACAACCCCACAGCCAACGTGATAGACTCAGCGGTGGTCTTTTCTCCCGAGCTCTGGATTGTCTACCTTATTTTTCAGTTTTCATCAAGAGGTCTGACATTGTGGAAAGCAAGGAGCAGAAACCTCTCTCTCTCTCTCTTTGTCTCTCTCTCTTTTCTTTGAGAAATCTCTTTTAAGATCACCAGGGAGGCTTAAATGATGCACAGAAGCTTAGAAAGGAGAGAAAATGTCTAGTAAGCACAGCTGTGTCCATTCAGGCTGCTGTAGCAAAAGACCACAGACTGGGTGGCTTATAAACAGCAGAAATTTATTTCTCTTGTTTCTGGAGGCTAGAAGTTTGAGATCAGGGTGCCATAGCACAGTAGAGTGAGACCTCTCCTCTCAGTTGTGGGTTTCTTATATACTCCCTTGCAGAAGGGCTAATGATCTCCCTGGAGCCTATTTTATAAGCACTAATCCCATTCATGAGGGCTCCACTCTTATGACTTTAGTACCTTCCAAAAGCCCCCCTACTCATACCATCATCTTTGGAGATTAGGATCTCAACATACGAATTTTGTGGGAATAGAACCATTCAGGTCACAGCAGGCTTCTGTAACAAAACACCACAGACCATGTGACTTAAACCACAGAAATTTATTTCTCACAATTCTGGAGGCTGGAAGTCTGAGATCAGAGTGCCAGCCCGGTCTGCTTCTGGTGAGGGCTCCCTCTCTGGCTTGCAGACGGCTGGCTGCCTTCTCACTGTGTCCTCGCATGACCTTCCTCAGTGTGTGTCTGATGAAAGACAAGATCTCTTTCTTCCTCCTCTTGAGACCACCAGGCCTATTGGACTTGGACCCTGCCCTGATGACTTCATTTAACCTTAATTACCTCCAGAAAGTCCTGTCTTTAAATACACTCACACTGAAGATCAGGGCTTCAATGATGAATTTGAGGGGACAGTTTTGTCCTTAGCAGAAGGAAAAGAGAATTTAAAATTATTTGGCAGAAGTAAAATTTAGAATAAAAGTAAGGATAGCAAAGAGCTTCTTTATTCACTTAAGTGTTCATTGGTGCAGTGTAGCCTGCAAACATTTTTGAGTGCCGCTCTGTCTAGCCGCTTGCCTTTCACTCCTTGCCCACCTGGTGTGGCATCGGGGTCGGAGGGCTCCAACCAGAGACCGCACACACCAATGTGCACGGAGGACACTGGGTCCCAGGACAGTAATGATTCTGTCCTAGTGTTAGACCTGCTAAATTCTATTAGAATTTAGCACTACTTAAGCTGTGCCTTTCCTCTTTAAGGCACTTTGCTGGATACTGACTTACTCTCTGTAAGTGATTTTGTGTAGGAACAAGCAGATACACGTGGCCTCCAGGCAGTGGCTTACCTACTCTGGGCTCATTTTCCTCATTTGCCAAATGGAAATAATGGTACTTACGCTGTGTGTTGGTTGTGAGGATTAAATGAGATAATATGTATGTGAAACACTTAGCACAGTGCCTGGCATAGAGTAAACATTCAGTAATGATTGTTTTCTTTGTACTCTCAGAGTCTAGTGCCTCATGAGTCCCAGGATTTTTTTTTTTTTTTCTAAGCAAGTTGAGTAATATAAGTGGAAAGGCTTAATTTCTCAAGAGTCTCTTGGTGGGTACATCTTGTACCATGTCATTAAATTAAATTATTAAATTTAAGTTTAATTTAAATTTAATTTATTAAATTAGAATGTAATTTCTTAATCTGGATGAACGAGGCCACACTTTTTTCTTTTTCCCTTTTAAAACTATCTCTAAGAAGAGATTTTAGCTTTTTTGAGATTTTTGGTTTGACTACCTTTTAGATTGTTTAGGTTATTTTTGGGGGGCCTTCCTTTGAATTCATAGAGTCAGTTGGATAGCATGGTGGTCAAAGAAAAATGGATCGGAGATAGCAAGCGAGTGTGTGTACGGTCAGTGTCTCTAAGTCCAGAAACTGAGTGACTTCCTCCCGGTTTACCCAGTTCAAAGGAAGGAACCGGAAATAAACTTTAGAGTCTTGTCACTCGACTTGAGTCCCAGTTTTCACCATTTACCAGCAGTGTGACCTTGTGAGGGTCTTAGTCTCTCTGAGCCTCAGTGTCTTCGTCTGTACAGTGAACCCAAAGGTACCCAGTCCTGGATGGTGGTAAGGACGGCTTTCCCCCAGCGGCTGGCCAGAAGAGGTGCTCAGCAAATAGGACTGTTCTGCAGCGATGAGCAGCTGGGTTTTCCCGAATACCAGCTGTGTGCTAGACTCTCGGGGTGAATGGAAGTGGTGGGGGGAAAGAAGTGAGCCAGAAGAGGGTTAAAGACACAGGGACAGCAGTGTGCATCTAGAAGTAGAGTAGAGGTAGTGTTTGAAGTTTGGGGGCTGGACAGGGAAATGTGGAATCAGATGAAATGGGCACTATTAAGGGAAAACATAAAGATAGAGTCAGGAAGACTTTATTCCTTTCTCAAGTTGATGAACCACTTTGGAACTTTCTGAAATTTAAATCCACGAAAATGTAAAGTGTGATTAATATTTAATTTCATATTTGATTGAATGATATAAAATAGTCTTAAAACATTTTTGTTTGGAGAGATTTTAATTTTGCTTTTTCTTTCTCTTAATATTTTTTCTTTTTTTCAAAGGTGGCAGAAAGGGCCCTGTATTATTGGAATAATGAATACATCATGAGTTTGATAGAAGAAAACTCTAATGTCATCCTTCCCATCATGTTTTCCAGTCTTTATAGGATTTCAAAAGAACATTGGAATCCGTAGGTTTTCAGTTTCTCGCCTCTTCTCCCCCTCCCTTCCCATTCTTCCTCCCTCCTCCTTCTTTCCCTCCCTCCCTCCCCTTTCCTTCTCTCCTTCCCTCCTCTTTGGCTTCATAAAATGTCTTGAATGCTTGCTATGTGCCAGATGCTGTGCGCGTTGGTGAGGACAGATACATGAAAATGCCTGTCTTAGAAATTCACCGACCAGTGGTAGACTCAAAAGTAAGCAGATAGTTTAACATAACAGCATTTTAAAAAAACACCATTTTGTAAAGTATCTGTCTACTGGAGGGGTTCCTGATTTGCCTGTGAATGTAGGAGAACTGTTTTGGGGTGCTCTGGAATGAGAGGAGGGTTTTGCGGATATTGAAGATACGAAGTGGTGATGCTCAAACTGAGTCTTACAGGAATGCAGCAGGTGGATGGGATGGGGGAGGCCCTGTGGGAGTGTGGGTCTCTTCTTCGCATTAAAAGGCCCCAAAATGTAAAAATTACCTGTCAGGTTCTGAAACTTGTGAATTTGAGAGAGTTTCAGTACCTGGTCTTTTGGGGAAGATTCTGGAAGATAGGGTTAAAAGGAGAGTGCAGCCCACATGAACCTTCACCAGAGGAAGATAAGGAAACCCGAAGGAGTCGTAAAGAGGAACGTGCTTGAACTGATTTACATTTTAGCATGATCCATTTCTTAAAAACCAACTCAGTCATTGTTCATGTTCTCTAGAAAAAAAAGCAAGTTTAAAAGCTTGAAAGGAGGTGTTTAACATCTAGTCCTATGAAAGCTAAAGCATTCTGCATTTGAATGGCTTTACATGTTTCTCTGTGGAAAGAAAGAAATTTAGTGTGGTGGTAGATATTAGTAGATGTAATTAAGGATATTGATAGTATGTGTATTGAAGTTTTGCATACAACTGTATGTAAAACATCACATTTCTCATTTCTCAAATTTGCCAGAGTTTGTTACTAGAACTTGTGAACAGTGAGGTTTCATCATGCAGGTAGCCTCTCGAGGACCTAGACAGTGGTTCTGGCGAGGGTGTGTCACTGCCCACTGTGCTGAATGTGGCCCTTCCCCATCCGTGCCCGTTGTACATGAGAAGGGCATTCAGCTCTGCAGAAGGAGCTAAAGTTTTCCTTTTAATGGGCACAGGGCAGAAGCAACACAGCAAGTACACTTAGGTTTTGGAAACCTCAAACCCAGGGTTTATTTAACCTATGGCCTAATCTACCAATGCTTTCTTCCGTGGTATTGGTTGCAAGTTTGTAACAAAACAGTAGTAATGTACATTTTTGCAAAGAGCAATGCCATTTAGAGTCTAGTCTGAAGATACCAAGCCTGTCATGTTGCCAAGAGCTTATTCTTCCTCTTGATAAAGATGTGCTGCCGTTTTGGCCATCGAGTTGTTCCACAGCTAATAGCAGCCTTCACCACCTTGCCAGTCCCCTTATCAGAGTATGTGTTGGGTCAGCAAGGAGACTTAGCAGGAGTGAATGGACTGAAACAAATCACAACTAGAAACCTAATTCATATTAAACTACCCAGCTTACAGAAGTTTGGTATCATATCTTTGAATATGAATAATTTATGCATTATTTGTTACCATAAGAACAGCTTTTGATTTTGATGAATTATATGTATTATCACTTTAAAAATAAAATTCTAGGGATGCCTGGGTGGCTCAGTCAGTTAAGCATCCAACTCTTGACTTTGGCTCAGGTCATGATCTTAGGGTTGAGAGATCAAGCCCTGTGTCAGTCTCCATGGTGGGAGTAGAGCCTGCTTTAGATTCTCTCCCTTTGCCCCTCCCCACCTCTCTCCTTCACTCTCCCACCCCATTGCCCTCTCTCTCTATCTCTATAAATAAGTAAGTAAGTAAATAAGTAAATAAATAAATAAATAAATACAGCATTCTGTGCAAATTCAAGTCTCTAAGGTTAGTCCTAGCACAGGTGCTCATTTTTAGGGTGAAGTGGCTTTATTTTTATACTTGTCTTTTTACTAAATGAAGTTAACAAGTGCCCACAGGCAAGTCTATTCTGGGTACCAATAATTAGAAGGGCAAAATTAGATTTTTCTTTTTCTGATCCTGTCAACCCCTCAGAAAGATATCTTGCCCAGAATAGTAAAGAATGGAACTCTCTCGATGTGGAAATGAACCGTAGGTCCTTTCTAGTTGTTGCAACGAAGAAGGGATGGAGATTCTACAATACAAGGAACTCATTCAGACGTGGGTTGTGCTCTCACTTTCTCCATGCAGCTCCCATTATGTAAGACTAACCAACGCGTTCTCTTTTCTCTGTGCTTCCCAGGGCTATCGTGGCGCTAGTGTACAATGTGTTGAAGGCATTTATGGAAATGAACAGCACCATGTTTGATGAGCTGACAGCCACATACAAGTCAGATCGTCAGCGGTAACTTTTTAAAGCTTTTTTGTCAGCTGTGCATAAAACTGTTGAGTTCTTTCCTTGCTCTTTGCTGCAGTTGCCTAATTGCACCCGAAATCATAAGCAGCACAGTTTAACTTATTTATATGTTCATTTTTGCATGCTCATTAGCTGTGTCTTTATTAGCATGCCAGTAGGTAACGAAGTATCGTTTTAAGAAAGGCTGCTTTCCTCCTTCCCTTCAATAATATTTCTTTTCTGCCTCAGGCTTAAGGGCCTGGCATGGGGACGTAGTTTGCCATCGGGTTCACTCTCAGTCTGAACTTACTTGAAATAGAGTTGGGCAGATCTTGTGTACTTCACTCTAGCAGGTGGAGGGATGAGGCACCATTTTTGTTTAGCTCTTTGGCCCAGAACTTACTTACTACTCTAGAACACAAGTTCATTTGGATTTAAAGGACAGTGAGAAGAACATGGAGGTGAAGAGTCTGGTATTATACAAATCTTAAAATGTTTGAGGCCAAAAAAAAAAAGTTTGAGGCCAAAAAGAAGGAAAAACCAGTTGAACTCTTTACATAAATGCTTATGGCTTAGTGTCAAGTCTTTTTTTTAATTTCATTTACATGATTTTTCAACTTTGTTATTTCTTGTTCAATCAACATGTCCAACTTCCTGAAAGATGTTGTCGTGGTCCATTTGGGCTGTAACAAAATATCACCAAGCTATGAGCAGCTTTTAAACAACAGAAATTTCTATCTTTGAGTTCGGGAGGCAGGAAGCCAAGGTCATGGCACCAGCCTGGTTGGAAAAGGGCCCTCTGTGATTCTGAGCCAGCTCCTTCCCACCGTGTCCTCACGTGATGGAAAAGGACAGCCAATCTCTGCAAGATCTCTTTTATAAGGTCACTAATGCCACTCACGAGAGCCCCAACCTAATTGTCTCCCGAAAGTGCAGCTCCTGAGCCCATCACCCACGAGGGTGAGGATCTCAACATCAGAATTTTGGGTGAGACGGAACACAAATATTCAGACCACAGGATTGATATACTTGGTGACCTTGAGGAAAATCTAGAGATCTTGTTAGTAGTTGGGCTTCTGGTTTGGCTTGGGTCCAGAAGCAAATGTCAGCTGTATGTATCCCAAACCATGGACTTTAGAAGATCCCAGGGATGCGTACGAGTGTTCATACCCAAGACTTTGCTGAACCTCCTGAATGGAGCTGTCTGTGGTTCCCTTGCTTCTTTGCTTCGCCTGATTTTGCATGTGTCACTTGCATTTTACTGATAAAAAGAGCAATGAGGGAAAAGATTTGGTGGCAGGGTAAAGGACTATCACAGTGATTTTTTTTACAAAAATTACCAGGATCTGGTTATATTAAAGAGCAATTTAATTATGGACTATGGCAACTGTTCAACTATAGACAGAAAGGGCTGGGATACTTTATGCAATATTGGAATAAATATCAATTATGGGATGTGTTGTGCCATACTTGTAATTTAAAGAACTTTTAAGTATTTACAGTTGTTGTAAATCATTACATTTGTAACCCTCTTTTTCTCAAACTTCAAATCTTTAAAAATGTTATCTAAGTAGAGGAAATAAAGGAGCACATCCTCATACTGTGGCATACCATTAAAGAGTGTGTTGTACGTAATGTGCTTTCTTTTTATAGCAACTGAAAACCCATAATGATTATCCTAGTTCAATAAGGATTAAATAAAAGTCTGTAAAGTCCCATTAGGAGAAATGAAGACCTTATTTCTAAAATATTCATATGGAATTAAATTAATATTTATTGAATTTCGGTGGTAAAACTGTTTTCTGATCATTTATCATTTAAGCTAAATAGACCAAATTCTTGGAAAAGATACTGTTGACCAAGGGGTCCAAGAATAGACACAGTGAAGTTGATTCAGAAGACTGGGTGTATTAGAGTGACTTATTGTGAGCAGACTCACAGTACTTACCCTTTTAAGTAAGGGTAGTATTTTGTCAAATGAGCTATAGCAGATTGTACTGAATAGACAATTGGCTTCTCCCTGGATGTGGGAGTAGGAAAAGGGAAAGGAGAGATTTATTTGGTGCTCTTAGAGAAGAACTACCTGGAGGAGTTCACTTCTGGGTGGCACTGAATTGTTTTGGTGTAGATCAAATTTTTTTTTTTTTTTTTAAGATTTTATTTATTTATCCGACAGAGAGAGAGATCACAAGTAGGCAGAGAGGCAGGCAGAGAGGGGGGGAAGCAGGCTTCCTGCTGAGCAGAGAGCCCGATGCAGGGCTCGATCCCAGGACCCTGAGATCATGACCTGAGCTGAAGGCAGAGGCTTTAACCCACTGAGCCACCCAGGCGCCCCTAGATCAAATTTTTATACAAATCTGACGATGGTGAGTGGAATAAATAACTATCACTGTTAGATACATATGCCAGCATTTGTGCTATGTGAAATTGAAATTGGAAGAGAATTGACAGTATCCCTATCCCTAGCATGACAGTGTGGTTAAGCTTTAAAATTTCCACCTACAGGGAAAGAGAAAAGTAGGAAAGAATGGGACGACAGTAACTTTTTCAGAAATATTTAGAATTTTTGAAGATAAAATTTTCAGTATAAAAGATGTTTAATGACTCAGCATAAAGTTCATCTGGAAGAAAAGCCCCACAGGATAAATTGTATTAAATGCCATAAAACTCTTGATCAAAGATGTGGATGAAATGTTTCAGTAGCAAGACGAGGAGTGTTTTAATGATGTCAGCATTTAATTTAAACTTCAAATTAGGTATTCAGTATGAACCTAACATATGTTTAACCTATGTTTTAGTTGAAGAAAGTTCCTAAGCCCTTGCTTACCACCTTTTTTTCCGTCCAATTGAAAAGGTTATCAGTGTTCTATGATGTTTATTTAGACCTAATATTATTCCTTTACTGAGAAACCAAAAATGATTAATCTAACAGCTTACAGTTAATAATCTGGAATTCTTAATGACAGGAGGATCATCTAAATCTGTCCCTTTCGTTCTTTAAAGATAATGTTTCAGGGTCAAAATTACCCAATAGATGATCATTTCAAAAATTGTTATGGCCTTTGAAATTCATATGGTGACCTAACATGTTCTTGGCAAATAAAATTTGTTGACTGTATTTTGGACATCCAGTTTTTTAGTCAAATTTACTAAACAGTGAAATCTGGTCAACCTGATATTGAACTGAATATGAAGGCTTGGAACATTAAGAATTTGATTCATGGGATAATGTCAGTGTAGTTCTTTCCAGATCATTAAAACTGAAATCACAAAAGAAAGAACATTTCATTTGGCCATATATATAGGTATAAAATAAGTTAATAACTTGGATTTTGTGGCTTATTAATACTAAATACAAGAGTCTGCTAAAGAGCTTAACACACTGAGTGTAGGGGAAATAGATAATACTAAAGGGAAAGTATATTTTCTCGATCTATGACTTTTATCTGTGTCAGTATAATCTCTAGCATTCCCTTTTGAGAAACGATTTGGAGACAGAGAAAATTAAATTTTAATTAGACCCCATGTAAAAATCATTTAATGTATCTTTGGATCTTTAGATAATGGATACATAGAAATGATCCCCATTTTTGTTTTGAAGTTAACTTTCACTAGCAAGCTAAGTATAAAAGAATATTAATGTGAAATCTTAAAATAGTCTTGTCATCTCTTGCTCAGTACATTAATACTACTTTTCTGTGCATATAAGTATCAAGGGAAGAACCAAAAGGAGGAAACACTCATAAGCTTAATGCCAAACTTTTCAAAGACTACTTGTAAAACCTACATGGGGGAAAAGTATGTCAAAGGGGCAATTATTGTAAGGTAATCTTTTAGACTTTCCTAGTTGTTTACCTTGTATTTTGTTTTCTCCCCAGTGAGAAAAAGAAAGAAAAAGAGCGTGAAGAACTATGGAAAAAACTGGAGGATCTGGAATTAAAGAGAGGGCTTAGACGTGATGGCATAATTCCAACTTAACAGAAATAATGACAGCAACATCACTAACCTGTGGAGTCACACATTTATGTAGTAGAAGATGGAGCAACAGTTTTCTGTATTGTGCAACTTTGCAGTAGATTTCACATTTGTTTCATTATTACAACAGCACTGTATATACCTGTCTCTAAGTAAAGGAAAAAAAAATAAGGACTTCAATCCAAAGTTTGGACAGTAGATGGACTTCTCAGAACTTTGCAAACATAATCATTGTTCTAACCCTCTTTACAAAACAAAAAGCAGTCTTCAAAGATCTGTTGATGAAATTGCTATGTTAAAAATCTATTATCAGGAGTTCCTTATTTATCCTTAGCAGAGAGTATGAAACAATTTTCAAATGTGAACAATCTTAAATTTAGCTTGTCTTTCTGCTAAGCTGTTAAATGTATTTATAGTAATGGAAGAAAAAAAAAAAGACTGTCATTTCCTTATAAGTTTGTATAACATCCTCTGGATAACTTGACTGTAACTTAACATCTTTTCCTTTTGCACATCTTCATGAGTTGAATGACCATGTGGAATGGGGCCAGGAATTGTAAAGGTCCCTGATAAAAGTTTTGTTGACTGGAGTGAACATCTTTCCAGTAACCAGGTAGTCCTGGTACTCCTTTAGTTTTAAAATTAGGAGTAAAAGAGAAGAGGTGATAAACATAGTAGGGAAGGGAATTTTGGATTCATGCATCAGTTTATGGTGAATCCAAATCAATGTCTTGAATCCTTTGAAAACAGGCACTGGGACATCATAGGCTTCAGTACCTGACCAGTATTAGTTGCATACATCATTGAGCACACATACCAGAGATGTTCGAGAAATGTCAGAAAAACATCCTTTTGGACCATTTTGTAATAAGAAAGACAAACACTAAACAGTACAACCATGAAATTGATCGCCAGGATTGCGAATCTAATTGGGAAGAGAGTTGAGCAAACAGCTTGGACTGTTTGGAGTTGTTGCCTTACTTTTTAATATGTATTTATAAAGTATTCCAGCAAAAGAGGATGTAGCCTCTGGGAAAAAAACAAACAAACATATTACAGTGTTTTTTGTAGATTCTCGTTCTATATCTCATCACAGCGCCAGCCCTGTTTTTAGCCAGAAAGGATTCAGGATAAACATTACTATGCATTCTGAATTGGATGCGTATTCCTAACTACTGTATTTGTTACCAAAAGTGGTTCTACAAATGCTACTGAAAAAAATCTGGAAACCCCTAATGTCCTGAGTATTAATAATAAAGTTTAAAAATGCTTTTCTATCAAAGGTGCATTGTGACCAAATTGTTTAAGAAAAAAACGAAAAAACCAAAATTTAGGGCTGTATTATACATATATCTTATTGGCTCTCTGCTTTGTATTTAAAAAAGGAATCTGACATCTTGGGGAGATAAAATGCCGATGAAATTTGTGTCCAATATGTACTTATCTGATGCGGTTGCATTATTATGTACTGAAAGATAACGTGTTTTGGAATTTATTTTCAGGATGCTTTTGCTTGTTACGGACGTGGCAGCAGTGAGTTGATAATCCTAAACCATTACCTCCAGCAGTATTCCTGGCATAGAGCTGATTCTGTGTTCATGTACTTAATTGTGACAGTAGCAAACATGAACATATGAACTGTTGTTGCTCTTAGTAGACACATAACATCAATATGGACTTGTATATTCTCTTCCTTTCACTTAAATATAAAGTAGAATATGCAGTTTTATTGTTTCCAAGAAAAAGGGAAAAAAAAAAGCCGCTGACCTTTCTCCCCTGTTAAGTGTTTCAGGATTATCTGGTCACAGTTTGTGCATAAAAGTCCGCCAGTGACGGATATCGTCATCTCAGTAACTTTGTAAGACAAAAACAAAACTTGGCTATGTTAATTCTGAAAAAGAAACAGCAGTAAAAGAGTCATATGCAACACCCAAGACAACATGGCTTAATGGAATGAAGAGATTTTTTTTTTTTAAAGAGCATTAATGGGGATTTGATGCGAAGCTGGCAGAGGCTGCCTTTAAAATGAAACAACTTACTTTAAAAGTGCTGGAGCAAAGATGCAAGTTCAAACACTAAAGATAAAAAATAAATTTGTAACAAATCATCTCCTTTAGCCCTTTTGATTTGAGCCCGTTAGCTTTGACTCTGCATTACGTTTCCTTTTGACAGTATAAACTTTTGTTTGCCATCAATTCATCTGTTTAGATAGAATACATTAAGTCACAGGTTTATGAAATATCTCTGCCCATTACAATGAAATGCAGTCATTTGAAATGAGAAAGACGAGGATCCCATTTTGCACGTTTCCCTGACCTCCGAGTTACGGTGAGGACTGCACAGACACCCTTGATGTTAATTCTGTATGTTGATCATTCCAAACTGAGAAGAACAAAGCCAAATTTTAGGCATATTTACAGAAGCAATTATAAATATATGTCTAAAATGTATAGGGCGACTTCTGAGAAGAAACGCTGTCTTTTCTTTTTTAACTGAAAGTGACAATGTGACATTTGTCATGTTGTGTCCGATGACGCAGAATAACTGAGGTAATCTGACTGTTGCACTATGTGACATAGTTAAGGCTGTACTTGCTGCATTTACAGCAGCCCTCTCTCTGTCCTTTCCCACATTTCTGCCGTTGCTGCAACTCGAGTTCATTGTGACAAATGCATCTTTGTGTTATATTTTGTTCGCTTCATAATTTCCAGAACTATATATAAATATATTTTTTAAATAGCAAATATTGTAGTTAGTGAGTGATGATCACTCCAGCCTCATCCCTACCATATTGGTTTCAGGGGTAGGATAAAGAGTGTCTTTGGAAGAACAAAACCAAACCAAACCCAACCCTGTGGTTTAGAATGATGCTGGGGCCTGGATCGGGGGCCCAGAACAACCATGTGAGTGAATTGACCCGTCTCATACTTTGAATCAGGCATGCATTCCTTTTCTCACTGTGCAAGTGTCCCCGGTTGTTTCCCTTCAGTGTTTAGTTTTTGTTCTTTTAAATCTTATATTTTGCTCTCCCTGACATCTGTTTTTTATAAAATAAAATAAAAAATAAAAAAAGTAAGAAATAAATAATACCCTTGATGCCGCTGGATACTCACAAGCAGGGTTATGCTCCTTCATCTTGGGCTTGCTTGCCTAAATGGAAGGGTTTAATTTATTTTGTACCTCCTTCTATGCGTGGGACAGTCCAGGGTGCAGAGCCAGGAACTGCTTGTAATTGCACCTGCTATACTTACACGTATAGCCCTAGGCTCAATCACACTATGGAAAGAAAAAAAAAAGTATATTTAGAGCTTTAAAAGCTTTTTTATTTTTTTGTGGGGATCGGGGTGGGGTGGGAAAGGGAAGATGTATGGATGTTATTGGCATTTTTAAGTGTTCAGAGTTTTTTGTGTTGTTGTTTTTTTTTCCTCTCGTTTGTTCTTTCCCTTTAATTAGGTGCACTGAGCTGGCCCAGGAAGTGAAGAGATTCTCTCTTTTGATGCTGTAACCAATGTGATCACAAAGTTATGTCACCTATAGCAAAAGGTGGCACCAGACACGATCAGTGGTGTTTTATTTGCACATCAATGTTTTTATTTTTATATTCTGGCTCAGCTGCTTCTCTGAGTGAAGTTAAGGAATGACCCACAAAGGATTTTTGTAGTAGGCATATTGGCAATGCGTTTTCTATTTCTTGGTATTTAATTTTGAAAATCTAAAAGGATTGTGCATCTTGAGAGAAAGTTGAGCAAATTTTGATCTAGTGGAATGTTAATTTGTGCTGCTTCTTGTGCACGATAGCAGCAGTAGTATCTCTTGGAAATAAACATCCCATTTGATGATGTCTATGAATATAGGTTTCCTTTTCTTCCCTGCCTCCTTCCCACCCTCTTTTTTCCCCCTCCCTCCTTCCTCCCCTACCACCCACCCATCCCTTTACTTCTTCCCTTCCCTTTCTTTGCTTTTTTTTTTTTTTGAAATCACTTATTGTAAATAAGTTGTAATCCAGACCTCATGTATCAATGGGGAACTTTCAAATATAAATATTACCAATACATTTTCTGGTTGTTGTCTGATTTTTGATCGAGGTATAATGAGAATGACATATCCATTGCTTTTGGTTTGAGACTTTTGCTTTAGCTTTATGAATCTTTTGGTATTTTAGTATTTCATTGTTTTAGCAGGAGAGGGCAGCAAAAGTTTATTTTCCCTGTTAGAAATGCTGTGGTTCATATTGGTTTTAAATTTGTGTGTGTAAGTGTGCGTGCGTGTGTGTGTGTGTGTGTGTGTGTTTCAAACAGCATCTATTTGTGGGTAGAGATAAGATTGAAACATTTTTTTTTAAGAATGAAACATTTTTGATATGAAAAGTTGCATATGAAAATTATAGACTGGTTCATCCAGATAGTGAAGAGTTCTGATCCACATCAAAGTTAAAAAGCCACAAAACAATCTTCCAGCTTTAGCCAAAATATGCTACTTCCTTTTGAACACAACAAAGTGCAAGCTGGGTCTTAAACAGTTGGAATTGAAAATGTCTTTCTTTGAAAATGATTTACTTTCTTCAAAGTGGTAACGGAAACAAAAGCGAAGGTGCTCCCGAAGAGAAATGTAACCTTCCCCTTTCACAGACTGTGAGAGGTTCTGTACTGGGTGCGTCCTAATAAAGAAGCAGTGAAGAGTTTTCGGGCGCCTGGCTGTGTGTTTGTTTGTATTGTCTCTGACCCCTGTGGCCTTTCGGACCATATGACTCATAGATTTGATCAATTCAGCTGTGAGGCAGTGGGGTTGGTATGTTCAGGCTTTTGAGAAAATCGATTGATGATCAGGGGGATGTAATGTTGGGGAGTGGTCCAGTGTCTTTTGCTGTGTGACAACCTACTCCAAAACTTAATGGGACGGCCCGGCGGTTAATGGTTCTGTTCACAGATCTGCAGTTTGGGCGGGCTTGGCAACATCTTGTCTCTGTTCCTCTGGGATCAGCTTGGGTTTATCAAGCGGAGCGGGAGAATTCACTTGCAACGTGGCTCTCTCCCAGGGCCGGCAAGTTGGTGCTGGGTGTTGCCTGGGGGTTCAGCCAGAGGCCTCAGTTCTTAAGCCATAGGCCTCCCTATGGGGCTTCCTTGGGTTTCCTCATAGTGTAGCAACTGGGTTCCAAGAACGATTGTTCTAAGAAAGACTAGAAGGGGAAATTGCCAATTCTTTGAGGCCTGGGCCCAGAGACTTTCATGACATCATTTCTGTCATATTTTATTGGTCAAGTGGTCACAGGGTCTGCTCAGATTCAAGTGGAGGGAACATAGACCTCACTGTGATATGACAAGAGGCATGTCATCTCTAATCAATGCTTTAAAGCATTTGGTTTAGGTGTGATCTCTCTCAGCTAATTAAATCACATCAGATTTGGAACTATGTAGAGTTAGTGTTTCATGCTCAGTTAAACTCCAGCAAGTTTGTAAATTCAGCAAGTTTGTATTTCAAAACATAACCGTATGTAACATCGAAAGATCACCCTCTTGGCAAGTTATAAGAAGAAGAAACTGGTAACAAAAAAATTTTAGGGTTCAAAGAAATCTAAGTTGATTTCAGTGAAATATCTGTCTAATATTGCCTCCTGCCTGTAAATAAATATTTATAATAATGGAGGCAAAGTAAATGTATAGTCCAATTCCTGTCTCCCAGATTTTTATATAATAGTGTATCCTGTTGGTTTCTATTAGATCAAGTCACATTAGATTTTTTTTTTAATTGAGACTAAACTATGGGATAGCTAGGGGAAATTAAAATTTAATTTTTTTATGATACATGTTCTTTATATTACTCTTTAAAAGGACAGATTAAAAAATACATAAGTTGCATAACTCCATGCTGCTCCCTAAACCTAGAAGTCTACTATAAGATATGTGCATTTATTGGTGGATTGGATCAGGGTTTATTGATTGGCTATGGTTATAGTCTTGCTCATATTCTGATGTTCAGATTTTCTGTTTCTTTATTCTCTAATTTAGTTCACCTCTTCTGAGATCATACTCTGAATTAATCATGTAATCGGAGCCAAGCTTTGCCACTACTAGATGATGTAAGACCTCAGAACTAGGATGGATGTCAAGCGCAGCCCCCTTCGTCCTCACCAAACTCTTGGACAAGATGTCTCTGGCTGGAGCCCCAATGGGAAGGCTGTGGACTTGGAAATCAGAGCCCCTTGGGATCATTTGGGTTCTGCTAACCTTTAGCTGTGTGACTTTGGAAAGTTCCTTGATCTAACTAAGCCTCAGTTCCACTTGTAAAATGCAGGCAAAATGGTACTTATTTTTATAGTGTTGTTATATTATATTAGATAATACGTATAAAGCAATTAACACAAAGCCTGGCACACAGTAAACTGGAATTATTACCTGCAGTAAGTGTTTGTTAGTGTTATTTACAGTAGTAACTTAAGTATGAACGAAGAATCACACTAGCTGTCATTGATCAAATCCATATGCCTTATATTGTGCCAAGAATTTTATATTCATCATTAGATTTTCACAACAATCCTGGGATAGATGTTGTGCCCATTTTATGGATAAGGATAAGACAGCTGAGGTTTAGAGATATTAAGTAATCTTTCTGAGCTCACACAACCACCAGGGATTGAAGGAAGATTCTGACTCCAAATTGCTCTGAACAGTGATCTCTGTACAGTAGGATGCTTTCTCCTGAGGACATATATCAAGTTTTATGTCCCATAACTTAAAAGACTGAAATTTGCTCTCTTGCAAGAAATAACTGTATTGTATTCATCTTTGCCTTTTCACTCACCACCCTACCTGGTCTAGGATCTACCCCAGACATCCGTATCATTCTTCAAGTTCTTAATCCCAACCCATCCACTTTGAGTAGAAGATGAGATTATCAGCTACAAACTTCTTCAGTTTTTTACTCCGACTCATGAACTTAGCTGTTCTAGCACCTGTCTCCATGTGCTTCTCCCCAAGACGCTAGTCTAATCTTGGCTAACACCTCCTCACAGGGCCCTGCATTCCACTCCTTATCTTCTTTCGCACTGTTAATTGTTTTCTCTTAAAGTTATTGTTTGAAAAACAATATTATATTCTCATGGGAAAGAATTCAGACATTCTCAAAAAGCATAGAAGTCCAGCCCTAAAGCCTTAGCCTCTCCCCTAAGGTAATTACGGCTCAAATTCTTGGTTTTGTTTTTGTTTTCATTTTTTGAAAAACCCAACTTCAGTGAGATATAGTTCACATACTATAAAATTCGCCCACGTAGAGGGAGTCAGTGTTTTTAGTATATTCACAGTTATGCATCCACTACCACTAATTTTAGAAACGTCTTATCCCCTGTTTAACTCAGTCGTTTAAGTCGTCCCTGGCCCCCAACCCCAGGCAACCACTATCTCTTGTCTCAATAGATTTGCCTATTCTGTATTTTTCATATAGATGGGATCCTACAATATGTGGTCTTTTCTGACTAGCTTCTTTAACTTGACATCATGTTTGCAAGGTTCATTCACGTAGCATGTACCAGTGCTTCATTTCTTAATGTTTCATTTTGTGGATTTACCATATTTTGTTTTAAAGTTTTTTTTGTAGTCTTCAAGAAAACTTTTAATGTATGTCTCAGCATAATTACACTCTTAAAATCTTAACATTTTATGTTGGTGGGATCACACATATTGGTCTGCCTTTGTTCCCCCTTCTGCTCAGATTTTATTATGAAAAACTTTAACTATAGAGTCAAAGTGAAAGAATCTTAGAGTGAATGCCATATATTCACCATTAGCATTTTACCATGTAATAGCATTGTAATAGATGTAATAGGTGATAGCATTACCATTTATCACCTTTGTACCCATTTATCCTTTATCTATCCATTAATCCATTTTATTTTAAAAATGTATTTCAGGGGACACCTGGGTGGCTCAGTCAGCTAAGCATCTGCCTGTGACTCAGGTCATGATTCCAGGGTCCTGGGATCGAGTCCCACATCAGGCTCTTTGGCGGGGAGTCTGCTTCTCCCTCTCTCTCTGCCCCTCCCCCTGCTTGTGTACTCAGTCTCTCTCTCTCTCTTCTCTTTGTCAAATAAATTAATAAAAGTCTTTTTTTTTTAATATTTTACTTATTTATTTTCAGAGAGAGCACAAGCACGGGGAGCAGGGGAGAGGAAAAGTGGGCTTCCTGCTGAGCACCAAACCTGATACGGGACTCGATCCCAACACCTTGGGATCATGACCTGAGCCAAAGGCAGATGCTTAACCAACTGAGCAACTCAGGCGTCCCAAATAAATAAGAATCTTTAAAAAAAAAAAAATGCATTTCAAGGTAAATGATAGACCTAAGTAAACTTTTCTCCTAAATACTTTAGCATGTACATCAACCAGAATTTAATATTTGTTTACAGTTGTATTGTTTTGGGGTATAATTTACATACAGTGAAATGAGTTTTAACAACTTCATACACCTATATAATCTGAATTCTTACTAAGATATAGAACATTACCATCATCCCAGAAAGTTCCTTATGCACCTTCCTAGTCAATTCCTAATACTCCCTGACATGAGAGAACTATTGTGATTTTTTTTCTCGCCACAGATTAGTTTTGCCTTTTCATAATGTCATAAAAGTGGAATCACGCTGTATGTATTCTTTTGCGTAAGGCTTCTTTTACACATATTTTTGAGATTAATCCATGTTGATGCATGTGTCCGCTGTTTATTCCTTTATATTGTTGAGTAGCCAACCTATTATACAAATATATCACAGTTTGTTTATCTATGGATGTTTGCAATTTTTGGCTGCCATCAATGAGGGTGCTATGAACATTCTTGTAGTGTTTTTGGAGATGTGTGTCTAATTTTCTTACAGATATATCTAAGGTGGAATTTTGGGGTCAGATGGCAGTGTGCATTTTTTATAAGACACTAGGCTCTGGGAGGATGGCAGAGTAGGAAACACCAGGAATCTGACTCCCCACCTAGACAATTGCATTGGCAAAATGAGTCTGATGTAGCTTTTTTAGAACTCTGGAGTCTACTGAAAGCTTGCAAATTCCAAAGGAAGTTGTGGTGGGTAAATTACAGTTAATTCTGGTCAATTTCAGCTCTTAGAACAGTAGCAGTTACCCATCCCCTACCCCCAGCCCCGTGGCAGGCAGCTGTGCACATTTCTGAAGCAGCTTGCACACAATATGTGGGCGCTAGGGTGGGAAAAGGGGGGTCTGTCCTGCAAATGTTGGAGATGTTTGTTCGGATTGCTGGTTACTGCTTCTGATCACCAAGATGAAAAGGCAGCTATCCACTGTTTTTGCACCTCCCTTCATTGTTGCAAGTCCCTCCCCCTCAAGCTGAAGTGACTTCCAGAGGATTTAAAAAGCCTTTTTAGCTCTACTTCATGTTTCACTTTGCCCCCTTTCGGGAGCCAGCCATTAAAGGCTAAGACATTTAAAAACAATTGCATATGCAGGGAAAAATTGGAAAGTGACAACAAATGCCCAAGGAAAAGCTCATAAAAGACCTGAGAAGACATTCAGTTTATAAGCCAGGCTGATCCTCAACATAGAAACAGCCTGCAACAGTTAAAATGACAACAAACAAAAACTAACAAAATACAGCAAACACTGAAGAAGGAGGAGAATCTGGTTTCCCATGTTACCACATTACTAAATACAAAGAGCTAGGATCAACAAAAAAATTACAAGGCATATAAAGAAAGATATGGACCATTCAAAGGAAGAAAAATAAATCAACAGAAACTCCCTGAACAGGACCTAATGGCGAGTATACAAGATAAAGACTTTAAAACAACTGCCTCGAAGTTGCTCAAATAAAGAGGAAGATGTGGAGAAATTCAGGAGAATTAAATGTGAGCAAGATAGAAATATCAATAAAGAGATAGAAAACTAAAACAACCAAAAAGAAATTGTGGAGCTAAAGATCACAATTACTGAAAGGAAAATTCACTAGAGAGATTCAAATAGAGATTTGAGGAGGCAGAAGAATCAGTGTCCTCAAGGATGGAACAATAGAAATTATTGAGGCTGAGAATAGAAAGAAAAAAGAGGAAAGAAAAGTGAACGGTGTGACACCACTAGTAGATGAACATATGCATCGTGGGAGGCCCGGAAGAAAAAGAAAAGGGCAGAGAATAATTGAGGAAATAATAGCTGAAAACTTCCCAGATTTAATGAAAGGTGTGAATATCAACATCCAAGAAGGTCATGAACTCCAAGTAAGAGGACTTCAAAGGGACTACCTGGAGACACATTATAATCAAACCATAAAAAGTCAAAGAATCTTGAAAGAGGGAATATTGAAAGCAGTAAGAAAGAAGAAACTCATCACATACAAGGATCCTCAACCAGATTATCAGCAGATTTCTTGTCAGAAACTTTGGAGGCCAGAGGTAGTAGGCTAATATATTCAAATGTTAAAAGAAAAAAAATCAACAAAGAATTCAATATCTGGGAAAACTGTCTTTCAAAAGGCAGAGAAAAATTAAGACATTCTCAGATAAATAAAAACTGAGGTGGTTTGTGCCCATTACACCAGCCCCTCAAAAAATGCTCAAGGGAATCAGTCCTGCAGGGAGAAATGGAAGGACAATAGACCATAGCTCAGAGCTGTATAGAGAAATAAAAATCTCAATAAAGGCAAATACATGGGCAACTATAAAAGCTAGAATTATTGTAACAATGATTTGTAATTGTACTTTCTGTTTCCTATGTGATTTAGGAGACTAATACATTTAAAGGGGAAAAAGATTAGAACTGTCTGAAAAGGAAATTACAAAAACAGTTCCACATACCAATAGCATCAAAAAGAATAAGATCCTTAGGAATTAAATGAGGAGGTTTGTACAATGAAAAGTATAAAGTTTTGCTGAAAGAAATTAAGAAAAGACTTATGTAAATGGAAACCTATACCATGCTCATGGATCAGAAGACTTGATAATGTTAAAATGTCAGTACTACCCAAAGTGATCTACAGATTCAGTGCAATTACTCTCAAAATCCCAATGAAGTTTTTTGCAGAAATAGAAAATCCTTGGGGTGCCTGGGTGGCTCAGTGTTTTAGGCCTCTGCCTTCAGCTCAGGTCATGATATCAGGGTCCTGGGATCGAGCCCCACATCAGGCTCTCTGCTCATCCAGGATCCTGTTTCCCCCTCTCCCTCTGCCTGCCTCTCCACCTACTTGTGATCTCTTTCTCTCTGTCAAATAAATAAATAAATCTTTAAGAAAAAAAAGAAATAGAAAATCCATTAAAAAATTCATGTGGCATCTCAAGGAACCATGAATAGACAATCTTGAAAAAGAAAAAAAATGGAGGACTCACAATTTCTGATTTTAAAACTTACTATAAAGGTACAATAATCAAAACGATGGTGCTAATGGCACAAAGGCAGACATATAAGACCAGTGGAACAGAATAGAGAGCCCAGAAATAAACTCTCACATATATGGTCAGATGATTTTGCCAAGGATGCCAAGAGCCTTAGATGGAGAAATGACATTCTTTTCAACAAGCAGTGCTGAATACGCACATGCCAAAGAATGAAGTCATACCATTTCCTAACACCATGTAAAAAAATTAAGTCAAAATGGATCAGGAACCCAAATGTAGGACCTAAGACAATAAAACTGTTGGAAGGAAATAGGACAAAAGCTTCATGTCATTGGATTTGGCAGTAATGTATTGGCTATGACATCAAAGACACAGATAACCAAAGAAAAACTAGATACATCAGACTTAATGAAAATTTAAAAAATTTTGTGCATCCAAAGACACTATCCACAGAATAGAAAAGCAGCCCACAGAAGGGGAGCAAATATTTGCTTATTATATTATCTGATAAAGATTTAATAACCGGAAAAGATGGAGACTTTCTAAAACTCAACAACAAAACAACCCAATATCAAAATGGGCAAAAAACTTGAATTTCTCGAGAGACGATATATGAATGGTCAATAAGCACATGAAAAGATGCTCAACATCACTAATCATTAAGAAAACACAAATCCAAACTTCAGTGAGATATCCCCTCACACCCATTGACAAGTCTACTATCAAAAAACCCCCAGAAAATCCCGTCTTTCCTTATTTTTCATGACTGAAAACTTTGGACAGTACTGATCAGTTATTTTTTAGTATGTCCCTCAATTTGGATTTTTTGCTGTTTTCTCATGATTAAGTTGAAGTTATGCACTATTTGGAAGGATGCTTCAGACACGACACCCCTCTCTCAGTGCATATGGCAGGCACATGATGTCACCGTAGATTACTAGGCTGCAGAGAATCTTCTCATAGTCTTATTGATGTAATCCCTGATTACTGATGCAATGAAAATGGTGATAGAAGTGTATGAGGAGGATGGGAGGCATAGGTCGTGCAAAATTATCATTATTAATGTGTGTAGAGTTGCAACATCAAGGAACAGCAGTATAAGCAATTGGAGATGTGGGGGAGTCACCACTGATAGCTTAAGGAGTCCACATGAGCTAAAAGTAGTCAAAAAAGAGAGAAGAGAGCAAAGCCGCAGAAGAAACAGAGCTATCTTTCACCAAAGTCTCAATGCCTGAAAAATAGGTCAATTAAATAGTGAGCACTCTTTTTTCAAAAGCTCAGTAAACCAGACCATAGCCGACCTTAGCGGCAGATTGAGACTTGCCTGTTGGTATAAAAGGGGCTCTCTCTGAGGCCAGAGTAATTACCATATAGAAGGATAAGGCAGATCCAGGTCAAGCATTAGGGAGCAACCTAGTGAGCTCACATCCCCTTAAATACATAACTTTTGTTTTTGAGCATTTAAGAGTGCAAGGCTCAGGAATTGACCCGCGCCCCTGTTTACTGTGTTCCAGATTAGAAAGAAAGCTGGCACACACAGCCTTCTGGCTTGCTCCAATGAGGAAATGTGCACATCAGATGGTGTTAATTCGTTAGGCATTTCCAGGCTATTTCACTAACACAAAAAAGGATATTATCACTGTTCCGCCTCGCGCTGCGGCACCTGGAGTGCCTCAGACAATAGTGAATTCACATAAGGAGCCATCTGAAGTGTCAATGATTATGATTGAACAGATCAAGCCAGCGGAATCTCAAAGGCAAGCGCTTTCCTTGTGAGAACTCCAGAAAAGAGTGTCTCTTTAGGAAGCTAGGTGTTGGGGGCAGGAGGACCCCCCCCCTCGCCACACACAAGCCTAGGAGATGGGCGGCATTGGCTGGGGGTCCGGGAGTAGGCAGGTGGGAGACAGAGAGCTTTCATTATCCCTTCCTCCGCCTCTCAATCTGAGGGCCCAAAGGTCATGAGGCATCCCTGTGGGGGTGTAGTCCTGCTCTCTTATTATTGGTAATTTGGTGAGGAATTACCACAGAGGGAAATCTCTGAAGATTCATAAAACCCGGCATGAACAGTTTAGCTCAATTACAGCAGTGGGAGAGGGAAGGAACGCTGGACAGAAGCATTTTAAAAGCTCATGAATAAAAAGCACATCAGGTTTGGAGGTGTTGTTTTCATTATGAAGTCATACGCATCTTTCCATCTTTGCTGCTGATTATAGCAGAAGAACCTCGCAGAAGAGTGCGCATGTCCTACATGAACAGGTCACTGAATTTTTACAGATTTATTTTTAAAGATGAAAATGAGAAACCAAAGTGAGAAGTCGGGGACAGGTTGTCTGCTGCCACCATCCAGGGACAAGAGGCTGGAGGCTCCTGTGTATACCTGGTGGCCAGATGTGGCTCTCTGCAATTGTCTCCATTCCTTGGAGGACCAGTCAAGATGACCTCAGACCTAAGCCCTCGTGGGGGTGGTCACGGGAGCTGTCGTCCTGCCAACTTCATGGATGTAGCCAGCGACACCTGAGAAAGTAGTAAAAGTCTTCAGGTGCAAATCTGGCCATGGTGTTTCCAGAAAATTCATGGTTTGTTTCTATCCCATGACTCGTCACTGATTCTGTAAATGAAAGAAAACCTGAAGGAAAGCCAGTGGATTGTTCTGAATATCAGATCGGGTCACGCCCCTTCCTGAAATCCTTCTATGACCACCTGTTATGCTAGGAATAAAATAGACTCCCAGGCATGGTCTCCAAGGTGTTAAGTTATTTGGCACTGCCCAACTCCCTGAACATCTCTCCTGCTACTCTCCTCTTTTACTTACTAATCACTTAATATCTCCACTGCCTGCCATCCTGTTCCCGGGCCAGTCCTCACAGCCTTTGCACTTGTTGTTTCCTCTGCCTTAAGTACTTTGTATCCATAGCTGCTTCTCATTTTTCGGTTCTCTACTTACATGTCACTTTTTTAGTGGATGCGCCTACTGGCCTACCTGAATAAAAGAGTCCCGTCTTCTGAATCTATGTTTTTACTGAATAGCTTCTCAGAGCTTAAAACTATCTTTTATTTATCTATTTACTTTTTTTTTTCATTTGCGTCTTGACTACCTCCCTTTCTAGGATATCAACTTCGTAGGGGCAAAGACTTTATCTGCCTCACTGAAGGCTATAACCTTACCCCTAGAATACAGTCCTGGTACATTGTGGGTGCTTGATAAGTATATATTGAATGAATGAGTAAATGAGTACGTGAATAATATGTATAATAAACATAGCCACTAGACTAAGGTATTTGCAGGGAGTGAGCCCATGTGTTTCTCCTTTGGAAACAAACCTCCAGGGGGCCTTGAGCATGGAGGTCGGAGTGTTGTGAGTACATGTAGACATTTGGAAAGCCCAGTCTAGGTCACTAAAATCAGTATTAGTTATCTCTTGTTGTGTAACAACTTACCACAAACTTAGAAGTTTACAAGAAAACACATTTATTATCTCATAGTTTCTGTGGATGAGGAGTCTGTTTCTGGCTTAAGATTTCTCAGGAGGCTGTGTTCATTCTCGGGTTGTGGTCTGATCTGAAAGATCGTCTGGGGAAGGAGCTAGTTTCAAGCGCACGTGGTTGTTGTCAGAACCCAGATCCTTGCATTTATAATGCCAAGGACTTCAGTTTCTTGCTTTGGCCATCAGCTGGGTATTATTTTCAGTTTTAGTTGGTTGTCGGCCAGAGGCTATCCTCAGTTCGTTTCCAGGTGGGCATCTCCAACATGGATGCTCACTACAATGAAGACAGTAAGGGAGAGAGTCTGCCGGCAAGATGGACATATCCATCTTTGTAATGTAGTCACAGAAGTGACATCTTATTTTGCCATTTTCTAGTCGAAAGCAAATCATAGGTTTAGGCTGTACTCTAGAGGAAGAGGTTATGCAGGGTATGAATGCCAACAAGTGGGGACCACTGGGAACAATCTTTGAATATGCTCACCATTGTCCGCCTTCTGGCTCCTAATAATTTACTCTCTTCTGTGTATCCCTTCTATACACAAAATACATTCACCTTCTCCTTGGAAGGAGTCTCAAAGTCCAGAATTTCATCTAAACCAGGAACTACACTCTTTGTGTGAAATTTCTCTAGATTTATCAGTTTTTAAAACTAGAAAGACAAAAAACAGAAACATGAAAAACAAAACAAAAAGAAATACTAGAGAGACAAGTTATCCACCCCTTGCTCCTGCAACCTGAAATTGTTGAGTAGCCATAGATATTTCAGTTTAAAAGGGGAAAGTGGAAGGTACAGAGGAGTACTGGGAATAATTTTCCTTGGCTCTGTCCCCTGGGTTCTTGGTTACATCCTGCCTTTTTAAATGAAAGGACATGTTTGCAGATTAATAATCCCATCAGCCTGCTTCCTGCCAGTAGGATTTTATGAGCCCAAATACCTTTTTTCTTGGAACAATTTCTATTCCTTTCAGACAGTGTTTTTGCTGAAATAACTTTCTCAAAAACTTTATGGGTCTTCCGTGGATTTCAGTAGAGTTTATTTTATTCAACAAAAGCCATACCACCTTACAGATCTTTTTGAGATAAGCCCTTCTCTATCTTGTGCTCCTACCGAGATGGCTTAGGATAAGGCTCCTACGCTTCCCACCAACCCCTTGATTTGATTAAGAGGATCTGTGAGACATACCCTTAATATCTTGAGAGGATCCTTGACATGATTCTTCTTTTCTGATTTGTCTTGAGATTTTAACAAAAGGTTGGACAGTCACACTCTTGGTTTTTTCTCCATGCTACACTTTCCTGACAGTGCAAGGAAGCCATTCCTTAATTTCAGCATCATTTGCCATCTGATAAGTCTAATAATTTTCAGAATCATTAAGTGCTTTTCTTTATGTAATGGTTTTCCTTCAATTTGTCTATCTTTCTCTGTGTTTTAGTATAAGCAACAATAAGAAATCAGGTGGTGCCTTCTACACTTTGCTTGAAAATAACTTTAGCTAAATAATTAAGGTCATTATTATATCTTCTACTTTCCATTAGCTGCAGAAGACAACTTTGCTAAGCTCTCTTGCCTCTCTACAAGGCAAGCATTTCACTTTCTGCCATTTCCAATAACATATTCCTTACTTCCTTCTAAGACTTTACCAGCAGTGTCCTCAAAATTCCTTCTACTAACAGTCTATTGGAGCCAATTCAAGTTTTGTCTATCATGTTCTTCAAAATTCTTCCAGTATCCACACAGTTCCAAAGCCACTCCTGTATTTTTAGGTATTTGTTGCAGGAGCTCCCACTGCCACATACCAATCTATATGGGTAGGTTTTATGTATGCCTCACAAACTGAGTTAAGGGAAGTTGAGAGTTGACTCACTTTGATTCCTGAAGTGTTAAGTGAAGGTTTAGCATACGCCAGCAGCACGTTAGGTATAAGAAAAACTATCTGATGGCGGTTACCTTTTCTGGGAAATATTGATGCCTTTGTCCTGATTCTAATATTCCATCATAATAGACAGATTTCTTTCTCTGCACATTTATATGCCCATGAGTTCATTCTCTCTCTGCTGAGTGAGTAGGGCAAATTTCCTTGAAGCAAAGCCACTGAGGAGAGATTCTAAGCCTGAGAGATTCTAATATTTCTAGAAAATATTAGCATCAAGGACACTGGGTAAAAGTGGCTTAAAGGGTATTAGGGATGGAACATGTGGTGATGGGTTTGTGCTTCGTGATCTCCAACCCATCTCAAAGCATGGATTCCCCCAGCAAGCTGTTGGGCCACTGCCTTCATGTTTCCTCCAGCAGTCTGACCTTTGAGGAGGATGAGCAGTTCCTGTGATGGCTGTCCCCTGGGGTGGCAGCGAGGGTACACAGCCATCCTGACACATGATAAAGAAGCTTCAGGCTAGAAAGCCCTCCTGGCGACCTTGTTCTGTTTCTAACGAGTCAAGATGGCAGTGGGATTCCATGACCTGTATCCACTTCTGGGGATACACCCAGAGGCCTTGGGATCCCACCTGGGGGCTTCCATTAGCTCAAAACTGCTGCTTGGCATTCATGCTTGGTCCCAACTAATCTGGAACGTTTCCTATAGCAAATACCAAGATGATGAATCTATAGACATTTGAATGCCCTAAGGATCATGCCTGTCTGACTCAGTCTGTACTGCATGAACTTAATTCAACATGATCTCATGAGTGCCATGGGCATGTCCTTATATCTTGGTGTCCTTATAGCTGAGTTGATCAAGTTAATCATTCCTCTGCATGGGAAATTGCTATTGTGTGTTCAGCACCTATCCTTATAGATGCTTCTATTCCAACTGAGGTTGGAATTCCTCAGTTCCAACCAGAATCCTGTTCTGAACTCTTGTAAATATGTTCTCTTTGTCTTTCGAAAGATTAATTTTTACTTCTTGTCTAATAGGAAAACTCTCTCAATTATGGCTGGCCCCATCTAATAATTACCTCCAGGAGCTTTTGTCCAACTTTCTAATCAATTTTAATTAAACATATTATCTATTTTTATTTTTAGGTCAATAAGAGGCAGGGTTCCCAGGTACAGGATTGTATGGTAACAATAATTTCAGTTGATGTGAGAAACAGGCAGTCTTAGAATCTCTTGTTAAGTAGAAAATGCTGATTCTTTATGGAAAAAAAGATTTATAAAGGTAATTTTTATTTTATTAGTTATTTTGGAATAGGTTCCTATTCAAGTCAAATTGTACATTCTGCTGTTCGGGGTCTTTTCTGGTTCCATGTAAATTTTGGGATTATTTGTCCTGGCTCTGTGAAAAAAGTTGATGGTAGTTTGATAGGGATTGCATTAAATGTGTAGATTGCTCTAGGTAGCATAGACATTTTCACAATATTTGTTTTTCCAATCCATGAGCATGGAACGTTTTTCCATTTCTTTATGTCTTCCTCAATTTCTTTCATGAGTACTTGATAGTTTTCTGAGTATAGATTCTTTAAAAAAAAAAATCATTTATTTATTTATTTATAAAAAGGTTTTATTTATTTATTTGTCAGAGGGGGAGAGAGAGAGAGAGCACAAGCAGGCAGAGGCAGAGAGAGAAGCAGGCTCCCTGATGAGCAAGGAGCCCAATGCAGGACTCAGTCCCAGGATACTGGAATCATGACCTGAGCTGAAGACAGCCGCTTAACCACCTGAGCCATCCAGGAATCCCTGAATAGAGATTCTTTGCCTCTTTGGTTATGTTTATTCCTAGATATCTTATGGTTTTGGGTGCAATTATAAATGGGATCGACTCCTTAATTTCTCTTTTTTTCTGTCTTGCTGTTGGTGGTGGTGGTGTATAGAAATACAACTGATTTCTGTGCATTGATTTTATATCCTGACACTTTACTGAATCAGTTCTAGCAGCTTTGGAGAGGAGTCTTTTGGGTTTTCCACATAAAGTATCATGCCACCCAAATTAGGAAAATTCTCTGCTATAATTTGCTCCAATATACCTTCTGCCCTCTCTCTTTCTTTTTCTTCTGGAATCCCAATTATTCTAATACTGTTTTGTCTTATGGTATCACTTATCTCTCGAATTCTCCCCTTGCGATCCAGTAGTTGTTTGTCTCTCTTTTTCTCAGCTTCTTTATTCTTCATTATTTGGTCTTCTATGTCACTAATTCCCTCTTATGCCTCATTTATCCTAGCAGTAAGAGCCTCCATTTTTTGGATCAAAGACCTCAGTGTAAGACAGGAATCCATCAAAATCCTTGAGGAGAACACAGGCAGCAATCTCTTCGACCTTAGCAGCAGCAAATTCTTCCTAGAAACATCTCCAAAGGCAAGGGAAGCAAGGGCAAAAATGAACTATTGGGACTTCATCAAGATCAAAAGCTTCTGCACAGCAAAGGAAACAGTCCACAAAACCAAAAGACAACTGACAGAATGGGAGAATATATTCGCAAATGACATATCAGATAAAGGTCTAGTATCCAAAATCTATAAAGAACTTCTCAAACTCAACACCCAAAGAACAAATAATCCAATCAAGAAATGGGCAGAAGAGGGGCGCCTGGGTGGCTCAGTCGTTAAGCGTCTGCGTTCGGCCCAGGTCATGATCCCAGGCTCCTGGGATCGAGCCCCACATCGGGCTCTCTGCTCGGCAGGAAGTCTGCTTCTCCCACTACCATTCCCTCTGCCTGTGTTCCCTCTTTTGCTGTGTTCCTCTCTGTCAAATAAATAAAATCCAAACAAACAAACAAACAAACAAACAAACAAAAGGCAGAAGATATGAACAGACATTTCTGCAAAGAGGACATCCAAATGGCCAACAGACACATGAAAAAGTGCTCCACAGAGAAATACAAATCAAAACCACAGTGAGATACCACCTCACACCAGTCAGAATGGCTAAAATTAGCAAGACAGGAAATGACAGATGTTGGCGAGGATGCAGAGAAAGGGGAACCCTCCTACACTGTTGGTGGGAATGCAAGCTGGTACAGCCACTCTGGAAAACAGTATGGAGGTTCCTCAAAAAGTTGAAAATAGAGGTACCCTATGACCCAGCAATCACACTACTGGGTATATATCCTAAAGATACAAATGTGATCTGAAGGGGCACATGCACCTGAATGTTTATAGCAGCAATGTCCACAATAGCCAAACTATGGAAAGACCCTAGATGCCCATC
>CM053609.1:89888862-89914675 GCA_028646535.1 Procyon lotor | reverse complement strand
AATGAAACAGGAAGGGATGGGGAGGGAGACAAACCATAAGAGACTCCTAGACTCACGAAACGAACTAAGGGTGGCTGGAAGGCGGGGGGGTAGGGATGGGGTGGCTGGGTTGTGGACATTGGGGAGGGTGTGTGCTATGGTAAGTGCTGTGAAATGTGTAAGCCTGACAATTCACAGACATGTACCCTGGGGCAAATAATACATTATATGTTAATAAAATTTAAAAAAAAGCCTCCATTTTTTATTGCACCTCATTAATAGCTTTTTTGATTTCAACTTGGTTAGATTTTAGTTCTTTTATTTCTCCAGAAAGGGATTTTATTTTTCCAGAAAGGGATTCTTTACTATCTTCTATGTTTTTTTTAGGCCCAGCTAGCATCTTTATAATTGTCATTCTGAACTCTGGTTCTGACATCTTACTAATGTCCGTATTGCTTAAGTCACTAGCTGTCAGTACTCCCTTTTGTTCTTTTTTTTGAGGTGAGTTTTTCCGCCTTGTCATTTTATCCAGAGAAGAATAGATGAATGAGAGAACAAAATACTAAAAGGGTAGCAATGACCCCAGAAAAAAAATCAGAAGAAGCCCAAAACTTGGGGGAGAAGAAAGGGGAAGGGGAAAAAAAATATATATATATATGTGTGTGTATATATATATACATTGTGTATATATGTATATACATATATATACATATATATGTGTGTATATATATATATACATTGTGTGTATATGTATATACATATATACATATATATATACATTGTGTGTATATGTATATACATATATATACATATATATATACACACACACATATATATATATTTAGACTGGTGAATAGAACAGAGCCATGCACTTGATTTTGGGTGTATTTTCGTCTGTTAGAAGAAACTGCCTCCCAAAATTTTTAAGAAAGAAAAACTTATATATATACACAAAAATAAGGGTAAGCATGATGAAGGGATGGAATATGACTTTAAAGATGAAAATTGAAAAAGATTTTAGGGTAAGCCTGATGATTCACAGACCTGTACCCCTGGGGCAAATAATACACTATATATTAAATAAAAAAAAAAGATTCTAAAAAGGAATTGATAAGATAGGAAGTTGATTAAAAAAAAAGAAAAAAAAGGAGAGAATGTGATCAGTCTGGAGACTAGAACAAAGCCATACACTAGATTTAGAGAATATTTTGATCTGTTAGAAAAAACTATCTCAAAATTTTAAAGAAAGAAAAACTTCTATGTGTACAAAAAATAAGGTTAAGTGCAATGAAGGGATAGAATATGACTATAACAATGAAGATTAAAAAGGTTAAAAAGGTAGATTAAAAAGGTAAGATAAAATAGTTAAGAAAGGTTAAAATAGGAAAGAGGAAAATTTAAAAAATAGAATAAGAAAAAAATAAAATTAAAAAAATTTAACTTTGAAAGACTAAAGAATCATGGGGAAAAAACCATGAATTCCACGTATTGCATTTCCCTACTTCTGGAGTCCCGCAGTCCTCATTGATTGGTAGACTTGGTCTTGGCTGGTTGTTTTTCTGATTTTCTGGGGGAAGGGCCCGTTGCAGCGATTCTCAAGTGTCTTTGCCCGAGGCAGAATTGCACCGCTCTTGCCAGGGCTGAGTAATCTGCTCAGGTTCACTCTCGGGAGCTTTTGTTCCCTGAACGCTTTCCGTACTGTTTTGGAGGCGGGGAATGAAGATGGCGGCCTCCCAATCTCCGGTTGGCCCCGTAGGAGCCCAGCACTCGGGCCTGCTCCTCAGTACGCCCTCAGAGAAAAGCAGTCAATCACTCCCATCTCCCTCATCTCTGGCTGCACTCCGAGCTCACCAGGCCTGTGACCGAGCGTTTCTATCTCTGGCGCACGGTCCCGTTTGGAGTTTCCAACCCAGCGGATTTCTGCAGTGCGCTCCTGCGCCACTCCTGCCGGAAGAGGAAGGGGGTCTCCCCAGATCTGCCGCTGGTGGAGTCCCTGCTCGAAGAGTAGTGACCTGACTGTGCCTTGGATCATAGTTTAAGGTAACCCCGAGCTGAGCACCCACTCTTCGGCTCCGTCTTTTTTTTTTTTTTTTTTTTTTAAGATTTTGTATTTATTTGTCAGAGAGAGAACAAGTTGGGGGCAGGGGCAGCAGGCAGAGGGAGAAGCAGACTTCCCTGCTGAGCAAGGAGCCTCATGTGGGACTCCATCCCAGGACCCTGGGATCATGACCCAAGCCGAAGGCGGATGCCTAATGACTGAGCCATCCAGGTGTCCCTCAGCTCCATCTCTGCAGCCGACTTTCCCACTCTGATACCTGGGAGCTCTGCCACACTCAGACACCCCTGGTCTTTTTGTGACCCCACGGGTCCTTGAGACCACACTGTCCCTGTGAGGGCTCCACCCCCCGTTTAGCCTCTGGAGCGACATCCCTCAGTGGAGCAGACTTGTAAAAGTTCCAATTTTGTGCTCTGCTGCTCTACCGTTTACTAGGAACACCCCCTCCCTGCCCCACAGTCTGTCTTCCCGTATATCATCTGGGAGTCACTTCTCCACACGTCCTATCTTCCAGAAGTGGTCGCTTTTCTGTTCCTAGAATTGCTGCTCTTCTCTTCGATCTCCTGTTGAGTTTGTAGGTGTTCAGAATGGTTTGATAACTATCTAGCTGAATTCCTGGGACCCAATGATATGTAGGTCTTGTACTCCTCCACCATCTTGCTCCTCCTCAAGACTATTGTGTTTTCACTGTCATTTGTTTTCATGTAATTTCTGACTTCTTGGTTGACCCATTCATTGTTTAATAGCATGTTATTTAACCTTTATGTATTTGTGCTCTTTCTAGATTTTTTCTTATGGTTTATTTCTAGTTATATAGTGTTGTGTTCAGAAAAAGCACGTGGTATGACTTTGATTTTTTTCAATTAGTTGAGACTTGCTTTGTGGCCTAATTTGTGATCTATTCTGGAGAGTGTTCCATGTGCACTTGAATGTGTATTCTGTTTTAGGATGGAATGTTCTGAATATGTCTGTTAAATCCATCTGGTCCAGTGTGTCATTCAAAGTCACTCTTTCCTTGCTGATTTTCTGTTTGGATAATCTGTCCCTTGATGGAAATGGGCTGTGAAAGTCCCCTACTGTTATTGTATTACTATGGATTAGTTCCTTTATGTTTGCTATTAACTGTTTTATGTATCTGGGTGCTCCCATGTTGGGTGCATAAATATTTACAATTGTTATATCTTCTTGTTGGATTGTCCCCTTTATTATTATATAGCGTCCTTCTTTGCCTCTTGTTACTAGACCAGTCAAAATTATAGAGACCCAAAATAGAATGGTGGTTGTCAGGGGCTGGAGAGAGGGAAAAATAGGGAGATATTGTTTAGTGGGTATGAAGTTTCAGTTTTATAAGATGAAATGAGTTATGGATACTGGTGGTGGTGATAGTTGCACAGCAGTATGAACGTACTTAAGACCACTGAACTGTATGCTTAAAAATGGTTAAAATGGTAAATTTTATATAATATGTATGTTACCATGATAAAATAATTGGAAAAAAAAAAAACCACTGGACTAATGCCTTGGCAGGGTCCCTTTTAGCTCTGAGTGGCTACAACTTTATGAGACAAAGGTTGAGAACTAATTTATATGGCATTTATCAGCCAGGGCTCTCTACAAACACAGGCACATCTAGATTCCTACAGGGTAAAAATTAATTGGAAATAGCTAATCTTAATAGAAAAGAGGAAAAGAATGGCCTCTGCCCATTCCTGGTCACCTGTTATGGAGAATCTATGGACTTTCACTAATGATATATCATCGGAGCAGCCAGAGGGTCAGAGAATCTGCATTCTTGCTGCGGACAAGTTTGTGGAGGTGCTGTCTTCACTGAGACAGAATAAGGTACTAAATGGAGGGGAGAACAACTCACTCATGTCCATGGGACCTGGGTTCCAATTTTGGCTGTGCTACTGATTTCTATCTGGTAGACATTCATTGGGTTTTTGAGTGTCAACATCTCAATCCCCTACCCACCCATGGAAAAATCCACAGAGCTCATCTCCTTCCACTTTCCTGGGTTTTAGGATCTGGAGTGATGTCTCTAGAAAATGCAACTTTTCATCATTCAGTAATGGCGACTCCACTGTGCACATCCAGTGTCCAATGGGGGAGGCCCAAGTAGAGCTGGCCAGTGTGCCAGCTTGTGGTGGCTTGTGACTAGTGTCCCCCTAACCAGGTCATTCCTGCTTTCTTGATATCCGAGGCTGTCCTCCAGTCTTGCTTCTCTTTTCTCTTAAGTCCATCAGAGTTGGTTTCTCTTGCTGGCATAATTATGTAATTTTGTATAAATCAAAGTTGCCAGCATTCAGTTTCAAATTAAGCTCCTTGGAGTTCTAGGATGAAAGACTGGAAACTAAAGGGATCAAATTTTTGGCCATGGGGTTAGATTACAAGTATGCTTATACTTTCCTCCTGACTAGGAAGTGAAAGGCTGGGTTTAAGAAGCCATCATATATGTCTTCAGTTATTGGTTACAGGATGGTTTGGGGTAGCATAAGACTGGAAGCAATAGGGTATTCCGTATGCAAGCCACTATTGCATATCATACAGCTAGTAATGAAGGATGAGGGAAATCTCTAAGAACTGATAAGGTGAGATCTCTAAAATATGTCATTGGGTGAAAAAAAGCAGTATTAAGAGTTTTTACGGTGTACCTACTTTTTTTTGGTAATTAAAAAAAAGGGAAAAGTAAGATTTATTTGCCTACTGAGATATTGGAAGGACAAGTAAGAAATTCATATAAATGGTTACCTTTCTGAGTAAGAGCAGACAGGACGGGAGTAAAACCTTCACTCTTTTGTGAAGGTCTGGTCTGCTTTTTGAAATAATGTAAATATGTTACTTTTTTTTTTTTTTTTTAAAGATTTTATTTATTTGGCAGAGAGAAACACAGCGAGAGAGGGAACACAAGTAGAGGGAATGGTAGTGGGAGAAGCAGGCTTCCCGCCGAGCAGGGAACCTGATGCGGGGCTCGATCCCAGGACCCTGGGATCATGACCTGAGCTGAAGGCAGCCACTTAATGACTGAGCCACCCAGGCGCCCCAATATGTTACTTTTTTAAGAAAAGGAAAAGATTTATAAGATTTAGGCTCTTTTTTCCAAATATAATATATATGATATATAAATAAAATCTATCACTTATCTATCTGGAATTTTTTTTTAATTCAGTCTGACAATTTGTTCTTGTAGTTACGGAAAGGCCTTCAGAAGATGGATGGCCCGAGTGGGGAAAAGCAAGGAGCAAAGCTAGAGCACACACAGCTTTGCAGGACACACTAAAGCATTTGAGTTTTATGCCAAGAGCAATCCAGAGTTCCTGAAGGGGCTTAAGAAGGGGAAAGACTGAAAACAATTTTTTTAAAGATTTTATTTATTTGACAGAGAGAAACACAGCAAGAGAGGGAACACAAGCAGAGGGAATGGTAGCGGGAGAAGCAGGCTCCCTGCCGATCAAGAAGCCTGATGCGGGGCTCGATCCCAGGACCCTGGGATCATGACCTGAGCCGAAGGCAGACGCTTAACGACTGAGCCACCCAGGTGCCCTGAAAACAATTTCTATCTAGCATTTTGTGCTTCTTATTTTTCCCCCCATTTCTCTGATAGAGTAGACTAAAGTTATTAGTAACTCCCAATACCATATCACAAATCATCACAAAGTGACCATAATGCAGGGTGATACACTTTTTGAAATTTAAATAAAACCCAATACTGTTAACAGACCAATCATCTAATGTGAAAATCATTCTTTCAACTAAAACAGCTTTTCTTAAAAACTATAGAGATTTGATTTTGAGGTGGAGGAAGAAAGGCCAGTAATCGGTGCCAGTCCATATATTACTGACTTCATAACCGTTAATGAAAGCTAGTGAATGCCTTATTGAAAGTGTGTTGAGATGCATTTATTTTAGTTCTACCATGAATAAGTTTAGGTAAAAAAAATGACAGTGAATTCTAGAAATGAATTAACCAGAAATCAAAATTTTCTCTCTCTCTCTTCCCATCTCCTTCTAGTTTCAGTTTAGCTGGTGGTGCTTTCCAAGTGTGGCCTTTGGACCCTGGGATCCTTTTAGGAATTAGCAAGGTAAAGCTTATTTTCAGAATAGCACTAGGGTGTCATTTGCTCTCTCACTGTATTGACATTTCCACTGGTGACGTAGAGTCAGTGGGAGATCAGGGTGCTGGCATCTCAGCATGAATTAAAGCACTAACGCCGAACCATAATGCAGTGGCAGTCACTGACATTTTCATCCACACATATTTTCAGTTTAAAAAATAATGCCAGTTTCTTTTTTTTTTAAGATTTTATTTATTTATTGACAGAGAGAAAGAGATCACAAGTAGGCAGAGAGGCAGGCAGAGGGAGAAGGGGAAGTAGGCTCCCCACTGAGCAGAGAGCCCGATGTGGGGCTCGATCCCAGGACCCTGAGATCATGACCTGAGCCGAAGGCAGAGGCTTAACCCACTGAGCCACCCAGGCGCCCCATAATGCCAGTTTCAATTAAAAATGTCTTTGATAAAGCAGTATATATTATTCATTCTACTAAATCTCAATCCTTGAATCATTTTAATATTTGTGCAATGATGATATGGGAAGTATGCATCAAGCACTTTTGTTGCATACTGAAATATGATGGATAGGATAGACAATGATTGAGATTTTTAAGATTTTTTAAAAAATATTTTATTTATTTGACAGAGAGAGAGAGATCACAAGCAGACAGAGAGAGAGGAGGAAGCATTCTCCCAGCCACGCAGAGAGCCTGATGCAGGGCTTGATTCCAGGACCCTGAGATCATGACCTGAGCTGAAGGCAGAGGCTCAACCCACTGAGCCACCCAGGCACCCCCAGAGATTTTTAAGATTTTTAATATCACTTTTGGTAGTTTATTACTCTCTTTTCCAGTGAAATGGAGCTAACATTACCCATTTCATGGGGTTGTTGCTAGGATTAGAAGATATTTGTAAAATGCATGCCATGATTCCACTTGTCCCTTGATGGTCTTGATTATAGATGTAAATATATTTTTTAATATGTTGACTTTATCTGGGTCTTATAGTCCTCTCTGGTGGCTTTACTAGCACATTCCTGAGGTATGTACTGTCCTATAGCTTTCCCCATCATCAGCAAATGAGATCTCCATATAAGGAATATTTTAGGTATTTTCCTTCATCCCCTATAAGGAGAATGAATTCAAGTGGTAACCCCTGAGCAACGATTGTTGCTTTTCTAAACAGAAAAAGTGATGAAGGCTGTCACAGAATATTCTTTATGAAAAACTGGAAAACATGCTATAATATCACATTATCCTAAAGCTATCCTGGAACCTTAGTGAATTTGAGTGACAAGTTCCAAGAGGAGAGATTACAGAATTATACTACTGCTTTGAAAAATCCCTACTCACAACCTTTACTTTTTTCCTTCACTTGACAAACTAGTCCTAAAAGCCATTGCCATTACTATTGTTTTCTGTTTCTTCAGATTCACCTACGACCTGTCTCAAAAATCCGTGGCTGTGATATCTTAAGATTTTGGAACAATCTGGCTTATTATTGTGACTAGAAACCAGATAATGAAATTTGTGTTTGGCTTAACTACCAGGGAAAAAGAGCATGGAGACATAAGCCACATTTAGTCTTTCTAGTAGCTTACTTTGATCAAATGTCAGGGTTATGAATAATAGAAATCATGGTTTAGTTGGAGAGTTGACTAAATGGCATAGAGTTACTATGTTATTCTAAAGTAAACAAACATGCCTTTTGTTGTCTTTGTCCTTTCTTTCTACAGATATAGTTTTAAAAGTTTTATATTTTAATGATGTGGATTTCATTACCATTGGTGACATCTGATCGACAACTTATGAACATGAATTGGAAGATTAATTGTCTAGGGGAAATTCTGGAAAAGGCTGGAGAATGTTTCATTAACAGGTAGGTATCCTTTCTGAAGGGAACTTTCCCAGTATCTCGTCATGGGAGAGGTGAGATAGAAACCCACTCTGAGCCTGCAGGAGGGAAATCGGATAATGATATTGAAAGAAACTTATGTAAAGTCAGTTTTTCCACATTAACTTATTGTAAGTTCTGAATAAATTGGCTCTATTTGCCTAAGCATTGACAAATTTATTCTAACACTGGATTATTGGAGACTCTTACTGTTCTGTCTCCTTTCTTCTACTTCCTGATATTTGTGTATTTCATTACTCATAAGCAATTACAATAAAGGATGAACACTATAACAGAGAAGAGATTTATAGCAAGATGGAAGTCTGATGGCCACTTTCAGCTTGACTTTCCTCATTTATAAAATAAGAATGATAATATTTCCTACTTCATAAGATTGTTCTGAAGATTAAAAAAGATAATATGCATAAAGTACTCAACACAGTGGCTGGTACAAACTAAGATCAACAAATACGAATGGCAAACCATTTTATGTGAATTAGTTTTGTAGATTAAGAGGAAAAAGGGGGTCAAATTATTGGCTGGAGTGAGGCTTAGATTTTATCTCTGTTTCCATCAGTCTTCCCAGAATTAGCTGGTCAGAAATATTATCAACAACGTGTTCATGAACCCACTCAAGTAATGGTGCTTCTGAACTTCGTGATCTAAATGCATGAATATTTCAGTTTAAGTGAATTTGATGCAGGATTCTACTCTGTTGGTCTCATTGAATGTATCAGGTGGGATAGGGATGTAAATAACAGAAACCGGACTAACAGTGGCTCAAATAAGGAAAGTATTTATAAACCCACATCACTAGAAGTCTGAAGATCAGTTAATTTTGTGGAACAATGGGACCCAGGGACTTCCATCTTATCACTCTGCTGTCCTGATCACATCGGCCTTATCTCCTGATGGCTAGATGGCTGCCACAGCCTAAATAATTAATCTTGTACTTTCTATGGAAATGGAGTGGGGCTCCTTTTGACTATATCACATGTTTAATAAGTGGTGATGGGGAAAGTTCTCTCATATCTCAGAACTAGGAGTAGCTGTGATTCCTTTGAGAAACTTAAACATTTTTTAAAGGATATATTTATTTCAGAGAGAGAGAATGTGAGTAGGGGGAGGGGGAGAGGAAGAGAGAGTGAATCCTCAAGGAGACTCTGTGCTGAGCTCTGGCACAGGGAAAGATCCCAGGACCCTGATATCATTACCTGAACTGAAATCAAAAGGCGGCTGCTCAAACGACTGAGCCACTGGGCATGCCCCCCCAAATATTTTTTCTTTGCATGTAGTTGACATACAATGTCATGATAGGTCAGGTGTGCAAAATCGTGATTCAACTTCTCTATAAGTTATGCTATGGTCCTCACAAATATGGCTGCAGTCTGTCACCATGCAAAGTGATTATAGTATTATTGACTATATTCTCTTTTTAGCAACTTTGTCTTGGGTATGTCTATGTATATCCTTATGGATACGTACCTATATGTCCTTATGGATATTTAAATCTTCATTAGACCTTTTATATATATTATATATAATATATAATATATATATATATATATATTTATTTATTTATTAACATATAATGTATTATTTGCTCCAGGGCACATGTTCACTAGACCTTTTTTTGGGGGGTGAAAGAAACCTCACAGCTAAATTTGTGCTTTCCTATAGCATATGACTGGGAGTCTACTGTTTGTATAGCAAGACACACCAGAAAGGGACCCGTCCCCCTGGCCGAGGGAGAGTCTTTCCACAGTAGAAGCCCAGTTGGAACAGAGGAGCCCTGGGTGGAGAGTGGTCATCGCCAGAGTCTGCTTTTAGCTCTGTCCCTTGCTGGTTGGGTGTTCTGAGGTAACTTGTATATACTTTCCAGGCTGTTAATGCCATGTTGTACATCTTCAAATCTTATACATTTTCCTTTCATTCATTGTAAAAGTGGTGGATGTTTTTCATAAAAGAACTTATAAATGCTGGGAAATGTTGGGACTCATGTAATGTGAGTAAACAGAAGCCCTTTTGAAGAAGATACCCTTGCAGGACAATTAGAAAGAAGCAAGAAAGTTACACTCAAAGTTTTGTCTTCTCTGTGTTAAAAACAAAAGGCTTGTCTTTGCTCTGCATTGTTTGCAGCATTGAGCATTGGGAGTGGGGGAAGGAGGCCAACTAATACTAGTGTTACTGTATCTAATATCAAGAAAACAGCATTTTCAAGGCATGTGAAATAGTCACCCCCCCCAATTTTTTAGTATAGTAAGCAACAATCCAATAGTTAATTAGAAAGAAAATAATTATATGGGATGTAAAGCTTCTCAGTTAAGGAGTCACAATGTAAAAAAAAAATGATTGACTATCTTTCAGGGGTGATCTGTTAGAAGTTAGTTTGTGCTTTTGCAGTACATGAAATAGGATTTTTTTTTTTGAAATAGGATATTGTAATATTGTTCAAAAGACAGACAATACTTCACTGCTGTCCAGTAACTTTCAATGTCTCCTTGTGGCTCTATTCCCTAGTAAATCACCCAGATGCAAGAGCTGTGCCCTGAGCAACTTTGTAGTCAAACTATTTGTTGACCAGTTCAGGGTATCTGGCTAGTGATATGTTCTCAGTAGTTTACAGCCTTGCTCGTTTGGCTGACAAAATATTTTCTCCTGTGCTGAATTGCTGTCTCTATTCACGTTGCCTTAATATGAATTAAATGTTCTTTAATTTCTGTGGAAGAATATTGTATTTTGTATAAGCTTCGTGTTTTGATGCCAATTTGCAAGAAATGCTCTCCTGTGAAATATGTTTTGTATTGCTGTTTCCGTCTCCTTTTCTTTCCCATGAAAGGGATATATTTGGTTCCCTTTCTCCCAGTGCTCAGGCTCTTCTGGAGGAAAACTTTTGAGGCAGCTCAAAATGCTATTAAATGCTATTTAACTCAAGAAATATCCCAAGGAAATGATTGTTTCAAGATCCCAAGAGGCTTGAGGAGTTCCCCTGAAGTCAGAGATTGTAGCGATCCTGGCTGGTTATCTACCTAGGACAAGCATCCATCCACACCTTCCTTGCACCTATGGGAGGCAGGGGAGGATGACTCCAGCTCTCCTCCAATGGCGGGTCCTAATTCCCGTGAGCCAACATTGGAGCTCGGGCCTCTTTTTCAGGGACTGGTTTGGGTGGGCATGTGAACTAAGGAGGCTCAATCAGACTAAAGGGAATGGCTTTTATTCTATGAAAGGGGCTGTAATTGTTAATTTTATGATTTTTAAAAAAGATTTTATTTAAAAAAAAGATTCTATCTATCTATCTATCTATCTATCTATCTATCTATCTATCTATCTATATCTCAGAGAGGGAGAGAGAGAGAACACACATGCAGGGGGAACTGCAGGCAGAGGGAGAGGGAGAAGCAAGCTCCCCACCGAGCAAGGAGTCTGATGTGGGACTCAACCCCAGGACCCTGGGATCATGACCCAAGTTGAAGGCAGATGATTAAATTGAGCCATCCCAGCGTCCCTATGTGTCATCTTGAGATAGTTCTGACAAACCCCGGGGGGGAGCCTTGTTCCCTCACAAATGGACATGACAGAGAAAGCACATTGTTCTGGTTGCTGTTGCAGCCATCCTGTGACCATAAGGGCAGCCTCCGTATGAGGACAAAGCTGACATCCAAAAGAGGGGAGAACCCAGAGAACTGCAGAGAAAGAGAGAAAAGGGCTTGGGGATCTAGCCTTGTGAGATAATAAATTCCTTAATTGTTTAAACCTGTATGAATCAGAGTTTTCTTGCTCTAGCAACATATTTATCCTGTTTCTACTTAGCAGCTATTATGTGCCAGGCGCTGTCCTAGGTACTGGCTGTGCCGCTGTGAACAATCTGGTCAAAGTGCCCACCCTCATGAAACGTCATTTCTGGTAGCAGACGAAACAATACCATGTGAATACACAAGGTGATGTCAAGTAATCAAGCAGAGTGTGAGATAGGGAGTGTGGTTGGGTGGTCATGGCTCTGAGAGGCATGTTATTTGGTCAGGGAAGGGAGTAACGTGAGGGAGCCAGCCATTAAAACATTTGAGGAAAGAACTTTCCAGGCATGGGAGCAGCAAGTTCAAAGGTCCCAAGGCAGGAACGTGCTGGGTGTGCTTTAGAAAAAAACCAGGAGGCTGGTACAGCTGAGTGAGATGGAGCTTGGTGGTGAGAGGGAGACTGGGATCCCAGAGGCTGCAAGAGGGACTTGGAATTGCCTGTCTATGCTATGGGAAGCTATTGGAAAATACTGAGGATGGGGGTTAATTGCAGCTCAAGGCATCCTAATGATTATAGAGGTAAAGTAACTTGGACCTGAAGATGTAACCTTCCAAGGCCAGCACACTATGACATCAGGGCTTGCCTTTGAGCCTTTGAAAAGTCATTACATCCACTTAATCTTCGAGGAACTCATTAGATCAACTAATTATTGCTGCATTTTCTTTCTTGCCTTTTTTTTTTTTTTTTTAAGTGTGGGGCTTGATCTCATGACCCTGAGATCAAGACCTGAGCTGAGATTGAGAGCTGGACACTTAACTGACTGAGGCTCACAGGCACCCCGTTGGTGCATTTTTATAGTTCTGAATGACTGTATGGGAAAAACTATATACACATGGGAATATGCATATGATATTGAGAAAGTGTCTATTTTCCTATTTACTAAGAATTAAAATATTATTTTATTTTTTAAGAATTTTTTTATTCATTTGAGAGAGAGACCAAGAGTGAACAAGAGCACAAGTAGGGAGGAGGGTCACGGGGAGAGAGAGAAGCAGACTCCATGCAATGCAGGGAGCCTGATGCAGGGCTGGATCCCAGGACCCCAGGACCATGATCCAAGCCAAAAGCAGACACCCATTAACTGAGCTATGCAGGCACTCCTTAAATATTATTTTAAATCAGGAATAACTGTCGTGTTTATTTTATCACATGCTTTGGCAGCCTCCCTTGAGATGATATCATGTGTTTTTCCTCATTTGACCTATTAATATGGAGAAATATATGAACAGATTTCCTGTTACTGAATCATCCTTGCATTTTGGGAATTAATGTGAGTTGGCTGTAGTATTTGTTTAATATATTGCTGAGTTCAATTTGCCAATATTTTATTTATCATTTTTACATCAGTATTCATAAGAGAAATAAGATTATATAGCTTTCTTTTCTAGTGCTCTCTTGTTCTGGTTTTAGTATTAGGACTTTTGTAAAAGAATTGGGATGTTTTTCTTCTCTCTGGGATTGTTTAGTATGAGAATTTTCTTTCCTTGAAGATTTGAAATCGTTCAGTTTTTACAGTTAACATAGTCTACTCATCTTAATAAATTATTTTTCTTATGATGATCCAGTTTTCATCCATAGGTTTGCATAATTGCTTAACAGATGTAGTTTTACCATATACTTTTGCCTTCTGATTTTTCTCCTTAACCATATCTCAAACGCTTTTCTACATGCTGCAGTATTTATAATAATTTTAATTGATAAATATTCCATTGTGTGGATGGACTGTAATTTAATGCCTCACTGTCCCTTGTGTGAGTAAGAGAGCTGTTGCTATTTTTGTAAAATAATACTGTAATAAACACATTTTGCATAAGTTTTATTCTCATTTTAGAATTTTTTTTCCTTAGGACAAATTTCCAGGAATAGAAGAGTAGAAAACTTTCTATAACTTTGAGACCTATGGATAGCCTGTTTTCCAAAAGATTTGTATGAACTTATGAGGTCTCCAGAACCTCAGTATGTTATTTGCACAGCATCCTTGTCAGGATTAGGTGTTATTTATATATATATTTTTTCTTGTATTAGGTATGAAATGGCACTATCAGCATCTAGACTCTGGTCTCAGAGGTGGAAGAATGAGAACACTTTCCACTAAAAGTTGACATTGAGATTGCAGAATTGATTTAGTTGCTGATGTTTCCCAGGTGCAGTTAGTCCTCAGCTTTCTCTGGACCCCTGGCCCCGGCTTTTGGCTGTATTGGACTAACCCAAGCCAAAGCCCAGAACTCCATTTTTATCACCTAACCTTGTCAACTTTTGGTTTTTCGTTTGCTTTTTTGTTTGCAATATGCCAAGCACAAAGCCTTAACTTGCATTAGCTTAGTTAGTTACCAACCAGGACACAATGGTTGGGGAACATGAAGACTTTGACAGACAGATGGAGCAGTAGCCTGCTTCTGGTGGCCTCTTTTCAAAGACAAACTGCCTTCTATCTTTACCATCTTTCAGACTCGCTAATTTAGTAACTATAAACACCAATCATTATCTTTTGAATAGCCTGGTAGCTGGCTTAGGGAAGGGAGAGAAATCTTGACTCTTTTACCCTGAACTTGTGGTTCTTCTCTAGTTAATTTGTGTAAACCGAAACACTACTTTCCACCTCAGCAAAGAAGACCTCTTATTTTTGTGAAATCAAAGTACTTTGTAACCATGACGAATTTCCAATGTCAGTAAACTGTCCCGGGGAGATGTTCTGATTACAAAAGCCTCATGCAGAATAATCATGCTTGCTTTTCTTTGAGCTGGAATCGTCACACACACAGTATCTCCAAGAGGAAGCCTGATCTCACCCTGCCCACCGGGGGCTCAGAGGATGATTAACGGAGAGCAGAAGCCAATCAAGACTATTTCTGTGGTTTTCAAATTTAGTTTTAAAAGTGAGCTAAGGCAAGCCTGAAAAATAAAATACTCGAGTTTTCATGGTGAGGAAAGGAAGCAAATGGTACAGCCTAGAAACCATAATTCTGTTCTTGAGTAAAGAGAATGAGGAGGCAGAGAGAAGAGGTGTGTTGTTAGATTAAAATTCATCTTGAGTGACATGCTAAAACCTCATGCTTTCCGGAATTTGAAGCACATCAGACTTGCTGTTTTTCTCTCTTCCATAAACTCTATGAATATAGAATTATTGTTCAATAAATATTTATTGAACTTATAGAACATTCTTAGTTGTGTACTTGATTCCAGGAATACTAAATCAAACAAGATATTGTCCCTACCTTCAAGTGGATTGTGTCTAATGCAGGGGGAAAAAAGGACATGGATGTCAAAATGGTGGAGGTTAGGTCAAGGTGTGGGAATCCTTGGGAGGTAAACATTTTGGTCCAGATGAGCTGAGTACTAAGCTATGAGCTTCCTTATTTGACTATTATCCCTCTTCTTTACTACACATCTTTCCTAGGAAATCTCATTCATCCCCTCTTCTACCACCCCTTTGTGCAGATGACTCAATTGTTTTCTCTCTTGCTTGGACCTTTCTCTGGACTGTGGACCTACATGTTTACCTATGAGTAGACATCTCCACTTGAATGTCTGGCAGATATTTCAAAATCAACACAAAATGAACTCACTTGACCCCAAATATACTCCAACAGAGTATATCACTTGATGGCCAATGATACCACCATCTACCAACTCAGCAAAGCCGGACACTTGTGCCATCTGAGGTGCCTCCCCTCTTTCATCCTCTATAGCTAGGTCTGGTTAGGTTACCTCCTAAATAGGTCTCAGTTGCTCTCTCTTCTCTTTTATCCACCCTTCTGTTGTCTTCATCCACACTTTCAGGATTTCTCCCCTTGGTACTTCAATGGTCTCATGTCTACTAAGAATCTCTTTTTCCCAGTCTCTCCCTCCTCCTCTTAAAACACATACACTTGAGTTCTCTGGGTCAGCGGGATCTATTGGAAACTCATATCTAATCACATCACTCCCTTGAATAAAATCCTCCAGCGTCTTCCCTTCAGAACATGCCCTTGTTCTTCTCTGAAAGGGCCCTCCATCTCCTTCCAGTGCCCAAATGACTTTTGATTCCCTGACCCATCTGAGATCTCTCTAATTTTGAGCTTTTTCATGCTCTTTCCTCTACCCAGAATGCCCCTTTCCTTTCTCTCAAAATGTTCACTCCTAAGTTCTTTGGAGTGCTTAAAGGATGCCTCATCCCAGGGAGACTTGCCCTTCTCCTCTGGGCTGCCTCAAGTGCCTTTCCTAACCCACAGTCTCCATGCATATTTCTACTGTAGCCCTTATTACTGGTGAAATTATTGGCTCAATTTTCAGCCTATTCCTCCAGAATAAGTCTTCCCTCCTTCAGTTCATTCTCTGCCACCAACAGAAAGGTTTAAAAAAAATTAAGAATCCCTCGATAGCAATAAGTATTACTATATTTTTCATTCTACTCCCCCCATACCTAGAATGGTGCTCAGTAGATGACTACAGGGTGGAATGTTGTTGAAGAGGCAACTGAGACATCCCACATTCAAAAATATGGTCAAGTATTCAGAATTGAGCAAATAACATCCTAATCAGTCTTATAGAATTGACACCAGAACCGTTATTATTTAACTTTTGGAAGAATGGAGGGCAGCAAGAGAGCCAAGAATGGACAAATGCTGCCTAAATAAAAAAAAGATGAATTATTGAAATTAGACAGGTAAGACTAATATGTGTACAAACCCTTAAGAAGCCAATACTATGGCAATCAACATGAATTCAGCAAAAAGTCATGTCAAACTAAAAAAATTTTGAGAGGTTTATGAAGCCAGTAGATAAGGAGGCTATAGAGCATACTGATTTCAGAAAAAAATGTCTAAAATGTCTTATTTTACCTTTTTTTGGCAAGACGGAGGATAGGCCCAACATTGGTGGTGGTCACTAGTGATATTCCAGGAACTCTGTTCATGGTCCCATCTGTTGTTTCCAGTCCTTTCCCCTCTTTCCTTGAACTTATTCATGAAGGGTGGGGCCACTGACCAATATTTTTAAAAAGAATTGGATGAAAGAGAAAAAAGCACCGCTTGGGATTTAAAGAAGATGTCTTATCTGTGCACATTTGCCCTGTCTTTTGCTTCCCTCCTTGACATTTTGAGGCCATATGTTCTTGGTGGAATCTTTGGATAAGACAAAGGAACAGATTATGAAAACTTCTTTGTCCTTTTTCTCTTTATTTAAAAAATATGTAAAATTTTTAGCAAAGAAATGATAAAAAACTCAAATACTCTACCAAGAGGTGTCATGAAATATGACATTCTCTTGTGCTCTGCCACTCTACTTCCAAGTTCAGTATCATGGAACAACCATTTTAGTTGTTTCTTTTGTAATCTACTTTTCCATTTCCAAGTCATACACCTATACTGCTATTTCTGGATTTATAACTTTTAAATATTATCTGTTGGCTGCATACTATGGATGATGAGGGAGCAGGAAAAGCCAGGGCATGGTGGTATAACAAAGCACACACATCTCACCAGCTCCCTTCCCTTTTCCACATTCTTCAAATGCAGGTACTTATCCTTTTCTGCTCCAGTGTGTTGCTCTCTGGGTCTTCCATACAGCTGTGATTTCTGGATTTCAATTCTCTCCTGCATTGGATCCTTGATACCTGGATTTGATGTTCTCTTCTTCCTTTATTTCCTTGTTTACGTTCTCTGGTAGCTTCCTGAGAAAGGACACATAAGGTGTACATACTTTTGGTAATCTTACATGTCTGAATATTTCTTTATTCTACTTTTATGCTTGATTGAGAATTTGTTTGAGTACAGAATTTCATAAGATAAAAATAATTTTCATTAGCATTTTGAAGCTATTTTTCTGTATCACTATGAAGAAGCTATGGTGAGAACAAAATCATATGCTCACCAACTTTCTTTTGTCTTCTTCTTGGGCATGCAGGACAATCTTGTTCCTCAGCCTTATTTACAGTTAGGTCAGGGCCATAAGACTTAATTATGGCAAATGGGATGTGGATATAGAGTGATGCACCCACTGTAGATTTACATGGTCCTGTAGGCTTTCTCTTCTGTAAGCCCATCACAGGATGGGTCCTCTGTTCCTTCGTGATTGAAGAACCTTGTCCTCTGCTTCTGCTGACTGTGATTTATTGACTGATTGAAGTATAGTTGCCCTATAATGTTATATTAGTTTTAGGTATACAACATAGAGATTTGACAGTTCTATATAGACATTATTCAGTGCTCACCACAATAAGTATAGTCACCAACTGTCATTATGTAATTACAGTATTACCGACTATATTCCCTATGCTGTACTTTTCATCTCCATGACTTATTTATTTTATAACTGGAAGTTGGTACCTCATTTTGTTGTGACTTATTGAGATTTGGGAGCTGTTGTTAACTGACCCTAATTACTAAGTAAACCATATGCCATTTTGATTCTAGTTCCTTATGTGACTTGCTTTCCATGTGACATATTTTTCTCTTTGGAAGATTGTTGGGAAGAACAGAGCAAGGATATGACCTTTCAACCTGTTCCTGAAGGAAGAGTAGGAGTCCGCTGGACAGAAAGAGCAGTATAAGCTAGAGCATGGAGGTGTAAAAGAGTAGAGTGTGTTTGCAGAAGACTGGAAAGTCTGTACAGGAAGTCGCTCATTCATTCATGCATTCTTTAAATATTTATGGAAGTATCTACTAGTTGTCAGATACAAAACTAGAGGATGAAAAGAAAATGGCCCTTATGTATTACTGGTAGAAATAGAAATGGGGTCACCTGGGTGGCTCAGTCAGTTGAGCTTCCGACTCTTGATTTCAGCTCAGGTCATGATCTCAAGGTCATGAGATCGAGCCCTGTGTCAGACTCTGTGCTGAGCATGGAGCCTGTTTAAGATTCTCTCTCTCTCCCTCTGCCCTCCTCCACTGCTTGCATGTTCTCTCTCTTGCTCTCTCTCACTCTCTTGCTCTCTCTCTCTCATGCTCTCTCTCTCTCAAAAAAAAAGGAAATGTAAACAAGTTTTAAAAAATATTTAAATATTGTCAGAGAAATATAACATAGTGGTTCAGGGCATGGGATCTGGGCACAGTCTGCCTAAATTTAAATTCTGGCTCTACCACCTTTAGCTTTGTGACCTTGGGCAAATTACTTAATTCCAGTTTATTCATATGTAAAATGAAGATGGTATATTATAACAATATTCTTATGGTAAGGGTTAAAAGAGACAATGAAATATGAACTGCTTCATGTGTATTGAACACAGAGTAAGACTTTAAAAATATTCGCTGTTATAATTAGTATATTCAATTGGCAGATATAGGGTGATGATAAACTGGAAAGGACCTTTTATAAACTATGTCAAGGTTTTTTGTACCCTGTAGACATTAGAGGTTATTTCAATGCCAAGATGAAGGAGCGATCCATTTTTAGTGCCTTGTCATTCTGCTAGACTTACGAGACTCAATTTCAAGGGAGTAGCGATTTTCCTAAACTCTTGTAAGTCCATTACATGGCTACTCTCACTCACATGCCTGGGGCATGGTCACAAGTTCCTCTTCTTATTAAACTGACACTGGCTTCAAAGTTCATCATTGTTTACTAGTTTTGATTCCCCAAGGCTAATGCGAGTCAATGTGAGTCAAATTTCTTCCTTTTATAATATTTCTTAGGCTACTGGTGATCTGATTCACTGCTTGGAGACATTTGAATGCACAGTCATGGAACCAGAGCTGGTCGGGTCTGGAAGGGGCTTTGGAGATGCACTCATCCAAATTCTTTGCTTTCCAGATAAAGAAGCTGAGATCCAAAGAGGATCTTCAGGGGCACCTGGGTGGCTCAGTGGTTAAAGCCTCTGCCTTCAGCTCAGGTCATGATCTCAGGGTCCTGGGATCGAGCCCCGCATAGGGGGTCTCTGCTCAGCGGGGAGCCTGGTTCCTCCTCTCTCTGCCTGCCTCTCTGCCTACTTGTGATCTCTCTCTCTGTCAAATAAATAAATAAAATCTTTAAAAAAAAAAAAAGAGGATCTTCGGTTGATTTTCCTAGAGTGAACAATGCTCCTGGCAGTAATTGTTACTATTTTGGGGTGAAAAATAACCATGACCCTCCCTTTGCTCTGAGCTTGGAACTAATAGAAAAACAAGACCCAGGGATCTGATGGGAGCAGGTAAAAATATTGGCTTTTATTACTGAATGAATTTAGAGAGTACAACTTGATATGTAGTCAAATGGCCTTAGCTCTGAATATCAATCAGTACATTTGACAGGCACTGGTGGTTGTTTACCCTACAGACATTCTTTGCCTTTCTCCCTTGCCAGCAGAGTTTGTCTTCCACATAGATGCTGAAAGTACTTCCATTCCTAGACTTCCTCATAGTTAGGAAGTGAGTATGTGGCCTGATTCTGGACAAGTGATTAAAGAGGAAATCAGCAGGAAACTTCTATGAGAGCTTTCCTCTCTTAAAAGAGAAATGCTTGTGACAGGTGCCTTCCTCTCCTAATTCCCTTTCTTTCTTCTTCTTCTTCTTTTGTTTTGTTTTGTTTTATTTTGTTTTGTTTTGGGACATTGTTGCTGAAGGGCACTCGGTTTGGAGCTGGAGCAGGTCATGAAGGGAGGCGTGCCAACATGCTCAGAGGGCAACCAGAAAAATGCAAAACACCTGGGTCCTTGACGACGTTGTTGAGAAGCTGCACTAATGCCTATCTCCTTGATTCTGGACTTCTTCCTACTTAAACTTACATATGTTTATGCCACCTTCAGTGCTTTGCACTTGGTACTTGCAGCCAGAACCATCCTCACTGATAAATCTACCTAAACTCGGAATCTCCAGGATGTTGAGTCACCATGTTTGTTTATTCCCCAAACTCACCAGCTGATCTGATAAGAGGCTCACGGTGGGATTGTGGAGTACAGAGACAGAAGCCTGAAGTGTTCTATGTACACACTTCTCTCTTACCCACTATGGAAAAATGGGAATGGGAGAAAAACACCCCATTTCCCAATCAATCCTGAGCATAACCTTGGAAGAAAAAATTAGATGGGGTCTCAAGATAAAAGGTCTTGTCATTCTTAAAATTGGAGAGTTAGATCCATAATTTTATATGATGAACCGAGTTGAATTGAGAGAGAGAGAGTGTGTGTGTGTGTGTGTGTGTGTGTGTGTGTGTGTGTGTGTGTATAGACTCTGACAGTACATTTAAGCTTCACTCTTCTGGCTCTGTCTGCTTTAGGCCTCATCAACCTTCAAGGCAGTTCAGAAAGTAGAGCATTAACAACAGTGTTAGGCATGCCTGAAATACACATCTTGTTTCCAGAGTGCTGGACATGAACAATGCAAAGAGGGTGAATCTAGTGACTACATCTTTGAGGCACAGTAATTTCATTGTGAAATTTTTTTCTTTAATTTTGCCTAAAGAGGTGAGGATTATTAAAATTATGTCATTGCCCATCAGGCTGTCAGAAAAGCCTGAACTTTTTTTTTTTTTTTTTTTTTTAAGAGAGCTACAGAAGAACAGAAGTGATGGAAGCAAAGAGCTGGCTGCCAATCAAATCTAATTTCCATACTTTCTACATTTCTTTGATGAGATATTTCAAGCTGCAAAAAGGGAAATTGTTTTTCTGCTTCCAAGGAATTGAAGTTAGTCATGAAACCCAACCAAACAGATCGGGGTGCCAAGAAGTGTCAAGAAGCATATGTATGCCCTGCCTGACCCTCACATGGAGGGTTCTGTTAAAATTGGGAGTGTTGGGGGGGGGGGCGGAAGCCACCAGGTTCAATGTCCTCTGGTCAGAAAGATGATAATGGGGAAGGTGGACCCTGACCCTGCTCCCTGGGCCCAGTGCTTCCAAGACTGCCTGTTGCCTGGCTAAGTCCACACCCCCATATGTGGGCCTCATCCAGCACTAACACGAAGCTTGGGGCCTTTCATGATGACACCTGCACTGACCCCCTGGATTCTTATTTAGATATGGGAAAACCACTCTTGTTGGATTGACTATTTGCTGTCCTGCAAATACTTGCCAAATGTTAATGGAGACTGATAAATTTTGAGTTGGGGGGAAGTGGGCAAAAGTGATATTTGGTATTCCCCACAATCATTCAGTCATTTACTCATTTACTTAAGTGTTTATTGCGTACAATGTGCAATCATTAGGGATGTAAGAGTGAACAGGAGGGTCCTAGAGCAGCTACTTTGAGCTGAGGATCTAGCAGGGTTTGGAGGCAAAATAATAGTACTGATAGAATTCTGGGGCAGTGTGCGGTGGGGTGTGGGAGGGTTTGGGACAGGGAGGTGCCTAGAATGAATCTCAAGGGGTTTCATTCGCAGAGATAGGAAATGCCAGATGAAGGGAGTGGGAAGGAGTCTGGAGAGAGAGAGAGAGAGAGAGAAAACAAACAACTTTGGGACATCATGAGACTGGGGTATTTCTGTGACATCCAAATAAAGAGGTCTTGTAGTGAGGAAATCAACCACTAGTGTTAAGTGTTTATGTACTTCATATGCAGCCTGTTTGAGCTTTATGTTCTGGGACTAGTTTGCTTTCTATCCATGGCTTGTTACTCAGAATCACGGATTTGAGACTTTTACTTCATTCCATTCTTAAAGGCTCAAACTACACCTCTAATCCTTGCCCAGCATTTTGCAAAGGTGTGTTACTGGTACCAAAAGACACCTGGGACCCAGGGGCCATGACTACAGAGAGAAATGGGTCTTAGGTCAGCCTTAAAAATATTGTTGCTCACGTACCCTCAGCTGTCATGGCTTTGAGATCTTAAGTGGTCTTTTCCTTCTCCTCAGCCTTTGCCTATCCAACTAATCCTTTACACTGGTGATTTTCCACCTCCACCTCCCTAAGCCTGTCCTTTATTATGAAATCCCTCCATCCCCTTGATTAGTTTCCCTTCTCTGGACTTGATCATCATTGTGGCTTCATCATTCAGTAAATGTCAGGGTGGGCTATCTCCACTTAGGAGAGATTTCTCTCCGTAATTTATTTTGAGGCAGGCTCTTCAGTGACATTAAGTAAGAAAAGATTGAGACTTTCAAATCATGTAATCAGGCTCAGCAGATCAGAAATCTGAAAAAATAAACATTTTGATAAATTTCACTCCCCATCATCTTTTTAATATACTCCTTACTGCTTTAAGCTTTGGAATTTCACATGCATCATCTACACAGGGTCAGTTGGCTGAGGACTCAGATATTTCTTGAAGATTGAGCTTATGGTCCCCTCACTGTAGGTCAAGGTTGCTCGCTGGAATAGCACAGTTCTGTGGCTAAAGCAGCTAGATAAAGTAAAGATCAGTCAGAGCCAAATTTGAATCTCAGCTCCATCATTGAGTACCTGGAAGGCCATGGTCAGTTTGTTTAACTTGTTTTGACCTCAGTTTCTTCATCAGAAAGGGTAGATAATAATACTTCATAGGATTATTGTTGTGAGGATTAATAGACATGACATATGAAAAGAATCTAAGAGCTCAAATAAATACTCCTTGCCACTGTGCAGCACGTCTCTGGATTAGAGCTGTGCTGTCCAATATGGCAGCCACTCCATGTAGCTCTCAGTTGGTCAATTGGTCTCAATACAAATCAGAGTTCAAAGTCTTCATATAAGGAAAAGATGCAAAAAGAGTGTAAAGTATTTCATTAAAAATGGTTTATATTGGGTGCCTGGGTGGCTCAGTTGGTTAAGCAACTGCCTTCAGCTCAGGTCATGATCCCGGAGTCCTGGGATCGAGTCCCACATCAGGCTCCCAGCTTCACGGGAAGTCTGCTTCTCCCTCTGACCTTCTCCCCTCTCATGCTCTCTCTGTCTCTATCTCAAATAAATAAATAAAAAATCTTTAAAAAAAATGGTTTATATTGATTACCTGTTGAAATGTAGAATTTTGGGTGATATTGGGTTAAATACAGTCTTATTTCTGACTTAACACCCTGGGATTAATCACTAAAAGTAATTTCACCTTTTTTGCATAAGCATCTCCAAGCCTGTTTTTAGCGGACTCCTCTGTTTTGGACATAGGACTTATCCTGAAGGACTTCCAACATTTGAAGTTGGGAGTAGTACTCACCTGGATTACCATAGCAGCCTTCCCAGCCGATGTGTTAACTTCAATCTGTCTCCTCACTGTGCCCACAGGATCTTTCTAACATGCAAACTTGGCTCCTATTTTATTTTGGAATTAGGATGAGGGCTTCAGAGTAACTGGCCCAGACCATCTGCTGCTACCGTTGTCATCTCTGTCTCTCTTTGTGCACACACTCTGTGCTCAACCGTGGTGACTCCTTCTACCTTTTCAAACTCACCATACCCTCTTTCGTGTCTTCAGTTATTCATTCAACAGTTCTGATAATTAACTGTGAGCTGGGCAGTATTCTAGCCTTGGGGAAATACAGTGAACAAGACAGACAGACATTCTGTTCTCAATTCCAGTGATATGTCTCTGCCTGGAATGTATTTTCTCCTAACTCACTGGAGTCACCGCTCCAGAAAGTCTCTCTTGATGCCACATAGTCCAAGCTCTCACAGCTTTCCATCTCCATTTTCATCACAGTACTTATCCCATTTAATATTATGTCGATTCATTTATTTTTTAAGTGTCGAGTTGCTTTGATTCAATTTCTTAACAGTAATACTTAAAAATGAACTCCTTTGTTTTCTTAATACAGAGTCATTGTTTTTTCATTTAAAAAACTCAGATATAGGGGTGCCTGGTGGCTCAGTCGGCTAAATGTCTGCCTTCGGCTCAGGTCATGATCCCAGCGCCCCGGGATGGAGCCCTGTGTTGGGCTCCCTGCTCAGCGGGGAGCCTGCTTCTCCCTCTCCTTTCTGCTTGTACTCTCTCTCACTATCTCTGTCTCTCACTCAAATAAATAAATAAATAAAATCCTTAAAGAATGAGATATAATTGATGTATAACATTTTCTTAGTTTTAGTATACAAAATCATGATTTGATATATGTATGGGTCACAAAATAACTACCACATTAAATTTTGGTAACATCCATCACCACACATAGTTACACATTTTTTCTTGCGATGAGAACTTTTAAGATCTGCTCTCTCAGCCACTTTCAAGTATACGGTACAGCATTATTAACGATCGTCACTATGCTCTAGGGCACATCCCCAGTTCTTACTTATCTTATAAATGGAAGTTTGTACTTGTTGATCACCTTCACCCGTTTTGCCCACCCCCTAAATAAAATGTTGATTTATTTTTGAATCAAACTTTCTATTTTGAGATAATTATAGATTCATATGCAGTTCTAAGAAATATGAGAGAAATCCTGTGCACCTTTTATTCAGTTTCTCATAATGCGTTTTGTACTTAAAACACAATGGTACAATATCATAACGAGGGTATTGACAATGATATAGTCATCCGCCCTGTTTGGATTTACCCGGTTGTACTTATTTTGTGAATGTGTGTGTATTTAGTTCTCCGCAGTTTTGTTACATGTTTTGTTCACCACCACAGTCAAGAGACAGAACATTTCCATCACCAGAAAAATCCTACATGTTGACCCTTTATAACCACACCTACTTCCCTCCTTCCCTCCTGGAAGCCACTAGCCTGTTCCCCATCTCTATGACTTTGCCATTTCTAGTATGGTACATAACCGGAATTATACAGTATATAGATTTTTCAGGATTGGCTTTTTTCACTCAGTGTGATTTTCCAGAGATTCACGCAAGTCGTCACGTGTTTTTTCCCGTCAGTGTTGCGCGGTACTCTGCGGTATGGGTGTGCCACAGTTTAACAATTTACCTGGTGAAGGACACCTGAGTTGTTTGCAGTTTAGAATTATTATCCATGAAGTTGCTGTGAACATTGGTGTACAGGTTTTTGTGTGAAGATAAATTGCCATTTCCCTGAGATAAATGCCCAAGGGTGCAATTTCTGGGTCATAGGTACGTTGGTTTATTTGTCATTTTCCCTAGACTATTGGCTAAGGCCAGGTCCCCAGGTCATCTCTATTTTCATCACATGCACTCAGCATGTGTGTGACACATGGTAATCCTCACTGACACTGGAAGGCCAGAAAGAAGGAAGGAAGGAAGGAGGGGGAAAGGGAAGCAGGAGGGAAATCTC
>CM053609.1:89858553-89872600 GCA_028646535.1 Procyon lotor | reverse complement strand
GTTCCTCATTTTTGTCTGAGAACTCGTCAGAATGGAATTTACCATCCATATTTCTACCAGCATTCTGTTAAAGACCACTTGGGTATTTTCTAAGAAGAGTAACACTTTCTCTGTAGCTCTCCTCTCTTCTTTCTGAGCTCCCACAATAATTACTTTCAAAGGTCCATTCATGGCAATGTTGGCTTTTCTAGCATGCACCTTAAAACTCTTCCACCTTCTACCCACAAGCCAGTTCCAAAGCCACTTCCACATTTTTAGGGATTTGTTACAACCCAGCATCCCACCTCTTGGTACCAATTTCTGTCTTAGTTCAGGCTGCCATAACAAGATTCTGTTAAGTGTGTGGCTTATAAACAACAAAAATTTATTTCACAGTTCTGGAGGCTAAAATTTGAAGATCAGGGTGCCAGCACAGTCAGGTTCTGGTGACAGCCCTGTTCCAAGCTGCTGCCTGCCAACTTCTCATTGTATCTTCACATGGCAAAAAGAAGCAGAGTAGAAACAAGCTCTCTCATGATCCTTATCCCAGAGGCACTAATCCTACTTATTTTATTAGTGGATTCCCACAAACTACAGCACTCTTTAACATTTTCTAAAGACCAATGCAATCAGATGAGAGAAAACACTAGGAGACATAAGAGTTGGGGAAAAAAAAAAAAAGAAACTATTGCTATTTGCAGACAATATGATCATATATTCAGAGAGTCAGTAACAAAACTGACTCAAGAAAATTCACAACAGAGGCGCTTAGGTGGCTCAGTTGGTTAAGGGTCTGCCTTCATGGCTCAGGTAATGATCCCGGGGTCCTGGGATCAAGCCCCACATGGGGTTCCCTGTTCAGAGGGGAGTCTGCTTCTCCCTCTCTCTGTGCTCCTCTGCACTCCCTCCCCCACTGCCACTGCTTGTGCTTTCTCTCTTGCTCACTCTCTCAAATAAAATTTTTTTTAAAATTCAGAACATAAAATTTCACGCAGATACCAAGAACTTTCATAAACACAAAAGGTAATCAGAGCATATGACAAAGAAAGCCTCATTTACATTGCAAAAAGGAAATAAGATATCTAGAAATAAACGGGAAATGTACAAAATTTATATAAAGAAAACTTAACACTCTTGAGATACATAGAATACTTGAATAAATGGAAAGATACACTTAGTTCTTCAGTAATCTTACTTATGTTACTGGAAATGCAAATTAATACAATTCTGAAATATTATTTTTCACCAGATTGGTAAAAGTTCAAAAGAAACACTTTGCGAGGTTATGGAGAAACAAATTTGAAAAATCTGTGGGAGACAGATTTTTTCTTAGAAAGTTTATGAAAGTGATCCCATTAGTGATAGAAAGCTTAGACAAATTTCCATAGTAGAAAAAAACCAAACAAGAAACTGTTACACACAAAACAAGCACCAGGCCCCGATGGTTTCACAGGGAATTTGTCAGATATTGCTGGCAAAGATGTAAAATGTGTACCCTTACAGAAGATAATGGTGCCAACACTTAACCAAAAACAGTAAGTGAAGAAAGTTTTTATTTGGGGAATCTAGATGAAAGATTAAAAAAAAAATCCTTTGCACTATTCTTGTAAGCTTTTCTAGAAGTCTGAAATTATATCAAAGTTAAAAATTAGAGGAAAAACATTGCTCTGGACAACTGACTATAAGGAGAAAATATGTAAGAAGAGAGAATTTGTTGTGTTTCACCCAGGATAGTCACAGGAGAGATGATGGGAAAAGATTATTTGAATCTGTATATCTTGAAGACAGAAATGGCACCATTTCCTGAGAGATTAGATGTCAGGTGGGAGATTGACAGGGATCAAGAATAACTTCAGTCATTTTTGGCCTGGGCAAAAGGAATTGGCATCAACTAAGATGGGAAAGACACTGGTGGTACAAATTTGGAGGATAAGTTCAGTTTGGGACATATCAATTGTGAAATATTTATTGGTTATTAGATGGCAATGTGAGTACCACATTTAATGCTTGCTATAGCTCACATCTGCCCAATACTCCACATATCCTGATGCTTTGGTGTGTAGAAAACCAGCGAAGATAAGGAAAGAGGGATACTTTGCCTTCCTAGGCAACACAGTGAGGCCCACAAATATTAAGAATACATTTACTTCAATAACACCTTAATCAAACATTTGTCCTCTTGCTTCCACTCTTCACTCTATATTAATTCACAGACTTCTTTGGCCACACATTTTTAAACCTTCTAGTGATTCCTCACTTCATATAAACTGGCAGTACAGAACTAAGACCACTGTCCATTATTCCATTCCAGTAAACAGAAGACTGGCTAAGAATGAAGTGCTTATATTTTAGAAGTGTCTTTAATTATTTTAATAAGTGAATAGCTACTATCACTAACAAGTGCCAATTGGGAAAGCTAACATTTTCAGTGTGTCAAAAGCTTAGGCCTAATTATGCCAGCATAGGGTTGAACTTATTAATTCAAGCCTTTTAATCATCTTTAATTTTTCATATTGTCTGTTTTCAGTGAAAATGTCTTTACCATTCAATGCATTTTGCAGTAGGAGTTACTTAGGTAGTATCTAAATCTACTGTGGCATTATGTCCAAATGCTCCACTATAGGCATATATCAGGCAGCCATTAAATACAGAAGGCTTCAATAATTAACAGGATTAACAATGGACTATGGTTTATTTAAGTGGAGAACAAGAAAATAAATCTTTCCAATCAATGTTTAATGTGGTGATAGAGACATGTCTGACACTCTTGTAATCTGCAGGTATGACTTCTTTTAATGCCTTATATCTGGACCATGGATCTATGAATTCAAAGCATTATCACTTACCAAAAAAATGCTTCGTTTTTCTCCTGTCCCAATTTACAATTGTTCTGGACTCCAAATTAACCTTTAAGCGGGGGGAGGGTTATGGCCTCAAGAAATCAATGTAGATATTGATAGTCAAAACTATTTCAGTTTTGACCTGAATAAAGAAAATTTTTAACATGCATATTTCTAAAAGATACACTCATATCTTTGTTCAAAGACGCACTCATAAGCCCATGTTTTGCTGCACTGGTACACATTTACTTAAAATATGTTTAAATGGGGAGCACCTGTGTAGCTCAGTCGGTTATGTGTCCAACTCTTGATTTCAGCTCAGGTCATGATCTTAGGATCATGAGATCAAGCCCCACATCAGACTCCATGCTGGGTGTGAAGCCTGCTTAAGATTCTCTCCCTCCCCCTCCACCTCTCCATCTTCCTCTGCCCCTCCCCCCTCGCTCTCTAAAAAATATAATAAAATGAATGTGTTTAAATGCTTGCCTTTTTCTGTTTTACATCTATATAACACACGTTTGTTAGAGTTCCCTTATCCCTTGAAAATCTAGGTATGATTGGCTCAGAGTGCTGCCAGTTCTCTACTCTGTAATAACTAAAACCTTCTTCATGATTTCTGCTAACTCCTCTAAGGTTTAATTTTTCCAACTGGTCTCCAACTCTAGCTTTTGCATACAATACTGCAGCATATATTTGGGCTTTTCACCTAATTCCATAAGCACTCCATCTACTCTGAGCACAAGTAGCCACTGGACACATAAACGTGTGGTTTTGAGTTCAGTGAGGGAGGAGAGGGAAGGAAGGTGGGAACAGAGAGAAACTAACTGAGTCTATTTAGCTAAGTGGGATTAACCTGGAGTTGGGGACAGTACAGAATGGTAGCTAAATTCAGGGTAGTGCATATACAATATAAAGCAGCTGAAGAAAGAAGGGAGGGAGGAAGGATGGGGAGTATAGGGCCAGAGAAGGAGGGAAAGAAATGGAGAAAGGGAGCTAGAAGAGAAGAAAAAAGGAGAAAGAAAATCAAATAAACAAGCCGGAAAAAGGGTATCATGAGGATCTGCATGCTAAGTAGGAAAGCTGTCATATAATGTAAGTAGACGGTGAGCCACTGCCAGGCAGGCTCAGGGGTCCCAACATTGCAGGATAAGATAATGAGCCTCTCAAATCATCTGTGGGGCAAGATCTGTAATCAAAGCTAACTTCATATTCATGTAGGAAGTTTGTAATTTGAGTGTTTACCCTAACCATTCATAAACTCAACTGTTTCACTTATGTATCATCCATCCTGTTTGTTTCAAGATCTAATACCTCTAACTGGATACTACACATATCAAAAGTAATCCCACCAGTCACTGAACAGAAACTTCAGGAGGAAAAAGAAAACCTGAACCCAGCTTACTAAGTAAAGTGGTAAGGCCAGGCATTTTATAGAATCTGAGTTCTCCATGACTGCTATACTAGCATAATGCATAATAAATGCAATTTTTTGAATAAAACAGTCATCACATTATTCTCTCTAGACTATACACAGGAATAACTGCAGTAGAAGTTTAAAAATCACATCTCCCCCGTAGCACCCTGGTTTCTCTGTTGCCATGACAACTCCAGAGAGAATGAAATAAGGTTTCAAGATATTATCAAATTCATTGATTTTTTTTTTAAATCAGGTTATGTGTTTCATGAATAGCAAATCCTGAATACTGAGTTAAAATTAAATTAGAATATATTACTCGAATTATCTCATTATACATATTCAAGTAAGGGACTTCACAATCTAGAATTCCAAAGGACTGTATCCCTAGAGTTACTAAAATAAGTCTAGTATCCTCTTCATTATGTTTTTACAATGAACATTGAGTCATCTGAATGGAAAAGATGAAAGGACTCCACTGTCTGCAAAGACAATGACCTGTCACTTTCTATCACCAACTGCATTCTAGACAACAGCTGTTCAATAACCAGGTATCACAGCTCAGTGTTTTGATACATTATTTGAATGATAAACGGTATTCAGATATTTGGCAAAAAGTACATACTACAAGTAGGAATAAATTACAAGGAAATAGCCTTGGGAAATATCAATTAATAGATAACAAATACATTGAAGCATAATTACGTGTAACATTATGACATTTTTGCATCAAGTTACCAATATCTGGCATGTTAATGTCAATGAACAGTTTAGAAAAACAACGTATATGTTCATCTCAATGAAAAATCTAGTGTTTCTTTTTTGTTTTGTTTTAGGGTTGGGTCAACTTCCTGTAAGTCTAGGCTCATTTGTTTGGCAATCTACTTCATAGGCTAGGCATTGTGGGACTTATGACAAGTTAAAGTCTTTTAGCTGCCCCATTTCACAGCTGAGAGTCTTTATGTGAGTGTGAAAGGAGATCAGTTTGTAAGAAGCACTTAGGAGAATTTAAGTGGGATGGTATGTAAGAGAAGAACATTCCCCTGCTCTTTATAAAATAATAATGAGATTTTATTTATGGCTACTTATTTATAGTTCAGGGTGAATTTAAAACGAATTAGGGTTCTTCTTATTTTAAGAAACAGAACAATAGTAAATAAGTCTCAATATCTGGAAATAACATGGTTTGATGGTTTCCCACACTGTATACTCCATGTTGTGAGCAGAGCAAAAATTGGTATAGTCAACTATTAAGGAATTATATCTCCCCAAAATTCATAAGTTGAAGCCCTAATCCCCCAGTACCTTAAAATGTGACTGCTTTTGAGACAGGGCCTTTGGAGAACTAATTAAGGTTAAATGAAGTCACAAGAATTGGGCCCTAATCGGACTGGTGTCTTATTAAGAAGAGACATTAGGGATATTGGCACATATAGGTCATCTGAGGACACAGCAAGAAGGTAGCTGTCTATAAGCCAAGGACAGAGGCCTCAATAGAAAGCAAACCTTCTGATATCTTGATCTTGGACTTCTAGCCTCCAGAACTAAAAAAATTTCCACTGTTTAAGCCACCCATGTCTGGCATTCCATTATGGCAGTCCTAGCAAACCAATACACCAATTCTGAGAAATTAAAATCAATTCAAATTACTTTATTTGGGGGGATTTTCTGTCCAAGCATCTCAACTCAAGGAACAGTGCAGAAGAAATCTTACATATTCTATCAATCTCTGCCAAGTTAGACACAAATGAATTTATCTATCTTCAAAGATAAGACCAAGATCAAGAGCCTCTGTTTGGTTTCCTTCTTCCTGGCATTTCTTGGATGGAGGCTACATAATTGCTATGGCAAAGAAGCAGCCTAAACAACTTGGACCTGGGGAATCACTTTATAAAACAGTAAGTTAAATATGTGGTATTATTTTTAAGTTAGTAAAGTCCCTACAATTTGAAGAAAAGGGGAGATGGGCCAAGAGAACTTGCTCTGTTTAGCCACTCTACTCAAGGTGGTAGCACAATCTACCATAGCCCATGAGCTGTCGTGTCATTCACCATTTTACAACTATTCCAGGGGACGTGAATGGATAGGATGGATGCCCGCCATACTTATACAGAGATCTTAATTGAAAAGGTCATGGAATGTTAAAAAAAAAAAGGGGGGGGGGATAGGAAGACAAAGAAAATGGTAATGAAGGCAGAGCTCATTCCAGCCTGAAAATACAAGCATATTGTTTCTGTACTGAAAATCTAAGAGATAACTTATCTCTTAACAAATAACTTATCTCTGTAACAAAAACATTACAAACTACCTTGATCATCTCTAATTTCTGCCAGTTTGTGTAAAGGGACCACTTTTCCCATCTGGGGCAGTTTATTCGTAGGTTATACACAGATAGTGTCAATACCTCACCTTTTTGCCAGAACACACATGACTGTCTCCACATAATTCCAATCAGCTCAATCCCCAGAAGGATTATTTCAGAAATTTTCTAAATTACCACTCTCCTGTTTTACCCCAAAATCCAATCAGAAAGATATTCAGGAAATGATGCACTTTAGGCTCAAATTGCCCTCCAAACTTAAAATAGGTGAACACACTGATGGCCATAAGAGGTGACCAGTTCCAGACGCATTTGCTCCCCCAAAAGCAGGGCTGTTCATGGCCATGGTTTCCACCTCCCATAAGCCCAATGATGTACTAGCCAACTGCTGTCATCACAACTGCTGGTATCCACAGCTGTTACTTCCGAGGGACAGGAGGGGATGTGCAAAGTAGGGTGAAAGAATAATTCAGGAAGTATGAAAAATGTGCTGGAGTTAAATAGCCTTTTATTCAGTAGCATATTTAGTTGGGCATGGATTTCGTCCTTTCAGAAATCATGTGCACTACATGTTTTAGCTTTTAGGCTAAAGGGAAGCAAAAACTCACCAGAATTCAATTACTATGGCAACATTTCTACCTCTCAGTTAGAACCCTGATTTAGGACATTATGTGCATTACTCAGTGCTTCACATGAGCAAGGGGCCCCCTGGGCAAGAATTTTCAGTCTTGCTAGCCTAATTCCCATAGCTCTCATATTAGTTCCGTTGAACAAACATCTAGTGTGCCTCTACTACATACCTGGGCTACATGCTAGGGATTCAAAGATAAATCTTCAAGACATGGCTTGTTGACAGCCAGCCAGTGCACCCTTCCCTGGAAACAGACTGAAAAATTCTCTCTATATATAGTCTTTTTTCAAGATTTCTCACAAGCCATTTTCATCTGCTGTCTCTCATCCACTTCATTAGGTTGGGCATATTAATATTTCCAAGGATAGCGTCTATATATAGCAGTTGTATTTTAAATATTTTGAAATACTGAATCACAAGTCCCCCATTAATATTGAGGGAAAAGCCCAGCCAGGACACACTTGAAACCTAGCCGTAAACAGATGACTCACACATGAACGAGTGAAGTGAATAAATTAGTAAGTGTAAAGACTAATGAATCATCTTTAGGTAGATCAATTCCTAGACATATGGTTCCTCCTATCTATGTTGGTTCTTCCTGGCTTCAGTGTCAGGATGGTGACTTATAGGTTTGTCCATAAATTGGGAGTGGCTGATGGAGAACTCCATCTTCTTGGAGCCGATGAACCTCCTGCACAAATTTAGACTAACTTAGAAGATTAAGAAAAAAACAATCTTTGGCTCTTTTTCCCTAGCCTCATTATGTTACTCTGCCAAAGGTCTGTGTAAAACATGAGCTATCCTAAAACACAATGAAAACTGTGTGGTGCCTATGAATAACCACAGTCTGGGAAACATACCGTACTGATATCTTTTCAACCACAAAGATGCAAGGTCGAAAAGGTAGCTGTTATTTTAAGCTTGGTATTAACAATGTCAACAAAGTCCTTGTTATTAAGCCCCTGCACTTTGTGGCTGGTAAGTCGCCTCTCAGCATCATTATTCAGAGTGTCTGCTACTGACAGAATAAAGACAAGACTCCCTGCTTATGTTGAAGGACTTTCTCAATCTGGCCCTCACCTGCCATCTCATCTTCCCTCCTTAACTCTACCAGAAAGTGTTTCTCCCCACATGGCTAAGGTACTAGGCGTGGTAAGCTCTGCTGATAACATTCACTGTACATGAAAGGTTTCTCCACTCCTTTGCACCTATTCCTACAATAGCTGTTCTTTGAGGATCACAAGAATTCTCATCTCCCACTGACAGTTCACAGTATTGTGTCCAGCTCAGCTCAGAGTTCTTAGTCTCTCCACTCTGGATGACTCTTTTGACAAACAAATCATCCTGCCTGTGACATTTCTTGTCTCAAAAGTGCAGTTATTTTTATTCTGAATGATTTACCTTCTAAAATGTGCAGGTCCTAGTTCTCCTAAATTAGTCCACAGAAAACTTTTGTGAGTGCACAAGTAAAAATGTTTTTAAAAATGTTTTGTCTTGAAATAAGCAAAGACTACCACATGAAACCTAAAGAACGAACTCAAATATTTTTATCTGTTGAAGACTCTTTGGAACAGAGGAGTCAATTCTTCTATAGTCTATTGCTTTTGCTGCACTTATTTACCCCACTGGATTTATTTATAGATACATTTATAACATTTTTACGGCTCCCCATTAAGACTGTAAATTTTCTCAAGATCAGTGTATGAACTCTCCTATTTCTTTAGAATATGCAAAGTGACACACAGTAACTCTTCCATAACTACTGACCCTGGTCAAGTGATTAAACCATGAAATCTGAGTTTCCCTATTTTAAAAACAGATGATTCTATGCAGATTTAAGAAGCAAGCATTGCCTGAAGGATACCAATATGCATCTGGCACATTACTGGCACTCACCAAGTATCTGCGGAAGGAAATGAGGGAGGCAAACTGGAGGGAAGAAAAGAAGGGGAAAGATACTATGGCTTGTAGTTTGTGGTGAATATAAACTGTACATTAATGCTATCAAGCATTACTATCAGGTACAGGTATAAATAGGATACACATATTTCCAGAATCAAGATATATATTCCCCCTCTTTGCTTTCTGTCTGTATTCAACTAGTATTTATGAAACATATGTCATCTTTGTATCCCTTCCCCCATCGACTTTAGGTATCAGCAAAACTATTTTCCTTTTACTTAGAGTAGCAGCAACATTATTCAAAGTAACCATATTTTACTACCAGCAAGAATATTTAACAAATAACACTTTGCATTAGGAAAAAAAAATCAACAAAAATGCCAAATTGCTGAATAGCTGATGTAAATTATTAGAAGCCAAAAACATGCTAAAATTTGTAACTGTGCCCAGAGCTACATTTAAGCAAAAGAATCATTACTTATACTTTGAAGAAAAAGCTTCTAAATCAGCAAAGAAAATCAGCTGAACCTTTTTCTGAATTATTTGGCAAACAACACATTTAGTAATATTTTGTACACAAATGATGCCACTTTTCCAAGGTGCTCAAATATTTTCCAAACAACCAGCTTCAGAGCATCACGATTAAACCAGCAGCAGTGTCTATACCTTTCCATAGGAATAAAACTCACTGCCCATAGTAATTAAATTATGTGGAGAGCCAGTCAGAGCCCTTCTCATCTCTGACCACCTTCACCTATTTTCCTGTAGGTCTGGCTGTTTCCAGATCCTGCACTAAAATAGGAACTGATTTTCCTACCAGGGACTTCCTGTAAAAGGTAGAAGAGCAAACCTAGGCATGTCTGGCTGTCACTCAGGAACAGATCGATTTGAAAGGTGAGAGTAAGGACATTTTCAGCTGAAGCAAACTACAGCTGGCTTTACAGATAACAATTACTCACTGCTAATTGTGGTGTTTGAAAATAACTCCTGCTTCTAGGGACATCCACAGTTCTCCATAGCTTTCTAGGTCTCAGAAGAATGACTGGCAGCCTCTCTCCCATGACCTGGTAATGCAGAGCATGTGTAAACTCAATCAAATTTGATTTCTGAGAGCAAATAAGCATATAAAAAGATGCTCCACACCGCATGTTATCAAAGAAATGCAAATTCAAACAATGAGACACCACACCTATGTTAATGACAAAAATCAAGAACACTGCCCGCCAAATGCCGGCGAGGATGTGGAGCAACAGCAACTACCATGTTGGTGGGAATGCAGAATGGTCCAGCCACTTTGGAAGAAAGTTTGGTGGCTTCTTAAAAAAACTTAATTATCCTTTTGGGGTACCCTGGTGGCTCAGTAGGTTAAGCAGCTGCCTTCAGCTTAAGTCATGCATGATCCCAGGGTCCTGGACCCCACCCTGGGCTCTCGGCTCAGCAAGGAGCTTCCCTCCCCCCACCCCCTCTCCCCACTCTCCCTGCCCCTACCCTGCTCATGCTCACTCACTTCCTCCCTCTCAAATAAAAATCTTAAAAAAAAAAAAAACTAAATATACTTTTATCATTAATCCAGTAATTATGCTCCTTAGTTATTCACCCAAAGGAGCTAAACACTTTTGTTCACACAAAAACTTGCACATGCATGTTTATAGCAGTTTTATTCATAGTTGCCAAAACTTGGAAGCAAGTAAGGCATCCCTCACTGGGTGAATGGATAATCTGTGACACATCAAGGGAATAGAATGTTACTCAGCACTAAAAACAAATGAGCTGTTAAGATATGAAAATACATGGAAGAATCAAAGCATATTGCTGATTGAAAGAAAATAATCTTTGAAAGTTACACACTGTTTGATTCCTACTATATGGCATTCTGGAAAAGGCAGAACTATAAAGACAATAAGATCAATGGTTGGGGCACCTGAGTGACTCAGTTAAGTGTCTGTCCTCAGCTCAGGTCATGATCCCAGGACCCTATGATGGAGCCTCATGGGACTTCTCCCTCGACCCTCCCCTCCTCATGTTCACTCTCTCTCAAGTAAATAAAAGCTTTAAAAAAAATTATCAACGGATTCCAAGCGTTAGTGAGGAGAAAGGGATGAATAGGTGGAGAACAGAGAATTTTTAGGGCACTGAAACTATTCTGTATGGTACTAAAATGGTGGATCTATATCATTATACACTAGGAATGAACCCCAGTGTAAACTACGGATTCTGGGTGATAATGATTTATCAATGTAGGTTTTGTTGATTGTTAACAAATATGCCACTCTAGTGAGTGATGCTGATATAATGGGGGAGACTATGCGTATTGGGGGCTACACAGGAAATAACTGTATCTTAATTTTCCTGTGAACCTAAGACTGCTCTTTTAAAAAAAATTAAAAATTTAATTCTCAGGGTGCCTGGGTGGCTCAATCAGTTGAGAGTCCAACTCTTGATTTCTGGCTCAGGTCATGATCTCAGGATTGTGAGATCAAGCCCCACATCAGGTTCCACAATGGGCAAGGAGCCTACTTGAAAGTCTCTCTCTCTCTGTCCATCCCTCTGATCTCCCTTCCCTCTCTAAAAAGGAAATAAAAAATAAATAAAAAATTAGTATTTTAAAAAATTTTATTCCTTACCCATTCCCCATCTCACAGAAGTGACTGAGAAAAGTGGCTATAGAAGGCCCCTACTCTGCCCCTACAAATACCTACAGAGACTGTTGCTCCTGGTTACTGCAATACTCTCCCTTATGATAATATAAAAGCCCACTGTAGCTTACCCGTTTTGGTCTTTCTTATGGGGTCCTCTTTCCTAGTGTTCCCCAAAGAAGGCCCATGATTGCTTACCCTCTGATACCTCTCCATAAGATCCCTTCAGGATACCTCCCACCTAATGCTCACATAACTAAAACTGGGATTCGGAATCCAGTATTCAATGGTGACTTTATCATTCTCACCTTCTAGCATTCTTGCTATTTTTTTTTTTAGTGTTTTTTTTTAGTATTTTGGCACTTTAGTATTTGATACATGAACTCAATTTTAAGATACTGCATCTAAAATTATTCTATCTTTAAACCTAAGATATAAATTTATAAGTAAAAATTACACCATTATACTGGGGCGCCTGGGGGGCTCAGTCTTTAAGCATCTGCCTTCGGCCCAGGTCATGATCCCAGGATCCTGGGATCGAACCCCACATCAGTCTCTCTACTCAGCAGGGAGCCTGCTTCTCCTGCTACCATTCTCTGCTTGTGTTCCCTCTCTCGCTGTGTTTCTGTCAAATAAATAAAATCTTTAAATAAATAAATAAATTACACCATTATAAATAGAGAGGGTCAATTTTATTCCTAGCAGAGAGATTAGTTCAATTTCCAGAATGGCTAAACTTGAGATGTTCGTTCTCAAAACAAACTAGTACTCTAGGTTAAATCTATTTTAGGAGATGGGTAAGAGGTAACTGTAGTTTCAAAAACCTAACCTTTATCTCTCAGCCTCCTTCTGCATAGGAAATTTTCCAATTGCATTCCTAATACTAGAATAATACCACTGTTTAATTTAATGTAGTATCTTGTGCTTATCTCCTTTTTGCACAACTATATTGTTTCAGAATTATCCATCTGAGTCCCTCTTTCTCTGACTCCCTCCTTCCTCTCTTGACTAAGCTCCCAAAGGCAAATATGATGGTTTATTCTCATCTCCCAAGGCCTAAGGCAATGGCTGGGATATAGTGAATCCTCAATAGATGTGTGTGGACAGACCCATTCCATGTGTGAGTAAAAGATTAAAAGAATGAATAGCATATTCACTAAACATGTCAACTCTATTTTATCTTCTATGTGTGTGAATTTGTAACTACTGCAAAAACATTTAAAACACATAGGGAGAAACAATGTAGACAACACTAAATGGTGAAATATTGCCAGTATGGATTTGGCAGGGATCTTAGCAGAGCTTCCCTTTGGAATACTCCTCCAAAATACTTCTTGTAATTCCTCTCTAAAATCTAAAATACTTAGTGAAGAGGGCAGGGCATGGGCTCAACTGTGTCCTACCAAACATCAATATGTGCAAGTCCAAGTCCTCAGTACCTCAGAATGTAACTGTATCTGGAGATATGGCCTTTAAACAGGCAATTAAGTTAAAAGGAGGTAATTAGAATGGGCCCTAATCCCATATAACTGATGTCCTTCTAAGAGGAAAGCTGGATACAGACAATAGGCAGAATTAAGACTATGAAGATACAGTGAGAAGACTGCCACACACAAGCCACGAGGAAAACTTCAGAAGGAGCCTAACTTTCTGACACCTTGGTCTTGGACTTCTAGGTTTCAAAACTGAGTAAATACATTCCTGTTGTTTAAGTCACTCAGTTTGTGGTCCTTTGTTATGGCGGCCCAGAGAAACTAATACGGCAGGGCGTGAGCTGCTTTAGAAGGCACTGGTGCTGGGTGCGGGGCCAGGCTGTTCATGAAAATCACCCTTTTAGCTCCTCCCCAAACCACATAATGTATTTTAACCCAGTTTTTAAAATAAGTGAGTTTTAGAGATTAAGAGGCTTTCTAAGGATAACTTAGCTGATTTATTTCAGAATCATTTATTGTAATAATTTATTATTCTAATATTTTATTATTCAGATTTATTTCAGAAACAGAGTTGCAATAATGCCTAGGTGACTTCAAGATTTTTCCTTTTTTTTTTCGAACAAAGTCTATGTTCTTTATGACTCCTACAGGATAGAAGGGGCTCTGGCAGACCCTGCATGGCTGAGAGTCTGGGAGAAAGATGCTCATACGTCCACAGGACGAAAAGCATCTCCATGCACAACATGGAGGGACATAGCATACAGTTGACATTTTTTACATCACATCTCTAAAATTACAGTGTGTGCCAGAATATGAGATGCAATATTTCACACAAAAATAGAAAACAAAAACAAAGCGAAGATGGATGAGGAAGAGAGAAAAATCTGAAAGT
>CM053609.1:89834337-89858453 GCA_028646535.1 Procyon lotor | reverse complement strand
GATGCAATATTTCACACACACAAAAATAGAAAACAAAAACAAAGCGAAGATGGATGAGGAAGAGAGAAAAATCTGAAAGTGACTTTTCATCAAGTGAATTGTTATTTGGCATGGAGGGCAAGCACTTAAGGCCACAACTCGAATAAACAAAGCAAAACAAAGTATCACCACCATGAAGTTCAAATTAGCAATAATTTTCATAACAGAGTCCCATCGTCTTAAGATGGAAATTAGGTTATACCTGGAACATGTTAGAGCTAGATCTAAATCTGTTCATACCATAATCCAGGAGTCAAAGCAATGGAGGCACTGCTGTAGTTCCATTCAAATTAAATTCTTCCGTTTGCTATATACTGATTACATACATATGTTCATTTTTACTGAAATATTTAATAAGAAACAAATGCAAAAGAAAAATTAAATTTCCTTACTACTTACAGCCCATTTGCAAGTTCTTGAAACAGGCAGAGTGACCTTCCTCTAGGAATCAGCTGCCTCGATGTTAATACTTTGCTGAGGGCAAAAGGCAATCTTAGCCTGAACCCCCAGGATCCTGTGAGTCTATTTCAACATATAAAAATGCCTTTGGAAAGTTCCTTTATCTCTACCTCCCAAGATACATGTTTGCAATCATCCTCCAAGCATATAACCCACTGATACACATCAGAAGGGTCTCATGACTGAGGCAGTAATAAATGACCTTTTCCTAACAACACCTCGGCCTGTCAAGCACCTGGAAACCTTGCTTTCAAAGTTCCTTAGAGACTTAAGGCTACCCCTAACCCACTTGAAAGTGTATAATCAGCCATTCCTCATGATCCCAGTGCAGCTCTTTCTGTCCACAGTTCCTGCTCCTGTGCTTTAATAAAACCATAGTTTTGCACCAGAGGCGTCTCAAGAATTCTTTTCTGGCTGTCAGCTTCAAACTCTAACATCTTTCCTACATCATTTAATATTTGTCCGGAAGTGATTTGGATCCCCAGGGGACATTTGGCAATGTCTAGAGACACTTTTGTTGACACAATCCAGGGAGGGCGCTGCTGGTATCTATTTGACAGAGGCCAGGAATGCAGCTAAACATCCTACAATTCCCTTAACAGCCCCATACTCCCACCTTGCAACAAAGAATTATGCAGCTCAATAAGTCAATAGGAATGAGGGTTCCTGCAAAAGAAGTCACTCCTTTTGTCAGTGCCAGCTTACTGTGTACAGGCTATATGATCTATTAGTTCTAACTGAATGTAATATAGAGGGATTATTTAAATGTATACAACTTGACTTGTTTTAAAATTTACCGTCTTTCTGCAATGCATTACTAGTATTTGTTTTTTATAGAACTGCATGTATAGTTGGGCACCTGAGTCTCAGTTGGCTAAGCGCCTGAGTCTTGATTTTGGCTTAGATCATGATCTCAGGATCCTAAGATCAAACCCCACCATGGGCTCTGCACTGGGTGTGGAGCCTGCTTAAGATTCTTTCTCCCCATCTCCCTTTGCCTCTCCCCCATGCCCTACCCCCCACCCCTAAAAAAGAACTGCATGTACGGTATAAAACTTCATTTACTAGTTAACATGTTGTGATTTGTGGTCTATTATTACCTAATGAATAGTGGATACATTTTTTTAAGTGTGCTTATCTATTTTCTAGAATTAGAATACTAATATCCAGAATATCATAGCAAATCCAGAAAACAGTATTTTGCACCTGAAATCCAATATCTGATACATAAATAATTTGTTTCCTTTAAAATGTATTTCTAGGGGTGCCTGGGTGGCTCAGTGGGTTAAAGCCTCTGCCTTCAGCTTAGGTCGCTATCTCAGGGTCCTGGAATCAAGCCCCGCATTGGACTCTTTGCTCAGCGGGGAGCCTGCTTCCCCACTCTCTCTCTGCCAACTTGTGATCTCTGTCAAATAAAATCTTTTTAAAAACTCATTTCTGTGATGGTATCATGGAATGTACTTTTTTCTTCAAATTATCTGAAAAACTGACATGTATGTTACAGATCTTTGTGTCCTATATATAGGATGAAGTGACATTAAAGAATTTTTAAGTTAAAAGTTCATTTAAATCCCATATCCATTTCATCTGTACCTATTAGATTTGCAAAGATTAGGTTCGATTCCGCAAACATTTACTAAGCACTAGAGCAATAATGACCATGAAGACAGAGCTGCTAGCTGTGAAAAGCTCACTTTCGGCCAAAGAGAAACACAAACAGCAAAATATTTCTCCTTGTGGTTGGAATTACAACAAGGTATAAAATAAAATTTCCTTCTTTATATTATTTCCTCCCCTTTAGTGTCTATCAACCAGTTTTCCTGTTTCCCTTCAGTCTTAATACCAGCTTTAGTAATTTTAAGATTATACTGAGTCAAGATCCATAATTTCTAAAGTAAATTTTGAGTCAGTTGAGATACTTTGTTTCTTTCTAATTCCTCTCTATAGATAATACTCAAATGGAAAATTTTAAGTATGTGCATTTTATTTTTCTTTTAGAATATTTCCTTAAACTTCAGAGAAATTGAGTTGCTGAGTCAAATAGTGTTAACATTTTTTTTTCCACTCTAAGTATATTATTTTGTTACTTATAAAACCACTTGGCCCACTTCCACTGCAAGAGTAAAAAAAAAAAAAAGTCACTGCATACTTTTTAGCATTGAGCTTTACCCATAGAAGTTTTTTGTAATTGAATGAGATTTTATTAATTTTTTATTTAAATTCAATTTAGTTGACATATACGTACTACTAATTTCAGGGGTAGGATTTAGTAATTCATCAGTTGCATATAACACCCAGTGCTCATTACAGCAAGTGCCCTCCTTAAATGCCCATCACCCAATTACCCTATCCCCCCACCCACCTCCCATCTAGCAAGCCTCAGTTTGTTTTCTATGATTAGGAGTCTCTTACCATGTGCCTCCCTCTCTTTTTATTTTTCCTTCCCTTTCCTTATGTTCATCTGTTTTATTTCTTAAATTCCGCATATGAGTGAAATCATACAGTATTTCTCGAACTGACTTATTTCACTTAGCATAATTCTCTCTATAGTTCCATCCATGTCATTGCAAATCACAAGATATGTTTTTTGATGTTTCAATAATACTCCATTATATATACATACACTATATCTCTATCCATTCATCTGTTGATGGACATTTGGGCTCTTTCCATAGCTTGGTTATTGTGAACACTGTTGCATAAACATTGAGGTGCCCCTTCAAATCATTATTTTTATATCCTTTGGATAAATACCTAATATTGCAATTGCTGGGTCATAGGGTAGTTCGATTTTTAACTTTTGTAACTGATTAAGATTTTTTTTTAATTAACATATACTGTGTTATCAGTTTCAGAAGTACGGGTCTGTGATTCATCAGTCTTACACAGTACCCAGGGCTCATTACACCACACCCTCCTTAATGTCCATCAGTTACTCCCATCCCTCCAGCAACCCTCAGTTTGTTTCCCATGACTAGGAGTCTCTTATGGTTTGTCTCCCTCTCTGGTTTTGTCTTGTTTCATTTTTCCTCTCTTCCCCTATGATCCTCTGCCTTGTTTCTTAAATTCTACATATCACTGAGATCATATGATAATTGTCTTTCTCTGGTTGACTTATTTTGTTTAGCATAATACTCTCTAATTCTATCCACCTTGTTGCAAATGGCAAAATTTCATTTTTGATGGCTGCAAAATATTCCATATTCCACCACATTCTCTTTATCCATTCATCTGTCAATGGACATCTGGGTTCTTTCCATAGTTTGGCTACTGTGGACATTGCTGCTATAAACATTGGGGTGCAGGTGCCCCTTTGGATCACTGCATTTGTATCTTTGGGGTAAATACCCAGTAATGCAATTCCTGGGTCATAGGGTAGCACTACTGTCAACTTTTTGAGGAACCTCCATACTGTTTTCCAGAGTGGCTGTACCAGCTTACATTCCCGCTAACAATGTAGGAGGGTTCCCCTTTCTCCGCATCCTTGCCAACATCTGCCATTTCCTGACTTGTCAATTTTAGCCATTCTGACTATAGTTTCCTACAGTTAAGAGTCTCTTATGATTTCCCTGTTTTCAGCTTATAGATTCTTAAAGGATTATTGTACTCATGGTACATTTAAACAGGTTTTTAACAACCAAAAGAAACTGGAATCTTGAGAATACTCAATACTTCCCACAAAGATGGGGGGGGTGGAGAATGGAGTTTAATGGCTAGGACAACAAAAGCCATTAATACGGATTATCCACTTAACAAAGAGGCATCATTTGTTTTCAAAGTGATTATAGTAGCCAAGTTTAAAGTAATCAGGAAAAAACAAAAACAAAAAACAAAACAGATAACCATCTGTTGAAAAATTTATTATTTTCTTTTCTTCATTCCACTTTTTCTGGATGAGTAGTTCAAGGGGATTAATGTGAACATCTGAACATGCTATTTTGCACCGAGCTCACTTAGCCTTTTCTTCTCAAGTCCTTGACCCAGATAAAAAAAGATATGATTTCCAAATTCAAAGCAAGCTTCAATTGGAGGGGAGGAGAAAAAATGCTATCTCAGCTCAGAGTCTGATTTCTCTGCTGTCCTACAGTTGTAATTGCATAATAGAGCTTCTCTTAAAAATACCTCCCTCTGTTCATCCAGACCTCACAGAATCATGTGGGAAGGGACCTTGAGACGTCATTTACTATCACAGACCATATATTCTGAACCAAAACTCACAACAAATAGCCTCACAAAAGACTTTTTTCCCTTATTTGCTAATGTAGTTATAATGACCTCATAAGTGTTCAAAGGTCATGTGAATATATACACAAAACCAGCTGCCTAAGTTTCACTCATCCCTTGGTCCCTGGGCCATCTCATCCAGCATCAAAAGCACCAACAGCATTTACGTGCTGTCCCTCCTAGTTCCGTTTTCAGCTCTTTAATTGAGTGTGTTTATCCAAGTGCCTATAAACATGTCTCTCCATACACATCTCACAGGTATTCTAAATGCCACACATCCAAAATTGAAATCATCTTTCTTTCCAAACCAGTTCTTCCACCACTCATCCTCTCCCCATGAACAATACTATCTTCATTACCCAAGCCAGAAAGCTCAGAGTCCCCATGGGCCCTTTTCTCTCTTTCCCCCACTCACACACCACATCCTGTCAATCCTGCTTGAAAAGAAAATCTCTCTGGTGCTTGTGCTTCTCTTCATTCTCACCACTGCTGCCTTAGTGCACATTCTTACAACTTTCCGGGCAAAGCACTGAAGTAATCTTGTTGGCCTTTTGCTGCCAGTACTCATCACCATTTACCTGCACCCCACACACCACCACCCCCTCCCCCGCCACACGTTCCTTATCTTGGTCAGAGAGCTTTATAAAATACACATCTCATCATGTCACCACAACTCGTTGACGATCTTATTTTAAATATTTGAGTTTTCTGCTATAACTGAAAGAGTTATGAATAAAACTCATATTCACAACAGGCCAACATAAGAAATTTTGGATTGTTTTAAACAACAGTTGCCAGGCTAATTTTTTTCCATCGCACAGGATTTCTAGGATTAAAAACTGCCAAACAGCTTTGTGATCCTGCTTGTACCATGCCCCACCCTGCAATACCCTTCTGAGAGTCTCTTACATTTCAAGTACAGACTGTGAATCCAACATTGGGACAGACAGAAGATAAAATATATGCAGACTTCAAAAGTTACAATTAGACTGTGAAGAGCTACAACATATAGTTGTTTACAGAAACTGACAGATCCTTCAAGTCTTCCTAAACTGTTACCAATGATATTCGATGATTCTTTTCCCTTTGAGGTGCCCTAGGCTCTATAAAGAGCAACTCTTTTTTTTTAATATTTTATTTATTTATTTGTCAGAGAAAGAGAGAGAACACAAGCAGGCAGAGAGGCAGGCAGAGGCAGAGGGTGAAGAAGCTCCCTGCTGAGCAGAGAGCCCGATGCAGGACTCGATCCCAGGACCCGAGGATCACTACCTGAGCTGAAGGCAGCTGCTTAACCAACTGAGCCACCCAGGTGTCCCTATAAAGAGCAACTCTTATGAGTATATAAACTGAGCTCACGGAAAGAGTGAACACAAGAAATATCTTCATCTTTCTCACCATTAAGGAGAATTCCTTAGGTGTCAGAAGCCAGGTAAATGAGAAGGATTCCTTTATTCAGATAGGTAAGTTCTTTCAATGGTATTTAAACTATAGTGGGCCAGTGTGCTATGGGAACCCACTGGTTCCAGAGAAAGCCGGTTATTTTTCCAGGAGATTCTGAGGGTAGTGACTGCATCCAGCATGAGGATCAGTACCAAGATGGTGTTCAGTAAATGTGGCATGAATATTAGAAGAAAAGTGTTGCAAAATGGTGAGACAGTGTTGAAAAAGAGGCGCATACCAGCTGCTACAGGGGAGGCCTGCTACCAACAGGCTCAGTGGGGAAGGCAGGCCCCTTGGGCAGAATGCTCTAAACGGGGCTCTTTGAGTTAAACACAGCTTCTGCTGCTCCCACCTTGGAAAATTCCCCTGCCTACTTCTCTACATGCTGAACTCACTCATCATTCAAGACTCAGATGAAGTTTTAGCTCGTCGGCAGAGCCGCTCCCCACCATCACACTCCCATCAAAATCTTCACTACTCTGGAGGTAGAATGATTTATGCCTACATTCGCATACTATGCTCTCAACACACAGTAACGTCCTCCAGGTTATCTATTTTGTTGAAACCATTATAGAGCACTTACTATGTACCATCCAGCATCCTCATAGCTTCGCAGTATTACCTCCCTTAATCCTCACTCACCTACATGTGGTTTTACTATTATCTTCATTTTACAGCTGAGGAAACCAAAGTCCACACTTCTAGAATTCTGCCTTTTGCACTATAAAAGCAGCTTCTAGAGAGAGGAAAAAAAAAAGCATGGTCTCCATCTTTATAAATTCAGCTTGTAACACATGACTTAGCAAATCAGAGACTTCGAAACGTACATACATATTGTTGAATAAATAACATTTGGCAGGAAAAAAAAAAACCTTTGGCAGAGATGCCTGTCCAAACTGAAGCAACTCTTTTCATTTTAAGAGACATTTAGTTCAATTCTCTTTCACGCAACCATCTCTTAATAACTGAAGTGTTTAGTGAATTATTTCTCTTCACTTAAAAAAGATGAAAACAATTAGTGAGTTTACGATTGTTCTCAAGCCCAAGTAAAGCTCATCAAGATCTGGTTAGTTCATTTACTTCAGAAAGACAAATCTCACATGACTGACTTAAAAAGATGTAGTGCTTGCAAATTTTCTATGAGAAATCTCAGTTCAACACTGCAGCAGCATGCGGTTTAACATGCTACTAAAGAACAGAGGATATCTATAGCTAAAGTCGCTGCTGATGAGAACATCAACACACTGTCCTTATCACCAACCCCATCCACCTCTGAGTAGTGTGTAGAATGACCTAGAGCATAATGAACAGGGTGACTTGTGAGCAAACCCTCCTTAACCCCCGTGACTCCAAGGGTCTGGAGGGTCAAGGTCTGTGCAGTGTCAACAAGGAAGATATTGATTGCGCAGATGGTGTCAGACGTCTAAAAGATGTGTGGAACTGCGTGAATGCAGTGCACTGTCCAAACAGAGAATAAAATGTCATTAGGCACAATCTGGCCTCACGTCTCCTCAAATTTTGGTTATTTTTAAGTACCAAAAATTAAGCCCTGACTGGAGACATGGAGGCACTGATTCCTGAAGTGCCAAAAGAACACTACTTCTTTTTCAATGATTATGATCTCATTCATTTGGGCTAAGTCCCCAATTTAAAATGTCAGCCTTCCATAAGGACGTAAACCTTTTGTCATTATCAGCTAATACCTGCTTTACCCAGTAATTCCCTTGCCTGCAGGCAAGGATAAGAAAAGGACCGGACTGGTGCCAGGAGCGAGGAGAGAAGTAGTAGGAGAAAAACAACCACTTGAAGGGAGGGAGGCCCCAAAGGCCCATGTACTGTGCTTCACAGTTTTCCCAGGCTGGCTGTCACACCCAGGACAGAGCACCGCTGCAGGTGGATCCAGGACATTGCCACTAATGAGCAGTTTCTACTCAGGAAGCATTTTCAGTGAGAAAGATGAGTTTCTTTAAAAAAAAAAAAAAAAAAGTCTGGTGGGTAGAATCAAGGTCTACTGGGCCAGTACCCATGATGCCCAGAGAATAATCAAACAGCCAGGAGAAGGCAGGGCGCTCTGACATCAGCAGTGCCACGGGGCTAGACAAAATTCAGGGCTGAAATCACTCAGAACTAGTCAGCAAGCCAGTGTTCTATTCTGTCCTCACAGAAGGACAAGGTGCATTGCTGCTCTCTGCATGCACCAACTGAAAAATGTTTGTTTCATAAGTAGTATAAGTCATTGAGATGCTATTGATGGCTTACTCCTACTTACAGAGTCATGTTCCCGAGACAAGAAATAGAAAAGCTCTACCATCTCTGTCACATTCTAATCACCTGACTAGTGGATCAAAGCTACCCAGTAACTGGAACTTCTAAAATGACCAAGGGGGGGGGTGGGGCTCTAGTGCACAAAAGGTGCATTTTCAGTTGAGCTAAAAATGAAGAGAAGATAAAAGATCCCAGGACACAGACGGTACAGGGGAATGATAACAAAAACAGAGTTAACATCCTTCCCACTGCACTCAGGCCAAGAGCCAGAACTGCTCCGAATTGTGGTGCAGGCTGTACCCTGCACAAGGGTACCCAGTCCAGGCATGCATGAGTGGAAACTCAACTTGTCTCTGCAAAGCCAAGCAATGACCAGAGCAGGACTTTGCCAGCTCCTGAAGGGGTACCATTTTCTAACCGGTCTACCCAAAGCAGGCCCCCCCCTTTTTTTAAAAAAAGATTTTATTTATTTATTTGAGAGAGAGAGAGACAGAGAGAAGCAGGAACACAAGCAGGGGAAGTGGGAGAAGGAGAAACAGGCCTCCTGCCGAGCAGGGAGTCCCATTTGGGGCTCAATCCCAGGACCCTGGGATCATGACCTGAGCCAAAGGCAGACACTTAACGACTGAGCCACTCAGGTGTCTCCCTTTTTTTCTTTCTAATAAGTGGTTCACCCAACAGGTGTATTTTCTTCAGCACAAAAATACGTCATATATATGTAGATAGCATACCAAGTCCAGTTCAACTGGATGTGAATTTTGGAAAAATGGAAAACTAAGGGGTAACTGGGGCTCCCACACCACACCTACAATTGTCATCCTTCCATCAGCTTGGGAGTCTCTGCTCTTAAAACAAAGGGAGGGAGTAGAGGTATTGTGTAATATTTATGGACACCTGCCCAGTTGAGTGGTAGCGCAGTGGGAGCTTGGTTGAAAAAAACTGTGTGATGGGACCACCTCCAAGGCCATGTTTCTTTGTCATATGTTGGGAAATGAGAGGTTGAAGGGAACTTGGAACAACCTATGTGTTGAGTAATGGGAATGAGCTGAAGTACTGAAGATAATTTCTGCCTAATTTGTAGGTTTCCCCAGAGCTGGATATAAGTTTCCCATTTGCTTGTCATCTCTAGGTCCACACTGGAATTCTCAGTCTCTCATCCTTACTAAAAGCCAGAATTATCCCAGAGATTTCTCTGTGACCACAGAGAGTCATCTTCTCATGAACCTGGGGCTATCCCCAGGTGGGGAGGAAGACACCCCACATGGCTTCTCTTCACGGCTGAATACAGCCCCTAAGGTCCTAGGTGGTATAGAGGAAACAGTCTAGTCGCAGGGAAGCTCCCCTCATCTGGGATGAGTCTCATTCTCTGATCCTGTGACCTGGTTCCATTAAAATGAAGGAGCTCTTATGGTGGGGAGGGGGGTGACACAACTAAGGTTCTGGAAGTGAAGAGCATCCTTTTCCAGCCTCAGGCATCAGCCAGCTTGCCCGTGAATTTTGCATTTTAAGCACCTCAGATCTCAGCTTAATTAAGAGCATCACTGGTCCCAGAGCGATCTGGTGACAGAAAAGCAGGCAAGCAAAAAAGAAGGAAACACAATCACCTCAGCAAACTAAGTTCTACTCCTTCAAGCTAGCACTGAAGGAGAAGCTGCTCCTTCCCAGCAGGACATAAGTGGTGCTGGGGGAGCGGGGCAGGGCAAAGGACAGAGCCAACAGCCCTGAGGGTAAAGCCTGGACAAGGACCAGACAGAAAGATGAGTGGCCAGAGGGCGACTTTACGACAACCTATCATCAAGTGTGCAACAATCAAGTCTCTTCAGGAGTGCAGAGGACACAGGTGGAGGGGCCCCAGCAGAGGGGCTGGTCCTAAAAATAAGTGTGGGGTTGCAGAGACCATTAAATGTGAGTGTCTGGGAAGCGCTGAGCAGTGGACCCGGCACATTCAGTCATTACTAGCTACTACATTTACCTGGCCCTCGACCTCACCCTTCTTAGCCCCAGGACCCCCAAAGGAGACCTCCAGGAAGGCTGTGCTTGTAGCTAGCAAGGACTTGGCCTTCTTATTGTCTGGGAAGAGGTGGACCCAGCCCCTCTCTCCTAGAACAGCTAAACCCAGGAGAACTCACAGAAATAGTTGAGCTGAGGCCCAATCGATTTGTCCCTTCTCTGACAGCTGACTTCTGAGCCACAATGCTTTCTCTCTCCCGGATCATCTCCTCAATCTGTGGAAATACATATGCATTGAGAATATATGTTTCTCAGTTAACTGACATTTTACTTAACAGGAACTAGGCTGGGTTCACCTGGAGCTAAAATATAGGAAAGAGGAGGAGGAAGAAGGGCTACTGCTTTATTGGGAAGGCAGAATAGCAAGGGAGGTGATGATGAAAGTGAACACTGGAGTCAGCCCACCTGGATATGAACCCCAATTTTACCACTGTCTAACCACATGGCTTCAAACATATTGTTAACCTCATCTATCAAGTGAAAACCACAATAGTATGTGTGTGATAGGGTTTTAGATGAGCTAATATATGTAAAGTGCTTAAGAACCATAGTTCATACAGGCTCTTTATATCATCATCTCTATAATCATCAGCTATTAATCCAGAAAAACAGTGAAGTAGAGGCTATGATGAGAAAACTAAGGCTTTGAGCCCAAAGCTGCAGATCTAGTAAAGGACCTAAGAATTGAATCCAGGACCTGTGATGCTCACTGAGCTATAATGTCTCTTAAGCACTACACTTTGCAAGTGGGGCAAAAGGATTCTTGTTCGACATCTCACAATTAAAAATGATTTCTCATGGGCACCATAATTTCATACATTCCCTTATTTCTCAGTATGAAACTCTACCCAGGTAAGCCCAGCCATTTTCATTAGTGCTGACTCTGCTAGCCTCCAGGCCCCTTATCTCCTTCTGAGTCTGCCTATTAATATGCAATTCCTAGCTCCCCACCCCAAACCTCTTAAATCAGATTTCCCCCCCAACATATACAACCATCCCTATCACCACCCTCCCCCCTATAATTCTCATGCACCCCGAAGTTGGGAACATAGTTACAGTTTCTATCTACCTACTTTTGTTTTGTTCTTTATATATCCTTAATAGGTACCTGAAATGTTCCAAGTTTCAAAACATCAAGTTCAAAACCTAAAAAAAGGCACAACTTGACTAGTCTTTTACAAACAACACGGTCTCCTGTGAAATTGCCGAGTCTGTGGAAGGTACAGGTTGCACAGAAGTCTCATTGCTCCCATTTATCTAGACCGTTTCCATTAGGAAGGGAAACATTAACTTCAGAATTATCCCCACATCTCCAGGTCCGTAGTGGTTCTTTTAATCACTTGTTTAGGATAAAAAAAAGTTAACTCTTTCCTACCCCCCACACACTTCCCAGATACACAGAAGCAAAAGGACTTAGCCTTGTTTTAAGGGGCTGCCCTGGTGACCTGTGACCTGGAGGTCAGCCGTTCAGAGTGCACACACTCACCGGGTACACATCCCTCCTCTCCGCTTCCCCATAATGTCACTACAGAGAGCTTTGTGCTTCTAGTACCTATGTTATTCTAAACAAAATTGTATTTAAATCACTCGAAACGCATAAAGATTAACTGACCTACGAACTACCCAGACGCATGACCTCCACCAACGCTCACAGTTCAGTCATGCAGCTGGACTCTGGGACATTCAGTGACTGCATGTTGAGAGTATAGTCTTGTTCTAATAACACAGCAAAAAATAATTCCTAAGTTCTGTGCTCAGCGTTTTTCATAATTAACTGATACAGTGAAAAGTACCAGGAAGAAGGGAGAAAGCTGCTCACCTTTGAAAAATAACAATGAGTCCACAGCAAGATTGCTCTGGTGAAATCTATAGTATGCAATTTACCAGGGCCATGGCCCTTCCCCTTGGTGTTCCTGACCCCCAACCAGCTTACACTCCTCCAGCGCCCCCGCCTTTGCTGGTAAACTGGCAGATACATAAATAATACCTTGGTCTGCTGGAAGCTCTGTGGGATTTTCTTCCAACACAGCACTTATGGGATTTTAGCAGAGGACTGGGTGGAAGTTGGGGGGGAGAGGGGAGGGACAGGAAACAGGTGGTAGAATTATTTCACGTTAAAAATGAAGAGAAGCAGTATGTGCAGCTGGCCATTCCCAATTAAACACCAGCTCCTTGGTGAGTAGTGGTCTGACCCTGCAGCATTTGAGTTGTTTTTCCTCTGAGCTATTAGGATGTTCATTAGTTCAAATAAAAATCTGCCAGCAAGCTGCTAATAAAAGTAGTAAATTTGCTTCTCTACCAACATGATTGTAGAGCACTTTTGGCTTATTATCTCACTTAATTGTCTAAGGGAAACTAATTGTTTTGGCTCATTTGTTGAAGTTTATAATACTTGGATCATTTTCTTTGCAGAGCAGGCCAGAACATTTTGGCATTGAAGAATATGTAGTTGATCTACACTTTTGAATATGCATTTTTTACTATGGTGGAAAAATTTATTTATTCAAAAGCTCATTAGTTTATGGTAGAATGTCCTTTAGATGAAAATCAATAAAATATTCTATAAGCAGAGGTGTCTCTGTACATAGGGTGGGAAGACACCCAACTCACTGGATCAGAAATATACTTTGCCCCAGAAATAGATAGTTCATGGATGATACTGTGGTGGTGCTAATAACAGGTTGGCGGAGGAAAGTAAGGAAGAAGAGACAGGGGGGAAAAAATGAATTAGACTTTCCAGTCCCTCAGATCTAGATTGGAATTAAATTCTGCTACTACTAGTTCTGAGCTTCATTTTTCGTATCTGTAAAGTGGTTAGTACTTCACACGATTGCTGAAAGAATTAGATGTGATATATGTAAGGCTTCTGACCCATAATAGAGCACCAATGAAATTAGTTCAAGCCAGAACTAACGTTGCCAGGTAAGCTACAGGAGGACACCAGGTGTCTTAGTTTCTTATTGCTGCTGTAACAAATTACCACGAACTTACTGACTTAAACCAACACAAATAATATTATTACATGATTCCAGAGGTTAGAAGTCTGAAGTGGAACTGCATGGCTGTATTCTTCTGGAAATTCCAGGGGAGAAGCCGTTTCTCTGCTCCTTTTTTTAAGCTATTAGAAGGCATCTATATTCCTTGGCTCATGGCTTCTTACTCTTATCTTTAAAGCTAGCAGCATAGCATTCTCTCTATTCTTTGATCTCTGCTTCCATCTTTCTATCTTCTCCCTTATAAGGACCCTTGTGATTATCTGATCCCTCAAGATAATTTAAGATTTCATTTGTAGATTCTTAACTTATTCATATCTACAAAATCCCTTCTGCCATATAAGGTAATATATTGACATATTCTAGGAATCGAGACTCAAACAACCATGGAGGCCACTGTTCAACCTACCATAGTTCACCCTCTGGCCTCCAAAGGTTTTTATGTATCTCTTGTGCAAAACACATCCATTCAGTCCCAATACTTCCAGAAGTCTCAACCTATCACAGCACCAATGCAATATCAAAGTCTAAGTATCATGAAACCCAAAGCCCGAAATCTCACTTTAAAGATTTTATCTATTTGACAGAGAGAGAGAGACCACAAGTAGGCAGAGAGGCAGGTGCGGGGGGAGGGGGGCACAGGGAGTGTGCAGGCTCTCTGCTCAGCAGAGAGCCTGATACAGGGCTCCATCCCAGGACCCTGAGATCATGACATGAGCCAAAGGCAGAGGCTTAACCCACTGAGCCACCCAGGCGCCCCCCGAAATCTCACTTTAAATTATATATGGGTCATAAGTCTCAGTGTGATCTGTTTGAGGCAAAATTCCTCACTATCTGTGGACCTGTGAAAATAAAAAACAAGTAGTATGATCCCAAAACACAATGATGGGACAGACATAAGATAACGATTATAGTCATGCCCACTCAAAAGCAGGGGTGAGGAATAAAATGAAAAAAAAAAAAATCACTGGTTCCAAACAACACTGAGACACAACTGGGAAAAATTCATTAGGTTTCAAAGCCTGGTAATAATCCCGTGGTTCTCAGCTTATTCTTCTGGGCCCTCCCTTCCATCCTTTAGGCATGAGGTTCTGACTCCTAGACAAACAGCTCTGCTGCCTGGATCATCCCTGCTTTTTCATGAAGCAGGTAACATCTGCAACTGAGTAACTCCTCTAGCCTATTTCCTGCAGGCAGAATTTTTGGACTATAGCAACTTTCACTTCTTGTTTTCTCTGTCCCTTTTAGTCCAAGCTGGCAGGATTTCTGATGATATAACATCCTCCAGAAAACTGAGTATACCATTTATGTACAAGGGATTCACTCCATTAGACAAAATGCTCCAGACCCTTGTGGACCATTTCATCTCTATTTTCAACTTCTCCTGAGATGGCAGGAAGGATCCATGAATTAAATGCATAATCTCTTCAAAGGTATGTCTACATGATTGAATAGCTGGACCTTCTGATCCTTCCAGGAATTAGTGAAAGGTTGCTGGGCCACACCCTTGGCTTTGTCTCCAGAGGATGATTTCCTGAGAGTCAATCTCCTAACTGCATCTTTGCAATATGGATAGGCTAAGAAATTCTTCAATCATCAGGTTTTTCTTCTTTGCTTAGGTCTTCCTTCAATCTCTCTCTTTACTCTCACATTTTACTATAAGGAGCAAGAAGAAAACAGTCTATACCTTCAACACTTTGCTTAGAGATCTCCTCAGCTAAATATCCAAGTCCATCACTTGTAAGTTCTGCTTTCTATGTAACAATAGGACAAAACTTAGCTGAATTTTCTTTTACTATTTAACAAGGATATTATTATCCGTGTTATTGGAAACCACTTGGTTTCCAATAACACCCAGTTAAGTTCAAATTCAAATTTCAAGTTCAAATTTCAGGTAAAAAAAAAAAAAAAGAAGAAGAAAAAGAAGATTAACATTTGGTACAAGTATGTCCCAAATATTACATGGGACACACGGAAACTAAAAATTTATTACTGTTTTTCTTGGGGCGCCTAGGTGGCTCAGTTGTTAAGCATTTGCCTTCGGCCCAGGTCATGATCCCAGCATCCTGGGATCGAGCCCCACATCGGGCTCTCGGCTCAGTAGGAAGCCTGCTTCTCCTGCTACCATTCCCTCTGCTTGTGTTCCCTCTCTTGCTGTGTTTCTGTCAAATAAATAAAATCTTTAAAAAAAATGTATTACTGTTTTTCTGAAATTCACATTTAACTGGGCATCCTGAATTTTTATTTGCCAAATATAGTCATTGTCATGAAGCGTTATGAGAGAATAGGATATGGAATAAGAAAAAACTGAAAAAGAAGAAAATTAAAGAAATGCACAGCATAAGGCTGGGTCTGGGAGGAAAGACTTTATTAGGGGGCTATGGGAGGAGGCCTTGAACAGACAAAGAGGCAACTCTAAGAACTCAGAGGTGGTAAGGTATGCAGGGAGGGGGATTGATTCTGAAAGAGCTAGAGGCCCTGAAAATGAACACCTGACCTCTTTATTTAGCTAAGGGTTATGCCTGCCAAGAAAACCTCATTTTACCAACACTTATCTCTAGAGGAAGAGAAGTACTCTTCATCATTCTCTAGGCTTCTTATTGCTAGATACACACACACACACACACACACACACACACACACACAGCATATGTGCAAGGTGGAGTACATTAGGTGCATGGCAGCACCATGGTGAGTTTTGTTACTTATTAGCAAACTTTTTCCCCAGTGGGAAACTAACACATTTTGTGCTCCAAGTTTATAGACCACAGTGAATTTATTCTCATTTAATTTGCTACAAAGTATTTAAGTATGGGTCAGCTTGTCACAAACACAGTACGCATTTGTGTATATATGTGTGTGTGTATATCTATATATGCATATATATACATATAGATATGTATATATAGATATACACACACTGTATATATACAATATTTATATGTATATATACATATTACATACTATGTACACACATATTTTATATATGCCTCTTTATATGTGCCTCTTCCAAAGCAAAGGGAATCTGAAGTGTGTCCATGTTATCTACTGCACTTAACTATTTGCTTCACTGCACTTCCAAATCCCCACTAAAAGCAGAAAAATCTTTCGATTAAACTTCCCCGCTACCTGATAAGAGTAGAAGACTACTAAGCTTGGAACAGTTTTGTTTTTTTTTTAAGATTTTTATTTACATATTTCAGAGAGAGAGAGAGAAAGAGAGAGATTGTGTGCACAAGCGAGCACAAGCCAGAAGAGAGGCAACAGGAGAGGGAGAAGCAGATGCTGCACTGAGCAGAGAGCCCAATGTGGGGCTTGATCCCAGGACCCTGAGATCATGACCTGAGCCAAAGGCAGCCGCCTAACTGACTAAGGCACCCAGGTGCCCCTTGGAATGGCTTTATAGCTATTTCACGCATAAACCACCTTTGCTGAGTGCTCTTCACAGTAGAAACTGAATGATCTACCCTTTGCTGAGTGCTCTTCACAGTAGAAACTGAATGATCTACCCTCATCTAAGTGGGAAAACATGGTTGCTTCCTCTCCTGCTTAATCCTGTATGTAGTTTTCAGGAGAAGATTCTTTTTTTAAAAAAAAAAAAAAAGATTTTATTTATTTATTTCACAGAGAGAGGGAGATCACAAGTAGGCAGAGAGGCAGGCAGAGAGAGAGAGGTGGAAGCAGGCTTCCTGCTGAGCAGAGAGCCTGATGCGGGTCTCGATCCCAGGACCCTGAGATCATGACCTGAGTCAAAGGCAGAGGCTTTAACCCACTGAGCCACCCAGGCACCCCTAGGAGAAGATTCTTCTTAACAATAACATCACTTGTTTAGTTCTTTGTGTGTCAGGAGGTCTTCTAATAACTTTACATATATTAAATCTCAACAAAATCCAAAAAGGAAAATACTAGTGTCATCCTTTTATTAATGAGAATACTGAGGCACAGATATTAAGTTTGCCTGGGATCACAGTTATAAATGGAAATCTGGGTCCAGAATCTAAGCTCCTCACCACTCTGCACCCTGTTCTTTCCACTATTTCAAATGGTACACCAATAACAAAACACCAGTGACAAAACTCATCTAGCATAGATAAATAGAAAGAACTCTAGTTTATGAGAAGATCTCAGTTCAAGCACTCTCACAGACTTAACACCCTGGAAAAATTCCTTAGTTCTTCATTATAAACATTAAAAACAAATAATAAAGGCCAAAGTCAAAAGAGGAATGAAGCAATACATCCTGGCTCTTAAATGTACAAATAATGTCTTTAGAAGTAATAATGTCTAATATTGAAAAAGAATGATTAACTAGACAACTTTATCCACTGCTGATCAAAGTGCTGGCAAAATGGGTTCTACCTTTTTGCAAAGTACTCTGTCAGAATTATTAGAAGCATTTTCATACCCTTTGATTCAATAATTCTAATTCTCAGACTGTCCTAAGAAGCTATCTTGAAGAATTTTATAAAGATGTTCAAAGCATTTTTATGCACACTGAATATGCAATCAAACTGTGTATAATTATAATACTGTATATTAAAAATTATGGGTTCTGATAATACTTTAAAAATTGACCTTTTGCTTAAAATCATTACTTTCTCAGTATCACTGAAGGCCAGAGCTCATTCCAGTGAGGTGGTGATGAGCCGGCAGCCAAGAACTTCAGGTTGAAGAAATTACTTTGTTCTCTTCTTTCACAAGAAAGACAAATCACAGAAAAATAAGATCAAGCAAGGAAATTTGTTTCCAAAGGAACTTCTTGCAGAGAATATTGTGGAGTCACTCATTTCATCCCAGTCTCCTACTCTGCCTTCATCTTTGTCTTTAGGAGCCTTTAGGGTCAGAGTAATGACACAGAGCAGGTCTGCAAGATCTACCCTCATCTAAGGAACACAACATTCTACATCCACGTAGCAAACAAGTCAGTTTTACAAAGATTTCCAATATCCACTAACAACTTTTTTAAAAGTTGTTTCTGTTTAGAGTGTTGAGACACTCTTTCTGAGCTGTTCAGATTTCTTCTACTTTGGATAAAGGGAATGTATATAGGGAATGCTAAATGCTTAGCAACATTCAGAGAAGAGAAACAGCTGAGATTAGAACTCCACATTTTATATTTAAATCTATGAATTTACATCAGCATCATACCCTTATCAGTATACATGTACAAATTACATACCAAAGGGGGTAGGAGAGGTCTAATTCTCTGACAGGTGATCACAGGACCATCCTTTCAAGAAAGAGTTATGTCGTATGCAGGCAGCAGACTGCAAGGGACTGTGCTTTCTCAGTCCTTCTCTGAGCATCTCAATGTTGGATGTACCATTCAGTTAATCCATGAAAGTTAATTATCCTAGGATGAGTACTCACTCTCATCTTAATAACAGAAAACAATCCTGCGAATGACTGATTCTGCCCTGTGAAATGTACCACACACATTTTTCTAAGTCATGAATTTGTTTACTCATACACATAACACACAGGGTTATGTGAAGGGTTGTTGGGAAATTAGTGTGAGTCCTTCTTGTTAAGGAATTGGTAAAACTTTTCACCAGCCATGAGTCATAATTGTCTCCACCCAAACCCATCTGAATCATTTTCTCCCCACACCATCTTGGTTTTACTGTTCTGCTTCCCTTTTGCTTCTGCCTCCCCATTCTGATTTGAATTGCAAAGGGTTATTCCTTAGATCAAAATTTTTATACAAATTTAAATCATTTTCCCTTCCCTTTGTCCACAGTCGCTCAAAGGGCTTAATGTAATTTCAGAACTTCCATGGATTCACATCTGCTGTGCTAGTCCCTCCTGATTCAAGGTTCTTTCTATCCTGGTATATGTTCTATAAATGGCCTGCTGCTGCAGATTATTTAAGATTATTCTCACCACCACCGTGGCAGGAGCTTGCCATATAACCACTTCAAGGCCATCCTACCTTGACAGAATTGTTCTTAATTTTAGTGAAGTGCTGGGTTTATTGTGAGTAAAATTTCATGCAGCCTGATTTTCCCCAGGAAAACATAACTAAAACCACTTCCAAACTAGCCCCACAAATACAATGAGTCCAATGAGAATTTTCTCTGTCACAGGCAGCATAAGAGAAAAAAAAAAGTAAAAGTTGGAAAACTCCAACTGGAGTTAGAACCTTCTGGCACAGAGTTTTCCCTGTGTTCACTTACAAAGGATGGATGAACTTGCAAATTATTTGGTATATGATGTGATGCAGAAAACAAGGAACTAATTTGAGCACCCCAGCGTAGAAGGTTGACATATTAATGAGGGGTACTGATATCTGGATTAACGGATCACCTTAAAAAATTACCATGAAGACTTACAAATTTTTCAGAGAAAATAGTAATCATATTAATAAATACATTTAATTCCTATTTTTCCCATTGATTACTCTCACAAAAAAACATGCAAAATGAATCATTTACTCATTCAACACATTTACTGGACTCCTACTGTGTTCCAGGCACTTAGCTAAGACCCAGGTTGCAAAGGTGACTATGACACAGACCTTGATGAGAAAAGAGTGTACCATAAAAGATGCTCGTGTGAGTTGCAAAGGAAGATAATAAACTATCAACAGAGAGCAAAAAGGGTTTCCTTGAGGAGGCAGCATGACAAGAAGGAAACTACTCCAAGAGTCCAAGCACTTAGTGACTAAAAGAAGAATGAGGACACTGGCAGTATGATCCAATAGTTCATGGTGCCCAGCTGGATGTAAAGAATAAGTGTAGAAAAGTCTTGGCCTACCAGATGAATGGCAATGCGAATATCCCAGATAGGGCCTATTTGAGTAAATTCAGGAGTCCATCCTCATCCTACATTTAAGCAAAGTGAATCTCAAATGGCTAAAGATCTAATTAAAGATCACATTAGTGATTAATGACCAAGCTGGAATTTATGTATATTTTGGATGCCACCAAATTTATGTTCATTTACTTGTTTTGTTAGTCCTGTTGTAGGAAAACTCAATGTGTGACAGTTAAATTTTGTTGGAGAGACAGTAAGGGGGTATGTATGAAAAGCAACCTTAGTTTGCTTTCTGCCTCTGCGCTTACCAGAAAAGGTACCGAATCTGAAACTTTCTCTTCCCACCACTCCTTCACCCATCTTGTGCTATTTTTCTATTAGATTCCCTACAGAACACCGAGCCCTGAGAAGGAAAGGTATTAGATGCTTTTCAGCAGCTCAGGATAATTATCATTATCTGCCAAGTACATATTTACACTTGTCTATATGGACCAACTTCAAAGCCTTCATAAAGTTTGTGTTACTGTTCTCATGGTATCTAGAAGCAGATGCAGGTTATAAAGTCAGCACTAAAGAGAGCACACATTTCTAGCAGCACTCACAAATTTTACATATTGAGTGGATAACTCAATTTAGATTTTAATCAATGGACTTCTCCAGAGGTTGGAATTATTGACCACATGAAAAAAAAAAAAAGGCACACTTCGTTTACCACGTTTAAAGAAATTGTTACGGTCCTTTATATTTTGCTGGAAGATAGTAAGGCACAAATTTGGAACCATCCCACAGTTTCTATATTTCAAATTTAAATGTGACACTAAGGGGTAAAATTGCTCAGAATTATGAAGTCTCCCATTTTCACCCAAAATCTATTTGTGTAAATTATATATATTGAACTTCCTTGTTAAACTAGAGGATGTCCAAAAAACTTCCACAGAACTTCAAAATTTTACTATCTGAAAGTTTTTAAGAATCATCTTAAGTCACTATGGCAACTTCCTAATAAATTACCAAATTATACAGAAATAACTTCATTTATCCCTGTAAATTTTACCACAGTTCATTTATGTGAACACTGTGCAAAGACTAATATTTTTATTTACCTAATTAATACAGATTAATACAAACTGTCCCTTGAAAATGCACTACAGGAGCACCGGGATGCCGCAGTAAGGTGAGCATCTGTCTCTTGGTTTTGGCTAGGACTGTGATCTAAGAGTTATGAGATTGGGCCCCATGTGGGGCTCCATGTTCTGTGCAAAGTCTACTCGAGATTCTCTCTCCTTTTCCCTTTATCCCTCCCACTTGTGTTCTCTCTAAAAATAAATACATCTGGAAGGAAGGAAAGAAGGAAGGGAGGGACCCCAAGGAGAATTCCAAATATTTTATTTATCAAGAAATGAAGGAGAGGAGGCAAGATGGCGGAGGTGTAGGAGGCAGAGAGAGCACTAGGTCCCAGAAGTCCAGCGACAAAGGCAACAAGCCATTCTAAAAGCCGGCAAACACAACAGAAGAGAGAAGAGAATAAGAAGAGCATTTCTAGGAGCAGAAAAAATCGACCACTTTCCGAAAGGTAGGACGTGTGGAAAAAGTGAATCCAAAGTGATGGGAAGAGAGACCCAGGGGGAAGGGACAGCTCCCAGCAGCCACAGAGCAGAGGACCAAAAAATCCAGAACTTTTAGTCTGCTCCACTGAGGGACATCGCTCCAGAGGCTAAGAGGGGTTCAGCCCTCACAGGAACACTATGGTTTCAGGACCCGTGGGGTCACTGAGGGACCAGGGGAGCCCGAATGCGGCAGACCTTCCAGATATTGGGGCAGAGAAGCTGGCAGCAGAGAAGAAGCCACGCAATGCCGTATAGGCTCACGTTGGACTACAGGAACTGAGACATACAGACATATAATTCATATAGGGTTCCTGTACTTCAAGCGGGTACCCCACGGGAGGCAGCTCCGGGGACACCTCCTCTGGGAGGAGCAGTGCTGGAGTGCAAAGCAGGAATCTGCTGGTTTGGGGACTCCAGACGGGGCTGCGCACGCCACAGATAGAAGTGCTCCGCCCGGACTAGCTGAGCACAGAGCTTGGACCGCAGACAAGGGAGACGGGAGTGATAATGGCTTTCCACAAAGGGCCTGTGGAGGACCGGGGCACCCAGCACTCGGCTCCTCTGGGCTGGAAACTGGAAGGCCGTCATTTTCATTCCTGGCCTCCAGGGCTGTATGGAAAGCACTCAGGGAACAAAGACACCCAAAAGAGGACCTGAGCAAAGTGCTTGGCCCATCCCGTGGCAAGGGTGGTGCAATTCCGCCTCGGGCAAAGACATTTGAGAACCATGGCAACATGACCCTCCCCAAAAGATCAGCCAGAATATGCAGCCAAGACCTAGTTAATCAGTCAGTGAAAACTGCAGAACTCCAGAGAATCTTTCTCTCTCACCCATCTACTCTGACCTTGACAAAATGATGAGGTAGAAAAACTCACCACAAAAAAAGGAAGAGACAGTACCAATGGATAGAGACCTAGTCAATGCGGACATTAGTAATATGTCGGAAATAGAGTTCAAAATGACAGTTATCAAGATGCTAGCAGGGCTCAAAAAAAACATAGAAGATATTAGAGAATTTTTTTCGGGAGAAATAAAGTCCCTTTCTGGAGAAATAAAAGAAATAAAATCTAACCAAGTTGAAATTAAAAAAGCTATTAATGAGGTACAATTAAAAATGGAGTCTCTCTCAAACCATAAGAGACTCCTAGACTCAAGAAATGAACTAAGGGTGCCTGAGGGGGGGGGAGTGGCGTGGGGGGAGGTAGGGATAGGGTAGCTGGGTTGTGGACATTGGGAAGGGTATGTGCTGTTAAGTGCTGTGAAATGTGTAAGCCCGAAGATTCACAGACATGTACCCTGGGGCAAATAATACATTATATGTTAATAAAAATTAATTTTAAAAAAATGGAGTCTCTCACTGCTAGAATAAATGAGGCCGAAGAAAGAATCAGCGATACAGAAGACCAAAGGACAGAGAATAAAGAAGCTAAGAAAAAGAGAGACAAACAACTATTAGACCACCAGGGGAGAATTCGAGAGATAAGTGATACCATAAAATGCAACAATATTAGAATAATTAGGATTCCAAAAGAAGAAGAAAGAGAGACAGGGGCGGAAGGTATATTGGAGAAAATTATTGTAGAGAATTTCCCTAATCTGACAAAGGGAACAAGCATCAGAATCCAAGAGGCACAGAGAATCCCCTTCAAAATCAATAAAAATAGGTCTACACCTGGCATCTAATAGTAAAACTCACAAGCCTCAGTGAAAAATAGAAAATCCTGAAAGCAGCTCAGGACAAGAAATCTGAAACATACAAAGGCAAAAATATTAGATTAACAGCAGACACATCCACAGAGACCTGGCAGGCCAGAAAGGACTGGCATGATATATTCAGAGCACTAAATGAGAAAAATATGCAGCCAAGAATACTATATCCAGCTAGGCTGTCACTGAAAATAGAGGGAGAGATAAAAAGCTTCCAGGACAAACAAAAACTGAAAGAATTTGCAAACACCAAACCAGCCCTACAGGGAATATTGAAAGGAGTCCTCTAAGCAAAGAGAGCGCCTAACAGACCAGGAAGGAATAGAGACAATGTACAGTGAACAGTCACCTAACAGGTGATAAAATGGCACTAAATTCATATCTGTCAATAGTGACCCTGAATGTAAATGGGCTAAATGCCCCCATCAAAAGACACAGAGTATCAGAATGGATAAAAAAACAAGACCCATGGATGTGCTGTCTACAAGAAACTCATCTTAGATTCAAAGACACCTCCAGATTTAAAGTGAGGGGGTGGAAAACAATCTACCATGCTAATGGACATCAAAAGAAAGCTGGGGTGGCAATCCTTATATCAGATAAATTAGATTTTCAC
>CM053609.1:89798511-89833837 GCA_028646535.1 Procyon lotor | reverse complement strand
GGAAAACAGTGTGGAGATTCCTGAAGAAATTAAAAATAGAGCTGCCCTATGACCCTACAATTGCACTACTGGGTATTTACCCTAAAGAAGCAGATGCAGTACAAAGAAGGGCCACATGAACCCTAATGTTCATAGCAGCAATGGCCACAATCGCCAAACTGTGGAAAGAACCAAGATTCCCTTCAACAGATGAATGGATAAAGAAGATATGGTCCATATATACAATGGAATATTATGCCTCCATCAGAAAGGACGAATATCCAACTTTTGTATCAACGTGAATGGGACTGGAGATTATGCAGAGTGAAATAAGTCAAGCAGAGAGAGTCAATTATCTTATGGTCTCATTTACATGTGAAGCATAAGGAAAAACATGGAGGGCATTGTGAGAAGGAAGGGAAGGGTGAATGGGGGGAAATCAGAGGGGTCAATGAACCATGAGAGACTGTGGCTCTGAGCAACAAACTGAGGGTTTGTTTTGTTTTGTTTTGTTTTTAGAATTACAGGGTCACATTTTAATTCCTGAATTTTACAGTTCAGCATTAATATATATCACCACATGTATGCAAATGGTGTAAAACAAATACAGTGGCATTTTTAATACAAAATAAACATCTGTTTTATGGAAAAACTATACTTCATATCTACACAGACAGCCCATCTTTTCCAAACAATAGCCAAAATTAAAATTAACTACAAAATCTCCCAAACAGGGGAAACTGCTTCAGTTTAAGCTATTCCAAGAAAAATGGACCCATAACACATTACAAGGTTGATCTGAAGATTGTAGCTGGAATTCCTGTTTTTAGGGGGTTTTTTTCCCCAATGCATGAAATTGTAGTCTGTGGGGGTTTGGGTGAGCCTGGTGGTGGGTATTGAGGAGAGCATGTATTGCATGGAGCACTGGGTGTGGTGCATGAACAATTAGTCTTGTAACACTGAAAAAATAAACGTATTTGGAAAATAGATGATAGATAGATAGATAGATAGATAGATAGATAGATAGATAGATAGATAAATGTGAAAAAATTTAGGCATTGTGATACTGTGATTTATCATAAGAAATACATATTTGGTCTTGGTCGCTTTTCTGGCCCAGAATTCTTAAAACCCTTAAAATTTCCTAAGTGATGAAAACCACAAAACTGTCTTTTCTCTCTGAGAAACAAACTGAGTGTTTTGGAGGGGCAGTGGTTTGGGGTATGGGTGAGCCTGGTGGTGGGTATCAAGGAGGGCATATACTGCATGGAGCACTGGATATGGTGCATAAAAATGAATCTTGGAACACTAAAAAAATTAAATTTAATTTTAAAAAAGTAAAATTATGCAGCAAAAAACAAAACAAAACAAAAACACACACAAAAACTGTCTTTAGTTATGCTGATAAGATGACTTTCAGAAAGCACCTAAAGTAAAGGAAGCTGGTGGCCAGGGGAACCAACCTTGCAATTAGAGGACTGCAACCTTCAGCCCCCACCCCCACCCCCTCATCCCCGACCTCCAGAGAGGGGAGAAGAGATAGAGCTTAAATCACTCCCCATTGGCCAGTGATTTAATTAATCACAGCTATGTAAAGACCCCTCCATAAAACCCAAAAATAGGGTTCAAAGAGCTGCTGGGATGGGGAACATGTGGAGATACTCCAAGAGGGCTGTCCTCAGAGCTCACACAGAAGCTCTGCACCATTTTCCCATGACTTTGCCCAGACGTCTCTTCTGTCTGGCCATTCCTGAGTTGTATCCTTCTATAATACACTGGGTGATGTAGTAAGTACAGTGCTTCTCTGAGTTCTGAGAGCTTTACTCTAGTAAATTAATTAATTGAACTCAAGGAGGAATCTTGAGAATCTCTGATTTATAGCCAGTTGGTTAGAAATATGGGTAACAACCTGGATTTGCAACTGACATCTCAAGTTGGAGGGGGGTCACTGGAACCTCCAATCTATAGCCGTAGGTCAAAAGCACAGGTGATAGCATGGGCTTGTACTTGGCATCTAAAGTACAAGGGGGAGTGGTGGGGGTGGGGGGGAGGTATTGTAGGACCAAGCCTTTTACCTATAGGATCTAATGCTATCTCCAGGTTTATAGGTAGACAGTATTAGAATTGAGCTAAATTCTAGGACACCCCCGCTGGTGCCTGAGAACTGCTTTATGCAGTTATGTTCTGTTTTATGCACGGGGACTCTCCCCCACACACATTCAAATTGGGTTTAGGAACCCACATCATAGGCATTCATTCTCCATTCCAGGTGACTTCACGTTTATGTTTCATGCTCAAACTGCCCCTCTCCCAGGCATCTAAACTGTAAGTTGCTGCTTTTTTAGATGTAATAATTCTCCTAAGATGGCCTCCATCTCTTCTGGGCACAGAGCCTCATGGCCACCTGCGCTAGACCGCTACTATCCTACAATGTCCTCTGGATGTCTGCACAGAAATTTTCCAAAAGTCCCAGGTCAATCCTCTCTTGTGGGGAACACAGAATTCATATTTTCTAAGTCTTATCTGTCCAACATAACCAGGGTTTCCTCACAGGTACCAAACAGGATAAAAATTAAATGGTAGCTACACTTGTGGTGAGCATAGCATAATGTATGGACAAGTTGAATCATTAAATAGTACACCTGAAATTAATATACCCTTGCATATCAAATATACTCAAATTTAAAAAAAAAACTGTATCTGTAATGAATAATATAATAGATCCAATAATTAAGGAGTATTTGTAGTAAACACATCTGCTCTAGCTCTCAGAACTGTAATTGGATTTTGATCCCCATTCTATACCTGCATTCACCTTTCCTTATTCCTCACCCAGTGGCTTCCCAGTGAGCCCCTCACATTGCTCTGAAGCAGTGCCCTCAAACAGTATATGGGACATTCTGTTTCCCCTCACTTGCTCCATTTCCCTGTGGTAAAAAGACTATTATTGCCCAAGAGCCACACTACCCATGCCTAGGTACTGGTAAGGCCACTTCAAAGCTATTTCCTATTGTGGGCAAAGCACTCTTGTCAGTGCCAAAGCCTCCAGCTCCAAAGCTGTGGCATCTGCCCAGGTGAAGAGAGTCTTTCCACATCCCAGATTTTTAAAAAATATTTTTTTATGTATTACAGCCCTGAAGGCACTATATTAAATTCAGTGTTATCCCCTTTGTTTTCTCCAAATCTGAGGAATTGCTCATGGATGAGGTAATGATGGATCCTGTTTTGCCCCCAGTCCTGTCTTGGCTCAAATATTAATAGTGTCCCATTCTCAAAAATGCCTTGGTTTGGGTTATAAATTACATAGTCCCCCTAGTCACTCAGTCCTCTGTACTTCATTCTCTTACCCTCTTAACTCTCCTGAAGTAGGTTAATGCTAATGTATTTCTGTACTGATATTCAACTCCTGTAAACATACCTTGGGATATAAAACTAGGTACCAGCTTCAGGATTACAGAAACATTAACATCTGTTTAAATCTCAATGTTAGTTCTCTTTATTCAGTCTTATGTATTTTCAATCCAAATAATCTGTGTTACCTAAAAATGGCAATATGAAATACTCAATTACCCAGTATAACTGACCTGTCTCATTCACATTTTCACAATATGATCATGTAAGTAAATAGTACAGATTCTAACAATACTTAATTTATTGGTCTTCCCATGATGTTTTCTCAAACCTGCACTTCACCATTTCATATATCCTAGTAACAGTCATGAAATCATAATTAAAGGGCAGTAATAATCCAAAACTATATAAATACATATGGCTTTGGTGGTTGCATTGACTTCAGGATTTCCCATAAAATAGACTACCAATGCAAAACATTGAAAATACCCTTGAAATATTTCATTAGGTTAAATATAAGCCTATAAGGATTTTTAGTGAGTGATTCATTCAGGTCATGGTTTCTTGATGTGGACACAACGATGGGGCAAGATAATTACATGGTTTTGTAATCAGTGGATTACGCTGTTTTGGGGGACTGTCCTGTGCATTGTAGGATTATTTACAGTATACTTGGCCTCTAACCGCTCGACTCCAGTAGCAACCCTGTCTTTCCCACCACAGTCCTGAGTTGGGGCAACCACCAAATGTATCTCCAGCTATCGCCAAATGTCCTCTGGGAGGCAAAATTGTTCCTGGCTGAGAACCAATGGAGTAAAGTAGTTGCAGGGCAGAACAGAGCCCTAACGTGTCTTTCAAATAACTGCAGAACTGTATCAAATTCATATTATTTCCTTAGATGAGGGTTAATGTATTTCATATCAACAGATGTCTGCTGAGCACCTACTATGTACAACATACTTTTCTAACACATCAATGGATTAAAAAGCCTGAAATGTGGCTCCTTCCATCAAAAACTTCAATTTTAAGATACCTCTGAAGTAATTGACTTTATTTCAATTCTAAATGAATTGAAATAAATGTGTTTATGTAATACCCTTTGGGAAATTTAATAATATATTTACTGAACATTTAAGTGCATATCTATTGCAATATTTTGTTAGCAAGTATTCAAAATAGAATGCTCTGAAATAAATCAAAAGCATACAATTGACACGTATTATTCCATTAACAAATATTTTATGAGTGAATAAAGAAATCCATAGAAACTGCTACAAGGAAGGCTTCAAAGATACTTCAGAGGAGATGGATTTTCTTCTAGGCTAAAATACATGACAAAGAAATGCTGGTCCTTTTCCAGGGATCAAGAAAGGGCTTATAGATAAACCCATACTTTAGCTTAGAATTTATGATGTTTTTCTTTGGAGCTGGGATATTAAACTCACAGAAGTTGGAGACTTCTGACACAAAGCCTAAGAAAAACCAGGTAGATTGGTTGAAATCTGGTCTTTCAGTGGAAGGCCACAGATGTACTCACCCCCAAACATGGGGACACAAATATAGCAAGAGAGCTGGCCTGGAAGGCAGGAGACCTTGGTTGATTATGATACTAACCTGCAATGTCCTGAGTCATTTAAAACCTAAATATGTTTTTCCTATATAAAGTAAGAATTATATCCTCTCATTCTACCTCAAATTCAGTTCTGTAAATGAAAACATGAACTGAAACTATGTAAATGTAAGTTGTTAATGATCTATAAAACTGAGTACTTGTACCGAATGTCCTCTCAGGTTGATTTCAGCTCTGAAAAATCCACAATTTTACCATAAAGCTTGCTCATGTCTCCAGAACAGCATGTATATATATTAAAGAATAACGTACAGCTATCAACCTCCTAAGATTCATGTATCGACTTCCCTAAGCAGGATAGCTTGAGATCTAGACAAAATGGTCAAGCAACTGATATTTTTTTGTGGGGGACAAAAGGAACTGCAAATGAATGTCAGGGTCCTCAGAGGACCTAGGGAAAGCCCCAGTTGAGTTTCAACATTTAGGAGGAAAATGTGTTCATAAAAATGTTTTTGTTCTAACCTGTCAATATAAATGGATAGTAAAGAATCACAAGCCAGGTCTTGGTGCCCTGTGTGTGGAATGGGCCACAATGTGCATTTTGTCTCAACCATCCAAGCTGTGCTTGAGTGCAATGGAGAAACTCTGTTGGCTTTGACTGCTGAGATCTGACTAACCCCAACACCCCTGGGTCTGACTTCCACCATGTCATCCACACCCAGCAGATAGCCCACGGCCTCTTCTTTGGGTAGTAAAGATTTCTTTTTCAATAAAGAGGAAACCACTGGTCCTGGGCTTAAACACAGAGCAAAAGGCAGCCTATTTACAGAGCAAGACGATCAACATGCATTTGGATTCACATTCCCAGGAAACATACTAATGGTAGCAATACTACTATCTTTTGTGTAGTATTTTATAGTATCCTGACATACTCTCATTGTCACTTTTATTGAAACTCAGTGAAATGAATTTCTCTTAACTTAATATGTATTGCTATCCACTAAAAGCAGACTCTCACCTTTGTGATTCTCTGCCAGTTTTTCCTGAAGGAAACCAGTCCAATGAAAAACACCAGAAGCTAATGGAATATCGATAGATTTTAAAAATTGTTCTGAAGGCTGATTTATATCTCAGTCAAAATCGGGTTTCCACTTCCATCTGTTCAGGATTCATGGAAAGCAAGGGTGCCAGTTGGATGGGAAAGTTCTAGTGTAAAATGAATTTTCTTACTAAAAACCCAGACTTCATAGCCTGTCAGCAAACATAAGGTTTCGGTATTTTGTGAAAATATTTCCCCAAAATAGCCACAGTATCCTGCTTCAGAAATGTTTGAGAAAGACGAAAGAAATCAGTCAGGGAAGTTTGTGACCATGAAGAACAAGATGTTCTCTGGAAGTTTCTTGATGTGTCTAATCTTGTACCCATAACTGTTTCGTTCTCTCTCTCATGCATTTTCTTTCTTCTTTCTGATGCAGCAGCTCAATGGCGGTTTATCTATATTTAGTATTTACTTTGTATAAATGGGAATCTGCAACCTCCTCCTATTTGGCAAGCATGATTCACTTTCTTGTTTTCTTACTGTTGTTGCTAATTGGAGACTTACCACTAGAACCCTTGTGCACAAACTATGGTTCCACTCCAGGCTGAATCTTCATTTAGGTAAGAAAGATGCTAGTGAAGACAATTCTGAAACCACAATATTTTAACTCAAATGTTTAAGTAAAAATACTAAATGGTGAACCACCATATTTTGGTGATTTTCATGAAGTTTTTCAAAACACAAAAATGAACTAAAAAAAAAAATTCCATACTCATTTTAAATAGTTAAACAGCTATTATGACACTAATTGGGCAATAATTTTACAGATACGTTACCACAAAATATTTATTGAGTTTCTATTCGCCAAGAACCCATGTCCTGGAGATAAAATAGTATCTACCCACACAAAAAGTATGATCTGATGGTGAGAAAAGTCACATAGCTCAAAAAGTTTAATGTAAACACAAACTGAATAGGAAAAATCATAAGAAGTACCTATTATTTGAGGTATTACCACAGTTGAGTTCAGAAGATAATTTATGGGGGCAAATATCTGCATAGAATATGGAAAAGCTTCATAGAAGGAAGATTAAAACCTGCATCTGAAAGCTGGCTGAACTCTGCGCAGGTAGAAGAAAAAGGAAATCGCTTTCCAGATAAGGAAGTCTATAGTCTCATTCCAATTAACCGTACACTGTGCCACATCCTTTTCTAGGTCGTGGGCTCACCAGTGTAGACAGAACAGGTATAATCCCCGCCCTGGAATAGTCAGTAGTCTGATTCCCCTGAAACATGACTAAGGCAAGCACTGGAAAGAGTCAACAAATAAGCAAGTAGAAAGGTCCTGTAGGGAGAGGGTAGGGAATAAAAATAAATGGGTACATTGGGTTGAAATGGTAGAAGGTCTGGTACAAGCCTGTTCCCAAACGTCTTAGAATCAGGGAAATCTCAATATGTGACAATCCAGCTATCATCCTGATCCCTTAAACATGTCACACAATTTTTACCAAGTGAAAATAAACAAGAATGGTAAGAAATTAGGAAAAAAATCATAAAAGAGCAGTGGAATTGGGGCAGGGAGGCACAGTTTATGCTCATTTCCCAAATCTGGTTTAATCATCTTTTAAACCTCCAGCAACAAACCTTTTCTTCCTCCCCATCTGTCCTTCTGCTTTACACTGAAGTGGAATCAAGTTGATCTGCATTTTTTTTTTTTAGTTTGGAATGGTAGTGGTTATTTTTTCCCCAAATATGTTTATTTTTTCAGTGTTACAAGTTGATCTGCATTTGAATCCCCGTTCTAGCTGTGTTAACACATTATGTTCACTGAGCCTCAGTCCCTCTACTGTAAATGAACCCAAAGACACAGTTGTTATGAGGATGAAATAAGACAACGGATGTAATGAGCACCTGGCAGAGGAAGGTGCTCAGTACGTACCCTTGCTCCTCATCATCCCCTCCTCCCCCACCTTTAATCAGCAACCAGCCTTGAGAAGTACATCTACCTTGACCCTACCAACGCCTCAAATTATTGTCTGGGTTCACTAAACCCTAGGAAATATTCCAGCTTTGACAACTAAATCACTATACTTAAACTGTATCCTACACAAAGTGCAATCACAGATTTGTAAGCACAGGGCTGATTTGTTCTCCTTTGTTCCTGTTTGGGTATTTCATACTCTCATACAGCAGCTCTATGGGAGGGTACAAAGCACAAGGGAGAGATGGCGAAGACTGTTCTGAACCTCCTGAGTTTATCTGTTGAATTGTGGGTTTGAGGAATATTTGAGGAAAATAACACACTCCACGTTATACTGTAAGGAATGGAGTCAGAACTCAGAACCACCATCAGCTGGTTTTAAGGCTTCTGTGCTCTGCCCCCTTATGCCACACTGTTTAGAAAATGGATCTTCATGTATGCCTTAACTTTGTCAGTGCTTTACCCCTCTCAGGAGTATCTGCATTTTGAATCCCACCGCAAATTTTAAAACAAGTTTATGTTTAAGGAATTTCAAGGGTTAAAAGAGATATAGTGTTTTTGTTTTTGTTTTTAATAAATGGAAGAAACAACATGAAACTGCTCTGAAATTAGATGAGAGAAAGAAAGAGAAAGTAAGTTACCTCTCTCCACCAAGGCTAAGGTTTGCCTTGGGACACCCTTTGAGGTTTACAATTTGTGTGTGGATTCCTGGAAAGTGTGTTCCCTACTCAAAATCCCCCTACACTCAAGCAGTGTCTATCACTGGGAACTGAAGTAGAAAATAACCCCTTCCCCTGAATTGATGATTATCACACCATCAGTACTTTAGTTAGTAACGAGGGGGAGGTGGGGGGAAGCTAGTAGTTCAATAAAGTCTAATAGCTTCTCTTGGCTCCAGGTGCAACTCATATAGAGGCCACAAATCTCAAGTAGCTGCCCTATTGATCCTGGACTCAGTACAAACCTTCAGGATGCAGTGAAGAACTGATGAGCTTGGAATCTTGTCATTTTTGGGTTTTTTTCTTAGAAATCAAAAAGGATTAATTAACAACCGTGGCACATTTGAAGAGACGCAATACTGAAATCTAATACTACTCTTCATATTTTCTGTTCCATATTAAAATTTCTCAGAAAATACCTTTTAAAATGTCATATATATATATATATATTCCACAATTATAGAAGTAACAAAGCATTAACAATGAAATTTTGAAAATTAAGTAAATTCAGTAAAAATATAAAAGTGTTTCAGATTTTTAAAATTAAGATAATGTCTGATAGCCCTGATCCAGGCTTAAGAGGACCATATGTAGGTTACCGGCTGGTCCTATCAAATGTCTTCAGGGACATATTTCCATTTTTTCCTTCAAATTAAACTCTGATTGCTGTTCATTTTCATATCCCAAAGGAGGGGAGGGAGAAGGTTCTCCTCTTTTGTTACCAAAGACTTGAGCTCGCAAGACTACAGTTATAAATTCAGCTGAATAATGATGGTACATAACCAAGCAAAGGCACCCAATTGGAGTCAGCTGAATTTCTGAGGCCTCAATGGGCCCTTCCTGTCTTTTCCTCCAATTCAGAATTTGCTGCAGCAAATATTTCTTTCTGCTTGCTTGCCTCTAGTATGATATTTAGACACGATACAGCCAGCAGGAAATATTTATCTTTAAAAAAAAAATTAAAACTATAAAGACCTTACGATTTTCAAGTGAGCAGTCATGACAATTGCTAATAGTACCCAAGGCCAAGGCTAAAGTATCAGAAAATTACTGTGGGGAAAAAGTGATAATTCCCAGAATACAAAATCTGGGGTGTATTATCTTGTGCTTTAACAAATAGCTGCACTTTACAAGTGGGTAGTTTTAGAACCTATGAGGAACACAGCAACAAATCCATGCACAAGGGATGTACTGTCCCAACTTGTACCACACCTGAATAGCTATGTGATAATTTACTGAAGAAATCTAGTCCAATTTTTTTTCATGAAAGCTTACATTATATTGTAGGTTAATATTAAATGTTCTTTTTTTTTTTCATTTTAAATGAAATGTATAAAACTTAATGTCTGAACTGGAATTAGCGTAATGTGTTAAGACCCTGGCAAAGTCAGCCTTCCGCACCAAGATTTAGCTAATGATACTTAACCACCCAGCATACCCTCAAGTTGACCATTCCTTGTGAAATACTTCTGAAGAAACCATATGCCATAAATTAATCTGTCAGCTTTAGCAGAGAGAAGAAAAGTACACTGGAATCATGAAATTTGGATTGAAGTGTCTGTGCTCCTACCCGGTGTGACCTTGGGAAAGTCACTTATCTTCTCCAGAACTCAGGTGGTTCCTCCATAATATGGGAGACCTGGACAAGAAGTCCAGTCCCAGAACTGTGTGAGCCCTAGTTTTGGGGGATACAAGGCAAAGAATCGTGGTGACTGACATATTTGAGGCAAGAGCATGTACCACCATGACGAAGTCACTACCAGAGAGAAAGCTGCCTCGGGCTGACTATGCAACTCTTCCTAATGTCTCCAATAAAGCCTCTTGCCAGTGCCCCTGTGGTCCTGGATGCAATAAAAAAAAAGTCGGCAGCCAGCAAGCCTCAGACGTTATATAATATTAAGCAGGCTAGTCCAAACCTTCTCTGTCATAGCCAATGAGAATTTCTGGGACTTAAGGGTAGATAGCAAATACTCGACATACATCTAGGAAGCACAGTGTGATAGTGCAGACACTAGGTCCCCTGTGCTAACTGCTATGAATGCATACTTTCTTCTCCCAATCTCCTGGCTAAAACCTACAGACAATGAATCTGACACATGTATACTCTGCCCTCAGAGAACTTAATCTAGACAAGAAGACCTGGACACACTAGTCCACAGGATATGTCAGCAGAGGGTTTGCATCAATGCTATGGAACACAGAGATGCAGCATGTATCCTGGGAAATCAAGGTGGGCTATGGGGAAGAGGTGACAATGAAGCTAAGCCTGGATTATGCCTGGTCAAAGGCACACTCACTTTCAATAAAATAAATTTTTTATGGGCCAACTGACGTCTGAAAAATTTCTTGTGAGGCTTTACTGATAGAGAATTCATAATAAGCACAGACAATAAACCAAATGGAATAAAAAATGTTTGTTTTTAAGTGAAAACAGCCATTTTTTTAAAATTCTAAGCATTTTGGTGTTATTTTGACTTCTCTCCTTTCCCCCCTTCACTCTACAAGTGGTAAAAGGGGAGGCGAGGGTGGAAAACAGGCAGGAAGGTTGGGATTTGACAATCACAGCAGGTGGGGAAGACTGGATGGCAATCCAGTCAGTTCCCTACAGGTTTAGCTTCTTCTGTTCCAGGTTTGGGAAAGTATAAATTTATTACCAAGCATTTGAGGATATTTAATAAGCATTACTTAATAATTAATGGGACTTCAGAATATAACATTCCATTGTATAATGTACATTTAGATAAAGAACCTAAAACCCCATGCTCCTCAGGAAAGACATGAAAACAGTGAAGACATGTCTTAGAGCTTCAGAGAGTATTGTTTTTCGATGTGTGAGCAAAGAAAACAGTACAACGAGAAGATGGAAGAAATTAGTAGTTTAAGGAATGTCATCAAAGATGCTATGCTAAAACAGACTTCTAATGCTGTACAACACAGAATAGTCTTTAGGGATCCCTCCCCATTCACTGGTTTCCTAACTTTGGTTCAAATAAAGCTTTAATAAGAACCCCAATATCCAAATCCAGTAAGAAAATTTTCCCTGGATCAAGTTGTGGGATGGACCTGAAACTCTCTCCAAAACCCAATCTCCCTTTATTCATGTCCAAACTATCCCTGAGACATCATTATAATCATGAGTATCAGTAGATTTCAATTTGAAAAACAATCACATTTCAAGAATGAAGCTGTGTACTCCCTTATTTACACATTTTATTTCATTTTTTAAAAACTGGGCTTTAGTTTGCCTAAAAATCAATTGTATCAGTCAACTTCTGTTTGGTTGTAAAAATTCCAGCATTCTTAATGAGCTAATTGTGAAATCCTTCTTCCTTACCTGGAGAAGTAACCTGACTAAAATAATGAGAGAATAAGCATGGAATCCAAATATCCTGACTCAGGCCACTCTGCTCCATTGCCTCTGCCCAGAACATAAACCAGCCACAGGCGTGCGCATTCATCTGTAAATTGTACATAATGTATTTTTTCTAATCTGTAAATTCTTTACAAAACTCAAGAATTAGAGGATTAGGGGCACCCAGATGGCTCAATCAGTTAGGTGTCCTATTCTTGATTTTGACTCAGGTCATGATCTCAAGGTCGTAATCTCAAGGTCATGAGATCGAGCTCTGCAAAGGGCTCTGTGCTCACTGTGGAGTCTGCTTGAGCTTCTCTCTCTCCCTCTGCCTTTCCCCTCCTTTGTACAGGCCCGCTCTTGTGCTCACACACATTCTCTCTCTAAAATAAATACATAAATAAAATCTATTAAAAAAAAAGAATTAGAGGGGGCGCCTGGATGGCTCAGTCATTAAGCGTCTGCCTTCGGTCCAGGTCAGATCCCAGGGGCCTGGGATCGAGCCCCGCATCGGGCTCCCTGCTCTGCGGGAAGCCTGCTTCTCCTGCTACCATTCCCTCTGCTTGTGTTCCCTCTCTCGCTGTGTTTCTCTCTGTCAAATGAATAAAATCTTTAAAAAAAAAAAAAGAATTAGAGGATTCCATGAAAGAGTTATTGGTCTTTCTAGTTGAGGCTCAAGACTCAGAGGGGGAAAAATGCATAAGCAGTAAACACCCAATGACATGCCCTCATACACAGTCCTGCTAAGAGTTCACATAGACTCATTCTCTTTAAACAAGACAAGGCATTAAAGCGTATGTTACTTTTTTCTACTGTATTTGCTTGGAGCAGAGACTTCAGATACCTACAGGTAGGTTTGAGTTCTTGACTAGTCAGTTATCACTTGCACACAGAAGAACAAACTCTGTCGTCTGAATCAAAAAAGGTATTTATTGAAGGATATGGGTATAAGATGCAAGATTATACAACTTAAAAACAAAAAGGAACCAAATATCGGTCATAACTTGGGATGTTCACAGTATCACCACTGCTGGATGCTGCCCTAATTCCAGTCCCACTCATCTTGTCCACTTGTGCTGCACACTCAGGATTCACCCTGTCAGGGTAGAAACTCCCAATTGGCTAAGCTTTGGTTATATGCCCATATCTGGCTACCTTGGAACAAGGAGAGGTTTTTCTGGCCTCTTGCTCATAGGCACATGATGAGAGATCCCCATTGTCAATAAGAACATTCAGATGCAGGCAGGCAGAAAATGGCAAATGTCACATTACCCAAATGATCACACTATTAGCCATTTAAACTAGATGAAGATAAATGAAAGTAAGAAAAAAGTAGAAGTTCAATTGAGGAAAGAGTGTAAATTCTTAAACCATAGAGAATAAAAAGAAAGATGCTTAAGGGCTTCAGTGCATTCATTCTGTTGAACACTTTTTATCCAAACTATGTTCTATAAAATACATCCTCTCTCAAGCGCTACTCATCATGTATGTCCATTTTGGAGACTCAAAATGCTTGTTAGTCAATACATTAAAAGCTTATCTCAATCAGCATTTCCCCAACTTCATCACTACTGAGCCCTCAACTCCCACAGAATCAGTTTTCCAAAGAGCACACTTTGAGAAATGCTGCTTCTGATGAAAGAAGCAACCTTTTTAATGTTATAAACTATTTGAGGCCATTTCACAAGAGTTAAGATTTTTCTGGCTAGGGACAGAAGACCTTCCCAAGTACTTAATCATTTAAGTACCTTTATGGATGATCATTTTTCAATTTTTGATGACAGAAAAGCTATAGCTGCTTGCTCTAAATCAGGTAACAGATTTTCCAAAAATAATGGCAGGTAAGAACTTTGATTCCATCTTGCGGGTCACATCTAATGGTCAATGGTTAAGTGGTGACTCTTCTCCCACCTTCGATTAGCACAGTTCAACAGAACATCAAAAGCATCCTTGAAAAGGAGATGGAAATTATAGGAAAGATGTTGGGGCTTTGGCTGGATATGCAAATCCTATGCATGGCTATAGAAGCCCTGGGTCCTCCCTTCTCTAGCAGGCCATAGCCCACATGCCCTACATCCAAACAGCTCTGCCAGCTTCCATGCTGCCCATTTCTGTGTCATCAAGAACATGACAGCTGAGAGCATGAGACAAAACTGAAATCACTTCCTTTCATTCACCCCTTTAATTAAATGGAGATGAAAAAAATTAATTCTTAGCATGAGCAGAGTCGGAAAGTGAGAGGTATCAAGTGTTTTATCACATCCTGCCGGCGACTCTGTACTTGGCTTTGTATCCAGGCAGCAGATTATTGCAGCTTGCCCGACAAACATGATTAATAACTCAGCCAGAGCTTTTGTAGTCAACGTCGTGTTTGCCAAAAATGGCAGAACTCAGAGGAGAAGGGGCACTACAGTGACAGTTACTTCCCTGACACATGACCCTTCTTTGTAATTAAAAACCAAACTCAATTATGTAGCAAACATTCAATGACATAAGTCTTCTCCTCCCTCCTTTAAGTGATGATTGCTGATGCTGCAATTATTTCCACAGCTCTAAAATAAAGCCAAAGGAAATATGGTGATCTATCAAACTGCAGTCTTCACATTCAGTGTTTGCAACCCCAGAACTTGGTCAGACTGCAAACCTTTTTGCTGTGCATGGTAGGTACAGGACACTGTGTGCCTTTGGCAGTGCGTGGAGAACAGAGAGCCATGAATCTGCTCTATTGATGCCCCCTTCACCTGATACCTTTTGAAAATTTGCTATGGCAGAAATTAAAGAAAATCATAAGGCCATACTACCTTAGACACTCTCCAAATGAGGCCGCCTGTCAGGGATACAATCCAGGTTCTGGGGCTATTTCTGCTGAAGAGTTTTGTCAGTTGCACCATTTTTTCCCACTTTGGTACAGTTTGTTCCTTACTGTTTAATGTGGTTTCTTCCCCGCTGTGGCAGCTTCCAAACAGCAGCTGTGATGCCACCCACCAGCATCCCAACAATGTCAAGCAACTCAAGTAAACAGGTTGTGTGCTTCGACCCCTCCTACACATGTGCAAGGAAATGCTCGCCTATGCAGATTTCAGCTGGGGGATGCCTCTGAGGGAGCAGCAGACCCACACACAAGGTAAGCTAAATCCTGCCTGGTTGGATTTTGAAAGAATAATCACCTTATTTATAAAGCTCCCCTCCTACCATTGCCTCGGAAAGCAGTCACAATAGTGACTAGATAAAAACGTTAATTAAGACATCATAAGCCCCTCCCTCCCCGCCCCCCCCCGCCCCGAGGGTGCAAGAATAAAAATAAAGCAGGAATTTGCAAACGTGGGGGTTTCAAAAGGGTTGCCTAATGAGAAATAGAGAGAAAGAGATTCTTGAAAGCAGAGTGCCAAAATGCTGAGAGAGCTCAAAGGCCCTGCAGCCCCCAGACTTCCCTCAGAAAACAGCACAGGCAGGTATCCTGTGGCAGAGGTGATGGGCCTGCCATGTCTCTTGAAAGAATGACCCGTGGAGGGATCTAAATGCTATTATTTCCTCTGAAAGTCAGTGGGACTAATGAGGAAAACCCATTCCATTATTTGCATAACTCTTTGTATGAAAATAATTGTCTAATTCACATTAAAATAACAAGCATGTGGTTTTTCAACTTTAAACTTGTAATCATCCAATATCCCTTCCACCATCAAGGATGATGGTTCTTTCTCAGCAGAAAGATAAAATTGATAAAATCAATATGTAATCACATCTATAATAAAAGGTATCTAGTAACACTGTTAAGAAAAGGTGTTTGTGCATTTGTACACACAAACACAGGTGACTCAGTTTTATTGCTCTGGCTCATTATCAGAAGCTTTACAATGTGATCTATTCATTAGCCAAGGGAAAGTCCTAGGTAAAATGCCCCAGAGAAGACTGCCATCCATCACTGTCCCTTACCCTTTTCACTCCATTAGGGGAAAAAATTCTAGTCTCCTAAAGAAAGCAACAAATCATGTTTCAAGTACATCTGCAAAGAGAAAATCATCTAACAGTTTTATTTAAGATCAAACAAATTTTCAGAACCATTATGCATTACAATGTGTGTTGAGGTCAGTTCACCAAGAGTAACAATTAGAAGAAAAATAAATGTAAATATCAATGTTTTCATTACTGTGTAATATATGTAGAAGAAACCGGCTTCATTAAAACATTTATGCAAGACGGCCTCTTCACCTGATTTGACCCACTCTAGGCAACTCTACATTAGTGCTAATTATTGTCATTTAGGAACCAGGTACCTATACAAAGAACCTAGAATGACTTTTAATAGGGATTTTTTTTTAAAGACATAACTAAAGGCTTTGTTAAAAATGGCAATCTCTCATTCTGTATCAAGAAATGTAAGGCTGGGGCACCTGGATGGCTCAGTACATGAAGTGTCTGCCTTCAGTTCAGGTCATGATCTCAAGAGTCCTGGGATTGAGCCCCACACTGGGCTCCCTGCTCTCAGGGAGCCTGCTTCTTCCTCTCCTCCCGACTTGTGCTTTCTCTTGATACCCCTTCTCTCTCTCTCTCTCTCCCCCTAATAAAATCTTAAATAAAAAAGAAATGTAAGGCTAATTATAAGCATCATACACACACACACTCTCTCTCTCTCTGACCTAAAATGCTTCAAAATAGATTCAAACATCAGATTACAGCTCATTGTCACTCAGGGACCATGGTCAGAGTAATTGTCTCTATATTGATCCAATTTGCGTGTTTCTCATTATTCTTGTCCCAAAAGAGTTCTGATCTTTGTTGAGATGTCAATTTCTTATGCAGGGGCCTTTATTACTACATCCCAGTCTTTGTTTATGCGCTTACTCAGTGTACAATCCCTGATTGTGAGTAGAAATACCTATGTAGCACTGGGGCTATGCCTCCTTATTTGAAGTGCCTCTGCTAGGCGCTGGACGTAGAGGTCAGCATCCTATGGCTCTGGAGGCTGGGACTGCTTCACATGTACTGCCTGAGAGTGAACTTGGAAGGAGGAAATAATCCGCTTTGGAGGTTTCGCTGAAAATAAATCTTCTCACTAACCCTGAAAGCAGGTCCTTTGTGACCATATTACAGGAGAAAGTAGTGCCCAGTCTGATAAAGACTCACAAATAAGAATCATGAAGCTAGGGGCGCCTGGGTGGCTCAGTCCTTAAGCCTCTGCCTTCAGCTCAGGTCATGATCTCAGGGTCCTGGGAATGAGCCCCACATCGGGCTCTCTGCTCAGCAGGCAGCCTGCTTCCTCTTCTCTCCGTCTGCCTCTCTGCCTACTTGTGATCTCTGTCAAATAAATAAATAAAATCTTTTAAAAAAAAATCATGAAGCTATTTTTGCTACTAGTGTAACAGAGAAATTTAGGTCTTAGCAAAATTATGCCTCAAGTTTGCTGGTTTTGATCAAAGAAAGCATACCCAAAAGGTGGCTCAAGTTTGTATATCACGTGTGTATCACCAACAAACAGAAAAATACATTCATTTACTTAGGGGTTTTTATTGGAGGATGGGAGGAAAAAGGAGCCTATGATCGCCCTACATAAAGTTAAAAATTAAGTCTATTCCAAGTTCCCTCCCAGGAGTGCCTGCCTGGCTCAGTGTGAAGAACAAGTGACTCCTGATCTCAAGGTCATGAGTTTAAGCCCCACATTGGGCGTGAACCCTATTTAAAAATTAAACAAAAACAAAATTTACTTGGTATGATTTCTGCCAATATTCACCCTCTTAGATTCAATAGTGACAGGATTTATATACAAATGGAAGGTGATAACACATAAAAATCAACCTCATGATTTTAAATTCATCTTATTACAGTGAATTATTCTCAGCTACCTGAAAGCTATGGATTTTATGGATGTAAGCATAATATTAATAACAGTTGTAGTTATGATCAGCAGGGAGAAAACTGGCTTTTGTAGTAATACCACAAATCTCAGATCCAAAAAGGATGTTCTGAACTCCTGTACCATGGTAGGGAACATACTCAGTACTAGGAAAACAAATGAATAAGCACAGTTCCTTATCACAAACTGCTCACAGACTAGTTGTGAAATCAAAGACTAAGTAGTAACTAAAAACACAATGATAGATGCATTAGTGGTCAGAAATATATTTGGTAGCAAGTAACCCAAAACCCAATTCCTGACAGCTTTAAGAGGAAGGAATCTATCTCATTTATCAAGAAACCAACAGAAAAGGCAGCCCATGGCTCATTCAACAGCTTAATCATGGCATCGGGGACTCAAGTTGTTTTTTTGTTTTGTTTTAAACATTTCACTCCATCATCCTCTAGATACCGAATTTCATGTTCATGGTGACAAAATGGCATAACTGGCACCTACATTCTATTCACATTCCATAAAAACGGGGGTTGGGGGATAAAAGCCAGAGAAGTATACCAATCTTCCCCTTTAAAAAAGTTTTCCCAATGTTAACTATACAGGACTTAAAATTAAAAAATAAGAAAAAAAAAAGTTTTCCCAGCAGCTCTATCTAGAAACATCTTCATTTCAGTGGCCAGAAATGGGTCAGTCAATAATCAGCAAGGTAGTACGGGAAGGAGTTTAGATGCCACGTTGAAGCAGCAGAGGCGTACAACTTGGTAGATAACTAGCAGCATCTACCACAGAAACTGTGGAAATACAGCTAACATAGATCAGAGAAGTTTTTCCAGAGGAAAAAATAATTAAGTTTAATATGAACTTGCTACCAAGAACAAGCAAGTTTTGTTGGTAAGGAAGTATTGGAGCAAAGACAGAAAGGGCATTTCAAGCAAAGAACATAGAGGCGTTCCTAGCACCGCCAGCAGTTCAGTATGATGGGACATAGGCTTCATGTCAGGGAGTGGACAGGATGAGAATGGAGGTCGGCGAAAAGCCTCAAGACACACAGGCAATGTGAAATGTTTAAAGAATCTTAGGGGGTGTGCCCCACTAAGTAGTTCTGGCTTTCAGGTGGAGCTAAGAAGATGCCACTGTCTCACGATAAGCCTTGTTGCTGGTGTTACAAGTTCAGCTCGTGCTATCCTGGGGACGAGCCTCTGGTAGGCTAACATTCCTTCTCTCTCCCTCTTTCTTCTGAGCGGTACTGCTCGCTCCTCCCTGTGACAATCCCAGGGCAAGGTCTGCCTTTGTGAAGGAGAATGCAGTTTTCAGTACTGTCCACGCCCAGTAAATCTACTTGGGACGTACGGGGTTAGGAAGCTCCTTGTAGTCTCACACCCAAGTCAACTTCTCCAACTCAGCTTTACAGAAAGTAATTCTGGTATTTGGGGATTTTTTTCTTCTCACAGTGGTTCTGAAATTCGTCAGTCTCAACAACTGACTTCTTATCCCGTCCCAGCTCCTCTCTGTCAGGCTACTTCATCCCCTTACCCTTGGGCTCATTTCTGGCCACGTGGCTTCTTTGTTCTTCCCACTCTCAGTAAATACACAGGGGTAAGGGGATCTGAAATGCCCCCAGGCTGGTGAATGCTACGTTCTGCCTGATGGTTCTACAGCAGGAACTCCTCTCAGGAGCAGTTTGTATGCCTAGTGTTATTTTTTCATTAGAAATACATTTGGTCGGGAACTCTGTGCCTGGCACTTTCATCCTGTAGAATACTGGCCAGAACTCTCCACTGTTTCCAAAATAAAGCTCTGCCTTAATTGCCTCTGGCAAAATATCTGAATATAAAATCCAAAACCATGTGAGGTATATTGCTGACATTGATGGTACCCAAACTGACACAGTTGCTTGGTTAAGGAATTATGTCAGAAAGAAGTGAAAATAGAAATTCAAGCCACATGATCCTTACCTGGGCACGTTCTCTGGGCTTGTGTGGAAAGCTCATTAGTATATTCCCTAGTCTCTCCTGATTGGAAAACACAGGGTACAGCTGTACAAACATTGCTCAAACAGCTTCCAAGAATATCAGAAGAGAATGGTGGTATCAAATGGTAGTGTTAATGAGAGATTGCTGCTCAGAGACAGAAAACTTGCAAATGCCAGGTGTGAGGTGGAGAATGCAGAAAGGATTACAGCGAAGTAAATGCTCAAGAATCAAGACAAAGGTTAATATGGACCCATTTCACCCCAAGGATGGAAAACAAAGAGAACCACCTCTGGATCTCACCCATACAAAACACACAGATACTTTTGAAAAATTTTTCTGCCAATTATAATTATAAATAATTTTCTTGACATCAGAGTCAGGAGTTTCTATTAACTGCATGAAAAATGAATTTGCAAATCAGCTGCAGTCCTTCGTATTTTGCATTTGCTCCTTCAACACACCATTCAGGCACTGCACTGTCCTGATAGACAACGTCTTAAAAGAAATGTGTTTTTGGTATGTCTGATTCTTCTGGAAAAGACAGAATGTATGAGCAAAGGATGCTAAAAAGAGGACTATAAGGGAGGTAATTTGTCATTTCTGTTGAATTTGCCATGGTATTTGCCCATTCACACAGATAGCTGGCAGCCAGTCTTCTTAACAAGTAAGAAACAACAGTTAGTCTTTTATAGCCAGGATCAGTCCTAGTGAACAATGTTTACGAGAAAACTTTTCTTTCCTGGATGTCTTCTTTATTATGCCTCTCCTCTCCTTTTGGTAATGTAGTTGCTTCACTATTTTGCCTTCCTCACTATCCAGAATTCCTTCGAAAACCCAATTTCGGAAATATCTACAGCGTAAGTCCTTCCTGCGACAGAGAAGATTTAGTCACCATTCAGATGCACGGGCATCGCTAGTACCAGAGGGCCTGTGTCTGAATCCCAGCTCTGCCAGGCCGCCATGTGTGGTTTGAACCAAGGTAGTTAGTCCTTCTAGGCCTCAGTTTGCTTATCTGAAATGGGGATGATGGATAATCATACCCACTGCAGAGAGTTGTTATGAGGACTAAAGGAATGACTAAAAGAGCCTTGCATGGAATAATCCCAACAAAAAATAGCTATTCGCTTTATGGTGCCTCCTCCCATGGCATTTGTACTATTAAACTAATTTCAAACTGGGAAGAAGGAAAGATTAGGCAGAGAAATATCTGGCAGAGATAGGAGAGTAAGTTATGCCATTTAAATATAAGTGAAAACTTCAAATAAAACCTATGCTAAATAAATGTTTTTTGGAGTTTGTGTTGAGTGTGACAGGGAAGAGAGATTTTCTAAAGGCATGGTGCACCTTGAAGATGCAGAAATGTCTGTGAGTTGACCTCTTGCCCTAAAACTCCCACAAAACCAGGATTAAAAAGCTAATGTCACAGAGGTCTGACCACACTCTAGCTGGCCCTAAAGTTGTTAGATCAATAGAATCCATTTTCCACAATAATAATTGTGTGTGTGTGTGTGTGTGGTATATTTTTTCCCCAAATATGTTTATTTTTTCAGTGTTACAAGATTAACTGTTCATGACCACACCCAGTGCTCCATGCAATACATGCCCTCCTCAATACCCACCACCAGGCTCGCCCAACCCCCCCATCCCCTCCTCCAAAACCCTCAGTTTGTTGCACAGTAATTCTTTTGAAATAATTAAAAATTTTAAAAAGACCATCAGTACCTAAGAAGAGAATCCAGGAAAATACATGAACCATTCCTTCAAACATAACTGGTAACTGACCTAAGAAATAACATCCACTGAGACCACTACTTTGCAAGAGTAGGGGCTCAGTGAATACAGAAAGGAGTCCATTCTGCTTCATGCCTTATAGGTCAGAAAGAAAGAATAAGGACATTTGAAAAGGGTCTTCCAAAAGTTGTGCTGCTTAAAAATTTTTCAACACCTGGGGCGCCTGGGTGGCTCAGTCGTTAAGCGTCTGCCTTCAGCTCAGGTCATGATCTCAGGGTCCTTGGATGGAGCCCCACATTGGGCTCTCTGCTCAGCAGGGAGCCTGCCTCTCCTGCTACCATTCCCTCTGCTTGTGTTCCCTCTCTCGCTGTGTTTCTCTCTGTCAAATAAATAAATTCTTTAAAAAAAATAATTTTTTTTCAACACCTTAGTGAAAAAAAAATTGTGGGAATTTTTTTCTAAGTTAGAAAAATACCATGAACATTAGTTTTTGACTACAAAAAAAAAAAAAATAGGGATATTTAGGCTCTGCAGAAACAGCAAGCTTTGCCTATGGCAAATTCACAAAATTTCATAATTCTACCAGAGGCAAAGTGTCAGAGTTTTCCCCAAAGGAGCTACATTTCCAGTTGGAAATGTGAAATTTTAGCTCAGAAAAAAAAAATCTGAATATGTTTTGCAAAAAGTTAAAACTGATTCTCTTATTTTGATTCTGGGTAAGGCCAAACCATCCCAAGGTGGGGCAAGTAGCAAGTAGGGAGGAGGAGAAGATAAGGTCTAGAATGAAAAGAGAGAGAAGGGATAAGTGAATGAAAATACTTGGCAGAAAAAATCCTGAGAAAGATGAAAAGGAAAGGATATGATAGATATGCTGTGACCTTACAGAATTTAGAAGCTTACAGGATTGTTTAAAGACTGGGTTCAGTAGTAAATCCCCAACCAAGACCCCGAGATCAGGGCTTCTATTCATGGACTCTATTTCTGCCAAATCCAACCTTTTCTCTCTGTTCCTGCCTTTGGTATTTTCCTTTGATGAAAACGGTGCCAGGTTTTATTATACAATTTCAAAGAGAAAGGATTTTGTTTCTGTATTTGGACTGAATTTTCAAGATGTAATTTCCTAAAACAAGCTTTGGAGGAGAGCATGAAAGTACAACTTTAGGATGTTTCACAAATATCTGACACTTTTTTTTTTTCTTTTTCCCAAAGGATTGTAAAGCCTCATAAATCTTCGGCTTTGTTCCTTGGGTTCCAGGTCCTTGCCAGCAAAATTTTTCAATCTACATCATGTATAAGGCACATAAACTGGATTGGAAAGACTGTACAATAGGGAAATTTAAATATACGGTATTAATCCCATTAATTAAGTACTATTATTGGAGTTGGACTGGAGACCAGGAATAAGGCACTAAAAACAATTTCTTTATTAAATAAGACAGACCTTACAGTATCCCTGCGCTCACTCATTTTCTTCCTACCCCAGCCAGTATTGTCTCTTATATTTCAGGCAGAAAAAATAATGACAAGGGTTTTAACATCAGAAAATTAAAGATTTTGAGTACATATAACCTTCCCAGACAACAGATCTAAATAAGACCCCATATGAAACACAGCTTCTTCTATCAAAATTAAACTATCTTTGACATAAAGAAGACTGGGCTCATTAAACACATTCAGAGTTACCTCCAACACTCTGCACAAACTACCTATCCTAATCTAAGACCAAGAAATTCCATGTGGCCCTTGACGGTTGTCAGTACAGTACATTTCAGGATGCTCAGAGAAGACAGGTATGTATAAAGACAGAGGGCCATTCACTTAGAGTCATGCAATGGGACAACTCCACCAGCAAGTTGAAAATCAATCAAGACACTGACCCACCTCACAGTCCAGTAAAAGAGTTAGATAAATGCCCAACAACCTGGGATGATAAATCATTTATAAAACACTGACGGTATATGTACCATACCCCAGACCCTGAATTAAAAGAAATGAGAATTTAAGCAGTAATATCAAGTTCTGCTACAGTGTGTAAATAACTTTTAAAAATTCCTCATAGTGGCAAACCTTAGATTATTTCTCCCTTAGGAGGAGCTTCATTAGTAAGAGTTGACTGCTGAGTTTGGGACTCTTGGGTGGTTCAATCGGTTAGGCATCCAACTCTTGACTTCGGTTCAGGTCATGATCTCAGGGTCATAAGACTGAACCCCACATCAGGCCTCTGCCCTCATCAGAGTCTGCTGGAGATTCCCTCTTCTCCTCTCTCCTTCTCCCCCTGCTCACTCTCTTAACAGATAAACCTTTTAAAAAATTAAGAGTTGATTGCTGAGTTTGAAGAAATGGGAATTTTCATACACATGGTAATTGGCTAACTAAAAGGAAGATCCCAAACTGTTCATGGTAGTTAAGAACACTCAGATAACTAGAATTTTCAGCAAGACAGTGTTAAAAAGTGCCTGGGTGGCTGGAAAGGCCTGCAGTCCACAGGGTACTAATATGAGGAACTTTTCCAAGAATAGCCATGCACAGATATACTTCTAAGTCACTGAGGAAACTGGGTAAAAGAGTGAGATAATGAATGAGAAATCCCAAGGACTAGTCTTCTATAAACAGGAAACCATGAAGAACTGAAAATGAGCAAAGAGAAAAGAGGTGAATCTCCTGCACAACAGGGTTTAGTTGCTATTAATTCAGCCCTCTAACCACCTAATATTATCTGAAGTGTTTACCAAGCTTTATTACTGTGTGCATACAAATCACCTGGAGAATCTAGTCAAAATACAAATACTTTTTTTTTCCCCAATATGCTTATTTTATTTTTCCAGTGTTACAAGATTAATTGTTCATGCACCACACCCAGTGTTCCATGTAATATGTGCCCCTCCTCAATACGCACCACCAGAATACAAATTCTGATTCCAGGAACTTTGGGAAGAGGCCAGAGATTTTTCTTCCAGATGGTGCTGGCACCACTAATGGACAGACCATACACTGGGTATCAAAGTACCTAAGGCTGAACCTCATCAGATCAGTGAAATTATTACAAACCAATAAACAATTATGAAGCAGCCTAGTCTCTGAAGTATCTGTGAATCTGGTTTACTTTCTGTCCTCGTGGCACAGAAGATCTAAGAAACATGAATGTCAAGTACACAAGATGGTGGGTGGGATGCAAATAAGAAATGAGGGATTTCATCACCAGAAAAAAATACCACCTGAAATGGTGGTAACTTACTCTTCCAAAGAGACAAGAAAAGCAAAAGGCTGAAAATGATATGTTTGAGAATATGTATTAGGAATAGTTATATCCCCAAGCATTCTCCAGTCCATAAGTAGGATTTATTTGTTGGAGAAACTGAACCATGGACATTATAAACCCAGAGAGAATTAGGGTAGGGTTAGCATCATCCTACAAAAAATAGGCAAATTAAGTTAAAAATGGCATACTGAATGACGAGACCCCCAACTTTTTTCTACATTCTGCTTTAAGAATGCTGGCAGCCAGGCAAATACTGCCTCAGGCAAGTAACTCGTACATTGTTCTCTGGATTAACTGAACAGCTGAAGTAGGGGGAAAAATTAATAAATACTGACACTTAAGATCCCCTCAGGAAACTTCTAGTTAGATCTTTAGTGAAGGGTATGAGTTGTCTAACTTTGATCGGGCACAAAGAATTTCCAACCATGTTTAATTCGTCACTCTATTGTAAAAATTATTTTAAGATGTAACACATACACAAAATAGCGCCTAAAACATGAATGAAATCTACTCAGTGAAATATCACATAGTGAACACCTACATAGCTAAGAAATAGATCAAGAAATAAAACACTCCCAGAAACCCAGAAACCATTCCCTTCACGGCCTTCCCAAAGCCAACTCCTCTCTCCTCTTCTGAAGGATAACTACTATTCTGCATTGTAACACCATAGTTCAGTGTTGACTGTTTTGGTATCTTACATAAACGGATGTAACAAATTTTTTTGTTTAGTTTCTCCCCAACATTATGATTGAGAGATTGAGAGACTGACCTATGAATTTGGAAGCATCTAGAGTTCTGTTTTTTTTTTTTTTAACTGCTGCATAGTATTTTTGGATGATAATACCACAACTTTATGTATCCACTCTACTGTCAATAGTTCTCTATTATGTGTTCTTTTTCAACATATTTGTGAGATTTATCTATATTGTTGCAGTTAACTAGTCTATCATTGTCCAAATTTTTCAATGATATATGAGAAGAATTTTATATAAATTCTACTTTTTTAATGATTTCATTTATTTAATAGGGAGAAAGCACAAGCAGGAGCAGCAGAGGCAGAGGGAGAAGCAGACTCCCAGGAGCCTGATGCAGGACTCGATCCCAGGATCCTGGGATCATGACCTGAGCCAAAGGCAGACACTTAACCAAATGAGCTACTAAGGTGCCCTCAATTATACTTTTAATAGATGTCTCATTTGTTCCCATTTTCTGCCTGTTATGCACAGTGATACTCTGGATATTCTTGCATGTATCTCTTCCTACAGTAAAACCACCGGGTCATAAGGTATGCATATTTCAAATTACGTACAAACTAGTTTTCCCTAGTCATGTTGTACCAATTCACCTTTCTAAAAACAATGTAAGAAAATTCCTGTTCTCCCATATTCTCATAAATATTAGACAGTTACAACCCTTTTAAATTTGGACGTCCTTAAAGTGGAACCAAGATCAACAGCTCTTTGAGGGAAACCTCCAATGTGAAAATAAAGAAAAACAAGAACAAAAATGAAAATGAAGATTGTCAAATGCATAGAGAAAATAGATAAAAATAATATTTTACTAATGCCAGTGAGATAAAACACTATTAAATATAGAAATAGTGTTTTTGTGGAATAGAGAAAAAAGTACTAAAATTCAATAGAAGTGAAAGAAATTTAAGGATTTTTTTCCAAATGGGAAAAGGAGGTAAAATAGAAAGCTATGGAAAGTTAAAAAAAAAAAAAAATCCCAAGATATCCAAATACTTATTTATAGAGCTTCAGGAAGAAAGTAAAACAGAAAGTTACCAAACAGATGGGAGAAAATTATCAAAAAGCAGGTACAGGGAAATTCCTAGAACCAGAAAGCATGCATGCACTTTTAGATTGAAGAGGCTTGCCAAGTACTTGGCACATGGATTGACATAAAACAAAACCCCATCAAGCCACACTGTCACTGAATTTCAGAACACCAGGAGTAAAAAGAAGATTCTAAAAGACTCAAAGCACAAATCACAGAGGATATAACAAAGAAGGCTGGATAAAAGATTTATCCCTGGGATGCAAAGGTGGTTCAACATTCGCAAAAACAATCAAAGTGATAGAACACATAAATAAGAGTAGAGACAAGAACCACATGGTCCTCTTGATTGATGCAGAAAAAGCATTGGACAAAATATAGCATCCTTTCCTGATTAAAACTCTTCAGAGTATAGGGATAGAGGGAATATTCCTTAACTTCCTAAGATCCATTTACGAAAAATCCACAGTAAATACCATTCTCAATGGGGGAAAAGCTGGCCTTTCCCTTGAGATCAGGAACACAACAAGGATGCCCACTCTCACCACTATTGTTCAACATAGTACTTTAAGTCCTAGTAACATCAGTCAGACAACAAAAAGAAATAAAAGGTATTCAAATTGGCAAAGAGGAAGTCTCTCTGTGCAGATTACAAGATACTTTATGTGGAAAATGCAGAAGACTCCATCCCCAAATTACTAGAATTCATACAGCAATCCGTAATGTGACAGAATACAAAATCAATGCACAGAAATCAGTTGCTTTCTTATACACTAACAATGAAACTATAGAAAGAGAAATTAGAGAATCTATTCCATTTATTATTTTATCTTTTCAATGTTCCAAGATCCATTGTTTATGCACTATACCCAGTGCTCCATGCAATACGATTCCATTTGTAATAGCACCAAAAACCATAAGATACCTTGGAATAAACCTAACCAAAGAGGTAAAGCAGCTATACTCTAGGAACTACAAAACATTCATGAAAGAAATCGAAGAAAACAGATAAAGATGGAAAAGCATTCCATGCTCATCAATCGGAAGAATAAACATTGTTAAAATGTCTATGCTGCCCAGAGCAATCTATACTCTCAACGCTATCCCAATCAAAATACCAGTATCATTTTTCAAAGGGCTAGAACAAACAATACTAAAATTTGTATGAAACCAGAAAAGACCTCAAATCACCAAGGAAATATTGAAAAAGAGAAACAAAGCTGGGAGCATCATGTTGCCTGATTTCAAGCTACATTACAAAGCTGTGATCACCAAGACAGCATGGTACTGGCACAAAAACAGACAGACAGATCAATGGAACAGAGTAGAGAGCCCAGATACGGACTCAACTCTATGGTCAAATAATCTTCAACAAAGCAGAAAAAACATCCAATTGAAAAAAGACAATCTCTTCAATAAATGGTGCTATGAAAATTGGACAGCTATATACAGAAGAATGAAACACGACCATTCCCTTACACCATACACAAAAATAAACTCAAAATGGATGAAAGACCTCAATATGAGACAGGAATCCATCAAAATCCTACAGGAAAACATAGACAGTAACCTCTTAGACATCAGCCACAGCAATATCTTTCAAGATAAGTCTCCAAAGGCACGGGAAACAAAAGCAAAAATGAACTTTTGAGACTTCATCAAGATAAAAAGCTTCTGCAAAGGAAACAATCAACAAAACAAAGAGACAACCTACAGAATGGGAGAGAATATTTGCAAATGGCACTACAAGCAAAGGGCTGATATCCAGCCCAACATCTATGAAGAACTTCTCAAACTCAACACTCAAAAAACAGATAATCACATCAAAAAATGGGCAGAAGACAGGAACAGACACTTCTCCAAAGACGACATACAAATGGCTAGCAGACACATGAAAAAATGATCATCATTAGCCATCAAGGAAATTCAAATCAAAACCACATTGAGATACCACCTTACACCAATTAGAATGGCAAAAATTGACAAGGCAAGAAACAAGTGTTGGAGAAGTTGTGGAGAAAAGGGAATGCTCTTACACTGTTGGTGGGAATGCAAGTTGGTATAGCCACTTTGGCAAAGAGTGTGGCGGTTCCTCAAAAAATTAAAAATAGAGCTATCCTATGATCCAGTAATTGCACTACTGGATATTTACCCCAGAGATACCAGTCTAATGAAAACAAGGGCTATATAAACCCCAATGTTCATAGCAGCAATGTCCACAATAGCCAAACTGGGAAAAGAGCCGAGATGCCCTTCTACAGATGAGGAGATAAAGAAGATGTGGTCCATAAACACAATGGAATATTACTCAGCCATCAGAAAGGATGAATACTCAACTTTTGCATCAGCATGGATGGGACTGGAGGAGATTATGCTGAGTAAAATAAATCAAGCAGAGAAAGTCAATTATCATACGGTTTCACTTATGGAACATAAGGAACAGCATAGAGGACATTAGGAGAAGCAAGGGAAAGATGAAGGGGGGAAATCAGAGGAAGAGATGAATCATGAAAGACTATGGACTCCAGGACACAATCTGAGCATTTTAGAAGAGAGGGGGTTCGGGGGATGGGTGAAACTGGTGATGGGTATTAAACAGGGCACGTATTGCATGGAGCACTGGGTGTTATATGAACAATGAATCATGGGACACTGCATCAAAAACTAATGATGTACTGTATGGTGACTGACATTACCAAAAAAAAAAAAAGGAACAAGTTATTTAAAAAAAAAATGTCAATAGGACTCTATAAGAGCAACATTAGAGTTGGAATGCAATGGGGGGAAAAAGACTTCAAAAATCAGAAAGTGAGTTAGCCATCCAAGCAAAAAGGAAGAGAAAACCATCACACAACTAAAAGCGCATGTAGCTCATCACAATGATATGGTAAGGTAAAAGCATGTGCACACATGCTGAGAGTAAGAATGTGTGTATGCATGATGAAAAATGTAATAATTTTAAAAAAACATTCTGAGAATCATTATTTCCAATTGAGAATTCCCTACCTTGCCCAAATCAACCCTGTGTGACGGTAAAATAAAGACATATTAGATGGTCAACATCTCAAAACTACACCCCATGTAACACTTTCTCAGTAAGTTACAACAGGAAATGCTTAAACTGAAGACGAAGACACTGGATCCAGGAAACATAAATGGAAGCTCTGAGAGAATACGCATGTAGCAGGCCTACACAACTAGTCCAGGGTTAAGAAAACAGAGCATTCCAGAAGTATATTCCTAAGAAAAAACAAAACTTAATAGATTAGCTGGCTTGTTTGATCTTATAGGAAACATGATTCCATGCGGTTTTGCAATTCTGCTAGGGAATCTGAAAAATTAAACATAGTTACATATGTAGAAAACTAAACACATCAAAGCGAGACAGAGAGAGAGATGTACAAAAGAGAAAGAACTATTTTACAGTTTCGGGGGGAAAGTTGTTACTTAAAATAAAAAAAAAAAAAAGCAAGAGTAATCAGAGTACACTATTTGACAGCAGGTGATGATCTGTATGTAGTAATGATATAACCATGGAGGACTATGTCCATAGTGAATAGGGAGAAGGCTGGAGAATGAGAAGAGGGAAAGCAGGCCTACCAAGCTAAAGCCTACAGATAATGTATCAAGTATATACATCAAAAAACAGTACCATATTTAAAAAATAAACCTCAGAAAAAACAAGTTAAAAAGCTTAAAGTAGTTCCCATTAACGAGTAGAATGGAGTGTGGAGGGATGGGGGAAGGGACTTTCATTGCCATTATTTTATGCCTTGTTGTATTCTGATTTTTCCAACTACGTAAGTGAATTACTCCAGTAACTTTTTAATTAGAGAAGTAAAAATAAAAACCCAGTGTTTGGCATGGTACATAGCTCAAAGTCAGCATCAATAATGGCAATAGTAACTAACACTTACTTTACCCAAATGACACAGCTAGTAAGGGGAAGAACCAAACCCATTCTGCCTACAGAACGGGCTCTTAACCACCACGCTCCAGTGCACACAGAAATGAAGATCCTACCTCATTACAGAGCTGAAGCTCTTACTATGAACGCTTACTATGAACACTTGTTTCTAAATCCCATGCTCTTTTCAGTATATTCTATTAGAAAACTATGGGTAGGGTGCCTGGGTGGCTCAGCTGGTTAGGTGACTGCCTTCGGCTTGGCTTGTGATCCTACAGTCCTGGGATGGAGATCTCCTGCATTAGGCTCCCTGCTTATCAGGAGTCCTCTTCTCTCTCTAATCCTGCCTCCTCCTATGCTTTCTTTCTCTAATAAATAAATAAAATCTTAAAAAAAACAAAAGAAAGAAAACTATGGTATTAAGGAGGGCATGGGATGTGATAAGCATTGGATGTTATACTCAATTAGTGAATCGTTGAACACTACATCAAAAATTAATGATATGTAATATGTTGGCTAACTGAAATAAAAAAAAACGTGAAATGAGATATTTAATTTTCAATGGAGGTATTTACTAAAATGACAAAAATGTTTTGCACTTGACAACTAGAAATTTCTCCCCAGGAAATCCTTACTCATTTTACTATAGCTGGAATGTCCCTGTCAGCTTCCCTCAATCAGAAATCTCTATCACCCCAATAAAGACAACCTTGAGTAGCTTTCCAATGCAGCACCATTCAACATGCTGCTGCTGGATTAACCCCCCTTGATTCCCCAAAACAGAAAGGAGAGGGAAGCAGGAGCACTCAGAATGCTGATACCAGAATTTAAAACAGGCTTTTCCTCTCAAAGCACCCACTAATAAAGACAGAGCACCATTTAAGAAATGAAACAGCTAATTAAGAAGGTATCACAAATAAAAGTAATGAAAAAGAATCCAGTCCTTCCAGCTACCAAGATTTTGACTGAAACTATGATATAAAGGACTTCACTAATTTACAAGGTCCATGTGAATGGACTGCTGCCAGATCTGACCTCATCAAACGCCCTTCCCTCGGCTTATTGACTACACTGCAGCCACAATGGCTTTCTTGTTTTCCCCGAGTACATCAGAATGGCTCCTACCTCATAGCATTCATACTTGCCCTTCCTTCTGTCTGGAACACACTTCCCTCAGACCCTCATGTGGCTGTTATCTAGAGGTCAGCACAGATGCTACCTCTTCAAGGAAGACTTCCCTAAGTACTTTCACAGACCACCCCCTTCCAGTACCCTGTTTTATCCTCTTCAGAATATTCAATTCTATTTGGACTCTGTGTCTCTGCTCAATTTCTCATTAATCCTATCCTCCAGAATAAAACACCATAATTTGTCCACTGATGAGTTGATCGAAGCCTGGCATAGAGTAAGTAGTAAATAGATACTTGAGGAAGGGAGGGAGGAAAGGGAGAGAGCTACCCTTTTCAGCATTTGCCAAGGTGGCACCCAGCCAGGTTACACTAAGGCCTTCTAAGGGCATTGCCAATGTCAGTAGAAGCCCATTCCAACCTGCCCTGACATCATCGGTATGGTTAGAAGTGAAATTAAGAGCTGCAAAACACCCAGGTAAGAAAAGGGGGCCCTTGCACCAATTGCAACAGATAATCAAAGTTAGGCAAATGAGAAGCAAATCCAACAGAGAAGCAAATGAAAATGGTACCCAGTACGTGTAGGTACTGAGCATAAAATATATTTAGATTTTAAGAGAAGAAACATATGTCTTGTCTTCTGAAACAAATCAAGAGAACTTAGAAAGTAGAAAAACAGTTTTTAAAAACAAGCGACCATTTGGAAACCAGAATTTCAGATTCAGCTTTCTGATGCGAGTGGCCAGGAATATAACTGATCTCTATTTTAAGAAGTGGAGCTATCAGTGAAGAGATTCAGAATGATAATTTAATAATAGCACTTTGGATGGGAGAAGCTATAAAACCACAAATTTCTCTGAAGAATTCCAAGGCTTAATTTATCTGAGGCACCTTAAAAGGACTAAGTCCAATTTGGAAAGACCTACAATAACACCTTCCAAAGCTGAAGGTTTTTTTCCTAAGTGAGGAAGTTAATTCATTTCAGCCTAGCCCAGAATACTCCAACAGAGAACATAAAAATCCTCTAAACTTAATTTCTAGCATTAAACGTGACTGAAACTTTGGTTTGTTATGGATGGGGCCAGGAAAAGGACTGCACTGTCCCTCACCTCCCCCTGAGAGACAGTGTGGCCTTATCTCACTAGCACCCGAAGGTCAGCAGTATTCCCACTGATGCAAACAAGGCCACCCAGGCTGAGAACTCTATGAATGCCATAAACCAACTGCTTTCTCTCTTAGGGGACTGGAAGAGCAGAACAAAACATGAAATAATTAGAAAAGCAGAGATGCCAGTATCAGTTAATTCATCCCTCCAATATTAAGCTTAATGAATTTCAATTCTCCCTTCTATATCCTTTTTGTACTGAACATGGAAACATTAGCTAAGTCAGCCAATACAGTAGCACTAAATGGTCCCTCTTAGAGCTAACTTGGCATAATTTTAATTTCACATCTTCAAAGTTGGTGACACACCCTTCAAGGTCATGAGGTTTTCCAATCTCCAAATGGATATTTCATTAGTTAGGGCAGTGGTCTTCAGAGTGGAGGCCCTACACCAGCAACATCAACATCACCGGGAAGCTTGTTAGAAGTGAAAATGGTGAGGCCCCATTCCAGACTTACAGAATCTGAAATGCTGAAGGTGGAGTCAAGCCGTGAGTGTTTTTCACGCATTCCCAGTGATCCTAGATGACCCCGCTGTTAGAGGATCTTTGAGTTAGGATAATGCTAGCCTCTCTAACAAACCCCAAATTTTCAGTGACTTAAACATTTATTTCCCATTCACATAACAGCTCAGTGTGGCAGAGGCCAATGTTTTCCCACACGGCGATCCAAGGAGCTAGGTACCTTCCATCCTGAGTCTCCGGTACCCCGTTCTGGCCTTGGTTCTCTGCTCGACATTGAAAAAGAGTAGAGAAGCCCTCTCTCATCTTAAAATCCCTGCCCCAAAGGTAGCACATTTCACTTCCACTCACATTTCATTGATGAGAACTATTAAACAAGTCAGATCTAGCTACAAAGAGAACTAGAAAATATTTTCCTTGGCCGAGTGCATGCCTTTCTGCCATGATTACGCTGGAGTGCAGAATAAATCCCCCTTAAGGATGTGCAAACGGCACCCTATAAACTGTGGGGCAGCCAGAGCAGTAATACACAAGAGCTCCCTGGGGCATAGCGTGCAAAAGGAGTATCTTTTCAAAAATTTTAAGTATAATATATATGATTGTCATTCCTATAGTGATAAATGAGACTTATGCTGCAGTTTCTCAAACATTAATGTGTGTATCGACTTCTGGAAACTAGTTAAAATTCATATTCTGATTTGTAGGTCCAGGATAGAACCAGAGATTCTGCATTTCTGAACAGTTCTCAGGTAATTCCAAGGACTGGTTTGGGGATAACATACTGAGAGCATGAATTTGGAGGAGGTTGCTTGAAAACACCGGTCAATTTGTTCAGTATGTGATTCTCATATATAAAAAGCTAATGTCCTTACAATGGTCTACACATACAGCCATACGTGATCTGGATCACTGCCCTCCCTGCTACTCCCCCACTTCTACTCCCCACCTTGCTCACTACAACTATAGTAGTCTTACTGTTGGTCTTTCACATGGCAGACACACTCCTGCCTCAATGTTTGTATTCATGTTTCCTGTGCCCAGAATTGCTCTGCCCCAAAATATACCAGTCAACTCCCTACCCTCCACCTGTAAGCCTTTGCTCAAATGTCACCTTCAAACAAGACTTACCCTGACCAACCAATTTTAAATTATAACCCACATCTTTCCCCATGTACTCTCAATATTCTTTTCCCTGATCACCATTTCTTTACATTTTAATATGATATATATGCTAAGTGCCTAAAACTATGCCTGGAGTATAACAGATGCTCAACAAGTATTTTTTGAAACAGTAATTTAGTGATCAGAACATAAACCCAGCCCCTAAAATCATGGAGTGAAATCCTTTAAGTTCTCAATTGTCCTGATGTTAAATCCCACCTGTATCAAGAAACAGGCAGAAAACGGAATAGGAAAGGATGGTTGGATCTGGTACTTGAAATAAAAATATTCCTTGGAAGACCAACAGGGTAGTGACTCATTATGAAGATGGTAGGCAAATTTCTCTACTTCGAACTGACATCCTGTGAAGTCCAACTATTTTCTTTGAGCCACTTTAGTGTAAATTAATGGGCACCCTCACCCTTACCACAAGCCACAAAGGAAACAGATAATAGCCTTCTTGACAATGTCTGACCTTGGAATCCTTTTACTCTTTCGGGACATCTGATGTTCCAAGAATTCACTGGACCCCAAGCATTCCCTACAGACATCATCTAGACCACACCTACATGCCAACTACAAAGAGACAAAGCGAAGCGGAATCCAAGGGTTTGCCTGGAGAACAGTGTGCAAACATGCAGACCTGGTAGGGAGACCCAGCCAGTGGAAAGAAAGCCAAACACAGGTGCCAGACACTAGGAAAGCTTTAAGAGCTGACAGCAGACTCAGCGCCAGACCCACAGTCGCCTATCGGCAAGGACTCTATCAGTTCGGTGCTGGGAAAGTCACGAGTACTCCAAGTAAATCTAGTGGATAGGGTAGGTGTGAGCATAGTTTTAAAGTCCAGAACAACCTCCCAGACTGTAACACAGTGCACCTTAAATGTGCCAGCTGAAATGTTATAGCTCCCTGCACATACTCA
>CM053609.1:89765879-89798011 GCA_028646535.1 Procyon lotor | reverse complement strand
ACATTTCTGCAAAGAGGACATCCAAATGGCCAAGAGACACATGAAAAAGTGCTCCACATTACTCAGCATCAGAGAAATACAAATCAAAACCACAGTGAGATACCACCTCACACCAGTCAGAATGGCTAAAATTAGCAAGACAGGAAATGACAGATGTTGGCGAGGATGCGGAGAAAGGGGAACCCTCCTACACTGTTGGTGGGAATGCAAGCTGGTACAGCCACTCTGGAAAACAGTATGGAGGTGCCTCAAAAAGTTGAAAATAGAGCTACCCTATGACCCAGCAATCGCACTACCTGGGTATTTACCCTAAAGATACAAATGTGATCCGACGGGGCATGTGCACCCGAATGTTTATAGCAACAATGTCCACAATAGCCAAACTATGGAAAGTCCCTGGATGCCCATCAACAGATGAATGGATAAAGAAGATGTGGTACATATACACAATGGAATACTATGCAGCCATCAAGAGAAACGAAATCTGGCCATTTGCAATGACGTGGATGGAACTGGAGGGTATTATGCTAAGTGAAATAAGTCAGTCAATGTGGTTTTGATTTGAATTGCCCTGATGGCTAATGATGATGAAAGTTTTTTCATGTGTCTGTTAGCCATTTGTATGTCTTCTCTGGAGAAGTGTCTATTCATGTCTTCTGCCCATTTTTTGATGTGATTATCTTCTTTTTGGGGTGTTGAGTTTGAGAAGTTCTTCATAGATGTTGGATATCAGCTCTTTGCCTGTAGTGCCATATGCAAAAATCTTCTCCCATGCTGTGGGTTGCCTGTTTGTTTTGATGACTGTTTCCTTTGCTGTGCAGAAGCTTTTTATCTTGATGAAGTCTCAAAAGTTCATTTTTGCTTTTGTTTCCTTTGCCTTTAGAGACTTACTTTGAAAGATGCTGCTGTGGCCAAAGTTCAAGAGGTTACTGCCTATTTTATCCTCTAGGATTTTGATGGATTTCTGTCTCACATTGAGGTCTTTCCTTTTTGAGTTTATCTTTGTGTATGGTGTAAGAGAATGGTTGAGTTTCATTCTTCTGTGTATAACTATCCAATTTTTCCAACACCACTTATTGAAGAGACTTTTTTCCATTGGATGTTTTTTCCTGCTCTGTCAAAGATTATTTGACCATAGAGTTGAGAGTCCATATCTGGGCACTTTGTTGTGTTCCATTGATATATGTGTCTGTTTTTGTGCCAGTACCAGGCTCTCTTGGTGATCACAGCTTTGTAATATAGCTTGAAATGAGGCAAGGTGATGCCCCAGCTTTGTTTTTCTTTTTCAGCATTTCCTTGGTGATTCGAGGTCTTTTCTAGTTTCATACAAACTTTAGGATTATTTTTTCCAGAACTTTGAAAAATGCTGTTGGTATTTTTATTGGGATGGCATTGAAAGTATAGATTGCTCTGGGCAGCAGAGACATTTTAACAATGTTTATTCTTCCAATCCCTGAGCATGGAGTGTTTTCGCATCTTTTTGTGTCGTCTTCAATTTCTTTCATGACTGTTTTGTAGTTCCTAGAGTATAGCTGCTTTACTTCTTTGCTTAGGTTTATTCCAAGGTATCTTACATTTTTTGGTGCTACTATAAGTGGAGTTGATTCTCTAATTTCTATTTCTACAGTTTCATTTTTAGTGTATAAGAAAGCAACTGATTTTTGTGCATTGATTTTGTATCCTGCCACATTACTGGATTGCTGTATGAAGTCTAGTAATTTGGGGATGGAGTCTTTTTCATTTTCCACTTAAAGTATCATGTCATATGCAAAGAGAGAGAGTTTGACTTCTTCGTTGCCAATTTGAATATCTTTTATTTCCTTTTGTTGTCTGTGAATGCTGTTGCTAGGACTTCTAGTCCTATGTTGAACAGTAGTGGCAAGAGTGGGCATCCTTGTTGTGTTCCTGATCTCAAGGGAAAGGTTCTTGACTTTGCCCCATTTAGAATGCTATTCGCTGTGGGTTTTTCATAAATGGATTTTAAGAAATTGAGTAATGTTCCCTCTGTCCCTATACTCTGAAGAGTTTTAATCAGGAAAGATGGTATATTTTATCAAATCCTTTTCTTATGAGAGCACTATGTGGTTCTTGTCTCTTCTCTTATTTATGTGTTCTGTCACTTTGATTTGCGAATATTGAACCATCCTTGCATTCAAGGGATAAATCCCACCTGATTGTGGTGGATAATCCTTTTAATTATCCTGTACTGTTGGATCCTATTAGCTAGGATCTTGTTGAGAATTTTGGCATTCATATTCATCAGGGATATTGGTCTGAAATTCTCCTTTTGGATGTAGTCTTTACCTGTTTTTGGGATCAAGGTAATGCTGGCCTCATAGATGGAGTCTGGAAGTTTTCCTTTTGTTTCTATTTTTTGAAATAGCTTCAAGAGAATAGGTATTATTTCTTCCTTGAATGTTTGGTAGAATTCCCCAGGGAATCCAATGGGCCCTGGACTCTTATTTTTTGGAAGGTTTTTGATCACTGTTTCAATTTTGCTTACTGGTTAGTGATCTATTTAGGTTGTCAGTTTCTTCCTATTTCAGGTTGGTAGTTTATAGATTTCCAGGAATGCATCCATTTTTTCTGGGTTGCTTAATTTATTGTTGTACAACTGTTGATAATAATTTCTGATAATTGTATTTATTTCCTTGGTGTTAGTTGTGCTCTCTCCCGTTTCCTTCATAATTTTCATAATCTGGGTCCTTTCTCTTTTTTTGAATAAGTCTGGCCAGTGGTTTATTGATCATATTAATTCTTTCAAAGAACCAGCTTCTAGTTTCGTAAATGTGATCTACTGTATTTCTTCTTTCTAGTTCATTGATCTCTGCTCTAATCTTAATTGTTTACCTTCTTGTGCATAGGTTAGGTTTATTTTTTTGTTAATTCTCCAGATTTTTAAGGTGTAAATAGAGTTTGTGTGTTCTGGATTTTTCTATTTTTTTGAGTGAAGCTTGGGTGGCTATGTATTTCCCCCTTAGGACTGCCTTTGCTGTATCCGATAGGTTTTGAATTGATGTGTCTTCATTCTCATTGGTTTCCATGAATTGTTGAAGTTTCTTCTTTGATTTCCTGGTGGACCCAAACATTCTTGTGTAGCTTGTCTTTAGTTTCTAAAGACAACATTCTTGTCTTTAGCTTCCAAGTGTTTGAGTTTCTTCCAAACTTTTTCTTGTGATTGAGTTTCAGTTTTAAAGCACTGTGGTCTGAGAATATGCAGGGAATAATCTCAATCTTTTGGTATCAGTTGAGACCTGATTTGTGGCCCAATATGTGATCTTTTCTGGAGAAAGTTCTATGTGTGCTTGAGAAGAATGAGTATTCTTTTAGAGTGGAATGTTCTGTATATATCTATGCATATATCTATGAGGTCCCTCAGGTCCTATGTGTCATTCAAAGCTCTCGTTTCTTCATTGATTTTCTGTTGAGATGATCTGTTACTGAGAGTGGAATGTTAAGGTCCCTTGTAATTAATGTACTCTTATCAATATGTCTCTTTATTTTGATTAACAGTTGGTTTATGTAGTTGGCTGCTCCCATGTTGGGTGCATAAATATTTACAATTGTTAGATCTCCTTGTTGGATAGACCCTTTAAGAATGATACAGTGTCCTTCTGTATCTCTGACTATAGTCTTTAGATTAAAATCTAATTTGTCTGATATGAGAATTGCTACCCCAGCTTTCTTTTGAGGTCTGTTGGCATGAAAGATGGTTCTTCATCCCTTCATTTTCCAGTCTGGATGTATCTTTAGGTTCAAAATGAGTCTCTTGTAGACATCATCTTGATGGGTCCTGTCATTTTATCCATTCTGCAGCCCTGTGCTGTTTTATGGGAGCATGTAGGCTGTTCATGTTTAGAGTTAATATTGAAAGGTAAGATTTTATTGTCATCATGTTGCCTGTGAAGTCCTTGTTTTTATAGATTGTCTCTGTATTTTCTATATCACTCTTGGAGTCTTTTTCCTTTTATAGAATCCCCCTTAATATTCTTGCAGGGCCAGCTTAGTGGTCACATATTCTTTCAGTCTCTCTTAGTCCTGGAAGTTCCTTATCTCTCCATCCATTCTGAATGACAGTGTTGCCAGATGAAGAATTCTTGGCTGCATGTTCTTCTCATTTAGTACCCTGAATATGTCTTGCCAGGTCTCTGTGGACAGGTCTGACATTACTCTGATATTCCTCCCTCTGTACGGAAGGAATCTCTTCTCCCTAACTGCCCTTAAAATGTTTTCTGTGGTTCTAAGATTTGTGAGTGTTACTATTACATGCCAGGGTGTTGGTCTGGTCTCTTTGATCTTGGGAGGCATTCCTCTCTCCCTCTAGGACACAAATGCTTGTTTCATTCCCCAGATTAGGGAAGTTCTCAGCTATGATTTGCTCAAATATATCTTCTAGTTCTCTCTTTCTCTCTCCATCCCCACAGGGATCCCAGTAATTCTAACATTGGAATGTTTTATGGCATCATTTATTTCTCTAATTCTGTTTTCATGGATTTTAAGCTGTTTGTTCCAGGCCTCCTTGTGTTCCTTCTTTTTGATCAGTTTGTCTTCGAGATGACTAATTCATTCTTCTGCCTCATTTACCCTGTTAGAATATCTAGATTAGATTGTATCTCATTGATAACATTTTTAAGTTCTGCCAGATATGCTCTCATTTCCACCCTTAGAGAATCTATGTTGCCATTAGTAGTTTTCTCCAGCCTGACTATTGTCTTCATAACTGCTACCCTGAAGTCTGTTTCTGACATCTTGCTTAGATCCATATCTATTAGATCTGCAGGAGGGGCTATTGTCTCTGGGTCTTTTCTTTGTTGGGAGTTCTTCCTCCTAGTCATTCTGTTGAGTTGTGGTTGAGAGGATGTACAGCCAAAAATATCAACTGCAGTCGAGGCAAGATGCACCCCTGCACGAAGTAGGGAGAACTCAGTTAGATGGTCCTCCATGCTGTGGCAGGTCTGCAGAGCTGCTGAGTCAGGGGTGGGTGAGGGTGGAGCAGCCAGTGAAGCATTGAGAGCCCGGCAAGTTGCCCTGCGAGCTGCAGTGCACCTTGGGGAAGTTAGTGCAGGTGGCATGAGGCTGGCATGTTTCAGGTCAGGCTGTTTGGTGGTGGCAGTGCTCACAGTGCACTGCAGGTCGAGTCTCAGTTAGCCAACATATAGTACATCATTAGTTTTTGATGTAATGTTCAACAATTCACTAATTGCATATAATACCCAATACTCATCATGTGCCCTCCTTAATGCCCATTGCTGGGTATGTATGTGTAATTTGAATATTCTTTGAAATAAGTCATTTTACATTTCTAAGTCAAAACCAAAACATTTTAATTCATATACAAGTAATGGTTTATATAGCTGATAGTTTTCCTTCTCTGCTTCTATAATCATGTTTTCTTTCTTGAAATCTTGATTGTCATTTTGTTTTCCACTTTTGCTATGTGGATTATGATTCATTTGCTCTTATCTTCAGGGATAAGCCAGGTAGACAGTTTTAAATTCTACTAGTTTTATCTATAGGAATCTTTGGAGTTTTTTGTCTTTTTTTTTTTTTTAAATTTTATTTACTTGAGAGAGAGAAACATAGCAAGAAAGGGAACACAGGCAGAGGGAATGGTAGCGGGAGAAGCAGGCTTCCTGCTGAGCAAGGAGCCTGATGTGGGACTCGATCCCAGGACTCTGGGATCATGACCTGAGCCGAAGGCAGACACTTAAGGACTGAGCCACCCAGGCGCCCTTGAAGTTTTTTGTCTTGAAATTAACAAAATAAAAAAATAAAATAATACACACTCTTTACAGTATTTTCATTTTCAGGAGGCTGGCTATGTTATTTGGCGTTCTTTGTGTAATCTTGGGACTTAAATTTGGGTTATCATTTGATATGTATTCTTGCAGTGTTTTTCAACTTGAATTATATAAATCTTAATTTTTGAAAATTAGATTTATTTACTTTGGTCTTTTCAAATGGAATTTGTGGTTCTGTATTTACATTTTCTATACTCTCTTAATTATATAGCATAATAGAAAGTCTTGACATCAGATAGTATAGGTCTTTGAATTTTGTTATTTTTTAAATCGTTTTGGCTTTTTTTTTTCAGTTTTTAGCATTTCTATTAAAAAACAGATTGAGGTTATCAATTTCTACAGATAAAAAAAGCCTTCTGGGATTCTGATTGGAATTGACATAGAATTTATACATGGAAATTATACAGAATTTGTGAATCGTCATTTTTTAATGATATGGACTCTTTGATAAACATGACATTATTATTTGTATAGTTTTTATTAATTGTGGCAATGAGTTTCAATCTTGATATAGGGTCCTTTCTAATCATTTGGTAAATTTATTTCTCAGTATTTTATATTTTTGATACAAACATAAATTTTATTGCTTTATTTTATATTTTATTCTTCATTTCTAGAACATAGAAATAGAATTAGTTTTTATGTGGTGTCTTTGTATCTTATGATCTTGTCAGATTGTTAGTTCTAGTGAGTTTTTGTTTTATTCCATTCTTTTATAGATGCTTCAGGATTGCTTTATGTACACAGTCTTGTTAACTTGAAATGAAAATAGTTTTACTTACTCTTTTGCCAAGCGGTAGGTATTTTATTTCTTTTTCTTACTTGATTGCACTGGGTAGAACCTCAAGTAGATTATAATTGGGAAGGATGAGAGCTTGCATTCTTTCCTTGTTTTGATTTTGGGAGAATAGTGTTTATTCTTTTACCATTTAGTGTCATTAACTGTAGATTCTTACAGTTGCCTGTAGTTGCCTTTGATCAGGCTGAGAAAGGCTTTTTATAAAAAAATTTTCTGTGGCTTTTTCTTACGAATGATTAGTGAACTATGTCAAATGTTTTAATTTGAGAATATTTTATTTTCTTTTATTCTGTTTCATGAATCACATTGGGTATTTTTCAAATATTAAAGTAATCTTACATTTATAAGATAAGTATCACTTATTAATGATATCCTTTTTGTATGTTTTTATGTACAGATTTTCTAGTATTTTATTTTATTTTTTTTAAAGATTTTATTTATTTGACAGAGAGAAACACAGTGAGAGAGGGAACACAAGCAGAGGGAATGGTAGCGGGAGAAGCAGGCTTCCTGCCGAACAGAGAGCCCGATGTGGGGCTCGATCCCAGGACCCTGGGATCATGACCTGGGCCGAAGGCAGACGCTTAACGACTGAGCCACCCAGGCGCCCCAGATTTTCTAGTATTTTAATTAGAATGTGTATCTATGTTCTTAAGGAATATTGGTTTGCCATTTTATTTCCTTACCATTTTCTGTCTTTGGTGTCAGGATAAAGCACTAGAATATTACTCTTCCTCCTCTATTTGCTAAAACATTTTATGTAACATTGGCTTTATTTATTCCATAAATACTTATTATAATTCTCCATTGAGTCCGACTAAGCCTGATATCTTTATGTGTTTGTGTATGTGAGGGGGGAAGACAAAGGGTGTCATAGAAGCTTGAAATTAAGAATTCAGTTTTTCTAATAGTTATAGCGCTATTCAAATTTCTGTCTCTTCTGAATTCTTTCAGTAAATTTGTTAAAGAATCTGTCCATTTCATCTAAGTTGTTGATTTTTTGACAAAGTTTATCATGTTTATTACCATGATGATAGTAGTCTATAGGTCATGTTGAGGTTTTTTTTTCCCTATTGCTGATTTTAGAAATTTGTTGTCTTTCTCTAGTTTTTGTTTTTCAATAAATCAAGCTAATGATTTACACTTTTTATTTCTTTTCAGAGAAGATGAATTTGCTATTATTGATTTTTCTCTTTTCTGTTCTTTCACTGATTTATGTTCTTATTAGTAATTCCCTATTTGTTTTGTTTTGGTTTTCATTTTGTCTTTTTCTAGATTCTTAGAGTGGAAGCCTAAGTGATTGACTCTTATTTTTTTTTTACTTTTGTAACATATGTATTTAAAATTATAAACTTTCTTCTATATTTTCTACCTGCCTCTCCCTTTATTAGACCTATTAATATTGCTTTACATATACAATGCCATTTTTGTGTAATAGATCTTTCATTGTGTGTTTAGTAATCATAGGTTCTTGTGCCCTGTTTTCAAGTTGCTATACCTCTGCAATACAAAATTGTTGTTAAACCCATCAGTGAAAATTTCATTTCCTATATTAGAATTGTTTTTAGCTCTGCATTTCCATTTTTATAGTTTTGCTTTCTTCCTCATGTTTATGTTTTTTTCTTTATATTATTGAACATACTTATAAAACAAAGTCTTTGGATGCCAATTTGGTTGCTAATTTATCTTTGATTTTATTTTTACTTGACTGATTTTTCTCCTGGTTATGGGATATAGTTTTCTTCTTTTCATGTCTGTCTGTTTTCTTAGATGCTGGACAGTATAAATGTTACCTTGTTACAAGTCTGTTTTTTAAATTGTTTTAAAGATTTTATTTATTTATCAAAGAGCACAAGCAGAGGGAATGGCAGGCAGAGCAGGCAGAGGGAGAAGCAAGCTGCCCACTGAGTAAGGAGACTGATGTGGAACTTGATCCTAAGACCCTGGGATCATGACCTCAGCCAAAGGCAGGCACTTAACCAACTGAGCCACCCAGGCATCCCTGTATGTCTGTTTTGTAACCTGTGTTGGGTCCCAAATACCTTTGGACAGAAATTCAGGTTGATTATATAGGTCACCTTCTTACTTCCCTTCTTTCAGTTCTGCACTGTTTCTTGTTCAGTGTCTGCAAATTTTTCTTTCATATATTTGGTCCAGTATTTTGGTTGCTTATAGAAAGAAGGCTCATCCAGTATATATTATGGTCTGTAGTAAAAATTTACATTTACTTTTGAAACTAATTTTATATGAAATAATTGGACTTAATTTTATGTTTAATGAATTTTACTTTTCACATCCAGTGCTAGAAACAGCATACAGCAAACTTTTATAGTATAGCAGCTAGTCTAGCAAATATCTGTAGCCTTTTCCCTTCTTGAATGTCCAGTGTTCCAAAGAGATCAAGGTCTTCCACCCACTTTCTTCATTACAAAGGAGACACTCTGGGTTTTCCACTGGTCTCGAATACTGAACAACATGTTCTTCTACATATACTGCTTGATAGGAATTGTTGGGGGGAGAATAGCTTTCTGTCTATTTTTGAGACAGTGATTAACATGGGCATTCAGGGCATCCTTGTATAAACTAGCCATCTGGGATATACCATACAAAGGGTGAAATCTAAGCACTAGAAAGTAAGGGTCCTTGTTTCCTAGGTTTGGATGGCTTTTGTAGATTGGGTTGGGTTAGTAGGCATTGAAGCAGAGACATAGACCACTGCTCACCACTTGTCACCAAAGAGAGCTGAGTGCACCTAAAAGGAATGGGATAAATAGAAGTGAGAATCAACAAAGATAATTTTTTTTTTCTTTCTCAGTAGGACAGATCAGCCAGAGCTTGTCACATGGCTACAGAAATAGCTGATGATTTAATTTTTCTCCCAACATCTTTTATATTTAGATGGTATATGTTGTTACTTCTGGTGAGTGCCTCTATACAAAACTTATTTAAGGTGAAGTTTCCTAGTCTTAAATACTTCTGTCAGAAATTTTTTTGAAGAATGTTGCAATGAAGTTGCTTCCTTGTCTAAGAGATTACAGAGGGCAGCCAGGAGGAGAGGAAAACAAGTTTCTGAGAAAGCTATAGCTTTAATTATTTTTGTTAATTTTTTTCCCTGAAAGGTAAATTGCAACAGAAAAATAACAGAGCAAGAAAATCACTGCAGTACATTGAAAATGCAGATTTATCCCCAAACTGCTAGTCTGTGATAGAAATGAAATGAGCATCATAATTTCTTCAACAGAAACATATGTTAAGTACTTACTTGACTGTGGGAGTATAGAGAAAATGATTATATTTCATATTTAATGCAAACTGGGTAAAGTAAATATAGGTCTGTTGTTGGAAGCTATTGGAGAGATTAACAAGATGGGAATTTACATTTTTCTCCACTTGTACAGAATTTTTTTTTTGTACAGAATTTTAATTGAGGAAGATATAAATGAAATTCTGGTTAGCTATGTAGATTCTTAACTGTGTACCCAGGAGTGCCCTGACCTCATGTATGCACATGCTTGCTTACATACATATACTTACAGCTAGGCTAGTAAGATGGGATTAATTTTTATCATTTATATCAAAAAGTGACTTTTAAACTTAATGTCTAGGTGGAATAGTCAGATCTTTGTTAGGTTTGGGACCCATTTGAAAAGGCAGCATAACCCAAAGTGATGAATTTCCTAGTTTGCTTTTCATCCTTACTAAGGACAGGAAAATTATTGCAGGGGAAGTAAGATTCAATGTTCACTAAATGTTCTAATCAAAAATTTTCTCTCACCCTCAGTGCATTTCCCCACCAGTACCAGTAAAAAGAAAATGCCCCACAAATGTGGAGAAGTTATTAACAATACCAGAGAGACCCAAGTTCTTTTAGTGCTCTAGGATTCAGCTGCTGGGATGACACTGAGTGATTTATCTCTTAGCATTTGTTCCTCATCAGCCTAGGAACTCTGTATTGAAATGTTGTGGAATGTTCCAAAGTGTTCTTTTTTTTTTCTCTTGTAAATGCCTAGTCAAAGTCATACTGTACCATATTCATTGATGGTTAGCTTTTCTCTGCAGGATCCAGTGTCTTAGATTCAGAAGTGAGCCCACAATCTTCCTTCAGTTCATGTGGTTCTACCATGAGCAAAAAACCTCAGGCCACTTTTTTTTACCCCCCCCTTACAAAAAATCAGAGTTTTAATAAGAGCAACACCTTTTATTTGTATTAAGTCTTTTCTAATTGCAGTATGCTGTCACTTAATCCTCACAATAACGTTATGAATAGGTATGATTAGTATCAACCCCATTTTACTTCAGAGAAATGAAGTGACTTGCCCAAGGTCACTCTGCTGGTAAGGGAAAGACCTGGAATTAGAACATAGCCAGTACAATCCCAATGCTCGTTTTAACTTTTTGTTTTATTCTGTTAGGTGAGCATAACTCCTTCCTACATGTCACAGAACTGCCATGGTGGGTAAAACATTTAGGGGCTTTATGAGCTTTTCAAAAAGTGACATTCTCCACCAATCTATCCAAATGAACAGCTTCCATTTTGACATAAATATTTGGAGTGATTCTTGCCTATCTCTTTTTTCTTCCTCTCTCCATTCTGTCCTTCAAACCTAAAAACAAAGGTTTTCTAGTCCTAAAATTTCTCTAGTCCTAAAAGATGTCATCCATCCATCTTCTCATCCCCCGCTGCTAACTCCCAAGGCTCTTTGACCTATTCTTTCCTACTATGGTTCTCATGAGACAAGTCTTAGTGTTCTGCAACCCGTTTTGCACTATTCATTTTTTCCTTACTCATTGTCAGTCATGCTTTTGTTTCTTTTCTTTTATAGGAAGTGCTTTGCAGAACATAACTGATCTTCAAATTTAATGGCCTGTCCTTCTGATCTTTTCTATAGCATCATTGAAATCTTCTAATTCTTTTTGAAATTCTCTTTTGAGATATGCTGTGTTATCGTGGCTCTCCTGTGTAGGTCAGGGATTGGCAAACTGTGACCTACAGGCCAAATTTGGCCTGTTGTATTTTTAGGTGAACTTTTTTGGGGCATAGCTGTGTTGTGTCTATGGCTGATTTCACACTATCATGGCAGACAGTAGTTATGGTAAGCCACGTTTTAGGTTTCTCCACCCTTGTATGCCCTAAATGCAGATAGACCACAAAGGACCATTTCTGGATCTTTTCTCTTTACCCTGTCCACCATGACTTTTCCCATTTTCTTAAATCTACCCCTCACTTCCCTGCAGTCAATATTTAAATTTCCCTTGATTCCTCAGTACTCCCTGGAAAACTAGACCTGTACCCTGTTTTCATTTGCCTTGGGGATACTAGCACATGTGTGTTATTCTATCACCCGACACTGAAACAAACATAACTGTCGCCATGAAGAAGACACACCTCCTGATTTCCTAAGTCCACTGGTGTCCGTTAATGATACCATCTGCAGTTCATTTGTACCACACTTTATAGTTGACAAAACATGTTCACATTTGTTATCTTAATCCTCCTATTCGTCAGTCTTATTCCCTCTGCTCTAAATTCCCACATGCATGAAATTCCCCAGTTCTATGGATTTGACCTCTGCATTATTAGAGATCTTTTCTGTAATTCCTACTGCCTTAGTCAAATCCTTAGGACCTCAACCTGAAATAGCAGCCTCTGTCTCCCACTACAGTGCTTTACTCGACACCTATTTGTGAGCAGGTCATTGCCTTCATCAACAAGCTTCAGTTTCTTTCTGTTGCTTATCCTGTTGCACTCTACACTCATCAGCCTGCCTTCTATTTGTATTTACTTGACCCTTCCAGCTTCTTTTCTATTTCTGCAAGTGTACTTTGTTTCTGCCAGAATATCCCATCTCCCCAGAACACTTGTGTGTGTTCACTTCTGCACTCTTGTCCAGGCTGTTCCATTTTCAGTGCCATTCTCTCATCTGTCCAGATGTAATTCATTCAGTGTTGTGTAGTGTCACTAGAGAAAAACCTGGTCTAGTACTACCCACTCTGCAGCCATCCCTTACCAGTCCAGGCCCATGTACATTTCATACATATGCTACTCTAGAGCTTCAAGGTTACAGCTGCTTTGGTGACACTCACATGCTGAGCCGCAGTTCCCCAAAGTACAGTGACATCCCCTGGTGTCTCTCTTGTTAGAGCCTTTGAATCTGAACCATACTGTATGAACATACTGTATTCGCATCAGTCTTCCTTTTCCCTAATGTATGCAAGTTACTATAACATTCTTTTGTAAAGGGGTATAGAGTCAGAGTATCTGGAAGCTACCAACAAATGTAGGCCACATCTGGGAAAAGTAGAGGAAGTTACATGAAGTTTGGGACAAAGGTCTATTAGGATGCCATTAGAGTACCATTTCTTGGATATTATACTAAACTGGGGATTGGTCTGTCGGAGCCCATCCTCACTTGGAAGAACTACCTATAAGTGATTGCCTTTTCTTAGTTTTTTTCTCACTAATCTCACTCTCATTTCTCACATTTAGATATAAAAGATGGAAGTGTTGTTTTAATAAACTGAATCTACTAAGGAGAGTCCATAATAAAGAATTGCTAAGTTCCCAGTGTTGTGCCAGATTCTTTTTTTTTTTTTTTTTTTTAAAGATTTTATTTATTTGACAGAAACACAGCAAGAGAGGGAATGGCAGTGGAAGAAGCAGGCTTCCCACCGAGCAGGAAGCTCGATGCGGGGCTCGATCTCAGGACCCTGGGGTCATGACCCGAGCCGAAGGCAGACACTTAACAACTGAGCCACCCAGGCGCCCCTGCCAGATTCTTTATATGTGTGATGTAATTTGATCATTAAACTTTCCTATGAGCTAGATCTTATTTCCATTTAACAGATGGAGGAAATGGAGACAGAAGTTGCTGACACACCCAAGTTCATAAAACTACTAATAGCCTACAGACCCCAGTGAACCAAGCTATCTTAGAGTTTTTTGTTTTGTTTTAAATCTTCAACTTTGTCTTGTAGTTTGAACAGAGGGCTTAAGTTCAGAAGTGAGAAGGACTCTTGACTGCACACTCTCAGTCATCATGCTGGGATGGGACCTTCATTAATATAAGCATTCAGACACTGCCTTTAAGCAGTTCTCATTAGGGACCTAATTAAGCATTTGAGCAGTCCCTGCAGTTGATAGTGCTGTCCCTGTTCAATAGTGTAATTGATGGTGGCCAGGCTCAAACAAATCAGGCTGCTTCTTTGCTTCTGTAGATTTACTACAGGATTGTTAATGTTGGGTTTGATGTGGGCTAAACAATGGTCTCACCCTCCACCTCAATGCAGTTGAAAGGAAATGAGCATCAGTGGAGTGTGCACTTTAGATGAGCTTTGTAGGGTAGGATGACATACAGAGCCACTCTCATGACTGGGTGAAGGAGGACAGTCCATGGTGGCTGCAGGGAGAGCAAATTGAATGCTCAGATGTGCTAAAAAGAATGACTTTCAGCGATTTTCAGGATAGATTCATAGAGTGGCAATAAAAGGAGACTGTACTGTGGTCATCAGGGTAGAGAGTACAGAGGTAATTTAAGAGTGTTATGGTAGGAAAGAAGATACCAAAAGTAGGAAAACCTTGGGTTTGCATTAAGGCTTAGCCTTTTTCAAATACAAATTACATGTTTAGTTTTGAATACTTACGTGTTGAAGGAAGGGCAAGAATAAGAGTAGAATGAGAGTGATAAGTGAAAATATTGGGGGGGAAACACCTTAAAGCAGAACCTTATAATTTGAATGGATTTTGTTAATATCAGGTTATAGTTGCTGGGCTCTTGTCAATATGGAAAGATTGTTTCACACATTTGATTGTCACAGCCTGTCAGATAAAGAGAGAAGAAAATCTTAGCCCCATTTCAAAATATAAAATGGAAAGATGGAGAGACTAGGACAAGGGATGGTAGGTAAAATGACTTGCCCTTAGTCATATAGCTATTCTTATAATATTTAGGACACTGGTTCACTACCTGAGTTTTTCCCCCCAAGTATTCCAGGAGTTTCATTTCCTGTCATTGTTAATGGAATCTGTCCCACTTTACCAATGCAAATCCACACAGATAATCATGAGCAGAATCACGAAAGAGTACTGAAGTCTGATCAAATATAAAAGCAAAGATTAGCTGGGCTGAAGTTTAAATATTCAAGATCCATAAACCCAAATAACATGCTCTCTCTAGTTTGTTGCACACTCTTTGTGGAAGTGTTAGCTTGACTAAATTTCTTTAATACAAAAGGTCACTATTTAGTTTACAAAAGTTGTCTTGTAAACAATTAAAACGTTACCATTTGTAATGAGATTACAATTGTTTAGATTTCTCTATGTGTAAGAACAATCTAAAGCTTATTAAATGGCTTTTTTTTCTTTTTTTTTCTCCTGACCAGGCAGTTTTATTGCCCTATGTATCTTTGGGCATATCCATTAAAGGAGAATAGCAAGCTTCCTTTACAAACTGGCTAGAGATAAGAACAGAATCAGGGCTGAGCAGGACTCCTCAGGACTCCTCGCAAGGAGCCAAATTTACTGGCAACCTGTGGAAATTCAGATGCTCATTCACATTTACCTGCTGTGCGTTGCCCCCCTGCCGCCACTCCCCCACCGCCCTGCAAGAAGTTTAGTAATCTCATGTCCTAGAAACTGCTATAGTGATCAATACCAGATGACATTATCTCAAAGCAAAGTTGTAGACTTTGACAGAGTTCTTCTCTCAAAATTATCCCAAACTTTCCAAAAACAGGAAGGAGAATTGAGAGCTAAGGCAGGAACACAGGGTGAGTTGGAGGATGAAAGGATTTAGAGTTAGGTCCTGGCCATGTAATTGGGCAGCCATCTGCACCAGAAACTCTTAATATGACAATATCTACTATGCCTTTGGGTAAGTTATATTCCCCTCCCCGCAGGACATGCACGGTAGGCCCGCCGAGACAGATGTCACCACGCCCAGGGGTGGCGGTCTTCTGTGTCCTCAGGAGGCACCACTGCCAACAGCCGGGTCAGCCTTTCAGGGTTTCCTGCAAGGTCTGCACAAAGCTGGCCAAGCGGTGGCTGTCACTGTGATTCCTGCTTGGATTCTCACTCCCCGGCAGGATCAAGGCTGCCACGTGAAGGTTCACAAGGGTCAAGTCATTATTTCCCACCTTGAACCGTGCAAGGTACGGGCTGGGCCCCAGCGGCTTCCCGTGCCCATTACCAGGCGAATTTTCCTGCGAGCTGGCATCTCTCAGCTCCACGCCCGCCGCAGCATCCCACAGGAATCCAGAGAACCCAGCCCCCCTCTGGAGCTGAGTGGAGGGCGTCTTGGCAACAACGGCCTTCCAGCATCCCTGGGGCCCCTTCCACTTGCGGATGTTGGGCAGGACAGGCTGGTTTAGTTATTATTATTGTTGAACTCAAGGCAAGGAAGTAAGAAATGAAAGTCTGACTAGTATTACATGTCTAGTAGTGCTTATCAGTTTCATCCTGTCCTCACATATTTAAAGGGGATCCATACAAACCATTCCAACGCAGGAGGGACTCACTTTGACAGAATCCCCAGAGATCTCTGCCTTATCAAGGAACTTTTTTCTTTGCTGAAATCCTTTCCATTTTGGCCTCACATTTCTGTCTTAGCATTTTAATTCTGATGCTGATTTCACAGGGCAGGTCCCGTGTCCAATTCTGTGTTCTGTTTTGTGTCCTGAATATGTTTGGCACTTATTGGTGGTGTTATTGCTAATGATAAATATAATGAGGATCTGTTTGGACAGGGATTCTCAGCTGTCATCAAAAGTCATCCAGTTAATGAGCTAAGGAACTAGAGTGCGGGAGATGGTGGGGCTGACAGACACAGTGGTTGCAGAGAGGAATATGTGAATATCATTGAGGGGAGGAAAGCTAAAGAGTCTTAGCTGAGACAGCCCTTACACAGAAGGCTCCCAATGCAGTCTGGTAGTGGTTGGATGCATTAGGTGTTTTTATTTCAAATTAGAAAATTTTTTTGTACCCGTTCAAAAGGTTTTTTTTTTTTTTTATCAATATAGATGACAGCATTTTAAAATGACAAAACTGGAATAGGAATTCAATCATTAAGATCAAGGTCTCAGACGCTTTTCTAGGTTAATATCTGTGGCAATAGTGTGATTTTTTGGTCATATTGATGCAAAACAACAGGGTGTGATAAAGTCAACTGCTCTAGTTGGACATCTCACTTTCTTGGTTGGAAGTTGCATGGCAGTCTTCTAGCAGTTCTATGATTATTAGAGTGACTCTATTCTTTTTTTCTTTATAGTTTACAATTTTTATAGCAAGAAAGGAATCGCCAGAACTGTCCATGGTCCTGGTAGAGGGTTACTTATGCAGGAAGTGTTCAAACTGAACATCCCTGTGCACATTTGTGCATGCGCACATGCACCTACACAAGTAATGATGGGTTATGTTAAAGGGACAGAGGCCAAATGAAACAACCTTCCAATGGTAAAAGCTGAGAAAATTTGAGCAACAGAATAGAGTAGCATTAGATTTTAACACAAAGCATAAAATAGCCATGAGTTCATATTGGCATTAATACATGATTGAACAAAATGTGGGAAAATAAGCAAAGTTTTCTTGTGGAAGAATTACAAAAAGTTACAAATACATACTCAAGTATGTGGATCATAACTCTCTGCTCCTTAAGTGTGGACTGTATTTCATGACTGCCTTCTAAGGAATCAATATAAAAAAGCGGGAAAAGAATAATCTTACAATTGAGAAACCTGACAAATACTACCTTAACAACATGATCAAGGTCAAGAGTTATATATCATGCTGATAGTATGTGCTCTTAATATGATATTGTAATGAGAATGGCACTATGGTGGAGTCTTCTTCCAAAAACCCACAGCCTCAGTGAAATCATGAGGAAAACATCACACAAATCCCAAATGTGGGAAATTATGCAAAATACTGACCAGTACCTCTCAAAACTGTTAGTCATCAAAAATAAAGAAAGTCTGACAACCAAGAAGAGCTTAAGGAGATAGGACAACTAAATATAATGTGATATCCTTGATGGGGATCATGAAGTAGTAAAAAGAAATTGGCAACATCTAAAGATAACTGAATACAGTATTGGTTTAAGTTACTGGACCAATACTCATTCATTAATTATGAAAAATGTACCATACTAATGTAAGATGTTAATAATAGGAAAAATTGGATATGAGAGCTCTCTGTACTATCAATTTGACAAATTTTTATGCATTTAGAATTTCTAAAATGAAAAGTTTATTAAGAAATCACAACTGTTCAGGGGCACCTGGGTGGCTCAGTGGATTAAGCCTCTGCCTTCGGCTCAGGTCATGATCTCAGGGTCCTGGGATCGAGCTCCGCATCGGGCTCTCTGCTCAGCAGGGAGCCTGCTTCCCCCTCTCTCTCTACCTGCCTCTCTGCCTGCTTGTGATCTCTCTCTGTCAAATAAATAAATACAATCTTAAAAAAAAAATCACAACTGTTCAAATAAGCATTAAGTCATCCCTTTTTCTGTATCATTGTACTCAAATGAAACACAAGATAATTCAAGTTTTTATAGAAAATCTGGAGTTGAATGTTTTGTAAACTTCCTATATTTAAAATAATAGTGATTGTGTAAAAGAAATTAAAGTAGTAGAAGACTGTATAATGAGAAGCCACAGTTCCTGACCCTATGCAGTCCTGCTTTCTAGGATGACCAGCATTAACTCTTGTTGCTTATCTCTGCATCTGGATTTTTACATTGACTCTTGCTTTGATAGCTCAGGAAAAGATCACTTAAACCTTTCAATTCTTCCTTCCTTCCTTTCTATATATTTTTATTGCTGTTTTAGTTTGTTGGTGGTTTACCATTGTTACTTGAGATAGTGCAATATATTTGTCTATTTTTTTAATTCTTTACTTGATCGAGGATAGTAGCACCATTGCTTTTTTTCAGCCTTCTTCCCTTTTCCACCTCTCATCTTTTTGTCAGCAGCATGTTATTTTTATTGATTTTTTAAAAAATGATATAAGAAATACATGATCTATATTATTTTTAATTTTAAAATGTTTTAATTTAGAATCTTATAGATAATGCTAAAGTTCCCTTTGACACATCCTATTCCAACTGTCCCCAATCTTGATTTCTTTTTCAGTTTCACAGAAATACTCTTCTTGGAAGTTTGATATGTAACTTTCTAGCTGTATTTCTAGGCATTATTATGCTTATATTTTTATATAAAATGTTTTTTCTATAATTTTGTAACTTGTTTTTGTATTCTACAACTTGTATTTTATTTACATTATGCTTATCTCACAGAGGAAGTTATTGGAAGCATTCCCCCCTTCTGTACTTTCTAGAAGAATTTTTCTAAGATGGACATTGTTTCTTTCTTAAATACTTGATGGAATTCATTAGCAAAACTACCAAGGACTGGAATTTCCCTTGTTGGGAGGTTTCTGATAATGAATTATGTTTCTTTAATAGAAATTTTTTCACATTCTTTATTGCTTTTAGGAAATGTTCTGGTAAATTGTGCTTTTTGAAGAAATTCTCATCTTATTTAGGTCATTGGACCTACTATCTGAAACTTAATCATCATACCCTTAGTTGTTCTTTTAACAACTATAAGGTCTCTAGTGATGTTCCCTCCTAATTTGTGGTATTGGTAATTTTTCTTTTCTTTCTTTTTTTTCTAATCCCCTGACTAATCTTGTCAAAGGTTTATCAACTTTTATTAATGTTTCAAAGAACCACTTTTGGTTTTGTCAACTTTCACTGTCATTGGCATTCTGTTCTGTTGATTTCTGCTCTGATATTTTCCTTCTATGTTTTTGTTTAATCGATGAGTCGTTTTAGCTTCTTAGAGAAATTGAGCAATGATATTTAGCTTTTGTGTTTCTTAAAAATATTATTTAACATTATATCTTCTAAGCACTACTTACCTGTGTCTTCAGATTTTGATATCTTGTGTTTTCTATACCATTCTGTTTGCCACATAAAAGAATTTACTTGTGACTCTTTTTTTTCTGTGCCCGAAACCAGCACTAACTTGTTAGCTTTGTGAGTGACTCAGCATGGAAGTGAAGGTTCCAGTCCAGGCAAGTCTTGAGACATCTGCTGTCTTAAAGGCTATTTAGAATTGTGTTTTTTATTTAGAAATACATTGTTTATATTCAAATATTTTTAACTTTTCTAGAGATTTTCCAGGAGTATGTCATCTAATATTTAAGTACTTGAGACTTTTCAGAGATGATGATCTTTTGCTGTATAAAAATTATCCCAAGATTTAGAAAAATACAAACATTCTCAGTTTCTACGAGTAAAGAATCTGAGAAGGACCTGGCTGTGTGATGCTGGCTTTGGGTCTCTCATGAGGTTCTAGTCAAGATGTTAATCAGGACTGGAGACCCCTGAAGGCTTGACTGGCTGGAGGATTGACTTCCATGTTGACTCATTCATGCGTACCTGGCAAGTTAGTGCTATTGTTTAGCTGGAGGTTTCAACTGCTCATTACAAGATCTTTTTGTTTGAGTATCCTTATGGCAGGGCAGTTAGCTTTCCAGAGCAAGTGATCAAAAAGAGAGCCAAGACAAAATTACAAGTCACAATGCCTTTTATCATCTACTTTGGAAGTTTATACCCATCATTTTTGCCATATTCTAGCCCTTTAGAGGGAATTACTAGTACGGCTCACACTCAAGGGCAAAGCAAACTAAAGTCTCCACTCAAAGTGAGGAGTATTAAAGAATTAGAGAACATTTTTAGAAAACTATACTAGACTTGTGGTTATTTCTGATTTTGTTTTGGTCAGGAAATATATTCTGTAAGACTTAATTTTTTTCAAACTTGAAACTTATTCTATGACCCTACATATGGTTTTATCTTGATGAATATTCCTTATATGTTTGGAAATACTGTGTTGGGAGTTATTGAGTGTAATATTTCTACAAATTTTAAATTGGTCATAGTGTTTTTTAGATAGTGTTTTTTAGAACTATGTCCTTTCTAATTTTTCCTCTAGTCATTTTCGCATTTAATATCATATCGCATAGTCATATCGCATTTAATACTTAGGAGTATTAAAACCATTTATGAGTGTGGATTTATCTATTTTTCCCTTTGGTAATTCTATTGTTTTTGCTTTATATATTTTGAAACTTTTTTTTAATCGAGTAGAATGGTAACTACTGAATGTGGAAGGAATGATAGATTTAGAAAGTCATCAGTAGATACCAAAACTAGTGCAATAAAGTTTTATGAGAAAGGTATGTATAGACTCAAAATGTCTCCCCATAAATTACCTCTAAATTGCAAAAGGGAAAAATAACAACTTTGCAGGGAATAAATCTGGTAGACATTACATTAACCAAGTGATAAAAGCTAACATTACCAATACTGGGATAAACTGACATTATTTTTCTGTTGATAGAACACACTGTGGCAGTCACAATATGTGATCTGATAAAATGCATGAATTAAATAAAGACGTACTATCACAAACACATAGTGAGGGACTTTGGGATGTTAAGGTTAAATATAGGAAAAGGCTAAGAAATTATTTTAAATAAAACTAAGATAAAATGTAATGCTTGATTTTGAATTGAGATTTCAAATAAAAGTTAAAAAGAACATTACTAGAATGATTGATGCAGTTTAAACATGGCAATGGATTAGATAACAGTATTAACAACAGCTTAAATTTCCAATTATTTTCTTGATACTACAGTTATTTAAGAGAAGGCCTTTGTTCTTGGGAAATGTATACTGACATATTTAGGGATAATGGGATTTGATATTTCCCAGTTACTCTCAAACTCAGTCATACGTATGCAAAGAAAGAGAATGATAAATATAAACATTAGTGAAATATATATATAAACACATTATAGTGAATATAATGTTTATATGAATATATATATATTGAATATATATATAATGAATATAATGTTTATATATATAAACATGTATTGTTTATATATAATGTTATATATATTATAATGTTTATAAACATCATATAAAGCATTATAAATAAACATTAGTGAATCTGGGGTGCCTGGTGGCTCAGTGGATTAAAGCCTCTGCTTTCAGCTCAGGCCCTGATCTCAGGGTTCTGGGATCGAGCCCCACGTCAGGCTCTCTGCTCAGCAGGGAGCCTGCTTCCCTCTCTCTCTTCCTGCCTCTCTGCCTACTTGTGATCTCTCTCTCTCTGTCAAATAAATAAATAAAATATTTTAGAAAAAAGAAAAAAGAAACATTAGTGAATCTAGTTAACATATGGAGTTCCTTATACTACTTTTACAACTTTAATATTAAAATAAAGATGTACAGAATATCTTAAGTTGCCATTATCCCAAGTCCTGTAAGTGGCTTCCCATTGCTCTTAGAAGAAAAACAAATTAATTGACATGGCCAAAGGAAAGTCCCTACCAGATGCAATCCATAGCTTGCCTTCCTCTGCTTCTTTCTGTTAAATCGTAATGATTTTACTCTAGTCATTTACACCCTTAGACTCTAATATGGCAAGGTCTTTGTAAATGCTCTTCTCCTTACCCAGGTCTCTCATCTTTCCTAATTACCTCTTATGTGTGGGAAGATTATAGAACAAGAACACACACAGGCTATTTAGAATTTGCTATAGCAATAGAGTCAGGTCACTTTCACTTGTACTTGGCAGAGACTCAAAGGTAGGCTAAGGATTGGGACAGCTTTATAATGGAAAAAAGGGAGGTTTTCAAATATTTAATTGTAGGTTGTTGGCATGGGGAAACTGAAAGTAGGTTAATTAGCCATGAGGCTTCTTAAGTGCTTATTTAGGAAACACATTTGACTTTCTCTGGTTGGCCCTGAATTGGCAACAGGAGTGGTAATTATGGAACTTATAGACAGTCCTGTCTGATCTGAGTCTGTTTCGGCAGAGGTGATGGTTTAGCAACTTGGTTGCTGAGGAGGTTGTGCGGAGAGTTCTGTTGTCATACATTGTTCAGCCATTGACTGTGTATTCAGTTTCAATTTCCCCTTTGGGTTATTCTGTCACTTGTGAGAGGTTGACTAACTTAGGGAATGTTAGAGATCCAGATTATTACCACTCAAGAATTGTTTAGTTGTCTCTAGAGTCAATCGTAAGATCTTCTCAATTGTATTGTTGTGTCAACATGGTGATCATCTCATTAGAGAGAAACATTTAACACCCTGGGTAGGATGACCACTATGACAAAAACAAGAGGAATAATCCCTGTAAGATGCTTCAGAATCAGGAACTCTATAGTTTGTAGTTTCCCAACAGAGGCCAAGAGACCGAATTTGGTAAGGATTGAGGTTCAACCATAGCCAAGTAGAGTTTTCCTTAAGGTGAGATATAGACTGCTTTATTTACCTTGTCCATTTCATTGATCCAAATACAGAGGGAATTATTTGCAGTGGGGTAGTTGCCATCATTAATAGCCAAGAAAAAATCTAAAGCAATGTCTATCATTAATTATATCAACAAACTGAGACTGATCTGTAGTCCATTTAGGAAAGAAATGGCATCATTAATAACTTCTGCTAGAGTTAATGACAAGTCGTTTGCATTTTTTTCTTTTTTTTTTTTTAATGATCCCTACTGTTGGCAAGACTGCTGTGGTTGTTTGCATAAAAACTGAGTCATTAATTCCCCAAGTTGAGTGCTTAAATAAGGCAAGTATGACCCTGTTTTAGAGCTTGTGTTTGAGATGGAATTTTCAGGCTTGATGATTTATAGAATGAGGGCTTCTGTGTACAGATAAGTTTTAGAATATTCTTCCAAAAGGGCATGATGTTTTAGTCTGAGGCAAACAGGACCATGCATCCTGGATATAAAGGAAATAGTATCTGAATTGTTCCATGAAGAACCAGGAAACATAGTAGTTGTTCATGACATGAGATAAGAACCACAGTGTTATATTAGCTGTGTTTTATATTTGAATCTTTATTAGTTTTTTCCTGTTTGACAAGTGATTGGCTTACTGCCCTATCAGGGTTGTTTAATTTAGCTTACCTACGGTAGGATCAATAGACTGTAATAATTCATTTTTTCTGAAAGAGACAGACTATAGCAAAGACAGATTTTTTAAGGTCACTTGTCCATATAGGTCCAAGTAGAAATACTATCTGCTCTAATTCCCTATAGTTGCATTTGATGAGACTAGAATTACCCAGAGGTTTTTATAATTGGGGTCTGATGATGAATGACATATCCTCCAGTTGGTAAGTTGGCAATGGCTGCTGTCTGGAATAATCTGAGAAAAGCATAGAATGAGTATGTTCTGACCTAACCATTATAAAAAAAGAGAGAGAAAGGGTTATTCTTGGTGGACAGCAATAAAACAGCTTATAAAATGAGAAGAGGAAACAAGATGAAAACCAAAATAGGAAGTAGAGGTCTTAGTGTGATGTCTTGGATAGAACTGTCACTATGAGAGGTCATTTGCTTGTTTAAAAGATCATCAGTCATCTGTCCACTTCCAAAGATCAGATGCCTCTAGAGGGTCTCTGGGAATCTTGAGTTTGAATCCCTTATTGGAGTAATATTCCAATTGTGTGGAATTGTGGATTGTTTTAGTTGTGAACCATAAATTCAAGGATTAACTCTCTGGGGTTAACTGCTATATTGTTGTTAACAGTACTTTCAACAGGGTTCAAGAGCATTTTTTCTCTGGTATCTCTTCAAGGAGATGAAATGTCTTGGTTGAAGATCCTATAGAGGCTTTTTAAGAAGATGTGGGAGAGTGGCCTAAATCTGTTGGTAATAGGAATGGTAAGTACGTGAGTCCTTTGCAATTTTTTGCCATGTTTATGTGCAGCAAAGAGTCTAGTATCAGAGGTAAATTCCCTAAATACATGGTGTATTTATTGTAAGACCTAAAGTTTCATGTGTTGCCTTGGTATCTTTGAGCCTCTAGGGCCCTTAAAGACCTAGGTATGAGTTCTGACAGCTATCCCTTTCTATGTAGTGGGAAAAGCCTTCCACCCAGCTAGTTCCCTATCAGCTGCACCAGCTGAAGCTCATCCAGTCCTCAGCTTGATGAGTTTTACCTCCCTGACAGTCTGTGAAGTTATCTAAACAAGCCAATCACGTTCTCCTGCAGGAAGCAAAAGTCACCCTGTAAAGCTTGCCTTCTAGTCTGTGGTGGTTCACTGTGTTTGTATGCACAGCCTTGATATGGTCCTACATGTAATTTCATATTTTCCTTCTCCAGGTTGTAAGTATATGTGACTAATAAACTGCTGTAAATTTCATCTGTTCAGTGCCAAGTGTTATGTGTTCATCATCTCATACTACTTAGGGCAGAGGATTTTTTTCACCAATGGAGTGAATAGAACATGGTCAGAATATGTGGGTCTTCTCATTACCAATTCATAGGGGGGCAACTGTGCCTCTGGGGGCCATTAGGGATACTGGAAGTAGCTTTGCTAAGGCAGCTCAAGGGCAAACAGGATGCCTAATTTTAGTTCAAGGATGCCAGTTCTTTCAGTCTTTCCAGAAGATTATGGTTGATAACGGTAGTATAGTTTTTGGGGAAAGGTAAAATGTTGGACCTCTTTTATAATGGTTCTCATAAGGTATAAGCTTTAGTCATTTAAAGTTAAACCCAGATTGGAAATGCAAAACCAATCAGAATTATAGTGACTTAAGGATTATAGCTCTTGGACAAGAAATCGACAACAAATAACCGAAACCTATTTTGGAGGGTAGGAGCTGGATAAAATCCATCTACAGGTATTTAAAGGGCTTTTGCAGAGTCAAAGATACAGATTTGCAGTTATAAACATCATGAGATAAAATGTGCAGCATGGCGACTATAATTAATAATAGTATATTGCATATCTGAGAGTTGCTAAGAGTAAATCTTCAGAGTTCTCATCACAAGAAGAAATTCTGTAACTTAGGTGACAGATGCTAACTTGACTTACTCTGATCATTTTGCAATATATCTGTATATCTATCAAATAATATACATGAAACTAAGATAATGCTGTATGTCAACTATGCCTCAAATAAAGCAAACAAGTTACCAGGAAGTATGAATACATCTACAAGTTCCTTAACTTGTTTAATTTCGATGGACTTTGTTTCCAGAGCTTCCCAAAGGCTTATATTACTCCAAAAGCATAGTCTTCAGATAGTTGGCAAGCTCTAGTAAGAGCACAAAGTTCTGCCGTCTGGGCAGAATTTACCTCAGATAGAGTTCTATGGGATTATTTTATTTTTTATTTTTTAAAATTATATTCAATTAGGAGTTAGATGTTTTAAAGGAGAGCTTAAATTACTGATAGCAGAGCATGCTTAATAACCCCCTCCCCAGTTCCAGTTTTGAGGCATGATCCAACAACAAAAGAATACTAAATCTGGATTCAGAATATGAGTCTCTGATCAATCTGAATAAGTGACAGGAAGTTTCCTCACTGAGGAAAGATGATCATGAGTTTCCCTGACTGTGGTAGAGATAGGGGAGTGATGGGGTTCACATAGTGCAGCAGTGGATAGTATGTGAAAGAGAGTAATAGAATGTCATAAGAAGGTAATTGCCTGGATGAAAGTCTTGTGTATTCTCAGTAGTGATGTCCTCATAATAAGGAAACATTAGGTCAGGTGGGGAACCAAGAACTAGTTTAAAAGAAGAATCAAGTTTTAAAGCAGAAACTATTTCTCCAAGACAAGTTGACTGCAACTGGGTCAAGGGTGAGGCTACAGTGGTGGGTTTTTGATGGTTTTCATGAGCAAGACGCCCAAGAGTTTGAACAGTTGGTTCATGCACAAGTAGACAAAAGGCATGTTAGTGCTTAAGGATGTCTAGAAGGAGGCTGGTAAGACTTTTTTAGATTATGGAAGGCTTATTTACACTTGGCTCCCAGAGCAGAGGGTCTCTCACTGAGGACTGAGTCAATTAATAAAGAGGTATTTCAATCTCAGGAATATTTGCCCTCCCCTCCCCCGATTGCAATATGCAGTTAAACCTAGAAATTCTCTGAATTGTTGTTTTGCATAGTTTGGATACTGTCTAGTCTATTAGGAAAGTGTGATTTTCCACTTAAGATAGGGCATGCCTGATATAATAGATGGGATTTTGGCGTAATTTATTTTTTGAAATTTTGCCTTTTTCCTACTACAGCTAAGAACAAGTAAATACAATACTTTTTAGAGGCTTTTTTTTTCCTAAAGAGGGGGAGATCCATTTACATACTGTATCAGCATTGAGTTACAAGGGAAGTTTAGATAACTTCCAAGTCTCAATTAAGGAACTGAGGCAAAATAGGAGGGGACTTCCGTGAACACCTGTGCGTAACTATGTATATTTTTATTCTTTCTAGGTGAGGGGGAAAAAGGTGTTGATCTTCTAGGATCATCAATTCCACTCCACAGAGCGAAGATCAGTTAACTATAGTGACACAAGTGGTTTCAGTGGAATTGATGACATATTTATTTGGGTTAGGTACTATTGGAAATTGGGGGATAATAATTGAGTTGATGTCCCTGAGTTCTCAAAAAAGTCAATTTCCTTATCCCTTTGGTTTCATTGAAGAATGGGAGCCTTATAAGAACCTAATGGAAAGTCTCAGAAGACCTTTAAAAATTTTTTTGAGTATATCTGACACACACTGTTACAGGTGTACAAAATAGTGATTCAGCTTCTCTATACTTTGTCTTACACTCACCACAAGTGTAGCTACCATATATCACCATAAACATTATGACAGTACAACTGACTGTGTTCCCTATGCAGTGCCTTTTATTCCTGTGACCTATTCATCCCATAACTGCAAGCCTGTATCTCTCACTATCCTTTTGCCCATCCCCCCACCCTTTTCCCCCCTGGCAACTATTGGTTTGTTTATAGGTCTGATTCTGCTTTTTGTTTATTTTTTTAGACACCACATGAGTGAAATCCTATGGTATTTGCCTTTCTCAGTCTGACTTATTTCACTTAGCATGATTCCGCCTAAGTCCATGCATGTTGTTAAAAATGGCAAAATTTCATAGTTTAAGGCTGCATAATACTGCACGGTCTATAGATACTATATCTTCCTTATCCATTCATCTTACGTTGGGCACTTAACGTTGCTTCCATATTTGGCTTTTGGAAATATTGCCGCAGTAAACAAAGGGGTGCATATATCTTTCTGAATTCATGTTTTCATTTTCTTTGGGTAAATACCCAGGTATAAGGCCTTCCACTATATGTGTGATCCTTCTTTTCTTCTGGCTTTAAGGAATATTGAGGAATTTTAGGTATACAACTTGATGGGATCTATATGAACTTCAGTAGGTTTTTCTGTAAATAGTTTTCCTATGTCAGTGGAATTTTTAACCGATAAAGTGAGACCTTTATTTTGGGTATACATCAAATATAACAGAGCAGGCAAAGGTATATCCAGAACAGACACAAGTTGATTATAAATGGAGGAATTCTTTGGAACTCTACAAGTAGGCCTTTTGGTATGCATTTAATAATACAATTCCAATTTGCAAAACAAGTCTCTCCCTATTAAATTTTGCAGATGGGGTATCACAAAGCAAGGAGAAATGTTCTTCAGTCAAGGTCTGCAGTGTTAGAGTTAAGGGCTGGGCAACAGAAAATCTGAGGGTTATTTGAAATAGCCGCTAACTGTTTAGTATGTTTACTCCTGGGAAGAGGCTGAGCAAGGGTGTTAGGGTTTAATACAGAAAGAGTAGCACTTGTTTGTACCAGGAATTGGTGAGGTTGACTATATTCATCATCAATTCACTTTGAGTGTTTAAGTGTTAGGGTATTGGTTGGTTTTTACTTCCTCAGAGCACCCTCATTAATCTAAATGGATGGGGTTTGGTTTGGTTTGGTTTTTCTTTTGTTGGATAGAGCAGTCTCTTTTTTAGTGTCCCTTTTGTTTACAATATCTACAAGTGTCATTGTCAATAGGTGGTTGGTTGGAAATTGGGCCACATAACTGTTTGCTCTCCAGGGCCATAAGGTTATTTTGGGTGCTGCGTTGTTTTTGTTTTAAAACCTTTTCAAAATGTTCTGTCAGGTGTTGGATGTGAAGTACCATGCTGAGTGCAACACAAATATAAATGAGCAAATATAAAATGAACACAACGTCGTCTCTGTTTTCCAGGACTTTAATATCTAAGTAGATGCATTCTAAAGCTTAATTTTGGTTCAGATTTCTTTATTGAGCTTATTTAAATTCAAGGAAATGCAGAGTGGATAGATTTGGACCTTATTGGATTTTAAGCCAGCAGACTAGGCTTAAAATGTGGGAAAGCCCAGCGAGCAGAAATCAAACCATACATTTAATATAAATGAATGTGTAATCTATGTAAAACTACCTTAGTAGGACCATAATGTGTGCATGCTCAAAAGCATCGGTGTTGTATATTTTTTAAACAAAGTATCGCATGCCTTGGCCTTCCTTTTTGTTCTTTTCATAGGTGATTTGCTCTCCAGGAGACATTTGGCAGTTTCTGGAGATACTTTTGGTTATGACAGCTTGGAGTTGGGGTAGGAATTGCTAGTGACGTCTGGAAGGTAGAGGCCAGGGATTCTGTAATGCATAGGACACCCTCTTCCCAAAAAATGAATTATCCAGCCCAAAATGTCAATAGTGCTGAGGTTGAAAAGTCTTTCTTTATTTACAAAAGATGATGGAATTCTGAAAACAAATCCCTCAATACGTATTTGCTGTCTGTTTTTAAATGCCTGGTGATAGCTTGTGAGTTATTTTCATCTCATGTGATTTAGAATGGCAGCTAGGCCGGGTGGGCTAGCAGGATCAGGAGCTGTATGGACTGGGAAGACGGAGATGACTTTTGCACTAATTTATTAACAGGGTGATTTAATTCTTTGAAATGGAGAAGAGCTACTCAGTAAGACCCAGGTTACCATGGTAGCACATGGCTTCAATCACTCATGACTAATTTCCAGCAATTAAAATGAAGGGTGAGCCTTCTCTTAAATCTCTTTTCAAGACGAAGAGGAGCAGCATCAAGTGAATCATTTTAAGAAATAGTCTGACACAGTCAATTTTAAAAGTTGGAGTTTGTTTTAATCCCATACTTGGATCAGAAATGGCAGTACTGTGGCTGTACAGTGTGAGAGCCCCCTTGCCATATGCTGATGATAAAGTGATCACTGTTGGCATCACCGGGCCATCTGCTCCTGGAATTTCAGACTGTTAAGGTGAAATTGGCTTAGAGTTGCATCAAGGATACTAGAGACTTTTTTTTTTCTTTTTCATTCTGTTAGTGTGCTCTTCATGTTTATTGTAAGCTGCTGAAAAAGTAGAAAATATTCATGCTCAATATTCAGTGCCTATTTGCTGTCTATATTTGTAACAGATTGTCAAATCCTGATATATTTTTATGTCTTTGGTATAATGGGTAAGGTTGTTTCCATTTTAAAATGTTTCACTTATTGTTCAAATTTTGCAACAGCTCCAGAAATAAAACACCCACAATCCAAAATACCAATATCTCTTTAATCAAATGTATTCATTTTTAATATTCCAGTCCAGCATTGTTTATGCAAATATATGGTGGTGCACAATTTTGTTATTATTCAGCACCTACATCTTTTAAGAAATCTGTTTTTCCTTAATTTTTACAATCATTACTTTACCTTTAAGGTTGTTGTGAAATGAATTTTCTGACTTCTTCAGAAGAAATGAAATCTTGGTCTGAGAGCATCATACTGTTCGCTGCAAGCGTGGCCAGCTGGTTCACCTCCTGAGTGAGGGCAAGACCCATTCTGGGGCTGCATCCTGCAGTACCTCTTACTTCTGCTCATCCCAACATGACCTATGGGGACCAGAGGAAAATGTTTTTGTTAGACATACTTTATATAATCCCTATAGTTTCTTAGACAAATAGGTATTGAATATTCTGTAGCAGGCCCTGGGCTCTCATGAACAAGTATTGAACACCAGAAGTATGCGTGATTCCTACTATCTTGCTCACACATCAGTTTGATGATGTTAGGAGTCGGGGGGGGGGTGGATAAACAGTTTGCTTTGGGAGAATGCAGGGGGAGCATCGAACAGGAGATGCTCAGGAGAGTAGGGGAGCAGTCCTTCACCTTGCTCTACTAGCTAGAAAAGGTCATGGTAACCTGCAGGCCTGCCCTCACTTTTCATTCTAATTATAACATTGGCAAATAGAATGTATTCGGGGTTTTCATTTTGTTACATTCCTGGCACCTGCAAAATTTCCCCTTCAGTTTCTCATCATCCCAAATCCTTATAAAAGACCAGAGATTTAGTGTTCCCATCATAGAAAAGCTTCTGATAAAGAACGTGTCCTAGAATTTTGATAATCTGTTAAACACATAAACCTATTGGAGTTTCAGAAGTAACAAAATATTGTTATCTCAGACTTTACTAGTTTAGAATATGTGATGACTGTATCTTTGCACACTTGATTCTAAGCGTATAGCAGAAAGGTCTATACACAAAGCTAACTTATGGGAAACCTCCAACAACTGGAATATTTTGAGTGTTTAGAATGTGTGGTTTTTGTCAGTCATTAAGCCTTATGCATAAGACTAGAGTAGATGCATCTGGTGGCCCAGTTACAGCCCCTCAACTACCTTATTTCAGCTATAACATGTGTTTAGATTAACTTCATGCTGACAGCATCCCATCTTGGGTGATGGGTGCACTTTCGTGCTTGCTACTACATATCCTTCCTGAAGTCATGGGGTCTGCTTCTCCTCCTCCCCTGTCTTATGCTCCTTGCATCCTCACTCTCCTTTCCTGGGATCAATCTGCTCTACACCACCCCCACCCCCCAAAAAACCATACTGGCACCAACTTCCAGTCTCAGGCTCTGCTTTCGGAAGAAACACAAACCAAGATAGCTCTCAACCTGGAATTTCACTGTTAGCCTGCTTGTATGAAAGCAACGAAATTATAAAATTATTTAATGTATTTAAGTTCAGAATTTTTCCTAGCGTCAGCCTGGTCTTATACAAATTTATCTAATTATTTAAGTTGTTGATATGCTTGATTTGGTACTTAATAGAATTCGTAGAAAGAAAACCTGTTTATTTTATTTCTTGTCATGCCTCACCAGACTCTTGTTTTCTTAGTTGGAGACATGGGGCTGATTTTAGTTAGGGCTTTCAGAACCATAATCTTTTTTTTTTTAAGTGGAAATAGTAGTGAAGTGATGCTCATTAAATTTGACACTTTTTAGTAAGTGATTCTCCACCTGACCAGATGCCCTTCATAAGGCAACTGCACTGTTAGGATTTATGGTAACAGATTCAAAGTGAATGTTCACACACCGTTCTCTAGGGACAATATGAACTCTATCTGAAGTTCAAAGGCTATAATACCCAATACAAATTTGAAATTTTTAAGCCTGCTTCCTAATAGTTCTATTTGCCTTTGCTGGCCTTTAAGTGAAAAGGAAATATAAAAAGTTTCTTATGTTGTCACAGTATATTCTTTTTAATCAAGGATATCTTTCAGCCTGAACTCTGTGATATAGAAATGAAATTGAACTTCTTTGCCCTTCATATCTCTAGAGGGCCCTTTCTTTTTGCATGATTCCCATATAATTTAATTGCC
>CM053609.1:89733131-89765779 GCA_028646535.1 Procyon lotor | reverse complement strand
ACTCTGTGGGTGCTGATTTGCAAGTCTTTCCCGTGGGATGAGACAGCCAATCCATGTGCAAGCGTAATAGCAATCTTGTTGAAGAGTGGATAGACCGCTTGGTGTAAGAAGTTTGGGTTTTGAGGTATTGAATTTTACAGCAGACTGTAGCTATACAACACCTGGAGACCTTGAGGCCTGTGGGAAATTGTAATCATCTGTCTGAGAGGAGAGGACCCAGGCCTGTGGAAAACTGAGTGGGTAGATCCCCTCAGTTTGGGAGCAGGGACAATCTAGATTCCATTAGCCCTTTGTCCAGGCCACTTTGAATCTCTAGAGGGTGACTCTTGGACAGTTATCAAGCTTATCAGAAGAGCTAGATCAAAGAAAAGAGAACAGTTCTGTGTCTAACTGGTTAGGTGTTTTTCCTTGCCAGGCAGTGGTTAGAGCACCCATTTAGCTAACCAGTTCAATTTAATCAGTCTTGGCAGCCACCAAGGTGAAACTGTCATAGTAATATCGTCATAACTATTTTTGTATACTCCTGTCTCAACCAATGTCTCATGTCTGAAGTCTGCTTTATCTGTTACTACTAACATAGGTATTTCAGATTTTCTTTTTTTCCTGGTAGTATATGCATAACCTCTCTCTCCACCCTTTGACTTTTAATCTGTCTATGCCTTTGTGGGTTTCTTGTAAGGAGCATATGCTTGGTCTTGCTTTTTTAAATTCAGTCTAGGAAGATTTTTCTTATAATTGGTATGTTTAGACCATTCATATTTAGAGTAATTATTGACATGTTTAGATGAAAATATACCATATTGCCAGCTGTTTTGCTATTTTCTATTCCATCTTTTTTTTTTTTTTGGTCCTGTATTGGGAACTGAGCATTTTTTATAATTCATTTTATCTCCTTTATGAACTCATTATTTTGCATCTCTTTGAAATTAGTTTTAGTGGTTGCCTTAGGTTTTGTAAAATATATTTTTAATTTTAGTCTATCTTCAAATAATTTAATTCCCCTTCAGTTAAAAGGAATTTATAAAACTATATTCCTAATTCTTCTCTTCCATCCCTTGTGCTATTGTTGTACATATATTACTTTTACTTAAGTTATAACCATACGTTTTTACTCCTTTAGACAGTTACTTTAGGGCAATTATAAATTTTAAAAGGTTTTTATTTTAGGTAATCTTAGTCATTTATAATGTTCTTCATTTCTTTGTTAAGATCCACTCTTCTCACTGATCCATGTTCTTTTGCTTGAATAAATTCTTTTAAAATTTCTTCGAGTAAGTCTGTTACCAATAAATTCCTTTAGTCTTTGTGTTGCTGAGTAAGTTTTTATTTCTCACTTACTTTTGAAATATATTTTTGCTGGTCTAGAATCCTGAGTTGACAGATTTTTTTTCTTTAAAAGCACTTGAAGGAGGCAACACTGTCTTTTTGATTACATGGTTTCTGACAATAAATCCAGTATAACCCTTATTCCTCTGTAGGAAATGTGTTTTTGTTTTATGTTTTCTTTCAAGGTTATCTCCTTGTCTTTTTTTTTTTTTTTTGGTTATCCGAGCTTCTTAGATTTGTAGTTTGATATATGTCATAATTTTGGAAGATTCTTGGCCATTATTTCTTCAACTATTTCTCCTGACCTATTCTCTCTCTGTTCTTTCTGGAATTTTGGTTACATGTATGTTTACATCTTTTGATCCTGTCCCACAGCTCTTGACTGTTCAGTTTTTTTTAATTCCTTGTTTTCCTTTTCCTCTTTTTATTTTAATTTGAGTAGTTTCTATTGACTCTAGTCTGATTCTTAGCTGATTCTACATCTGAGCTTTCAAAAGGCATTCATTATTTCTGTCGATTTCTTTTTCATTTTTAGCAATTCCATTAGATTCTTAGATTCCATCACACTACTGAACATGGTATTACATGTTGTCTTCCTTTTCAGGTAGAGTTTTCAACATATTAATCATGGTTATTTCACATTCTTTGTGTGATAGTTCCAAGATTTTTGTCCTAAGGCATGTTTTGATCATTATTTTATCTCTTAGGGGTATGTTTCTCTTGCCTTTATATATGCATTGTAATTTTTTTTAATATTGGACATCTTATATAGGGAAGTAGAAACTGAGATAAATGTTTTTTATGCCTGAAGATAAGTATACCTTACCTTTTTCTAGACCTTAGTGGTTTGTGTCAATTTAAACAGGAGTTGGTCAGGGCTTGAGGTTTAAATTGTTATAGTTATCATAGACTTCACATTCTTCTATCGCTACTACCTTGGGTGCTTTATACAAGATTATTTTCTCAGTCTCTACTTACCCTTTATGTCTTCCCTTTGTGCTATGCCCTAGAGAGACTCTGTCTCTTGATACGTTTCCATCTGTATTCCATTGTTATTTTTTATTGTATTTTATTTTTACTAGCCTGCTGCTAGAGAATAGAACCAGGCAGACTTCTCTGGTGTTCTGATGAAGCATTGTCTCCTGCAATCGTTGTGTCCCTGTGTTCCAGGAGTCTTGCCTTCACAAGTGTTCCCAACTCTCTTTGAGCTCCCGTCCTGGGTCTAGCATTCTGTCCTTTCCTCAGTGGTTGAGCTTTTTTTAAATTTTTCTTTTCTTCCGCTAACTTCAAGAGGCTTCTACAAGTGCCCGATTACAGTTTTTGTTGTGTTAGTTTTGTTTTTGGTTGTTGTTGTTGCTGTTTTGCCCTTTTCCTTGTGGATTAAGGCTTTTGTACCAGAGGAGAGATGGGAGAATTGGTCTGGGATATGTTTCATCAGTGGTTGCTGCTCTTCCTCAGCCAGCACCAGGATGGAAGGTTTCTCAGGATTCTTTCACATTTTCCCTTTGTCTGTTTTGTGGGATTCATGGAAGATAAGCCAGCAAGTGAGTGTTAATCCTCTCATGTCTGCTTCATACTCTTACTATAGCCTACAATTGGCCTTTAGTGATCCATTTAAAATTTCACCTGAATTCTTCTCTCTAGGTTATATGATTTTGGGGCATATCTGTGTCAGGTAAATAAATACTAAGGTCCTGTTTCTCTTCTAGATGTTATTCTCTCTCCAAAGTTTTGATTAGTTTTGTCTATGACATTATTTCTTTAATGTGATCCAGTTGTTTAGTAGCAGTTTGTCCAGGTTTTTGTTTGTCATAAGTGTAGCAGCGATGCTCTTTCCAGCTGTTCATATCTCTGAGCTGAGACTGGAGTCACCAGTGTCTGTTGGAAAGTAGTGCTTAAAGGGTTCTCAAATCCATGTATGGGAAGACTCAACATAGAAAGGATGTTATGCAGATGCTATTAAAATACTGATAAGGGGGCGGGGCACCTGGATGGCTTCGTCAATTAATCGTCTGCCTTCAGCTCAGGTCATGATCCCAGGGCCCTAAGATTAAGCTCCGTGTAGGGTTCCCTGCTCCATGGGAGTCTGCCTCTCCTTTTTCCTCTGCTCCTCCCCCTGCTCATGCTCTCACGTCTGTCTCTCTTTCTCTCTCTAGCATGCTTTCTCTCAAATAAATAAATAAAAAATCTTAAAAATATTTATTGGGGTGGGGCATCTTGGTGACTCAGTTTATTAAGCATCCAGCTCTTGGTTTCAGCTCAGGTTATGATCTCAGGGTTGTGAGATCGAGCCCTGTGTCGGTCCCCACATTCATCATGAAGACTGCTTGGGATTCCCTCTCTCTCTCTCCCTTTGGTCCTCCTCTCTCTTTCTCTTTTTCTGTAAAGAAATAAAATCTTAACAACAACAACAAAACCAAAAACAACTACCAGTAAGGATATTTTAGGAGCTTTATTCTAAAATTTGTGTGAAATGACAAAAGATCCAGATTAGCTAAAGTAATTTTGAAAAAGAGTAAAGAAACAATCACTGTGTGAAATGTTAATTCTTACTATATAGTTACATTATTGTAGAGAATGTGGTATTGGCAGAGACACAGATCAATGGAACAGAATAGAGGACTCAAAAATAGACCCATACAAATACTCCCAATTTATTATTTTTTTTTTTTCAAATACACAAAGGCAATTCAATAGAGTATATGTAGACTTTTCAACAAATGGTACTGGAGCAATTGAATATCCATTGGGGGATAAAAGACTTCTTCCTACATGTCATACCTTATACAAAAATTAACTCAAAATGCATCATGGACTAAAATGTAAAACTAAAAATCTTTAGGAAAAGAAAGGATAATCTTTAGGCCCTAGGACTAAGCCAAAAACTTTTATATATGACAACAAAGAATAATCCATTAAGGAAAAATTGACAAATTGGACCTCATCAAAATATGACTTCTCTGTGAGAGAAATGATGAAGAGGATGAGAGAATAAGGTACAGGCTCAAAATGTTTTCAAGTCACATATCCAACAAAGATCTTATATCTAAGTCATTAAAATAATTCTCAAAATCCAATAGTAGGAAAGCAATTATTTTTAAAATTGGGTAAAATACAGAAACATATTTCATTTGGGGACATGCAAATAAGTATATAAAAAGGTGTTGAACATTATTAGCCATTAGGGAAATGTAAATTAAAATCACAAGTGTCACTACACATTAAGTGGCTAAAATGTAACAGCTATTAGAATGCCTGAAATAAGGAGTAATGATACCAAATGATGTCAAATACAAGAATCTGCAGAAACTGGATCAATCACACATTACTGATGGAAATGTAAACTTGTACAGTTATTCTGTAAAATATTTTGGCAGTTTCTTATAAAACTATGCACTTACCATATGACACAAAAATTATACTTCTGGGCATTTGTCTCTAATGAAAGAAAACTTAATGTTGATACAAAACCCTGTATTTGAATGTTCATACCATCTTTATTCATAAGAGCCAAATACCAGTGATGAGGCATGGAATATTGGTATATGCAACAAGTTGGATCAATCCCTGGTGGATATGCTGAATGAGAAAGCCAGTCTCAAAAGGTTACATACTGTGTGATTCCATTCATATACCATTATAGAAATTATAAAATTACGGAGGTGCAGACCATGTTAGTGATTCCCATGCTGATAAGAATGGGAGGTCAGCATGCCCTAAAAAAATAGCATGAGAGAGCCTTGTGTGATTGAACAGTTTTGTATCTTAATTGCAGTGGGCACACAAAACTACATATGTAACAAAATTGCTTAGATCTATACACAGAAATGGATGCATGTAAAACTATTGAAATTTGAGTAAAATTGGTAGATTGTGCCAATGTTAGTATCCTGGTTTTGATCACTAGAGGTATGCAAGGTGTTGCTATTGGGAGAAGGTAGGTCAAGGGTACCCAGGATCTCTCTGTACATTTTTTTTTTTTGCAACTTCCTATGAATCCATAATTACTTCAGAATTAAAACTTTAAGATCCATAAAGTCTATATTGATTATTATTTTCTTTTCCATCAGCTATTATATATAATTTTAATCATGAAACAGGTAATCTAAAATTTCATTTGCATTGAAAAGCTACAGAGACTCAACGATATGGTAGGTTAGTTACAGTATAAATAGTCTTATGATACATCTTATATCAAGGAAAATTGTATGAATAGTCAAAAAAATGTGAGAAATTCAAAAGAAACACACCTGAAGGGCCAATTGGTAGAGTAGAATACTTTAGTCAAAGGGAGTATTTAATGATACCCAAATTAAACATCTACTTTGAAATCTAGCTCCAGGATTGTAAATGTATTAAATATTTTGTAAACTAAGCAGCTGGTTAGAATTCATAGAGGGAAAAGAGCTGATTAAAAAATAAAATCAAAGGGGGCGCCCAGGTGACTCCTGGGGCTCAGTCATTAAGTGTCTGCCTTTGGGTTAGGTCATGATCCCAGGGTGCTGGGATTGAGCCCCACATCAGGCTCCCTGCTCAGCGGGAAGCCTGCTTCTCCCTCTCCCCCTGCTTGTGTTCCCTCTCTTATTCTCTCTCTTTCTGTCAAATGATAAAATCTTTAAAAACAAACAAACACACACAAAAATAACTAAAAATCAAAGCAAACACTTAAAAATATGTTAATTCATAAAAAGCAAATAAAATATAATTTCACTTAACACTTGGTTTTGTGTTCCTGATGATCTCTAAAATTATCTCTCTAAATAGACTGAAAATTTATTGAGGGCATGTTTATAGCTTTTATATACATTACATGGACCAAAACACTGAAACCCACATTCATTAAGATTGTGCTAAAAAAATGTTATATTTGTTCATTATTGAATGTAATTTTCTTAACTCTATGAGACTGTTCCTAGTATTCCTCTTGTTCAGGTAAGAGAACTGAGGCTCAGAGTGTTTAGATGGTTTACCCAATGTCACATAGCTGCTAAGCTGATTCAGGATTCAAACACTAGTCTGATTCAAAAGAGAATGTTCCTTTCACTGTAACACTATCTTTTTTCTTTCACTTACTTCCAGAACCCTTCACAGTGCTGGTCAGATGGAATACCTAATTGAAATTAAGAACATGTGATTGAAAATGATTGAGCAGTCACAATGCTTGTAGGCTAAGATCGTTCCTGTCCTATTTGTGAAAGGATTAGTACTGAGCTATGACTCAGAAGAGGCAGTACTTCAGAAGAAGTACTAAGGATGAATGATGATGGTAGGGAAAGGTTTCCCCTGTGCTACTGCATGGGCACAACATCAACTTTCTAACTGAACTTTGAGATCAGATTAATCATTGAAACACGTTCTAACTAACTGATGTGACTGAACTGTCATTTCAACAGGACCACTTAACTGGCTATGAGGTCGGCACACTCTTGGTCCCCTAGTACCACCCTTCCCAAGTATAGACCCATTCATAGGGATCTGCACTCCTGACAGTTGGCCATTCACCGGAATGTTTGTTGTATGTGTATTTAGAACAATACTTTTAGCATGTGCCTATTTCTCCCATAAAAAGCATTGCATATTTATGGCCTTGAATATTGAATAGTTAGTTCAAAAAGATCAAGAAAAGTAAGAAGGCACTATACTTTAGCTATTCAATTAAGTAATTATTAAGTGCTTGAATATGCACCAGGCATAGTACTACAAGCTAAAGTTTGCCAAAGACATTTGTAGATCCTTCACTCACAGAATTTATTTTATTCTCATCAGGGTTTATTTTTCTCTCTTCTGGTTTTCCTTTGATTCTGTTCCAAGTCCTTCTTTGTGTCTTGTTACAGTCTTTGTTTTAAAGTCTATTTTGTTTGATGTAAGTATTGCTATCCCAGCTTTCTTTTCACTTCCATTTGCATGATAAATCCTTTTCCATCCTTTCACTTTCAATATACATGTCTCTTAGCTATGAAACGAGTCTCTCGTAAGCAGCATGTACATGAGTTTTGCTTTTTTTAAATCCATTAATTGCTTTTTTTATCCATTCCATCACTCTACATCTTTTAATTGGAACAATGTAATTGATCAGTGTAATGGAGTAACTATAGGTATGTATTTATTGCCATATTGTTACTTATTTCATGGTTGTTGTTGTAGTTCTTCTCTATTCCTTTTTCTCTTGCTCTTCTCTCACTGTGTGCTGGCTTTCTGTAGTGATATACTTGGATTCCTTTCTCTTTATTTTTTTCCTATATATTACTAGTTTTTGATTTGTGGTTACCATTTGGTTTATGTACAACATCTTATGCATGTAGCAGTCTATATTAAGTTTAAACCCATTTTACTAAAGCACTAAAACCACTATGTTTTAGGAATTGTGGTGTCATACTTTATATCCTTTTATTTTCTGAATCTCTTGACTGATTTTGATAGATATACTTAATTTTAATGCTTATAGCAATTTTATTGCTAACTTAATGAAGTTAGGCCCTTCTGGATTTCAAAGTCAAATACTATGGCCATTTGTCTTCCTAGTGTGGGGTCCTTCATTCCTGGGGTGCCTGGTATGGGGTCTGCTTCTCTCTCCTCCTTTTGTGCTTCCTACCTTCCTTCTGCTTATAGTCTTCTCTTTCTACTCAAAGAATGCCCTTTAACATTTTTTATAAGGCTCATTTATTGGCAATCAGTTCCTTTAGCCATTGTTTATCTGGGAAACTCTTTATTTCTCCTTTTATTCTGAATGACAGCCTTGCTGGATAGAGTATTCTTGGTTGCAGGGTTTTTTTTTGTTTTGTTTTGTTTTGTTTTTTGGTTTTTTTTTAGTATTTTCTCTTTCAGCACTTTGAATGTATCATGGCACTCCCTTTTGGCCTGCAAAGTTTCTCCTGAAAAATCAGCTGATAGCTTCCTAGGGTTTCCTTTGTATGTAACTTTAGCTGCCTTCAAAATTCTTTATCACTACTCTTTGCTATTTTAATTATTATATGTCTTGGTGTGGAACCCCTTGGGTTGATTCTGTTGGGCCCCTCTGTGCTTCCTGGATCTGGATTTGTGTTTCTTTCCCAAACTTAGGAAGTTTTCAGGTATTATTTCTTCAAATAAATTTTCTGCCCCCCTTCTCTCTCTCTTTCTTGGATCCCTGTAATGCAAATGTTATTATATTTGATGGTGTCACGGAGTTCCCTGAATCAGTGTTCATTGTTTAATGATTTTTTGTATCTCCTGTTCAGATTGGTGTGCTGTCCAGAATTCAGTCCTCCCGGTTGCTGATCCATTCTTCTGCTTCCTCTAGTCTGCTATTCATTCCATGTAGTGTATTTTTAATTTCAGTTATTGCGGTCTTCATCTCTGGTTGGTTCGTTTTTATGTTTTCTCCTTATTGAGGGTCTCACTGAGTTCCTGTTTTTTTGTTTTTTTTTTTTTTTCAAGTCTAGTGAGCATCTTTATGACCCCATTACTTTAAATTTCCTGTCAGACATGCTACTTCTCTTTGTTTATCTCTCTTGCTGTGATTTTCTTTTATTCTTTCATTTGGGACATGTTCTCTGCCTCCTCCTTTTGCCTCTGTCTGTTTTTTTCTTTATTTAAAAAAAATGTTTTAAAAGATTATTTGAGGGAGGGAGAAAGAGACCATGGTTGGGGGAGGTTCAGAGGGAAAAGAAGACTCCCTGCTGAGCAGAGAGCCCAATGTAGGATTCAATCCTGGGACTCCAGGATCATGACCTGAGCTGAGAAGGCAGTCACTTAACCAACTGAGCCACCTAGGTGCCCTCTGTGTCTGTTTCTGTGTGTTAGGAAAGTCTGCTTTGTCTTTTGCTCTTGAAAATAGTAGCATTATGAAGAAGAGGTTCTTTAGTACCTTATGATGCAACATCCCTATTTACCAGAATCTGGCACTTCAGGGGTGTCTCCTATGTGTTGCATGTGCCTTACTATTGTGGTTGACTCGTTTTGCCTTCAGTGTAGTTGTATGCAGTAGCTGTCTTTGCCCTTGTGGGCAGACTTTAGTTTCTGTGCTGTTAGTGAGCCTGTCTGAGTCCACCTTGGTCTGGTCCTTCCTGGGTCATCCCCTCATCCCCTAGAAGCTTTCATTGCTGGACAGAGCCTACAGTCAGACCAGAGGTCTCTTCCACACACCCCTTCCCTCCCCCTGCCAGCTCCCTGCTAGGGCCCTATGGAATTGGTGTGTGTGTATCCTCCTCTCTCTCTGGGGCAGGAGTCACTTTGGAGTGATACTTGCCTCTGTCAAGGCTGCTTGCATACTGCCAGGCTTCTGGCACTGCTTTGGATGGGCTCTGGCCGAGGGCATATTGGAGGGGAAGGTCCACAGGAAAATGTGGGGTCAGGGAGCAAGGTGCCAACAAGGTCTGTGAAGTTTGCTACAATGAGGGGCCTGCAGCTACCTGGCAAAACTCCTGCCCAGACTGGTATGGTAGTGGTGTGTTCTGTCCAATGTAGGAGCAGGGCTCTTGGTTAGGAAGCTAGGTGGAGAGTTTTGGCACTGTGCTGGTTTCCATAGGTGTCTATTTATCTAGGCTGGCGGGTAGGGGAGGGACGTGGTATCCACCAACTCTTTTGCTCCAGAGAAGTGTCCCAAAGATCCTTGCCCTGCTAGCACATGCCTGGAGATTAGTAAATAAATCTCCTTCCTGTATACCCCAGAAATTTTTTAAACTGCTGCTTATGTGCTGTATCTCAATAGGGCTGTTTGTTGTGCTGTCTCTTTAAGGGTGAGGACTCAGTCTCCTATTGTCCTCCTGCCTCTCCCAGAGCCAGCCTTGCTGATTTTTAAAGTTCTAGGTGTTAAGCCTTACTGAATGAAGTTAGGCCCTTCTGGATTTCAAAGTCAAATACTATGGCCATTTGTCTTCCTAGTGTGGAGTCCTTCATTCCTGGGGTGCCTGGTATGGGGTCTGCTTCTCTCTCCTCTCTATACCCATAACCTCCCTCCCTCCTGCAGACAGTCTTAAGGGTCTCTTTGGCTCCCTACTATGTCCCTGCTCTTTCTACACTCTCAGTTGTGGCCTCTTCTTGTTTAGCCGTGGAGAGTCTGTTCTGCCAGTCTTTGTGTCATTTTCTGGGTGTTTACACTGATATGGATGTTACCTAGGTGTATCTGTGAAACAAGGTGAGCCAAGAATCCTCCTACTGAGTCATTTCCCTGGAAGCCTCACATAATCTTCCTTGGTGAAGTGTCTAATCGTAATATCTAACCGTAATGTGATTGAATTGTTTTCTTTTTGATTTTTTGATGGTTCTTTGTGTATTTTGGAATATAAGTTCTTATTTAGATATGATTTCTAAAAATTACCTCTCCATTTGTGAGTTGTCTTTTCATTTTCTTAATAATGTTTTTCAACTGTTTTATTTTCAAAACTTTGTTGTTGTTTTTGTTCTAGTAAGAGCCAACTAAGTGCTCTTGTTATTGTATCTAAAAAGTTATCCTCAAAGCCAAGGTCACAAATTTCTCCTTATGTTCTCATCTAGAATTTATACTTTAAAATTGTACATTTATACATGTAATGAGGTAATCTGTGTAAGGTATGAGGTATACATTAAAGGTCTTTCGTTTTTTGTGTAGTATTCCCAGTTATTCCAGTAAAGTTTGTTGAAAATGATTTTTTAATCTTTTCAATTAAGACCATTATCAATTACATTGCCTTTGCAGTTGGTCAGGAACAAATTGACAACATTTGTATGACTATTTTTAGACTCTGTTCTTTCCCATTGATATGTATATTTCTAAACTTTCACCAACACCACACTCAATTGATTGCTGTAAATTCTTTTTTAGTCTTGAAATTGGATGTGATGAATACTCCCACATTGTTCTTGTTTTCAGATTTGTATTAGCTAGTCTAGTATCTTTGCTTTTCTGGACAGATTTTATAGTCAGCTTGTTGAAGTCTACAAAAGATAAACACTTGCAGGGATTTTAATCAGGATTACATTTTATATATTCTCAAGTTGGGGAGAATCATGTATTGAGTTTTCTAATTCATGAAAATGATACATTTTTCTATTTCTTTGGAATATCTTCTATTTCTTTAATCAGTGTTTTGTAGTGTTAAGCATATAAATTATGTACACATTTTATTAGATTTATACCTAACTATTTATTTGGTGTTTTTATTGCCAAATATTAACTTATAGCCACTTGGTGGTATTTAACATTTATTCCAGTTTTCCATGGCAGTGGCATAGGAGTATGACTTTATATCCTGTGTTGTTACTACATTTACTTGCGGATCCTAGGGGGATTATTTTAGATTTTTTAAAATTTTCCAAGTAGAATATCACTTATCTAAAAATAAGGAGACTTATATTTTCTTTTTTCAATCCATTGGCCTTTTGTTTATTTTTCTTGTCTTGTGGCTCTTACAAGAGCTTTTGTAAGCTCTACAAAAAGACTTATATTTTTTTTTTTCAATCCATTTGCCTTTTGTTTATTTTTCTTGTCTTGTGGCTCTATGGTGTTGAAGATTGGTGAGAACAAACATTCATGCCTTTTCCTGAACTTACTTTTAATTTGTTTATGCCATATTTTGTCATTATTGCTATGTTTTGCTTTTATATATGCTGTAAATCTACAATGTATTGTTGCCTTAGTTATCTTTTAAAGCACTTTAAAATGAGAAAATGATATATTTTTATGTTTATGTCCATGTCAAGCTTTGTTGGAGGGCTTTATCTGTTTTTGTAGATCTAAATTCCAACCTGGTATAATTTTCCTGCTGGCTGAAATTTTTCACTAAACTTTCTTAAAGCACAAATCTCAAAGTTGTGAATTCTGCCTCCACCCCCACCACCCCGCCTTCTCTTTTTGAAACAGCTTTTACTTGTAGTCATTTTTGAAAGATATTTTTGCTGAATATAGAATTCTCAGTTGATAGTTTTCTTTCAGTACTTTAAAATTGTCACTCCAAATTGTAACTCTTTTTCTGGTCTGCATAGTTTCTGACAATATGTACTGTAATTCTAATTTTGTTTCTTTGTGTCTTTTTTCCCCTCTGTATCTATTGTTAAAATTTTTTCTTAAGCTTTGGTTTCAGTACTTATAATATGTTTAAGTGTGTTTCTTTAGGTATTTATTGCTTTTAGCCTTCTATGAGCTTCTCAGATTTATTTTTCTACTTTTTGAAACTTTTTTGTGATTATTGCTTCAGTTTTTTTGTTTTTTACTCACCTCCTCTTCCAGGATTTCACTTATGTGTGTTAAATTTTATGAAATCATTGATCTCTTAGGTGATCTCAGATTTTCTTGTTAACTTTTTTCTTCTTTGAGTCTTAGTTAAGGTAATTTCTCTTGATCTATCTTCTAAGTTTATATAGTCTCTCCTTGGCTATGCCAATTCTATTGATGAGTCAACAGGAGTTATCTGTTACATTATTACTATCATCCCCCTTCTCTTTCTCCTCCTCATTATTTTTGTTTTTACTTGTTCTCATAGTGTCACTGCTTTGATGGAATGCCTCAGATGTTCATGCATCTTTTCACACTATTTCCACGAGAGCCTATTTAGCATATTAATTATGGTTATTGGAAATTCATTGTCGTATAGTTCCATCATCTGGGAGTCTCTTTCTGTAAATTACTTTGTTTGTTGACAGTGTGTTTCTTCTTTTTCTCCTTTTGTTTATGTCATTTGTAATTGACTGTTGCATATCCATGTAGAAAGTGGAGACAGAGATAAATAGACTCATTTCTTCTGCTAAACCATTAATGTTGGGGGTTGAATCAATGTAATCGAGAATGTGTGTTTGGAATTTGTTATTGATATTGTTTCCTTCACTGCCTAACTGGATTTGAATGCTTCAGTGTAGGGTGGGAGCTTCAATGAAGAAGGTTTTTTTCAGTGTTGCTGTTCCACTTTCAGTTTTCAGCCTTTCATGTGAATGTGCAGCATGAAGAGAGTCTCTGTGGTGCCACTTAACCCTTTGTAGCTGTTTCTGCCTATTTCCTGATGGTGGCCAGTGTGATGGTGGGGTACTAGAATTCCGTTTTCCTTGTCATCCCTTAGTCTTAAGTAGGTCTTGTTTCTTGTGTTTCAGAGTTGGGTTTTTTTCAGCAGTCCTCCTATTTCTCGTGCCAAACTCTGCCTCATACCTTCAGTGAGAATTCTCTGTCCTTCCTCCAGTGTTAGAAGATCTCTAATGTTGTTGTTGGGAGATCATAGGCCCTAGACTGCTTCTGGCTCCTCTCTTAGTGGTAGTTTTTTTATTCATTTAACTTTTCCCAACTTGAATTTTACCCCTAGGAAGACAGTTTGCTACTTCTCCCCAGTGGCTTAGGTTTTTTATTTTATTTTCAAGAAATTTGGGGGTGGGGGGGTAGAACTTTGTGCCTTTTTCGTAGCAGCTTCTACTCTCTTTATGGAGGTCTTTATGACAAAGGGAGGCTCTCTGCCTCCAGTTTTTCCTAAATGTGCCCATTGAACTTCTATAGAAAAATCCTGAATAGCTGCAACTGTCCTTTCTTTGACTACCAGAGTCTTAAACTCATACTGCCTAACACTAAGCCTTTAGGAATTCATTGACATTTTTTTGTTTATTAGTTTGGATGTGTAAGTTTTTTGTTTTTTTTAGTTTTTATTTTATTTTTTCAGTGTTCTAAGATTCATTGTTCATGTACCACACCCAGTGCTCCATGCAATACGTGCCCTCCTCAATACCCACCACCAGGCTCACCCAACCCTCCCATCCCTCTCCCCTCCAAAACCCTCAGTTTGTTTCTCAGAGTCCCCAGTCTCTCATGTTTCATCTTGCTCTCTGTTTTCTCCCAATTCACTCTTCCTTTTCTTCTCCCAACGTCCTCCATATTTTTCCTTATGCTCCACACATAAGTGAAACCATATGATAATTGACTCTCTCTGCTTGACTTATTTCACTCAACATGATCTCTTCCAGTCCCATCTATGTTGATACAAAAGTTGGGTATTCATCCTTTCTGATGGAGGCATAATATTCCATTGTATATATGGACCATATCTTCTTTATCAGTTCGTCTGTTAAAGGACATTTTGGCTCTTTCCACAGTTTGGCTATTGTGGCCATTACTGCTATGAACATTTGGGTACATGTGGCCCTTCTTTGCATTACATCAGTATCTTTGGTGTAAATACCCAGTAGTGCAATTGCAGGGTCATTGGGTAGCTCTATATTTTAAGCCAGTGGGAGCACCTGAGTGGCTCAGTCAGTTAAGCATCTTCCTTTGACTCAGGTCATGATCCCAGGATCATGGGGAGCTCCACATGGGGCTCCCTGCTCAGTGGGGAGCCTGCTTTTTCTCCTCCCTGCTTGTGCTCTCTCTCAAATAAATAACATCTTTAAAAAAACAAAAAACAAATAAACAAAAAACCATTTTAAGCTAGTGGTTCTCGCCTGCTTGTATGGTACCCAGAGCCTCCAGTGTTCTGCCACAAGAGAAGCAGCTTTCACACAACATCTCCTCCTGGAGGAGCCTGATTTCCTGGGATTTCAGTCTACTTTATTATCTAACTTTAGTTCTCTAATGACTTCAAGAAAAGTTAGGATTTTGTAATTTAACCATTTTTGGTGGGGGGATTATCGGATGAGTGACAAGCTTTCAGCTTTCTCCATCTTAAGTAGTAATGTTTTCTATGAAATTTTAAAATATTAGTTTGGTTAAATAATAGGTGTTTTTATGGACCACAAATTCCTTTAGCGATAATAATAAATGTTATTTAGTGAGTTCGTGAGAGATGCAAGGAATTCTGTTTTTGCATGCATAATTTTATTTAATATTCCCTCCAAAAAATATACAATTGTAGTTTAATATAATTGTCAGATAAGAATCTTGTGGCTCAGATATATGGAGTAATTTTCCCTTGGTTATATAGCAAATAGATGGATCTAGGTTAGTCCTAATACTCTATTATGAAATTCAATAATTGCCTGAAATATCCCAAACTAATAAATGATATTTAAAAGATATTGATTGATTCATGGTGAACATAAAGGACACACTCTTTTTTCTCTATTGGACTAAGAATCTAATTTATATGTAAGCTTCCCCATTATTTTGAAATGGTGTTGGATAGTAGGAGATATGAGTGCCAAAAAACATTAGAAATACATCTCAACAGCATATTTATTAAATGGAGCAGGATGTAATGGAAAGTCTTTTGACTAAGGAAATAAAGTATATTGTTAACTATTTTGAATACAATAAACATCATTGATACAGCAGAATATTATCAGGGCATCATTATTCCCTCTAATTATTTAACTACAGAGTTCAGCATTATCTTAGCACTTTGAATGGCATGGGGGATCTTTATTACTGTCATCATGTTCCATTGTGTTGACTTTTTCTTAAGTGGGTTAATGCACTAGTTATAAGAGCACTGGAGTTCCTACAGGTCTTTGTCCTCATGTGAACATACTATATTTTAACTTTGATGTTTTGTATCAATAGATCCATCGTTGGGATTGTGCTTAATTGACTAAAAGATTAGAGTTCTTCTTTCATGTGACAATAAGATTGTGTCACATCAACTGTACTTGAACATAAGTTTTCCTCTTAAAATGAAAAATACCACCCCAAAACAAGACTTCTCTTATGGTTGCACATTCTTTTGTTTCCCTTCTTTGTCACTATAATCATGATTCTTTCAATTATTGTGGTTAAAGTCTTGGTACACTCTTTCTAACCCTCCCCTTTTCACTTAAGCCACATACATGTGCCTGGAGAGGTGGTGTGATATAATGGCAAAAAGAATTGAGTTTCAAATTGCAACTACTTGGTTTCCTAGGAGCTGCTGGTATATTGCAGTGGAAGTCACAAAGTGCTGACCTTAATGTATTCTTTTTAAACACATGGGTCAAAGGGATGGAACAATATTCATTCTGTTAAATAATAAAAGAGAATTTTGCAGGGATTCAATGCTTAAAGAAGTAATAGACCGAATGTCTGCCCCACCTCCTGTGTTTAGTTTCAACAGCAGAACATTTCCATCATCTGTGAGATCCTTTTGTGGTGAAAGCCAATGGCATTGGGTGTGATATTAGTGACTCTAAATGCAAAGGAAGACAAGTCATTTGAGTCAAATATCACATAGTCATCCAGATAAATCAGGTGGATTCTTCAACATTCTATCTCCATCAGCATAGTCAATAAGTCTTAAAGTCCTTTCTGATCATTTTTGTCATCACAATCTTCAAAGACGATAATTTTCCCCATCACCCATTTTTTTTTTTTTTGGTGCTACCTTGCTACTTCTCCGTTAAGAGGTAGAATTTAAGTCCCTGTGCTTAATCTTGCCTGATTTCAGTGGCAGACTTATTAGTAATAAAGTGCAGTGAAAGTGAGGCTTACATGACTTGCAGGGCTGAGTTAAAGAGGGCTTTGCAGGTTCTGCCTTACTTTCTCCTAAATCTCCCTGTATCCACACCCCAACCCCCATCCCCTGAGGCTTTTTCTTAAAACAGGTCTGCCATTCTGAGAAATCCAAGCCACATGGAGAAACTGCTGGTGTTAGGTCCACTTTTTAAAAGTCCAGACTTTGAAGTATCGCCCTGGTGCCATATGTGAATGAAAAAACCTCTGGGTAATTCTTATTCCCAGCTATTTGCTTCATTCCCAGGCATTTGGGTCTTACCACCTGAGACTCCAGACATTAAGAATTATAGATGAGTCCTCTATGTAATGCCTTGTCCCAATTCTTAACCTACAGAATCTGTTATAAAGATAAAATGGTAGTTGTTCATATTCCACTAAATTTGTTTGTTGTTCAATAATAAATATCTGAGGGCGCCTGGGTGGCTCAGTCATTAAGCATCTGCCTTCAGTTCAGATCATGATTACAGGGTCCTGGGATCGAGCCCCACATCAGGCTAGCTGCTTGGTGGAGAAGCCTGCTTATCCTCCTCCCACTCCCCCTGCTTTTGTTCCCTCTCTCACTGTGTCTCTGTCAAATAAATAAATAAAAATCTTTAAAAAATAATATCTGTAATGGATTAAAAAAATAATAAATATCTGGAACAAAATCAAAGGACTGATCCTTACTAGTTTATCTTTCAAATTTTGTCTTATACAAGGTATAGAGTTTTCTCTTATTGGCTACTTTGACCCTAAGACCTGTGTATTTGAATAGATACAACTTCTAGTTGGCTTTAAATTATGTATCTTTCTTAGCAAAACAAAATGTACTAACAGTAGGAGTAAACACATGTTTAAGGCCAGAATATGTTGTCCTGATAGCTGCTTTTAGTGGCCTTTCACTTTTGATACATGCAAAACAACACTTTCTCTTCATCTCCAGAGAATGTGAGCAGGCTTCACAGAGAATGAAGTCAGAAGAAGCCCTATTACTATCAGGGTGAAATGAGGGGACAACTACCCAATGAGGGTTGATAGGAAGTTCCTCTGTATAAAGCACTCAGGAAAATCACTGTGTTATTTCTTCAAGGAAATGGTCAGAGAAGACTTGTGTTATGTTTCAGTATTTTTAGAGTCAACTTTCTAAAAATGTATCAGAGTATGAAGACTAGGCCATTAGGTTACAAAGCTTTATGTAGTTTATATGGAAGGTACTAAAAAGTATTTAAAAGTACTTTCTAAAAATAAGTACTTGTCCAAAATAATTTCACCATTACGTGATTTCTGACTTCTAAAGCCCAGGTAATTTCCATGTTTGTGAACCATTTTGATGTAATGCTCTTCAACATTTCTAACATAGTGGCACACAGAAAAATAGTACTCACGTGGCTCACTGTAATAAATCTACAAAGACAAGAAAGGAAGATATCTTAGGAGCCATATGAGATAAGATCTATATTCACAAGTAATTTTCCCAAGCGTCAGGGTATCTGGTTAATAAATCTGGTCTGTATTTATTTAGAAGCATGACTTTGGGCATTTTAAGTTACAAGAATATTGGAGAAGAGAGGTTATATGATTCTTCCTTTCAACTCAAAATTTGAATGATCTAAGATTTCCATTGATATAAGGCCAACATTTGTGTTTATTATAATGATGATATATGTACTCTATCCTGCACATTTTCTGTGGTTCTGTTTGTGGAGACAATAGATTATAGATTTTTGCATATAGCAGAGACATCACAGATCATCAAATAGAAAAATTAAATAATGCTTTCTTGACTGATACTCAGTAGGGGAGGAAAAAAGCAAAAACAAAAGCCAAGAACTAGGACCCATGTCAGAACCCATGACCCCTGATCTTTCCCTATATTAAAGAGTTTTTAGAGTATTGATTTTCCTAGTTCAAAAGAATAATATATTATCAAATAGTCCTCAAGAAGCATCATTTGGCATGGGAGTTAATGTCAACGTTTATGCTGCACTGATACGATCTTTGGTTAAACGTTCAAAGTGAAATGGTTGAGCATGGAGGTAATAAATCTGTTTCTGCTTTCCGAGTGGGCTTGCTTACAAGGAAATTGCAGGCCTTTAATTAGGGAAAGCATATGTAACTATTTGGCAGTTTTTAAATACCACATGTTCCTTTTGTAAAGCAATCTGCCCATACAAGCGTAGCTGTAGCTGCTACAATTGTTGTAGGCTAGAATTTATTAGAGCTGGGGACTTGTATTATCTCCCAAAAGTACTCTGAGGTTGCTAGTCAGACCTTGTAGAGAGCAGATATACCTCAAAATTTGGATGTACTTAAATTTCATTGTAAAATGAGTCTGGGTCTTAGGAGTAGAAGAATTCAAACTGCTAAATACGGTTAACTGTAACAGCCCAGGCTCTCTCAGGTCATCCTACAATTAACGTCTCTTTCTTGGCTTTGCAAATGCCAGACTGTTAAATTGTTTCTCTTGTGTTTACCACCCAGAAGCAGGATGGCCTCTCACCTTACCTCCAAAGTTTAGTGTGGTTGTTGAGGCTAATGACTGTACGTTAACCAAAGGAATATGAAAATATTATTACAGAATGAGAATTTCTGGGGAGACTGAGACAGGCTCCCAGTCAGGTTCAAAAATGAGCTGAGAGAGCCGGGAAACGAGACTGGCTTGTTATTTATTGTGGATAGGGGTCGAGCTGGCCTGGGGAGATCCTGCATGGAGGACAGGGCTCAGTTGACTTGAACTTCCCACCAGGGCCAAGGAGACAGCGTCTGGACTTTCTTATCAATTTGCCTAGATGTGGAGCAGAAGAAGAAGGGGAGCCAGTGGGACTTGAAAGCTGTCCGCAGTCAAACATCAAAAATGGAGCCAGATTATTCCAGTTGGATGCAGCCACCACTACCTTTAGTACTAGCTATTCTAACACAGCCAAAATAGATCACAGTCTTTTTTATAGGGCTCTAAAATAGAAAGGAATACCACCCTTAGACATGGGCAAGCTGAACCCTGCCCCAGCTCCATGCCTCAGGGGCCACTGTGCTTTGGAGTACCTTTTTCTGAGTCCTTTCTTATACCTTGGACTGGCCTGAACCAGCAGTGCTGTCCATGAAGGGCATCTCAGCCCAAGAGCAACATGAGCTCCATTTCTGTTTTATACCTTAGGATGCTCTTCAACCCTTTACTCCAATTCCTAAGATGATCAGAAGTCCAAGGAGCTCTTGAACTTGGTCCAGTCCATAATATTCTTTTCCTAGAATCACAGAAGATTAGGCCACTAGAATGGGGCAGACACTCTGGTAGGCAGTGATGTGACTCTTACTCACTGGCTCTTACTTGGACCCAGGGAAGACTCAGGCCTCTGGGCTAGTGGCTATCTATTCATCATCTGAGCCTTTAGCTCTGCCCATAGGCTAGACTTGCCATCTGTGATCTCATCAGAGCTGCCTTAGGTCTACAGCGCCAGACGATAACAGCAGGTGTCCTTTACTCTCTGCTGCTGACACCTAGGGAAACTGCCTCGCCCCACTGCTGGCTCCATTCCACATGTAAAGTCATCCTGTTCAGGTGGCTTTATTGATCTCCTTTGAGGACTTCTGAAGCCATAGCTCTTTGGTGATAATGGACCCTTCTTGTAATCAGTCCAAGTGGTGACACTTTGCTCTCCCAGGTGGATCATAAGCCTCACCATACGCAGATGAGGAACAGCTATTTCTTCTGTGAATGGGGTCACTTGTCTCCCCTCTTGTCTCCTTTTCCCTCTGGAGGCAGTGTGTAAAAGGCAAAGGTGTAAAAAACACTGAAAAAGATCATAATCTAGGAATGTAGTGATTATGGCTAAAGGGTTTAAGAGAAGGCAGGGTTAGAATATATGTTCTTTTGCTTCTTTGCTATAAAATTCTAAATGGCAAATTTAACATAACCAGAAAATATCATTCATATTCTCCTACGTACTCTCGGTAAGATTTACATTTGTGATTATTATCAATAGTACCAGCCTTTGAAAGAGTCATGGAAAGGTGGTATGATGAAATGAAGCAACCTCATAAATAGTGACATTACCAGGATTAGCTAAATGGTATTAGAGATGCCTGCAGAGGCAAGATAATCTATTTGTTTCAGTACAGTTTGCCAGAGCCATAGCTTCATGAGTTAATAACATTGCTTTCTTTTTTTCATGCTGGGAGAGATGAAATTAGTTGGGAATAGCACATTTGACAATAAAGAAAATGAAGAAATGGTTTCTGCACCTGAGCAGAAAGAGATGGTATTTATACACCAGGAAGAATCTTGATGTGCACTGACTAGACAATAAACAAATACATAAGTGCTACTTCTTTATGTATTCTTCTAGAATAAATCACTCTGTCTCACAAAGACCTACTAGGACTCTGTAAATAAGTTTGCCTGGGACCCGATATACCTTAGGATTAAACCTAGAGAGCAGCCTCTAGCAAGAAAATATGCCTTATGTATTACTAGGCATATACTGTTAACACAAAAAAGGTTCAGGGCAGAAAATAGATGTTATCTATTGCTATGCAGTAAATACTTAAAGTGAGAAGTGAACGGAATATAAATAAGGCAGAAACCTGTGTCTCCCTTCATTGGCAGTACATTGAAGCCCTCTGTGAAATGGACATTGGATAAAAGTAAGAAGAATGCTTATACTCATGTGTATAGGTAAAAAAGCATCAAAAATAATGCATAACAAATGTATGCAGATGTTGCAGGGTACCCATTTTTCAAGGTTCATGCTGAGAGAAAATGAGAATATGCAAGATTTATCTTTTATTTAACCCCTCTCAGGGTAATAGATGCATAATATCCTTGAAAAATAATTCTGCATTTTTCAGCTAGGGTATTTTATTTATTTTTAATTAACATAAAATGTATTATTTTCTTCAGGGGTACAGGTCTGTGATTCATCCGTCTTGCACAATTCACAGCACTGACCATAGCACATACCCTCCCCAATGTCCATCACCTGGCCACCCCATCCCTACCACTCCCCTCCCTCCAGCAACCCTCAGTTTCCTGAGATTAAGAGTCCCTTACAGTTTGTCTCTTTTTCTGGTTTAGTGTTCAGTAATTCATCAGTTGCATGTAACACCCAGTGCTCATCACATCACATGCCCTTCTTAATGCCCATCTCCTTTCCCCCCCACCCACCTCCTCTTCTGCAGCCCTCAGCATATTTCCCAGAGTCAAGAATCTCTCATGGTTTGTCTCCCTCTCTGATTTTTTTCCCCACTCAGTTTTCCCTCCCTTCCACTATTGATCGACTATTCCTTATATTCCACAGATGAATGAAACCGTTTGATAATTGTCTTTCTCCAGTTGACTTATTTCTCTTAGTCACTTATTTCACTCTCCAGTTCCATCCATGTCTATGTAAATAGTAGCTACTCATCCTTTCTGATGGCTGAGTAATATTCCATTGTATATATAAACCACATCTTTATCCGTTCATCTGTTGAAGGACGTCTTGGCTCCTTCCATAGTTGGGCTATTGTGGACATCAAATCTAAAAAAAATAAAAATAAAAAGCATGCATCAAAGGCTTTATACTACTGGAAAGATTCTCTCTCTCTCTCTCTCTCTCTCTTTTTTTTAAAGATTTATTTATTTTAGAAGTGAGCAAGTGCAGGTAGGTCGGGGTGAGGAGGGGCAAAGGGAAAGGGATAGAGGGAATCCCAAGCAGACTCTTCACTAAGTGCAGAACCTGATGCAGGGCCCAATCTCATGACCCTGAGATCACGACCTCAGCTGAAATCAAGTGTTGGGAACTCAACCAGCTGAGCCACCCAGGCGCCCCCTGGAAAGATTCTTTTGTTGCTCTGTTGGAGCATATAATGGATTAACCAATAAAAAAACAAACAAACCTGAGATGCAGATTGCTTTTTTTTTTTTTTCTTTCTCTTTCTGGGATGCAGAGTTCTTACCCATTAAACATTTCTTTCTACTTTAGAAAAATTATGAAAAAAATTATCAGTAGTTTTGAAAGTTTCATAACAGTTCAGAGATCTGAGAAACACACTTAAAAAATAACTGTTAAGCAGTGATTCAAGGATATCCAGATTCTGGGATTTCTGTTGTCAGAAGCCTTTTCCAAGAAATTACTCAGGTTACAAAGAATCACTAGAAATGGCTCAGATTCACTGTTGGTGTTTTCCTTTTAAATTTTCCTTCATTAGAGCAAATTAGGCCCAATATGTGTCTTACGACAGAATGCTGATAAGATTTTTTTAAATATACATATTCTTGGGACAATTAGAGCACTGGGTGAAGCAATATTCAAATGAGTGAAATAAATTCAACACCTCTCATTATTTTGTCTGATTTCAGCTTTGCATGTTGAATGCAAACATTCAACATGGGGAGAGAGACAAACCATAAGAGACTCCTAGACTCACGAAACGAACCAAGGGTGGCTGGGAGGCAAGGGGGTAGGGATAGGGTGGCTGGGTTGTGGACATTGGGGAGGGTGTGTGCTATGGTAAGTGCTGTGAAATGTGTAAGCCTGACGATTCATGTTGAACATCAGAGATAGAATATCAATGACAGAGCCGAGTTCAAGATTCTTTAGCCAAGTCGTGTGACAGCACTAATCACCTCTATCTTATCAATGAGTGCATAATGAGAGACAGGTCCATCAATTTTCAGGTTGTTTGTTGTCCTTTTCCATGGACTCCCAGAAGTGGGTAGGTCCACACAGGCTCTACCACACAGATCCCGGTATAGCTGTTCACATGCCCCTGAAGAGGCCCAGTGATGTTTTGTTACCTCTGTCTGCAGATAGTGTTCTCTTTGAAGTATATATGAAAGACTCACATATAAATTGGTCCACATGATTTTAATTTTAAAAAATGGAAGACATAAGTGAAATAACAGACTGACACAAATATAATGTTTGCATTATTTTACCTTTGAATTTGAATTTTATTAAAAGCACAAAGGATAAGGGGACAAGAGATTATTAAAGGTATGCATGGCTAAAAGGAAGAAGTTCTAGGTAAAGAAATGTAAATGGAAAGAGTTAGAAAAATTGTTTCATGACAGCCACACACACATGCACAAAACGTAAACATTTAAGGTTTTAACCTTTGTTCAAGTTTATTTAACAACACTTAAAAGTACATGAAATTATTTTGACTGCATAAGATGCAAAATAAGGAAAGCATTGTAAAAATAGAGCTACCCTACGACCTAGCAATTGCACTATTGGGTATTTACCCTAAAGATACAAACGTTGTGATCCGAAGGGGCACGTGAACCCCAATGTTTATAGCAGCAATGTCCACAATAGCCAAACTATGGAAAGAACCTAGATGTCCACCAACAGATGAATGGATAAAGAAGATGTGGTGTATATATACAATGGAATACTATGCAGCCACCAAGAGAAATCTGGCCATTTGCAATGACATGGATGGAACTAGAGGGTATTATGCTAAGCGAAATAAGTCAGTCAGAGAAAGACAAGTATCACATGATCTCTCTGATATGAAGAATTTGAGAAGCAAGGCGGGAGTTTGTGGGGGAGGTAGGGGAGAGAAATGAAACAGGAGGGGATGGGGAGGGAGACAAACCATAAGAGACTCCTAGACTCACGAAACGAACTAAGGGTGGCTGGGGGCGGGGGGGTGGGTAGGGATAGGGTGGCTGGGTTGTGGACACTGGGGAGGGTATGTGCTATGGTAAGTGCTGTGAAATGTGTAAGCCTGACGATTCACAGACATGTACCCTGGGGCAAATAATACATTATATGTTAATTTAAAAAAAAGCATTGTAGATTAATGGTATGTGATTCATTTCCATGAATTTTGAATAACGCACTCTAAATCTGCCTGCATAACTTAATAAATACGTGTTAAATTTCCATTTGCACTGATAATAGTAAAGGTGGCTGCCAGTTCATGAGCATATTCTAGGTAATTTCCCGAATGATACATTTCTAATTACAACACATTGTTAAATCATGTAGTGCTTGGTCCCATGGCACTCCTGCTCTGCTGGTGGCTTCAGCTTGAATTACTTCATTTGCAAATGTAAAGCGACTGTTTTATTAATTGAAACTGCTTCTGTGGTAAGCTAAGAGAAAAGCTACACTGATTCATAAAAGAAATGCTATTGCATGACAAAATATTTTGACAATGAAGAACAGAAGAGTAAAGGTATAACATGAAAAATCTTCACTCTGGTAGCCTGTCTTGTAGTTACTTTATCAAAGTAATATTGAGAACTAATACAAATTCTTTTAGGAGGTTTATTCATTTTTAATACTTAACGGGTACATCAACAGAAGATATTTTTTCACTATTATATGCAGAATACTGGAGATTTTAGGGAAGAATTAGAAAAATTGTTACTTTTTCTACTTTCTAGCTTCTCAGGATTAAAATAATTCTCTTCCTTTGTTTTTTGTTCTTTCACTTTATATATCAGCATATGTAGTCAGCCCGTGGGAGAGTGGCATTTTTAGGGCTGAGAGAGATCACTTTGTTACCATCAGTGACTGACCGTAAGCAACTCAGATTTCTTGGGCTTATTGTCCTTTTGATGTACCATTTTTCTGTTAACAAACCTGCATTAATGATACCAATGTAAAATGAGAAATCCCAATACATTTCATGATTCAACATTATGTCCATTGCCTCAGGAGACAAGTTGCTACAGCCAATGTCAAGGAGGTTACTGCCTGTGTTCTTTTATAGGATTTTGATGGCTTCCTGTCTCATATTTAGGTCTCTCATCCATTTTGAATATATTTTTGTGTATCATGTAAGAAAGTGGTCCAATTTCACTCTTGTGCATGTTGCTGTCCAGTTTTCCCAACACCATTTTTTAAACAGACTTTTTTCCACTGGATATTCTTTCCTTTTTTGTCAAAGGTTAGTTGACCATATAGTTTTGGGTTCATATCTGGGTTTTCTCTTCTGTTCCATTGATCTGTGTGTCTGTTTTTGTGGTACCATACTGTCTTGATCACTACAGCTTTGTCAGATAACTTGAAGTCTGGAATTGTGATGCCTCCCACTTTGCTTTTCTTTTTCAAGATTGCTTTGGCTATTTAGGGTCCTTTCTGGTTCCATACAAATTTTAGGATCATTCTAGTTCTATGAAAAATGCTGGTGGTATTTTGATAGAGATTGCATTAAGAGTATAGATTTCTTTGGCTAATATACACATTTTAACAATGTTTGTTCTTCCAATCCATAAGCATGGTATGTTTGTTCAATTTCTTTGTGTCATCTTTAATTTCTTTCATAAGTGTTTTATACTTCTTCAGAGTATGGATACTTTACCTCTTTGGTTAGGTTTATTCCTAGGTATCTTACGGGTTTTGGTGTCATTATAAATGCCACTGATTGCTTTATTTCTCTTTCTGTCGCTCATTATTGGTATATGGAAATGCAGTAGATTTCTTTACATTGATTTTGTATCCTGTAACTGTTCTGAATCCATGTAGTAGTTCTAGCAATTTTTTGGTGGAATATTTTGGGTTTTCTATATAGAGTATCATGTCTTCTATAAATGGTGAAAGTTGAACTTCTTCTTTGTCCATTTGGATGCCTTTTATTTCCTTTTGTTGTCTGATTGCTGAGGCTAGGACTTCCAGTATTGTATTAAATAACAGTTGTTGGGGCACCTGGGTGGCTCAGCGGGTTAAGCCTCTGCCTTCGGTTCAGGTCATGGTCTCAGGGTCCTGGGATCAGGCTCTCTGCTCAGCAGGGAGCCTGCTTCCCCTTCTCTCTCTGCCTGCTTGTGATCTCTCTCCCTCTGTCAAATAAATAAAATCTTAAAATAAATAAATAAATAAATAACAGTTGTAAGAGTGGATAACCTTGACTTGTTCCTGACCATAGAGGCCATAGAGACATAGAGGAAAAGCTCTCAGTTTTTGTTCCTTGAGGATTATATTAGCTTCTGGGTTTTTGTATATGGCCTTTAATATGTTGAGGTATGTTCCCTCTAAATCTACTTTGTGTAGAGTTTTTATCATGAATGGATTTTGTACTTTGTCAGATGTTTTCTCTGCTTCTTTTGAGAGGACCATATGGTTCTTATCCTTTATTTTATTAATGTGGTGCATCACATTGATTTGCAAATATTGAATCATCCCTACAGCCTACTTGATAGTGGTGAATAATTCTTTTAATGTCCTGTTGGATTTGATTTGCTAGTATTTTGTTGAGAATTTTTTTCTCATCCATGTTTATCAGGGATATTGGCCTGTAATTCTCCTTTTTAGTGGGGTCTTCATCTGATTTTGGAATAAAGGTAATGCTGACTTCAGAAAAGAAGTTTGGAAGTTTTCCTTCAATCTCTATTTTTGGAATAATTTGAGAAGAATAGATGTTAACTCTTCTTTAAGGTGTGGTAGAGTTCCCCTGGAAAGCCATATGACCCCGGACTTTTGTTTTTTGGACGATTTTTTCTTACTGCTTCAGTTTCTTTGCTGGTCATTGGTCTGTTCAAGTTTTCTATTTCTTTGTCTTTCAGTTTGGGTGGTTTGTATGTTTCTGGGAGTTTATCCATTTCTTCCAGGGAAGCAAAAGCAAAAATAAGCTATTAGGTCTTTATCAAGATAAAAAGGTTCTACACAGCAAAGGAAACAGTCAACAAAACTAAAAGGCAAACTTTGGAATGTGAGAAGATATTTGCAAATGATGTATCTGATAAAGGGCTAACATCCAAAGTATATGAAGAACTTATAAAACTCAACACCCAAAAACCAAATAACCCAGTTAAAAATGGGCAGAAGACATGAATAGACATTTTTCCGAGGAAGATATACAGATGGCTAACATACACATGAAAAGATGCTCAACATCACTCATTGTCAGGGAAATACAAATCTGATAAAAGCTTAGTATACAAAATATATAAAGAACTGATACAACTCAATAATCAAAAACAAATAATCCAATTAAAAATAGGCAGAAGACATGAATTGACATTTCTCCAAAGGCGGCCTACAGATTGCCAACAGACATTAAAATGATGCTCTGCATCACTCATCATTAGGGAAATGAAAATCAAAACTACAGTGAGATATTACTTCATACCTTTCAGAATGGCCAAAACTAACAACATAGGAAACAGCCGGGGTTGACAAGGATGTGGAGAAAGGGGAACCCTCTTGCACTGTTGGTGGGAATGCAAACTGGTGCAACCATTCTGGAAGACAGTATGGCCATTCTTCAAAAATTTAAAAATAGAACTATGACCCAGAAATTACACTACTAGGTATTTATCCAAAGGATACAAAAATATTGATTTGAAGGGATACGTGCACCCTGATGCATATAGCAGAATTATCTACAATAGCCAAATTATGGAAAGAGCCCAAGAGTCCATTGACTGATGAATGGATAAAGAAGTTGTGAGATTATGCGCGCGCGCACACACACACACACGTGTATATGTATATTTACTTTGGAATATATATATAATGGGATATTATATATATAATATAATATATATTATATTATATATATAATGGATAAAAAAGAATGAAATCTTGCCATTTTCAATGACTTGGATAAAGCTAGAGAGTGTTATGCTAAGTAAAATAGGTCAGTTAGAGAATAACAAATACCATATGATCTCACTCATATTGATTACTTTCTACATAGAACTTCTATTTACCTGTTCCAGCTCTAGCACTTATTAACAGTAGTATGACTTCAGAAAAGGTACTGAACCTTTCTATGCTGTAATTTCTCATCTGTAAGATGGGGATAATATTTATTACATCTTAGAGTTGTGTGGCTTAAGTGCGAAATAATACAGGTAATCAATAAAGTATATATTCAATAAATCTGAGCTTCTGTTTCATGCATTGAATAAGAGTGAAATTCAGTTATTACTTTAAAAGTACATTGGTGTGTGAAACTGGCAGAAAAACATGTTTCATAAAATATATTTATACTTGTATAATTATTGTTTATATTTTAGGACTCTAAGCTAAGCATGTGGAGGCAGTTTTTTATGTTTATTTAAAGTTTTTATTTGCCTTAGAAGGTACAGGATTTCATTGGCATAAGAGTTCCAATTTATATGATACAAACATATTTTGGGGGGGGGAGTTTTTAAATACCACTTGTTAAAGGTGGTTTTAAGTAACAGTACTGTCCACAAAGAAGGCAAAGTGGAGACGAGAGGTTGGGAGAGAAAAGATGTTAAGTCCCTAGTTTTAGTCTTTCCCTGCTATACCCATCTCTTCTGGATTATATGAACTAGTAATTCCCCTTTTTCTCTGAGGAATTTGAATTGCTTCCTGTAACTTGTAACCAAAGGAGTGATGACTAATAGAATGAATACATAACAAACAGCATAGGGTGGTCTTTTGGCCTCAGGCTTTTAGGAAACCTAGCTGATCCTGTGGGCTTTGGGTACTTTCTTGGAGACAAGGGTGGTCATTTTACTGCATTTCTATATGCTCCTGACTTTACAAAAGCAATAAATCAGTTCTACTCTTCACTAACATTCTGTTTCCCACATTTGCTCTTAAAATTATGTATCTGATGTGTCAATCATAAATGGTTTAGTAATAAGGACACTTTAAAACTCCACTTGCTGTCTCTTTCATCATCTTTTTTTCTCCCTCCCTTCCTCCTGCCAATCATAAATCTACCTCTATCTATTTATAGAAAAAGAGCCTAAAATAAAGTAACCTGAATATAAATTTCATGGAGAAAATTGAGCGCCTAAAAGCAGTACATTTTTAGCGAAAGTATATATAGTGGAGTGTGCTGAAAATTTTTTTCTCTGAAAGATACTGATAAATAGGTATGCAGAAAAAGTAAAGTAACTACTTTTGACTCATGGCTTTGGTGGTCAAACGGACTACAAGTGTCAAAGCCAACATGTAACCAGGTTGTAGATTTTTAAAAAGATGGGGAATAGGACTTGTATATTGTAATTCTTAAGATATAACCACAGGAAAGAGTGATTATATTTTAAAGTCCCTGCATACAACATAGTAAATTCATCTACTGCAAGGAGACCATCATGTGATTTAGAATACTGAATTTGCTGAGGAACTAATTTTCTATTTTTTTCCATATGATATTTGGATAGGACTAGACTCATGGCGAAACTAAACATTACAGAGATGAACTTACCCTCTAAATATCAGAGTCAAGTGCTTTCCTTCATAGTGTAAATTTGTTCCAGCGATTAAACCCAGTTAAAAGTCTTAAGAGGTGCTTGGGTGGCTCAGTTGGTTAAGCCTCTGACTCTTGATTTTGGTTTAGGTCATGATCTCAGGGTTGTAAGGTCAAGCCCCTCATCAAGCTCCGCACTGGGTATGAAGCCTCTTAAGATTCTCTCTCTCTCTCTCTCTTCTCCTCCCTACCTCTGTCTGTCTGTCTGTCTGTCTCAACCCATCATTCAGTGTCTTAAGGGGAAAAGGGTTTGGGAAAGATAGACCTACAGTGTTGCTGGTTTTAGAGAAAAGATTGAAAAGAGGAAACACAATAATTTGAAACTATTTTGAAGGGGATATGGAGTAAGGTAGGAACAGATAACCCTTAAACCGTTACCAGGAATTGAAGACATGGGGAAAGGAAGGCAAGAGGCATACTACTATCTCCATACTGTATCAATTTCTTTTTTTTTTATTTTTTTATTTTTATGTCAGAGAGAGAGCCCAAGCAGGCAGAGAGGCAGAAGCAGAGAGAGAAGCAGGCTCCCCGCTGAGCAAGGAGCCTGATGCGGGACTTGATCCCTGGACCCTGGGATCATGACCTGAGCTGAAGGCAGTGGCTTAACCAACTGAGCCACCCAGGCGTCCCCATACTGTATCAATTTCTATACAGCTTATAAAAACAGAAATGCAGAAAAAGAAGACTTTAGCATTTAAAATTATGGTGCTTAGGAGAAGAAAAAAAGCAGAGAGGAAGAAGTAATGAATAAAGCCCAATTTTCTTCCAAGAGTTCTGATGTTATTTGTGGAGACCCAGTTTGATTGCCTCTGGAGCAACAGCAAGCCCATGGGTTACATGAGGCTGCAGATGTACTATCTGAAAGGTCACTTGAATACAACCCAAGTGACCACATGAATGAGGACCGATTGAGCTTTATGGGATGTGATTGGGTACATTGTTAACACTTCTACAATTTCCCATACCCTTCCAGACAGAGCATATATTTCTGGATTCAGGGAGCAGTAGATAAGGACTACCACAGTGCCCATACTAGTGAGGAGTGGCATACATTTTCTGAGCTCTCACATGTCTCAGATCAACACTCATGTGTCATGAGTCTGTGAACCAGAATTTCTTCTTCTTAATAAAGAAGAATGCACAATATGGAAAATTATGTATTAGTCTACATAAGGGCACAAGTCATAGCCCTGTGGGAGCAGTACTCCTCTGAAACTTCTTTTTTTTTTTTTTTTTTTTTAGTACAGTTCAGTCTTGGCTATTGTCTCAGATTATGCACGTAAGTAGGTAAGGTAGAGAGTATTTTGGTAGACTGGATTCTTGGCTTTATGTAAATACAATTTGCAGTTTGATATCCTTCAGCCTATCTCTTATTAATAATGAAGTTATTCTTTCAGAAGGAATAATTTGACTATCATATTTCATAATCTGAATATAGAGTCTATTAGCTGGCAAGTAGCTTCACATGTATTCTTGACCTTTGTCCTTTTACCTAATAATTCACTGAATACAAAGTAGTGAATATATTGCGGATCATACCCTATAAGATTTAATGGCTCAATTATACTCATGTTGCTTACGACACTCTTTAATGGTACTTTGGCACTGGGTCATCTCACTAAGACAGCAGAGAGTATGTGCCTGACTGACAATTTCTTGCCAGGGGACAACCAGGGCAGTTTGTTTTGATAAATGCTTAAGTTTTACCCACCCTATGCAAAGTATAATGCTTGGTCATGTGGGAAACACAGAGGCAAAGGATGTATCTTTAAGAAGTTTCTGTGGTTCTAAGGAGTGTCCATGGTACTAAGGAGTTTCTGTGGTACTATGAGTCAGGGTGAGGTGTTGGTCTGGGTAAATCAGAAGAGGAACCTAGCAGCAAGTTGAGGTATATGGGAAGGGAGAATGCTGATCTGAGGTGAGGGGCCAAGAACTAGTTCCAAGAAAATGATAACTCTTGTTTTTACTTTGTGCCCGGCACTATTCAAAGCACTCCACTATGTCAATATAATAATATATATTAATATTTATATCATATACAATAATTTATACTAATCTACTTTATAGTAATCCAGTGAGTCAGACATTGCTATTATTCTCATTTTGCAGATGTTGAAAGCTAGACAGAGACGTTAGTCTGCTTGCCTATGACCTGTAACCTGTGACATGAAGAGAACAGATTTCAAATCCTGGCAGTATGGTTCCAGAAACCAAGTGCTAAATCACTAAACTACAGTTGTATAAAGACTCTGACTTGAATAGCTGATTGATCCGTGATAAACACGATTAATTAACTAGTCCATAGATACCAATGTCTTAAAGGAATTTCAGGAAGCCATCTTGCTTCCCAAAATGCCAGTATGGATTGCAAATTAATTGCCATTTTATTTAGTTTTATAAATGCTTTTAAAAGCTGTATTCACCTCATTGCAGGAAAATTTGGGAAACCATAGATTTGATTTGATTTGATTATTTTATTTTTTAAAGATTTTACTTATTTATTAGAGAGAGAGATCACAAGTAGGCAGAGAGGCAGGGGGAAGCAGGCTCTCCACTGAGCAGAGAGCCCGATGCAGGGCTAGATCCAAGGACCTTGACATCATGACCTGAGCCGAAGGCAGAGGCTTTAACCCACTGAGCCACCCAGGTGCCCCAAACCATGGATTTTAAAGTAGGGAATCATTATCCTGTTTTATTAATATTTTTAAAGATACTTAAGAGATATTTTTTATATTTAAATACATTTTTATATTTTAGTAAAATATATTTAACAAAATATAACAGATATGTTTAATTATATATTTTTAAAATATATTTTTGAGAAGTCTAC
>CM053609.1:89706159-89732631 GCA_028646535.1 Procyon lotor | reverse complement strand
GGTCCATCTGGTCCAATGTGTCATTCAAAGCTTTTGTTTCTTTATTAATTTTCTGTTTAGATGATCTGTCTGTTACTAAGAGTGGTGTGTTAAGATCTCCTACAGTTAATGTATTCCTATTAATATGACTCTTTATTTTGATTAACAGTTGGTTTATGTAGTTGGATGCTCCTATATTGGGGGCATAAATGTTTATAATTATTAGATCTTCTTGGAGAATAGACCCTTTAAAAATGATGTAGTGTCCTTCTGTATTTCTGACTACAGTCTTTAGCTGAAAATCTAATTTATCTGATAGGAGAATTGCTACCCCAGCTTTCTTTTGAGGCCCATTGGCATGAAAGATGGTTCTCCATCCTTTCACTTTCAGTCTGGATGTATCTTTTGGTTCCCAATGTGTCTCTTGTAGACAGCATATGGATGGTTCCTGCCGTTTTATCCATTCTGCAACCCTGTGCCATTTTATGGGAGTGTTTAGACTGGTCACATTGAGAGTGATTATTGAAAGATACGTGTTTATTGTCATCATATTACCTGTGTAGTTCTTGTTTCTATAGATTGTAAATTTCTATTCTAAGTCACTCATAAGATCTTTCTACTTTTATAGAACCCCCTTTAATATTTCCTGGAGTGCCGGCTTGGTGGTCACATACTATTTTAATCCTTGCCGGTTTGGAAGCTCTTTATCTCTCCATCCATTTTGAATGTTAGCCTTGCTGGGTAAAGTATTCTTGGCTGCATGTTCTTCTCATTTAGTGCCCTGAATACATCATGCCAGCCCTTTCTGGCTTGCCAGGTTTCTGTGGACAGGTCTGACATTATTCTAATGGGTCTTCCTCCGTATTTAAGGAATCTCCTCCCTCTAGCTGCCCTCAGGACCTCTTGTCTAAAGTTATAATTTGCAAATTTCTCTATGATGTGTCTCGCTGATTTTCTAGACTTGTTGATCTTGACAGGTGTCCTTTCTGCTTCTAGGACATAAGCACTTGTTCCACTCCCCAGATTGGGGAAATTTTCATTCAGAATTTGGTCAGCTATATCTTCTAGTCTTCTTTCTCTACAGAAAATCCCAGAGGTTTCTGGGATTCCAATAATTCTGACATTGGAGCGTTTCTTGGTGTCATTTATTTCTCTAAGGCTCTTCTTATGATTCCTGAGCAGTTTGCTCCAGCTCTCCTCCTGACCTTTCTTCTCTACCATTTTATCCTCTAGATCACTATTTCTATCCTCTGTCTCCATAACTCTAGCTGCTGGACTATTTAGATTGGATTGGCTCTCATTGATAGCACTTCTTACATCAGGTATACTGGTTCTCATTTCTGCCCTTAGGGATTCTATGTTGTTATTAATGTTTTTCTCCATTCTAGCCATTGCCTGGGTAATTGTCAGCCTGAATGAGGATTAGCTTTTCGAGGTCTGGAGTAACAGTAAGACTGTTTATAACCTTATCTTTGGAGAATAGGAAGATCCTAGTATGGGATTTCTGGAGAGTAAGTTCCCTGTTATTTATGAAAAGATCATCCTATCTTTTCTACATTTAGGAAAAGTAATAAAGTTGCAATAGTTATTACTTCTTGGTTCAAATCCCGTCTTTGCTCTTTACTGATTGAGTAACTTGGTTACTCAAAAAAAAAAAAGGTAAGTTTTTACCTTTCTAGCCTTTAGTTTCTTTATCCGTAAAATTGAGGTAATATTATCACTCAAAAATCACTGTGACCATTAAATAACTTGAAAAATTTGGAGAGAGTTGCTTAACCAAAGTCAACAAATGGTGATGACATGATAATGACAGTTCCTTTCTCCTCAGTAACTACATTTCTTGTGATGAGAGTATAATATTTCAGAGTTGAGGAATTGCCATATAAAACTTTGTTCTGCTATAGAGTGTGAACTATGGCTAAAATATAAGATTTATGATGCTTATTTCTCCATTCTTGGACCAACCACCTTGGTCTTTTTTCCCCAGACAGTACTTATTTCATTCAGTTATTGTCCCACATCTGTCCTGCTTGACTTCATTAGAGAATTTAAGGTATTAACATTTCTGGTCAGCTATACCACAGATATAATGAGGTATGCTTGCCACTTTTAATTAAGGCATCATTTGGCAATCAGGAGTTCTTGAGATAATGAAATATGAACTAAATCTTATAGTAAGAATTTGGGATGTTTCAAAGTTTAGTGGTAAGAATGTTAGGATTGTTTGTTCCTGGCAATAATAATAAAATTGACTTAAACCAAAAGAAATATACTTCTAGAATATTAGGTGGCTCACAAGATCACTAGGAATCAGGCAGAAATAAAAGGAGATGGACAGCAGTCACAACCCCTACCAAGGCTGCACCAGAAAACCAGTCCAATGAGTCCACTGCTGTCCTCACAAAGATCACTGGTTGCTATCCCTTGTACTACTATCGCTAAAGGTCACTGAAGCCGTTGCTTATATTGCTGCCCCAGGCTTTGGCTTGCTCTACTTAGCCAGTACAACAGAAAATATTTCTCTTATTGCTCTTTCTCCGAGCTAATAATTCTTTATTTAAAATCCTATCAGTGTACTCTGAAAACTATTAAGACTTTATTTTTTTTTAAGATTTTTTTTTTTTTTTACAGAGAGAGAGAGAGAGAGAGATCCCAAGTAGTCAGAGAGGCAGGCAGAGAGAGAAGGAGAAGCAGGCTCCCTGCTAAGCCGAGAGCCCAATGTGGGGCTCAATCCCAGGACCCTGAGATCATGACCTGAGCTGAAGGCAGAGTCTTTAACCCACTTAGCTACCCAGGTGCCCCAAGACTTTATTTTTTTTAAGACTTTATTTATTTATTTGATAGAGCAAGATCCCAAGTAGGCAGGCGGGGGGGAGAAGCAGGCTCCCTGCTGAGCAGAAAGCCCAATGTGGGGCTTGTTCCCGGACCCTGGGATTATGATCTGAGCTGAAGGCAGAGGCTTTAACCCACTGAGCCACCCAGGAACCCCATAAACTATAAGACTTTAATGAAAGAAATTGAGGAAGGCACAAATAAATGGAAAGCTATGCTGTATTCATGGATCAGTATGGATCCATAACTCCATGGATCATGGAATTAATGTTTTTAAAGGGCCTATAACTACCCAAATAATTTTTTACAGAAGTAGAACAAAGAATCCTAAAATTCATATTAAACCACAAAAGACTGAATGGTGACAGCAGTTCTTAAAAGAACAAAGCTAGAGAACAAAGACCAAAGTTTTCTAGAAGAACATTACACTTCCTGTTTTCACATGTATTACAAAGCTGTATTAATCAAAACAGTGTGGTGTTGGCTTAAAAATACACAGAGCCCAATGGAGCAGAATTGAGAGCCCAGAAATAAGCACTCACATACAATTTACTGCTGTTGGACAAAACAACAATATGCAATAGGGAAAGCATAGTTTTCCAATAAATGATGCTGAGAAAACTAGATATCCACATTGCAGAAGAATGAAATTGGATCCCTATCTTACACTACTCACAAACATTAACTGTAAGTGGATTAAAAATTTAAACATAAAACCTGAAAGCACAAAATTTCTGGAAGAAAACAGGGACAAAAATCTCCTTGACATCAGTCTTAGAAATGATTTTTTTTTTTTTTTTTTTAGTATTTGACATCAAAATAACAAGCAACAAAAGTAAAAACTAAGTGGAACTGTTTCAAATTTAAAAAAAAATCTGCATGGTAAAAAAAAAAAAAAACAGTCAACAAAATGGAAAGGTAGTCTACAGAATGGAAGAAAATATTTCCAAGCCATTTGTCTGATAAGAGGTTGATGTCCAAAACCTGTAAGGGGCTAATGTAACTCAGTGTGGAAAAAAAAAATTGCCATTCGCAAGAATGTGGATGAAAGTAGAAGGTATTATGCTAAGTGAGATAAGTCAGTTAGAGAAAGACAGTTAACATATGATCTCACAGATATGCAGAGTTTAAGAAACAATGCAGAGATTGTAGGGGGAGAGAGGGAAAAATGAAAGAAGATAGAGGGAGACAAACTGTAAGAGACTTAATCAGGGAAAACAAACTGAGAGTTGGTGGAGGGGAGGGAAGTGGAGGGATGAGAGTAACTTGGTGATGGACGTTAAGGAGAGCATATGATGTAATGAGTATTGGGTAAGTGTAAGACTGATGAATCACAGACCTGTACCTCTAAAACCGATAATACAGAACCTGTTAATTAAAAAAAAAAAAAAAGTGGTTAGAGGACCTGAGTAGACATTTTTCCAGAAAATATATACAGGCCATATAAATAGCCAACAGGCACATGAAAAGGTGCTCTACCTTTTTCACTAGGAAAATGTAAATCAAAACCCCAGTCAGATATTATGTCACATCTGTTAGAAAGGATATCATCAAAAAGATAGGAGATAAAAAGAATTGGCAAAGGTGGGGAGAAAAAATCCTCCTGTACTCGGTGGGAATGTAAATTAGTAGAGCAACTGTGGAAAACAGTATGGAGGTGCCTTGAAATCTTAGAGAACTACATATGATCCAACAATGCCACTTCTGGGTATATATCCAAAGAAAATACAGTCAGGACCCCAAAATGATAATTTTACTACCATGGTCATTGCTGTATTATTCACAATAGCCAAGATATGGAGGCACCCTTACATGTTCCTTGATAGATGAATTGATAAAGATGATAAAGACGATACATACATATATGTACATACATATCCACATACAGTGAAATATTAGCCCAAGAAAAAAGGAAATCCAGCCATTTGTGACAGCATCTCTGGACCTTAAGAGCATTATGCTAGGCTCTCTGCTTCTCCCCGTTCGACAGACAGCCGCATCTTTTGGTGCAGTGCCAGCCGTGTTCCCGAGACACGATGGTGAAGGTCGGAGTGAACGGATTTGGCCGTATTGGGCGCCTGGTCACCAGGGCTGCTTTTAACTCTGGCAAAGTGGATATTGTCGCCATCAATGACCCTTTCATTGACCTCAACTACATGGTCTACATGTTCCTGTATGACTACCCACGGCAAATTCCATGGCACAGTCAAGGCTGAGAACGGGAAGCTTGTCATCAATGGGAAGCCCATCTCCATCTTCCAGGAGCGAGATCCCGCCAACATCAAATGGGGTGATGCTGGTGCTGAATATGTTGTGGAGTCCACTGGGGTCTTCACCACCATGGAGAAGGCTGGGGCTCACTTGAAGGGTGGGGCCAAGAGGGTCATCATCTCTGCTCCTTCTGTGGACACCCCCATGTTCGTGATGGGTGTGAACCATGCGAAGTATGACAACTCCCTCAAGATTGTCAGCAGTGCCTCCTGTACCACCAACTGCTTGGCTCCCTGGCCAAGGTCATCCATGACAACTTTGGCATCGTGGAGGGACTCATGACCACCGTCCATGCTATCACTGCTACCCAGAAGACTGTGGACGGCCCCTCCAGGAAGCTGTGGTGTGATGGCCGAGGGGCTGCCCAGAACATCATCCCTGCTTCCACTGGCACGGCCAAGGCTGTAGGCAAGGTCATCCCTGAGCGGAATGGGAAGCTCACTGGCATGGCCTTCTGTGTCCCCACCCCCAACATGTCAGTCGTGGATCTGACCTGCCGCCTGGAGAAAGCTGCCAAATACGATGACATCAAGAATGTGGTGAAGCAGGCATCAGAAAGCCCCCTCAAGGGCATCCTGGGGTACACCGAGGACCAGGTTGTCTCCTGCAACTTTAACAGTGACACCCACTCTTCAACCTTCGATGCAGGGGCTGGCATTGCTCTCAATGACCACTTCGGCAAGCTCATTTCCTGGTATGACAATGAATTTAGCTACAGCAACCCGGTGGTGGACGTTATGGTTCACATGGCCTCCAAGGAGTAAGAGCCCCCTGGACCACCAGCTCCAGTCAGAGCCAGAGGAAGAGAGAGGCCCTCAACTGCTGGGGAGTCCCTGCCCCAAATTATCCCCTGAAACACTGAGAATCTCCCGACCTCCACTGTTTCCATCCCAGACCCCCTGAAGAAGGGGAGGGGCTTGGGGAGCCCTACCTTGTCATGTACCATCAATAAAGTATACTGTACCTAACCCCCCCCCAAAAAAAAGAGCATTATGCTAGGTGAAATAAGCCAGATGGACAAAGACAAATACTGTATGATCTCACTTTATATAAACTCTTAAAAAAGCTAAACTCATAGAAATAGTAGAATGGTGGTTGCCAGGGTTAAGGGGAGGAGATGGGGACATGTTAGTCAAAGGATACAAATTTCCAATTATAAGATGCATTCTGGGAATCTAATGTACAGCATGGTGACTATAGTCAGCAATATACTTGAAAGTTGCTAAAGATCTTAAGTGTTCTCACCACACGTGAAAAAAGGTAATTACAAAAGGGGATGGAAGTATTAACCTTATTTATGGTAATCATGTCATAATATATACATGTATTAAAATATCCTATTATCCACCTTCAACTTCTACAATGTCATTTGTCAATTATATCTGAAAGCTAGAAAAAATTTTAAGTCATTTCAGAATGTTCCAATATTTGATCCAAATATATCCTAATATTTAATAGCTGCAAGGAAGGTTGGCTAAGTATCTACTGTTTGCAGCTTCTGTGGTGAGAATCAGGCTGTGCTTTCCATGGGATTCATACAATGGAGAATTCTTTATATCTAAGGAGGGATAAGGTGTTAGCAGTCTAAAGTTGACCAGTTTCCATCTAGGAAGGTAGACAGTAGACGCCTATGAGAGGAAGACTAAAGGCTACAGCGTATTAGTGGTTGCTCTCAGTTTCATCTATGTGGTGTTTACTTTGACTTTGTTCCTTATAGCCCTTTAAGAGGTCTCGTGATCTCAGGAGCCCTGGATAGCTGATAAATCAGCTTCAGATGGTTTTACTTGTTGCTCAAGATTAGATTTCCAGATTTTATTCTGCCTTTTCTATTTCCCTGTTACTTGTGTGAATGAAGTATGAGGAGGAATTTCAGGAAGAGTCGATGGATGGTATTGTAGGCTCAGGTGACCGCCCTGTCACCATCTGGTGTGTGATTGGCACCATCATTTAATCTTCCTGTACTTCAGTTTCCTTCAGTATAGGAGTGGAATATAATCACCCAATTTGAAAAATTACTCCAGAGATTAAAATAGTTTTTAAGTACCTTGTAGAATACTTAACACAAAATAAAATGCTAAATAGATAACAAATGATGTACTTTTTTCTTGTAACTGTCTTCCTTTCTCGGAAAGTCCTCGGCTTTGAGGACTTTAGTGTATTTGTGTCTCTAAAAAATCTTTTCCTTGTTTCTCTCATTTCCACCCACTTCCATTGTTTGTTGTGATAGGTACTAACCTTTGTTTTATTAGCCACAACAGTTATAATCAGCCGCCCCTACAATTTACTTCTTATTGGACAAGGGTAAAGCCGTACCCACATACCTGGGAAGTCTCTTGTTAGAAAAGCAAAACAACAGAAACAGAAAGGAAACGAGGATTAGGCACGGATGTGTTTTGCAGCTCTGCTGTTAAGAAGCATATCAGCAATAGAACCGAACAGAATTAGAAATGCTTTACCAGTCAAGCTGCTAACACTTTGTTTAGAAGAATTTGCTACACAAATTCTTGCACCTTTGTAATAATCGAGCTTCATTCGTGGAAAGCTGAAGGACAACTTGAAACTTTCCTTTCTGATTAGCTAGGTAAACACATCCCAAGGAAATCAGCTCTCAGCAGCATATTTTCTTAAAAGTATAGAGCGATAGAAAGTAACACATTTATCAGAAGAAGTACAGATTAGATAAGACGTCAGAAATTTCTCCAGATGACCCTGACTATTAAGATAACTGCGGGGCATATTTCATCATGTATGTTTTAATTTAGGAACTATAAAAAACTTTCCCTATTTCTGGTAACACATATTTTTAAAGATTTTATTTATTTGACAGAGAAATAGGGAGAGAGGGAACATAAGCCAGGGGAGTGTGAGAGGGAGAAGCAGGCTTCCCGCTGAGCAGGGAGCCCAATGCAGGGCTCAATCCTAGGACCCTGGGATCTTGACCTGAGCCGAAGGCAGATACTTAATGACTGAGCCACCGAGGTTCCCCCCAATAACACATTTTTGAGGAAACAAAATAATTTAGAATAAGCTCTGGCTTATATAGACTTGAAAATAAAATTATTTTCTTTCAAGCACTTACTCATTGAGCAGTAGCTCTTAGAAAACTTACTAACCTGGGTCATTTTTACACTCCTATTGCCAACCCAAAGAATCACTTCTTAGCATGAACTTAAGGGTTTTTTTTAATTCCTTACAGTCATATGTGCTTCTAAATAAAAGAGACAGTACTTAAATATAGAAAGTATGTGAAAATGTGACTGTGTATGAATGGTAGTTTGCAATTATAACGGGGTCTCTTAGTCAACATGAAAATTGGAATTCTCGGGGTAAAGGATTTAATCTAACAAATATATTTCTCAATAGGACTATAAAGAGAATACTAATTACTGTGCTAATACCTATTCCCTGCTTATAGGGCATTATTCCTGGTCTTGAACTGTAATAAACAAGTAAAAATTAATGTTCACAGAACAGAGAATACATTTCTTTTCTAGAACTCTGCCTGTGAGACATTTCAATAAGAGATACTGCGTAAGAAGTGGGTCCTGAAACTAATATTATACTTTGTGTTAACTAACTGGAATTTAAATTTAAAAAAATTAAAAATAAAGTGCTTTTAAGCCAAACAAAAGAAATGGGTCTGAAAGCATTATTTGTGTGAAGTTTGAGACTAAAAGCCTTTTTTTTTTCTTTTAAAGATTTTATTTATTTATTGGACAGAGAGATCACAAGTTGGCAGAGAGGCAGGCAGAGGGAGAGGGGGAAGCAGGCTCCCTGCTGAGCAGAGGGCCCAATGCGGGGCTCGATCACAGGACCCTGAGATCATGACCTGAGCCGAAGGCAGAGGCTTTAACGCATTGAGCCACCCAGGCACCCCTAAAAGGCTTTATTTCTTAAAAAATAATATACTGTTTTTTAGACTACAGACACAACTCAGAGATCTTCTCCATTTCCTACTTGAATTGAAGAATCTTAGAATCTTTTTAGGGATCTGAGAGGTCAACTAGGTCCACTTTATATCATATGAGTCCTTGACAAGTGGTTGCTTAACTGATATTTGGATTTATTCAGTTAGGTATCTCACTAGCTTTAAAGCAAAATTTCCCAGTTCAATAGTCTTACCATTAGTTCAAAAAAATTTTTTTTAAATTGCCTGTTTTTCCTTGTTCTATCTTCTGAAGCTACTCAGGGATAGATTCTTTTTCCCAGAGTTGTCCCTCAGCTTTAAATGGATATGAATAAACATGCTTCTTTTCATATTGTCAAACTACATTTTCCCTTCCCTTTTAAGTGTCCCTTTTAAATGAAAATAATCTATACTTAAGTGGCTTCAGAAGATAGAACAAGGAAAAACAAGCTAAATTTCAAAGCTATACTTTTCACCATTGCAACCATACCCAGGAATAATGCTTTACTAGCTATCTTGACATCCCTTTGTCCAGTTAAGTTGACACATAAAATTAACCATCACAATTAGAGATAACGGAATTATCATAGATTGTAAAACAAGTACCTTATGTACAGGCAGATAAAAGCATGGTTAAATTTTGGCAGGGAGCTAGAAACTATAAAAGGTAATATATATTTGTAAAGAGAAACAGATTCTGTAACTGTAAAAACAGAGCATTAAAACAGTTATAACTATATCCCTTACGTTTAAAAATGTAGAGAAAACTATGAAAGAATGATGTGAAAGAATAAAAACCCAAATACAAATTCTAGAGATGAAGTATCCATGATTTGGCTCCTCGATTCCCACACTCCTGTATCATTACTTTCAAGAACATGGCATATAGTCTCAAATGTTTATGCTCTATCCTGAAGGATGACATCCCATCCTTTTAGAATGCTACTTCTAAGCTGGCTTTTTAGCTGTAGTTTTCAAAGGGCATTTCAGTGCTCTATTGGACTTGCTTCTATGGGGTTGTATAGTCAGTGAACAGTGGCCTTTATAACAGATACGACCTTATGGTGGTCCGCTCCCGTATCTCCTTTTTTGTAAAGTGGGTTCCTTGATTGCTAGGCTTTTTGGGATTCTAAGCCTGTAAATAAGGCACTCAATTAAACTCTCACGTGATAGTACTATGGGTTTTTTTGGGGGGATAGGAAAGAAAAACCTACTTGGAGTACTTTGGTAACCCTGTTAAGATAAATCATTGGCCTTTCTAGATAAAGAGGCCAACATGGTGAACTTGTCACCAAGTTGTCAATTGATCTCCAGGAATGTTGCTACTGTATTAGAGGATTGGCATTGGTAAGATATTGAGAGGCATCAGTAGCTGCATTTCTTTTGGTAAGTGAGAGTCTGTACTGTTGGCTCCATAAATAGCGTCTTTCTCTGTTACTGTGTCTACTGTTCTCATGTGCCAATAATGATAGTCCTTAGGTGATCTATAACAGAAGGTAGCGTCAGTGGTCCAAGACATTTTGATAGTGTGGTTGTTCGGTGCCTCTTCCTTGGCAGAAGCTTTTTAGTGGAAGTTGATGACTTTGTGTTCAATTCCATTCGTTTATCCATGTGATCCTCCAGCAGAATTCCTTGTCTTTGGTCATTCAGTCTTTTTCATTCTAGGCCTGTGACCATTCATCCAGCCTGTTGGTCACTGAGCAGAAAGTTGTTTGTATCCTCACCCGGGGTCACTTCTTCCATACCATACACAATGGATGGTCAGATGTATTCTTTTTGTTTCTGTTCTTTGGAGTTTTCATCTCCCGTCTTTCAAGAACACCTCTCAGTGTGGCTTTAATGCATCCACTGTCAATTTGTAGCTTGTGTCTGCTTGCTAAGCTAGCCTATTCTAAACTAAGTTTGGGCTTTTTCCTGCCCCTCCTCTAGCTGGTCATATGGGATACCCCTCCTCCCAACACACATACACACACAAGCAATGCAGCCAAAGATATGAACTGGGAAGGAGATATCGGTCCATCTGTGTCAGATAATATGGGGGCTTAGAAACATGTTTAAGTAGCTTCCTTATGCCCTCTGGTCCTCTGGGCTCAAGTTTTTCATCTTATGAAAAACTGCTGAAACTACCCAATTGTATTATTTAATGGGTCTGACAGGACCCAGGTTATGATGGACAGTTCGAGAACTCAGTCCCTGGTATCCCATGGTGAACTCTTTCATCTCTACCAGATTTGAACTAACAGACCAGGAATTGTTCTCCAAAGGCATATATAATTCTTTGATTTGTTTCAGAATCCTGACAGCCTCAGTGAAGCGGTGTGTATTTGGTATCCTTCTGTGGAACCCAATCTTTTGTTGGGCCTCAGGTTTCATAGTTGATTCATCCCAGCATGCCCACATCTTTCAGCCTCTCTGTTTTTCCTTCACTGACAGGGCAATTCAGTTATCTCTGCATCATTTAGTGTTGGCCATTGCTTTTTCCAGGCTTCTAATAGACATTTTAACAATGAGTTTGCCTGATCCCCTGGAGTCCCTGCCCTAGGAAATGCCTAGAGAAAGTACCTCAGTGTCAAAGAATTCTTGCTTATCCCATCTTAAATTCTTGATCAGTCATCCCGAAAAACCTAATCCCAGGGGTACCCACCTGGCTTTTCTAATACATACTACCTAATTCTTGTACCTTTTTCTTTTTTCCTCTCTTATTCTTATCATGCCCAATTCCAGTCTAGTTTTGTCCCCTCTCTGGGATTTGGCCCATTTATTGTCCTAGCTATCAGTAGAGCAGGTAGAAATAGCACCTGAAGGGAACACTCGTCGCTTTGCTTGGAGCAGGCTCTGTGGCATCTTATAATGGAAGAGAAATGTTAGCTCCTACTAAGAAGGGATGAGCTGCTTCTGCCAGCTCTGTGGGCTCAGGGCATTCTGCAGAGCCAACTTCCTCAGAGACAGCCACCCAGATGTTCCCACCCCATGTTTTTAGGTTTTTCCAACCAGGACTCTACCCTTGGCATGCAGATTCACTTTATGAATTCAGATGTCTTTGTTCCTCACTGACAGATTTTTAGTCTGCTGCTTAGCAGTTTCTGCTTTTGTACTAGAGGAGATAAGATCTTTGTAGGCAACCAAAGAGGTACTTTGTTGGAGATAAACTGCTTGTTAACAGCCCCCAGTTTCTCATTATCCCTCTACAGAAGATGATAGTAACAAATTAACCAACTCTGGAGTTGGCAGCGCGGTGGGAAATGTATGTACTAGTGCCTTCCCTCACATATCTTTCAAACACCTGGATCTTCTCACCTGCAGAGGCCTGGAAAAAAGTGGCTCCTCCGCTAGGATGTTTTCCTAGGTCACTATCAATGAAACTTACAGCAATTGGGCTGCCTGCTTATGCCATTAACTCTCCATATTCCACTTAAAATGGTGTCCTCTTCACCCAGGGGACACTGTGTGGCCTTAGCATGAATGTTGATGGAGATCCAGAGAAGTAGTAGCTGAGGCCATCAGCTTCTTATACTTCTGTGTACTGTACACTGTACTGTATACTGTATACTTCTTACAGCAGGAGAACTGACTGGTGTGTTTACATGACTAATGCACAAGATAATATGTAATATTTTAAAAATATTTCTTATCATAACTATTGCCACAAGGTATTTGTCCTAGTTCAGCTTAGAGTTTGCAAATACTATTCTTAGCATCTCTTTATAAGGGACTTTAATTCCTTCCACGGAATTTCTTTTTAATGTTTCAAAAACATTTTGCAGTTTCCTCAAAAAATTAAAAATATAAATATCATGTGATCCAGTATTTCCACTATTGAGTATTTTCCCAGGGAAAATGAAAAGACTAATTCAGAAAGATACATACACCTCTATGTTTATTGCAGCATTATTTACAATAGCCAAGACATGGAAGCAACCAAAATGTCTATCAGTAGATGAATGCATAAGAAAAATGTGGTATATATACATAATGGAACATTACACAGCCATAAAAAAGAATAGGATTGTGCTATTTGAGACACCATGGATGGACCTAGAAGGTATTGTGCTAAGTGAAGTGAGTCTGACTGAGAAAGGCAAATACCATATGATACCACTTATAAATGAAACCTAAAAAAAAAATGAATAAACAAAGCAGAATCAGAACTATTAAGTACAGAGAACAAACTGATGGTTGCCAGAGGGTAGAGGGACCGGAGCTTGGGCAAAATGGGTGAAGGGAAGAGGGAGATACAGTCCTCCAGTTATGGAATGAGTAAGTTCTGGGAATAAAATCAGAGCATAAGGAATACAGTCAATGATATTATGATAGCAATGTAGTGGGACAGGTGGTAGCTAGATTTGTGGTAAACATAGCATAATGTATAAGCTTGTCAAATCACTGAGTAGTATGCCTGAAACTAATGTACCATTGTGTGTCAACTATACTAAAAAATATGGAGACCATTCTGAGAAGAAAAACATGATTTTTGCCTCTTTATTCTTAACTGTCACCTGTTCTGTCCCATTCCCTTATCTTTCTTTATTCCAAATAATGGTACCTAGCAACTATGACATGGTATCATCTTGGTTATTATTCCTCTTTTCCTAGATAGATAGGTAGAGATTTTTTTTTTAATAGCACTGAGTCTTTGGCATTTGAAGGGAAAAAAGAAAAAAGATGACCTATGATTTGACTTGAGGAACTCTTCTTAATACTGTTACATTTTGTAGAACTATCATAGAGTTAGTATCAAAATAAAATAAGAGAAATTTCATCCAGTGGCCAGATGATCTATCATTCAATGCTACAGAGATTACAGTGGAAACTGGAATAACCAGAAAGGGTAGTCAAAAAATAAAAAAAATTAAAGTGGAGAAAGAAAACAAAACCTTGAGTTTTAGGTGATAAATATTCCTTGTCAAAAGAAGCATTTAACAGTATATTATTCATTATGGATGGCAGGATCCAAGAACTTAGGAATGATTACCTTTTCCTCAGAATGAATTTGTATATAAAATTTAATACAGGAAGCCAACCCTGGATATTTTTGAATTCTATTAAAAATTTTAGAATATCAGCCTGGGTGGCTCAGTCATTAAGCGTCTGCCTTTGGCTCAGGTCATGATCCCAGAGTCCTGGGATCGAGCCCCGCATCAGGCTCCTCGCTTGGCAGGAAGCCTGCTTCTCCCGCTACCATTCCCTCTGTTTGTGTTCCCTCTCTCACTGTGTTTCTCTCTGTCAAATAAATAAAATCTTAAAAAAAAAATTTTAGAGTATCAGAAACTACACTAGTCTAGTATAGCCATGGTTTATGACATTCCACAATTTAATTTTAAATAATCTTTAATCTTTGCTCTTTCTACCATAAGGTTCAAGGATCCTTTAAACTTTCAATTGCCAGTTGCTTAAGACAATTTATTACCTTTTAAAAAAACATTTGCTGTGTTTGGTGGTACTGGTTGAACCATTCATTAGGCAGATATTTCTATGTCAGTTTCTGTAAGAACATTAACCACCTTTAAGTTAGAGATTTAGTAGTTTGAAAGAAGAGAAAAATAGAATTAGGATCCATGGCTGCCGACGTGCTGTTTAACAGAAATTTTCAAAAGAGATTGGCTAATTCGTAAGAGTGATGCTTCCAGACTTCTAAAAATGTTCTTATATTCCATTGAGACTATCATGCTTTCTCCTAGTGCCTTACACAACTTTTCCCTTCTCTGATTAACAGTTTTTAAAGCATATTAACCCACTTTAAAAAAAAATTAAACCCAGGAGAAAAGTGCGGCTTACCCTCAGTTCCTTATGGCTCGCAAGAGGCTAACAGGGTAGAGTGAGTAGAGAATCCTCCTTAGAAAACCACATGAAGTCTGGGCCAAATGGAAGATAAAAATAGCTAAAGCCAATGCCAAGACCTTACCATAATATGGTTTGCGCATCATGGGAGCTAAATCCTTAGTGGGTAAGGTCCTTGTTTTATGCTTGTCCGACACAAGTTCTGTTTGATTCACAACTGTTTTTAAGGTGAGCTGTGAATCCTTGTAGGTATTTTTAGAAGCATTTCTGTCTGTTCTAACAAAACCAAAGTCACTTATTCAAACTAATAGAGATAATTTTGGATAGCAGAAAGGTTTTTCCCTTTGCCATGAACTTACCCTAAAATCTTGTGTCTCCCAAAAGTACACTCTCAGACAACAAAGAAGGCTGGGAAAAATAGCCTGCCTTTCTCCATGTGAAGCCACTCCTACAAGGAGCACTTTCTATTTGTGGTGTATCTTTTATATTCTGATTTTAAACAGAATACATGTTTAAAAGTGCAATGATGTGACATGGGTTTTGCTTCATTAAGTGGTATTTATTTTAAAAATATCCATTTCTTTTTTTTTTTATTTTTTATTAACATATAATGTATTATTTGCCCCAGGGTACATGTCTGTGAATCTTCGGGCTTACACATTTCACAGCACTTAATAGCACATACCCTCCCCATTGTCCACAACCCAGCCACCCTATCCCTACCCTACCACCTCCCCCGGCCACCCTTAGTTCATTTCTTGAGTCTAGGAGTCTCTTATGGTTTGTCTCCCTCCCCATCCCTTCCTGTTTCATTTCTCTCCCCCACCCCCCCAAACTCCTGCCTTGCCTATCAAGTTCTTCATATCAGAGAGATCATGTGATACTTGAAATATCCATTTCTATATGAAAATGCTTTTTATGTATATTAGGTCCCTGCTGGGTGATCTTCTCTACTTAATATTTAATATTTGCTGCCATACCACTAAGAGTTAATGTTTCATTGCCTAGAAATACAAACTTAGTTTAGAAAGTGAAAAGGAATCCTTCTGCTGGGCTAGAAAAGTCAGAGGGGCCAGCAGTGAGTTTACCCAGGTGGTAACAAGAACAGTGGGATTAGCATATTATGCTAATGAGGTATGCTCCACTCCCAGGCTCTTGGAGACTTGTTGCTAAGCATTACCCGATACAGCAGTGTAAAAGATATGAAAACATAATTCAGTTATGGAAACAATAAAAGCTGTTACCATTTTCCAAGGAGGTTGCAGTAATACATAATTTCAGGCCGAAACCACTCTAGAGCTCATAGGGTTGCAGAACAGTAGCAAATTATTCAGATTTATGAAGGGGCGGTGTGAGATTAGCACGAACTTGATATAAAATCGGTTTAAGCCTCATTGCCATCCATCACTCCCATGGAGCACGACAATAACCATAAGCACAATGACATTACAGGGAACCACACACACACACAAGAGATTTATTTCACCAATATAATGCTATTAGATCAAAACTGGGTTTAACGTTCATTCTTTGTAGGTAGGATATTTCATTCACATAAAATTGCTTCTAAAGTGAACAGGCATTTTCCATGAGGAAAGAACAATATTAAAAACATCAAATTTGTCTAATATTTCAACTTTACATATATAAATGCATTTCTTCTAAACAAATATTTTTGGTACAGAACTCAAAATTACTAGAATTCCACCTAGTTCATTTTTAGGATTAGTTTTTTTTTTAAAAGTGTAATAAGTAATTTGGTGGCTGAATTGTGGATTTCCTTTAACATATTATATCATAAATGATAACCAAGGGTAATAAATTTATAAAAAGAAATGATATATCGTTATTTGTAGTCATGCAGGGTCTATCTTAATTGTGTTGAGAAACTATGAGGCATACTGTAGAGACAAAGTGCATTCTCACTTGGCTATGTTGCTCAGATTTAAACATGGACTTTTCCTGATTGCTGAATGTTGAGGTCATCTCTAAATGGGAATGATCCATTTATAACTTTATATCTACTTTACACATTGCTCGTCATCATCTTTACATGTAAATGTGACCTTTGTTAGGGTTATTAACTGTTGCAGATTTATAGAATACCAGGAAACTACTGTTTGAACTATTCTAAAGATTTTTGATGTGTGTCTTAGATTCTACCGGGGTAATAATTTGACAGAGTAACAGGTGTGTTTTTGTACTTCTACCCACAAGCATCCTTTATTCAGGTCTGAAGATGTGACATTGCCATTTGTCTCAGGGGAGAGATGTCAGGATTACACATTTCTAGCACCTATAATAAATTTTATGAGTTCACTTGAAAGATTTAGGAAGAGTAGTCCAGCCAGCAGCATCTGTATCACCCAGACTAGACAGAGCTCTGAGCTAAGGAAGAGTGAAGAATTGGGAGAGGAAGCAGTTCACCTTGAAGTTTTTTCTCACACCCTTTGGAAACTTCTGATAGAAGGAGACACATGAAAAAAAGCCCTCAAAGTTGAGGATCTGAAAGTGGGAAAGGCCTGTGTCTCTCCAAGCTCATTGGGTCTCTGATAAAAATCAGCCTCACCAAAGTCTTTCGTATCTTGGCACAAGGATGATCAAAATACTGCCATGTTTTTAGAGAAGGGTGAGACTTCGCTCATGTAGGCATCTCCTCCTGCCTCAAAAATACAGGAGTATATGGTGGAAATTTTTTCTGTGCTCTTGGAGTGGGCACAGAAGGGCTAAGGCAGAGCCAGCATCTCTGAAGAATCTGGTGGTCAGATCAGGGAGGTAGCAAAGTGGCATACACGACTTCATGGTCAGAGATGGGGTGAGACCGGGGAGGATTCCTTAGGAATAGAGACACATGACTGAAGTCCATGTGCAGTATCTGTGCTCCACAGCAAGGGCCATGGTGCACATAGTGCCCACACAAGCAAGGATCGAGGAGAACTAATAACTCCGTAGTCTAAGGAGACAGCATAGTCCCTTTATTGAGCACTTTCAACTTGAAGGTGTATATATATGGAAATAGGTTACTCCCCCGCCCCTACCACCACCCCGTGACCTACAGCTCCCAGCTCTGAGGTAAGTGGCCTTATCTCTTCCCGAAAGGCACAACCTTTAAAGATGTGTAAGGAGATTGCTTAACATTTTCGTCAAGCAATTTTAAACCATTATTTTCACATTCTACTTAATACTTCCCTTCTTCTCTCCCCCAACCCAAGCAAAGTTTGTCTGCTGGGGAAAGGGGTGTTGGCTGTTTTGTTATTCTTCCTTACGCTCCAGGATTTTGAAGGAGAAGGAGAAGTGTGCATTAGGTCAGGGCGAGCTCCTCCTTTTATTCTCTCTCTTTCATTCCTTCTCTTCCTTTCTCTTTTCTATTTCTTTCTTTCTTTCTTTCTTTCTTTCTTTCTTTCTTTCTTTCTTTCTTTCTTTCTTTCTTTCTTTCTTTCTTTCTTTCTTTCTATGTTTTTCCTTTTTTTTCTTTCTCCTATTCCTCTTTTTTTCTTTTCCTTGCCTTCCTTCCCTCCATCCCTTCTTAAAATAACTCTTTATTCTTACCTATAATGAGGTGATTATATGTCCTGGTTTGCTAGGACAGTTCTGGGTTATACCTGTTGTTTTCATGTAATAATGTCTATCTACTTTTACTATCAAAGATATACGAGTTAGGAATACTAACTACATAGTTATGCCTGGTGATACATACAAAGAAAAGTTAAAAAATATATATATATAAAATTTTGATTATATATATATATATATATATATATATCTGTATACATGTCTCAGCGAATAATCCCAAGATAACATTTCTGTAGTTCCCACACAGATCAAGAAATACAACATGGTCAGTATTTGGGAAGCCTTCGATTCTTCTCCAGGTCATTATGAAAGGCAACTATCATCCTTACTTCCAACACTATAATTTACTGATGCTTATTTTTAAATTTTTTAAATTTCTTCTTTTATGAGATTCATTAATGTTACTGAGTACAGTTAGAAGGCATTCATTTTCATTATAGTATAATCTATTTGATTATACCACTGGTGTTTTTTTTTAAGATTATATTTTATTTTTTTATTGGAGAGTGAGCAGGGAAAGGAGTAGAGGGAGAGAGAATCTCAAGCCAACTCTGCACTGATCATGGAGCTCAACATGGGGCTCAATCTCACAACCCTGAGATCATGACCCAAGCTGAAATCAAGAGTCAGACACTTAACCCACTGAATTACCGAGGCACCCCACTGTTTTGTTTTGTTTTTTATGTATTCTGTTTAGGGTGGTTGGGTAGTTTCTAGTTTTAGGCTATTATGAATAATGATGCTATGAACATTTGTATACAGGTTTCTTAGTATGTAGACTTTTTTGGATAAATACCTAAGAGAAGAATTGCTAGGTACAAACATACTAGTAGCTAGTCTTAGGCTATTTTCCAGAGTAACTGCTGGTATATAATAAGGTGGCTGATTTTTTGTACATATTTTTATTTATTTAATTCTCAAAATAGCCCTTTGACAGACACACACACACACACACACACACACACACAAACGCATTCTCACTGTAGAGCCACTATGCTTAAGCATAAGGTTTTACTTCCTTCCACACGTGGAAAAAAACTAGTTGCCAGTCCACCATCTATTCTCTATCCTCCTAGTCAGCAGAATCCCGATCTCTCCTCCAAGAAGCTAAAACTAAATTTCCTAGTTTTTCATGCAATTAGGGGTGTTTGATGAGATACAAACAAAAGTTTTGGGTGAGAATTATTGTAAAGACACTTAAAGGGGGTAACGCTGTTGTGAGAAACATCCTTTGTCTTTTTTTTGCTTCCTTTTTTTTTCTTCCCCAAACTGAGGCGATGGCTGGAGTTTCAGCAGCCATTTTGGACCATGAGGAGTCCTTGAGGATAGATTTGGCTGTTTCTCTTTTTACTTCATGTTTTAGTTCATGTCAGTTTTTGTTTCATGAACTTTGATCTCTATTATGTGATACATGATCAGGTGGGATTGTTATGTTCTCTCATTTATTTAACTTCTCGATCATTGAACTTTTCTTCTTGCTGATTTAGTTTCCTAGGACTACAGTAACAAATTACCACCAAGTGACTTCAAATGACAGAAATATATTTTCTCACAGTTCTGGAGTTAGAAATCAAAGTGTGGGCAGAGCCATGCTCCCCTCAAAATCTCTAGGGGAAGAATTTGCCATGCCTCGTCTATCTTCTGGTGATTGCCAGCAATCTTTGGTGCTTTTTGGCTCATGGCATCCTAACTCTAATCTCTGCCTGTGTCTTCACATGGTCATGTTTTTCTCTTGTCTCTGTACCCATATCCTCCTCATTTTATAAGGGTACCAGTCAGTCATATTGGATTTAGAGTCCATCTTAAGTTGACTAAATCTGCAAAGATCTTGTTTCCAAGTTATGTCACATTGACAGACTCTAAAGTGAATTATCTACTTAAATTTTTAAACAAGAATGAATTTACAAGATAGAATTTTTTTCCCCTTTACATTAAAGAAGTCTGAAGTAAGCATTTCAGGGCAGCTGAGGCAGCTTCATGTCCATCAGGGACTCAGGCTCCTTTTATTCTCTGATGTCATCCTGAGCACATGCCATCCATCTGTCCTCATGTCAACACATTATCGCAGAATGGCCCTTCCAGGTAACAGGAGGAAGGGATGAGATCAAAAGCCTCCCAACTAAATCATCTTTAAAAACAAAAACAAAAAACAAACAAACAAAAAAAACTTCCAGAAACCCTACCCAATGATTTCCACATACTGCTTGCTTTTTTAAAGTTTTATTTTTTAAATTAATTAACATATAGTATATTGTTAGTTTCAGAGGTAGAGGTTTAGTGATTCATCAGTTGCATATAGTACCCAGTGCTTATTACATGAAGTTCCCTCCTTAATGTGCCTCATGCAGTTAGCCCACCCTCTCTCGCCCCCTCTCTAGCAACTGTTTGTTTCCTGTAGTTAAGAGTCTCTTATGGTTTGTCTCCCTCTCTGATCTCGTCTTATTATTTTTCACTCCCTTCTCCTATGATCTTCTGTTTTATTTCTTAAATTCCACAAATTAATGGATAAAGAAGATGTGACCTATGTGTGTGTGTGTGTGCACATGCACACAGACACACACACACACACTAGAATATTACTCTGTCATCACGTACTACTTTCAGTCATCCCTCTCTGCAGAGGAGTCTTTCAACGATCCCTTTTTACAAACTAAAAGAAATACAGTTTTTTAAACTGAGTTCATTGCTGCCCTGGTGGCACAAGCAACTGTTACATGGGAAGATATGGAAGATGGAAAGACGATAATCACCTAGCAAGCTTTGCCAATAAGTATCACCATTCACAGTAATACATTTGTGTAATCATTTAATGTCTATTTTCCCCTTTAGAATATAGCTTATAGAAGGCAGGTATCATTTTCACTTTTCTTTTTATCAGTGCCTATCATAGGAAAGTCTTAATAAATATTTATTAAAGGAGGTTTATTACATAATATTAAATTGTTCTCAATATAGTCTCCCCTTATACATTCTTGTGATTTGGATCATGTAAAGCCACTCTTTGGATGGTTCCCAAAAATGGATGCCAGTGACCCACATGGGATTTAGCCAATGCAGATATAAATGCTTTTTCCTTTTAATAAAAGACTCTAGCAGGAAATTTATATAAAGGTATTTCATAGCTCAACAGTTATGCATTCAAATTTTCCAATGTCTGTAAAGTACCTGATCCACCCTCAACTGCTTTGGCATTCCAAGTCTGTCTCACATTAATATTCATATTGAGTTTCAAGAAAGACATTTGCTAAGTTTAGAACCTGCAATAACTCATGAGCTAAAAAAATTTTTAATTAAGCACCAAACTTTGTAGGCCCAGTTCATTTACCCTTGGCAGAATGAAGCTTTCAGCCGAACAGCTTATATAGCTGATTATAAAAGCTGTAAGGGTTCCCAGGACAGAAGATGAGTCCAAGAAAGAAAACATCCCAACAGTGATCTGATCTTCTAACTGTAAAAGACTCAGATACGTAATAACAGATGTTCCTCCAAAATACAGTTTTTAAAAGCCAGATGGAAAAATGGTATGAGTCAAGTATATTCCTCAGTTTTAACAAATTTTAGGTCCAGTTGGGAAGGACTTAGGTGAGGCTAGGCATAAAATACTAGTAAAGGACATTTCTAGAAGTACAGAATCAATGTCGTATGCCCAGCCTGCTTCTAGGGACTCGACCACTCAGGCAGCCAAGATGTTGTTATTCTGGCCCACAATGATTTTTGTTGCTTTAATTTATGAAAATACTGTACTAACTAAAGAGATCCTGAAGGTCACCGCCCAAATACTCATGAAGAGAGAGGCTGACAGGTGGCATAGTTTCTGCCAACGTATAACTGGTGACCCTGACAGAGTCACTTTGATCTTCCTTATCTTAAAAACCTTGTCATTGAAGGTGATGAAAAGAGAACCACGACCAAGCAAAGTCTGATATAGGACTTCTAATGGAAATAAAGGAACAAAATTAAATAAACAAAATGAAACCTCCCCAGAGAAACTCACATTCAGCTAATGTTGCTTACAATGCTCTCTAGATATAGGGCACTGTGATAGATGCTGGGGTTGTAGTGGTGTTTAAAACAGACATGATTCCTACCCTCAAGAATTTACATCTGCAAAGGACCAGACCCCTGTGGAGGGAAAAGAAAGCCCAGAGCCACCAGATTTGCAGTCCAAATTTTTCATTGTTTGGTACAGTATATTTAAAACAAGAAAACGATGGGATGCCGTGGTGGCTCAGTCAGTTAAGCATCCAACTCTTAATTTCAGCTCAGGTCATGATCACCAGGTGGTGAGATGGAGCCCTCTGTTGGGCTCCACATTCAGCAGGGAGTCTGCTTGGGATTCTCTCTCCTTCTCCCTCTGCCCCTCCCCCTGCTCATGCTCTCTCTCTAATAAATAAAATGAAATCTTTAAAACAAAACAAGAAAATGATGAAAACAGCAACAGAATTTGTAAGACATACCAATGGAAGCTGCTTCCCTAATGCCCTTAAAGGTGGATTTGAAGGCTTAACATTCTATACATTAATAAGAGCCTAAGACTCTCTGGCATAATAAATGCATGCATGAAGACCCAAATGTTTGTCCTTGTTAGGCTGTGTCAGAAAGATTCTATTAATTCCAGTTAATAAGGCCATTTTGGGGTACATATGTGTTGATTGTATATCATTCTTTTCCTTCTTTTTTTTTTTAAAGAGGGAGGAGGGGGAGGGGCAGGGAGAAACAGAATCTTAATCAGGTTCTATATCCAGCATAGAGCCTGAATCAGGGCTTGATCTCACGACCCTGAGATCCTGACCCAAGCCAAAATCAAGAGTTGGACACTTAATGGTTGTATATCTTGAGGTTGTACAAGATATACAGGTTGTATATCTTGAGGATAAACTAAATAAGTAAATCAACAGGCTTATTGGCATTCTGGGAGCTGGCACCAGTAAACCTCACAGAGGTACTGTAGACAGAGAGTTCTTTTGTTCCACGTAAGGGTTTCTAACATTGTCTAACTTTATTTTCTGTTGACAGAAGCTGATATATTTTGTAATTTTATTAAAGTCATGAAAAGGAAGAAATTTGTATGCTCCATGGATGCTTTGTTCAGTAATATTCAGACCTGAGGTTGTTCTATAAAAAGGACTATGTGAACTCTACTTAAATCACAGGGTGCTATATTTTCAGAGATAGTTGTGCAGTCCCACCCCATAGGCCAAGATAAGTTGTAGCGTCCATCAACCACACAATTACCACAACAGAAAACAGAAACTCTGGTGGGGTTTTTTGTTTGTTTGTTTGTTTGTTTGTTTGTTTGTTTTTCCAGATGAACCAGTGGACAGTAAAATATTTCTAATGTTGAACAACCCAGAACTACAGTGTAGGTCACCTGGGCTCAGATTTGAAGCTATACGAGTATTGAAAATAATAAATTATTTGCTTAGAAGAAGGATATAATGATTTCTCCCTTTTTATTATGATGGAAAGAGGTTCAACACGTTACCCTTTAAAAAGTACAAGTCAAGATATTCTGTAAGAAAACTAGAAGAATACCGCTTAGCTTATTGAGCTACTTTTCAGAACCCACCACATATAACAGAATTTACAGTTTGTATAGGAAGGAGTGCCCCTCATAGTTTACAAGGACATCCTTCTTGTAAATGCCAAACTACTTAAAGTATTTGAAATACCACTTAGAGTAATAGGATTGACTGAAGGAAATGGCGCCTTTTCTTTGATGTTTCAGAATTAAGGTATCTTTCTGTCTGTCTGTCTGTCTGTCTATATAGAGTCTCTCCAGCTGAATGTGGCCCTTCCATTCAATAACTCTTTTGGTTTGGAGTTTCCACATCCTCTGGAACAGCCCATCAGTCCAGCAGACTGTAAAACCCAGCTCTGTGATTTCTCTTGTATTTACTCCTACTCACATTGCTTTTCTGAGTCATCAGAATCAGAGCTTCTGAGGCTTGTGGGTTAACTCTAGTGACATCATTTCAGAATCATTCTAGAACAAGACTGTCCACTTCTCCAGAGACTTGCATATAGGGGAAAAATTTTTTTATATCATTAAGGACACTACTTTTTTTTAACTACTTTACCATGAAGCTAGGGAAAACACCTAGTGTGACCATTTTTTATTTAATATTATGAGATTTTTCAACTTGCAGTGATACTGTGTGAAAATATGTATCACAATAATAAACCCTGAGATAGGTTCAGTGAACACTTAAGACCATCCCACCTTTCATTGCCATTGATCGTTGTCTTTATTTTTGGTGCTTATATTTGGGAAGAAAAGTTTATAGTAACCTGGATAGAACTTTAATATTAAACTCACAAAATATACAATGTAATTAAAAACAATGTCCAGATAAGTTTTTTCTTCGTGACAAATTCTAACCAGTAGAATATCTGACAGGTAAAATTAATGGCCATGATTTACACAATTCATGTAGCATTTAAATATCTCTTTAGGCAAAAATAAGTTATGGATGTGAAATCTAGGTTAAGAGATGATGCTGCGTTTTAAATTGATTTACAGTCTGACAGAGCCAAGTGATCTTTATCAAGAACAATAAAATTTTCAGAGCTAGTCTGTGATAAAGGGACTCATTTGGTTGAAGAAGGGAAGAGTAGGGTAGGAACAGGGACAGTGGGGTGAACATGACTTACAGTTATGACAGGTCAACAGATGTGTTATCAGACTTATCAAGTAAGAGGGCTGGATCTTTTTAATTGAAAATTTTATTGAGATAATTATAGAGTTACATTCAATTGTAAGAAATAATAGAGATTCCTAAAAAATCATCAGCTTTCTCCAATAATAGCATTTGTAAAACTGTGGTATAATATCACAACCAGGATAATGACACTGTGTAACTATAGCTGCTTCTATAACACTATGTAACTGTGATATCACAACCAGGAGAATGATACTATACAGCACTACAGCTAGTTCTGCAACACTATGTAACTAGAATAATATCACAACCAGGATAATGTCACTATATAGCACAACAGCTAATTCTATAACCTGTATGACTATAGTTACAGTATAGTATAATATCACACCAAGATAATGGTACACTGATTTCATTCACATTTCCTCAGTTTTACTGGTATGTGTGCACATGTGTAAGTGTATTAAGTTATATATGGTTTTATCACCTGTGTAAGTTTGTGTATCTACTACCAGAGTAAAGATACTGATTAGTTTCTGTACCACCAAATCCTGTGTGTGTCCTTTATTAATTGCAATGCCTTCATCCATAAACCCTATCAATCACAAATCTATCATTCATTCTTTTAATTAACATATAATGTATTATTTGTTTCAGGGGTACAGGTCTATGATTCATCAGTCGTACACAATTCACAGCACTCACCATAGCACATACCCTCCCCAGTGTCCATCAACAAGCCACCCCGTCCCTCCTACCTCCTTCCCCTCCAGTAACCCTCAGTTCGTTTCCTTTTTAAAATGGTATCATTTCAAAATGTCGTATCAATGGAATTAGATGGTATGTTGCCCTCTGACATTTTGTAGTCTGATTGCTGAGGATAGGACTTCTAGTACTATGTTGAAGAGCAGTGGAGATAGTGGGCATCCCTGCCGTGTTCCTGATCTCGGGGGAAATGCTGAGAGCTTTTCCCCATTGAGAATCATATTCGCTGTGGGTTGTTCATAGATGGCCTTGATTATGTTGAGGAATGTACCCTCTATGCCTATGCTGTGAAGAGTTTTGATCAGGAGGGGATGCTGTACTTTGTCAAATGCTTTTTCAGCATCAATTGAGAGTATCATATGGTTCTTGTTCTTTCTTTTATTAATGTATTGATCACATTGATTGATTTGCGGATGTTGAACCAACCTTGCATCCCAGGAATAAATCCCACTTGATCGTGATGGATGATCCTTTTAATGTACTGTTGGATCCTATTGGCTAGTATTTTGGTGAGAATTTTTACATCTGTGCTCATCAAGGATATTGGTCAGTAATTCTCCTTTTGGATGGGGTCTTTGTCTGGTTTTGGGATCAAGGTGATGCTGGCCTCATAAAATGAGTTTGGAAGTTTCCCTTCCATTTCTATTTTTTGGAACAATTTCTGAAGAATAGGTATTAATTCTTCTTTAAATGTTTGGTAGAATT
>CM053609.1:89663636-89705659 GCA_028646535.1 Procyon lotor | reverse complement strand
GTCAAGGTAAGAGTAGATGAGAGAGAAAGAGTCTCTGGAGTTCCACAGTTTTCACTGATTGATTAACTAGGTCTTGGCTGGATATTCTTGCTGATCTGCGGGAGGGGCCGTTGCCATGGTTCTCAAATGTCTTTCCTGAGGCAGATTTGCACTGCCCTTGCCAGAGGATGGGCCAAGCACTTTGCTCAGGTCCGCTCTTGGGAGTCTTTGTTCCCTGAGTGCTTTCCATACCGCACCGGAGGCCAGGAATGAAAATGGTGGCCTCCCAGTTGGGAGGCCCAGAAAATGGCCGGCCCAGAGGAGCCGAGAGCTGGGCACCATGCTCCTCCACATGCCCTCAGAGGAAAGCGGTCAATTACTCCCATCTCCCTTGTCTGTGGCCCACGCTCTGTGCTCAGCTAGCCCGTGGCGGAGCGCCTATATCTGTGGCGCATGCGGCCCCGTCTGGAGTCCCCAAACCAGCAGATTCCTGCTGCGCGCTCCTGCACCGCTCCTCCCGGAGGGGGAAGGAGGGGGTGTCTTCGGAGCTGCCTCCCGTGGGGTCCCCGCTTGAAGTAGAGCAGCCCTCTATGGACTATATGTCTCAGTTCATATAGTCCCGGGTAAGCCTAAGTGTGCCCGGCGTTGTGCGGCTCCTTCTCTGCCGCCGGCTTCTCTGCCCCAATACCTGGGAGCTCTGCCACACTCGGGCTCCCCTGGTCCCTCGGTGACCCCACGGGTCCTGAAACCACACTGTTCCCACGAGGGCTGAACTCCTTGTTAGCCTCCGGAGCGATGTCCCTCAGCGGAGCGGACTAGAAGTTCCGGATTTTGTGCTCCACGGCTCTGCAGCTGCAGGGAGCCGGCCTCTCCCCCCGGGGTCTCTCTTCCTGTCGCTTTGGATTCACTTTTTCCACACATCCTAACTTTTGGAAAGTGGTCGATTTTCTGTTCCTAGCTTGGCTATTATTCTCTTCTCTCTCCTGTTGTGTTTGCCGGCTTTTAGAGTGGTTTTTTGGCTTTCTAGCTGGACTTCTGATTCCCAGGGCTCTCTGTGCCTCCTACACCTCTGCCATCTTGCCTCTTTCCTTTGCATGTTCTTTGAAGAGCTGAGTAGTAGTCCATAGCTGGAATGTACTACACTTTTTCACCTGTTGAAAGGCATCTTTTTCAATTCCAGATTCAGCCTATTACAAATAAAGCTGCTATCAGTATTCATGTCCTCTGTGTGTGTGTGTGTGTGTGTGTAGTTTATATTAATTTGGGATAAATGGCCAAGAATGTAATTTCTAGATCATATGGTCCTTGCATAGTTAGTTTTATAAGAGAATTAGAGTTTTAAATTTACACTAAGAACACTATTTTTATTTTTTATTAATTTTTTATTGTGGGAAAAACATTTAACATGACATCTACACTCAAACTTTAAGTTTACAGTGCAGTATTTTTTAACTTGAGACACTATGCTTTATAACAGATCTCTAGAACTTATTTTTTTTTTAAGTTTTATTTATTTGACAAAGAGTGCGTGAGAGAGCACAAGCAGAGGGAGCAGCCAGTGGAGGGAGAAGCAGGCTCCCTGCTGAGCAAGGAGCGCAATGCAAGACTCCATCCCAGGACCTTGGAATCATGACCTGAGCCAAAGGCAGATGCTTAACCCAGTGAGCCACCAGGGGCCCCTAGAACTTATTTTATACAACTCTCATTTCCCCTTCCACTCAGCACCTGGCACTCACTATTCTGCTTCCTGTGAGTTTGACTCTTTTAATAATTCTGGTGAAATCGTGCAGTATTTATCTTTCTGTGTCTGGCTTATTTCACTTAGAATAGTATCTTCCAGGTTCCTCTATATTGTCATATAAGGTAGCATTTCCTTCTTTGTTTAATGCTAAATAATATTTCATTGTATGTATAAACCAGATTTCTTCATTCTTCCAGCAGTGGGTGTCTAGATCATTTCCATGTTTTGACTATTATGAAAAATGCTGTGTAGAATATGCAAGCGCAGATATTTCTTCAAGGTCCTGTTTTCAGTAATTTTGAGTGTATACTCAGAAGTGGGATTGCTTGGTCATATGTTCATTCTACCTTTAATTTTTTGGAAGCATTCAAACCTCTCTGTATTCTAATGTCTGTGAGTTTTACATATTAAAAATATTTTTGACATGTTAGTGTAATTAATTTCTCGTTGGCGTAAGATGATTGAGTGATGGGTTAAGGAGAATGGATTCATTCTCATCCGTTTGACATCTGCTTGTCCATTCATGACATGGTCATTGACTTGAACCTGCTTCCACCTTACTTCTGAGGGAGTTCCAACCCAAGGAGTTAAAGTCCTTGAAAATTCTGCTCCTCCCTGAACTCACTAGCAGGTTCAGGAACCCTAAAATTTAATCTCGATTAAATTTAGTGAATGAAAGCTATCCTTCACCACCACCTTCTCTGCTACACTTCATTCTTAATGCACTGCCACGTACTGGACCAGCCAGTCTCAGGCAGCCCCACATTCTCAGTGCCATCTTTCTGTGTCCCTCTTTCCTAAGTTCTTTCACCAAGAAATCGCTATTGTCCCATGCTCACTCCTGCTTAAATTCTTTGGAAATTTGGCTCCTATGAGCACTGGGGAGAATGTAGTTGTGTAGATGTGGTGATCAGCGGGTAATATGGCATAAGAAAAAAACAGTGGTTTTATATAAAGCTACACAGGTCTAGATTCTGATCATGCTGCCATCCTGCCTTACCGTCTGGGTAATTTGGACAAATTATCCATGTATTCTGTGACTCCATTTTTTAAAACTAATCAAAATGGGAATAATCTCTTCCAAAAAATTGTTTTTAGAAGGTTATGAAATAATAAGTGTGAAGCCATAAGGTAAGAATTAGGTGTTCCGTACATTCTAGTTCTCTTCCATGCTTTTGCTATTGGTATAAACTTAGAGTCACTAATTGTAGGTGTTTGGTGGCTAAAAGCAATTGTTCAGAAGACCACATTTTTCAGGGCACTTGAGTGTATGCTTTAAAACTATTTTTCTATAAATCATACTTCACTAAAGCTGATTTCAAAAGGGGGATGCTTGGAAACAAGCTAAACTCAGAATATCTCTAGACTTCTGCTACCTTCTTTTTTCCACTAATGGATGCACATCCTCTTTTTTTTTTTTTTTTTTTTTTACAAGCACCCAAGCTTTTCCCGGACAGGGATTAGAGAGTGATTTATTTACAATTTTCAAAGAGTATGAAAGGCTTGTCTGAAGCTGCTTAGACTCAGAATATCTTATGACTCTCCCTAATGTCCCTTATTTTCAAAGTGTAAAAAAAATGTTAGTGTGCCTTCAAAAATATCTTAGGTTGATTATTGGCTCCTGGTTATTCCCTCCTCACTACTCTACAGTCAGTAAAGAGTATTAGCCTAGAATGAATAAGTTACTAGCCTAGCCTAGAATGAATAAGTTACTTAGTTCAATAAGTTTTGCTAGTTGGTCACCGTTTTGGAAAATATATAATACATTGATGAGTCTGAAATAAATGAGTACATAATATTTCAAATGATCTTTGTGTTAAAAAGACCCATGGTCTCCATTTCCCATTGTTTACATGGAACACTTTAATCATATCAACCAACAAAATATATATGCATTCTGTAAAACACACAATATTGATTTAGTCTGACGATGTTTTAATTTGCCCATATTTTCCTATAAATAATGGAAAATAGCTCTCATTCTTTGCTATTTTACTCAGTCTGGCTGTTAGATGTCTTATTTTTTAGGGTGTATGTGTGTGTGTACATGCGCTTGTTTGTATTTACCTTTTCTTTGAGATGAAGTCTCTTTATAGAACTGTTAACAAATGTTAACATACATCTGGGCCTCTTTACGTCTTCTTATATTTAAAAATAGGCTGAATTTTATTGGCTCAAGTGCTTATTGTCCAGTTGGAGTTGTAAGCCAGAGAAATTATTTTACAGCAATTTTATTATTTTCTTTATTTTTCTTGCCTAAAGGTACTCTATGATTTATTTCATTCCTCTTCTGGCTACATGATTTAAAGATACAATAGATAAAACATATTCCAATGCATTTTTTTCTATGTTTCTTCTTTTTTAGAGTAGCTTTTATTTAATGTTTTTATATTACTAATCTAGGGAAAACTCATTTTTATTTCAGTTCTCTAAGCCTTGGATAGCCACTCTCTGAAACAGTCCTCTGATAAAATAAGGTCTAGATTTCTTATACTATATTTTGGAAAATTTTGATCTTACTCTGTATTTTGTGTCCTAGATTTTGGATCATCCATCAATTAGATGTTTGTATGAAGTTGATGAGGGAATAATTGATTTTTGGTCTTTAAAAAAAAAAAAAAGCTATTAAGATCTCAATAGAGGCTAGTTTTCACTCCTTGTGGTGAACACTCCCTGTGGTAGACAGAATCAGGAAACCTAAACTGTACTTCTCTCCCACTTCTGCCTGCCTTAATTCCATCCATTCATTAAGATAAAGTTTGGATATTATCTTCTTTATTAAATTTCCTCACTCTGGCCATAACTGCTTTTTTCCATCTGCTGAATTCCCATAATCTTGGTTTATTCATCCCTTATGGTACCCATCCTGATCTAAATTATAATAAGGTAATTTGTAAACATGTGGAATCTCCCCAACTTGATTATAAAATTCTTTAGTAACATAACCATATCTAATCTAGCATCTGATCTCTCAAAGCATCAAATATATTGCCTTGTAAATAGATAAATGGATGATCAAAGCATTTTATGTAGAATTTTTCTAATAAGACTGTAAACTTTTTAAAGAATAAATAACATGACATTTCAAATTACCCTAGTGATTTAAATGCTTGTTGTTAATTGTCCAGGCAAGTATAACCCACACAGACCCCAGAGCTCTTATGGCCCATTGTCAGTATGCCCCATGTAAAGAAAGATTTGTCTGATTCTTAAAGCTGTAAAGAATACTGTAGAATTTTACTGTACCCTGAAGAGTGTCACAGGAATTTTACACAGTACATCATGTAATAAGTGTTCCTAAAAATACTCTAGATATCTCTATCTCTTCCCCACAATTTCTCATCCATGGCTTCAACTAAGAATCTTTCATTTCATCTATAGAATTCTTTATAGTCAGGACAGCCAAACTATGTACTTCCAGATAGCTGTGCGCATGCCATTATCTGTGTGAAAAAATACTTTTGGAATTGTGCCATGTAGCACCTGTCCAACCATATGCAGCATCCCTGCAATTTTCCTATTCCCCATTCATTTATACCTTCTCTGCATCATATTGCTTCCACATAGAATCATTACACATGACTCTCACCATCTGCAACCCCCTGGGAAGTACAGTTCCAAGGGTAATTAGCTTTTCTCATGAGAATTGATGTCTCTTGCAATTCTGATGAATGAGTCTCTATCTAACTAAACAAAAATCAGTTATAAGCAATATTCATCTCCTAGAAAATATGCTAGATTTACCTTCTGACCCTTAGCTGGAATAACTGTCCATTCATTTGTCTCTTCAATACCTTAGAATCTACTGTTTAGAGAACTACACTATAGTTGGAAGTAAAATAATAAATGACACTATCTCTGCTCTTGAGGGACTTAAAGCCCAAGTATGGAAGTCAAACAAACAAATAGACAACTATACGTGTTAAGACTATTAGGAGAATAGGCAGGGGTTCCCAGGGAAATACAGATAAGGGATGGTGAACTCCTCAGAGCATGAAGGTCAGAGAACGCTTTCTAAATACTTTTCATTCATTTATTTAAGAAGTATTTATTAAGCCACCCGCGGTACAGGTTCTGGTGATACAAGGGTAGGCAAATCAGACCAGGTTCTTTTGCCATCTGGTGAAAAACTAGCTAAATGCTGTTCTGAGAGGATTCAGCACTAAGGAGTCTAGACTTTATCCTGAGGGAGAGGTGGAACCATTAATGACATTTAAGTTGAGAGTAGCATAAGCAAGGTCATTTGGAATAGAACAGGTAAAATAGAGACTGAAATCAGAGAATCATGAGACTATGGTAATACTTCAGCTATAGCATGAGCACAGCACTGAAGAGGTAGAATTTAGGAGTAAAATCGGCAAGATGGAGAAATAGGAGTTTTATACCACAGTCTTCCCACAAAACATTGATTTTGACAATCACCACTGATTAAAGTACTTTTGTGGGAGTCTGGGAGTCCAGTGGACAAATTCCAGTCACCATTAGAGAAAAAAAATCTGAGACTAGCTACACTGAAGAGGTTAAGAACATTTTCACTCTACCCACCCCACCCCAAAGAGGCACAGCTCAGTGCCAAGAGAGACTTCTTTGACCCCAATTTCTCCCATGACAAAGTGAGAGTGCAATAAGTGACTACCCAGCTTCCCCAGCAATGTGGGCACTGCCAAAGAGGCCCACTTATGTTTCACCCTCTTGCCCCTCTGCAAAGTACCAAGATTATCTACATGACTGAGGGTCTGTTAGAGGCTTTGAGCCCATCTGTCGGCATTTGGAAATCATCTAAGGAATATGGATTCTACTAAACCCATTGTAGACTCCTTTAGGAAGGCTACCCATAAGCTGCTGGGATACTGCACCTGTGGACCCACCCAGCTGGCTGATGGACACCCACAGCGGTCCCTGCTCCTCACCTATATGCTCCCAACGTAATCAGTTTCCTGCATGTGCCTCTGTGGGCAGCAAGTATAAGCCTTTGCAGATGTCTAATGAGCATGAGAAAGAAGCTGACTTGACACTGTGGGATTGGGGGAAAACTATACAAGTGAGAATTCAGGGCACTGCCCTAGGACAAACAAATAGGAGGCTCTTAGCACTCAGCCTGGTTTTGTGGGCTTGGGAGAAGGCATACATTCATAAGAATTCCCCTGAAAGAGAGAACAAGAGGTGTGGTACAGGCATATTCATAGAAGAGGTCTGAAAAACCTTAGAATCAATCCCTAGTAGAAATGATTGTTAAAGCCATTTCTTTCCTGAAATCAATCAGTAGAGACTGGAGGAGGTGATTGCTTTTTGAAGTGCAAAGATAGCAATTAGAAGACTTCAAGGAATGGGAAAAAATTAAGCAAACATGACACCACCAAAGGAACACAGTAATTTCCAAGGAATTTAACCCAAAGAATTGGAGATCTACAATTTGCCCAGTAAAGAATTCAAAATTGTTGTTTTAAAGAATCTCAGTGAGCTACAAAAAAAGCAGACAATTCAACAAACTCAAGAAAATAATATGTGAACACAATAATGACTTTAACAGAGATAGAAGTCATAAAAAAGAACCAACGAGAAATATTGGAGCTGAAGAATACAGCAAATGAAATTGGAAATCCAGTAGACAGCATCAATAGCAAACTTAATCAGTCAGAAGAAGGAGTCAGCAAACTCAGAGACAGGTCATTTGAAATTGTCCAGCACCCCCGTGTTCAGTATTATTTCCAATAGACACGATATGGAAACAGCCTAGGTGTCCATCAACAAATGAATGGATAAAGAACATATATATGTTTACATGTCCCCAGAAGAATATTCAGCCTTAAAAAAGGAAACCCTGCCATTTGTGAAAACATAGATGGACCTGGAGGACATTATGCTAAGTAAAATAAGCCAGTTACAGAAAGAAAGATAGATAAATACTGTATGATTTCATTTATATGTGACATCTGACCAAAAAAAAAAAGAACTCCTAGAAACAGAGAACAGAAAGATAGTTTCCAAGGGCTTGGTATATCAGAAATGGGGAGACGTCTGGTCAAAGGGCACAAACTTGCAGTTATTACATGAATAAATTCTGGGTATCTAACTGTTGCATGGTGAGTATAGTTAATCATATTGTATTGCATACTTGAAATTTCTTAACAGAACAGATATTAAGCACTCTTAGCACACACAGAAAGGCAAGTGTGTGAAGTGATCTGTGAATTAAGTTCTTTGTGGTAACCATTTCACAATGTATACATTTATCAAGTCAAATCATGAAGCTGTTTACTTTAAATATATACAATTTTATCTGTCAATTATATCTCAATAAAGATGGAAGAAAAAAAGATGTGGAATTGATAAGATTAGGGGATTGGATATGAGAAGTGAAAAAGAGAGGAGTCAGGATTACTCCTAGTTTTCTGGCTACATCATTTACTGAAATGATGAATGCATGATAAAAGCAGTTTTACATAGTAAGCTAGTGAGTTTAGTTTTGAGTAGGTTGGGTTTGAAATACTAATGAGACCCTCCTAATGGAGAAGTCAATTAGCTTTTGGCTATATGGGCTGGAGATAAATATTTTGGATTCAGTAATATATCAGGATGTTGTGATACATAGGGCCAGCTGTTCATTAAAAATTCATTTTCATTTCTTCCTAGTCAGCTTGTACTACATGTCTCAGTTTCTTTTCAAGTAAGTGTAGCACTGTAACTAGATCTGACCAATAAGCTATAAGTGAATGTAATGTGTGTCGTTCCTAAACCAAGGTTGTTTTTTTTTTCCCAAAGACTATTTATTTATTTGAGAGAGAGTGAGAGAGCACACAGGCTGGGGAGCAGCAGAGGGAGAGAGAGAAGCATGCTCTCCACTGAGCTGGGAGTCCAGTTCAGGACTCCATCCTGAGGATGGACCTGAGGATCCCAGGACCCTGGGATTATGAGCTGAAGGCAGATGCTTAACCAACTGAGCCACATGGGTGCCCTGCTGAACTGAGGCTGGTAAGAAGCTGGTGTGTCTTCTCCATGTTTTTTTCCCCTTAGCTGAATTGGAGCAAACAAAGGCAAGGCCCTGGGGGATATTGGATTCGTAAGATTGAACCATTTGAGCTCTTAAATCTCCACATGAAAAAAAAAATTCTTTCCACCCACTAGGAATACTCACTTTGGACCATACATGAGAAATAAACTCTATTGTGTTTGGGCCCTATGTTTATGGTCTGTGTGTTATAGCATTTTAGCCCACCTTAATAAATACAATAGAAGTTGGTGAGATGACTCAAGAATGCACAGAGCAGTGAGAAAAGTTGCCAAACCTCAAAAGAGGTTTACGGTTAAGGGATGGCAGGAGGAAGATGAACCTGTGAGGGAGACAGAAGGAGCAAGCAGGCAGAAGGAAAATTGGAAGACAGCTTAGAGAGACTAAGGCAAAGAGCTTCAACTGTGCTCCATAGTCCATGTGCAGGAGCAGAGTCTGGCTACATGGGTCCACAGCAAGATTTTATTGGGAGAATAATGGGAAGAGAGGGGATTAAATACGAGGTGATGGACCATAAAGAATATGATGAATAAATAAAATAGAGTAACAGAAAGGAAAGAAACAGAGACCAGCAGAAAAATCAGGATTGGTTAAATAAATGGTGTAGTATAAGCGACAGAGCGAGAGACATCCAGCTGATACTGTGATTCAGTACTGCTTTTGGATCAGGATTGTAAAAGCTCAGCAGTTCTAGGTAACAATAATGGCTAAGGTGTAGTCATGGGAGAAGAGAGCTAAAAAAGTAAATTGTTGGCGTGAAAACTAGTAGAACTGAGGAAGCCATGGCTTTGGATAAGTGTTTACCTTAGAAACTGAGTTCATACATGTTGATGTTTGATTTGGGTAGCATATAAAGAAGACTGCAGTCCTTAACCCAGTCAGTTTTTTACAGTGGGTAAGACACTGTATCTCAGGGGCCAAATTTCATAAATTCAGATCCTGGTTTACAACTTACTAATTGCATCATTGTGGGCAAGTTACTTACCTGTGTCTTAGTTTTTCCTTTGTAAAATGGGCTTAGTAATAATAGTACTTTTCTCAAAGATTTAAAGTTCCTAGAACAACATTGGACATATAGTAAGCTCTAAAAATATTTAATTTATTATAATGACATTACTAAAAAGTGTTTGGATTTTGTAAGTTTTTGTTGTTTAACCACAAGTAAGCAAGGGAAATCACAGACACACATCTCTGTTCCTACCATAAGAAGTATAGTGAGGACTATACAATATATTATAAATTATGATGGGAAGCCTGTGCCTCATAACAAGAAGTTGGCGCTCAATTTTAGCTTCCTGGGAAACCTCTACTTCAAGTGTACAGGTGCCATATGTGTTCTATTCCTAGGCTAAGTACTGGTTTACCCTTCTGGTCCACAAGAGTCACAATTAGCAATTGTCTCAAACCCCTCTTTGATTCAATTTTTAACATCAGTAATAGAATTAACTATTCAGTTTTGCTTGGGGTTAATGCTAATTGAGAAACTACATCATCAATCAGTAACAAGAATGACTCATGAGTCATTTAGTTTTTCATCAGGCAGGATTACCCAACTGACTAGAACCTTTGCACATTTAGATCTCTCTTTTTTTTTTTTTAAAGATTTTTTAAATTTATTTGATAGAGAGAGATCACAAGGAGGCAGAGAGGCAGGCAGAGAGAGAGGGGGAAGCAGGATCTCTGCTGAGCAGAGAGCCCAACGTGGGGCTTGATCCCAGGACTCTGAGATCATGACCTGAGCCAAAAGCAGAGGCTTTAACCCACTGAGCCACCCTGACACCCTACATTTAGATCTTTATAACTGTATTAACTGGTTTCAATGGCTTTTGCCCAACACAACCTAACAAGAAAGGGTAAATGAGTAAATTTGTAGTAAATTTATGAGTAAATTGAGTAAAAATGAGTAAAAAAAAAACACTCAAAAAATGAGTCAAAAATATGCCTAGCAATTCCAAGTAAATTAAAACTAAATAGGTGGACAACACTACCCTTTCCACCAGCTGATTCAAAGGTTATATTCATTTGATTCAAATGCTATCAAGTTCATCTAATTCTCCTGACTTCCTACCACAGCTGAATTCTAAAGAATTCTGAGTGCTTAGTAATCTTTGCCAGTTACCTTTCTGTTTATAAAAAGGGCATTATATTTTTTTTTAGAAAAAGGCATTATATGTGACAAATGTAATTACTACTTACTCATTTGAAAAATATGATTTCTCATATTAAATACATAAAAAGATTAATAGAATCTTAATGCTCTGTTTATTTTCAGAGGAGCCAATAGTAGGGACAGCTAAAAGGCCTACTCAAGTGATCACAGAAAATTTATTTTAGTGAAATACTATGAAGCTAAACATTGAGACTCTGTGAAATAATTTATTACTGGCAACCATACATTTTGAAGCTCATATCTTGAGTTTTTTATGACTCAGAGTGGGATGTAAGGGCAACTGTAAATAATTCTGATATAATCCGTGGTTTTATTTGTGCATGTGTGTACGTGTTCATTGGTTGAATTATAAACCATCCCCGAGTCTTAGGAAAATGCTTCTTAAGTATTTCAGACTATTTCTGAAATGTGAGAAAGTCAACTTCATTTTTCATGTCTGTTAGGGTAAGGGGCACAGGGTAGGGATGAGTGAGGAAGGGCTGAGGATGTTTTATCTGGAAAATGAAAATAAAATCCTTACTTTTATCCAGGTTCTTAGATATAGTCATCAGGAATATATTTCCAGTACTGCATACATGTTCTCTTAATTATTTCATTGTTTGAAGCCCAGTGTGTTTTCAAATGAAACTGAAGGTTTGGCATTTCTTATATGCCTAATAATATTTCTATCTTCCTCTCACATATAATAAGTTCATGGCATCTAGCAGCTTAATTTCCAGTATCAAACATTTTATTTTTCTACTCATTTTATAAACTAATAAGATCAAAATGCAGGACAATCATCATTTACACAGTTGTTGAAAAAATGAGATGAAGATTCCAGAATTGAACTACTTAGAAGCAGTCATTGCCCTCATGAACGAGCCTAAAATATTTCATCACGGGTGGAAAAAAAGCAAAAATGTGAAAATGAAAATTCTTTTGCAGGAATTCTTTGGCATATGAAAATTCTTTTGCAAATAAAACATATATAAACATTGGCTGTTTGAAAGTTAATTATTTGCAAGTCAACACATTTGTGAAATTGCTATGTTATAATGTATTTTTTTATGAATTCACATATTTCAACATATGCTTTCATTGCTTTGTTTACTATTTCACGCTATTGAAATATACTCCCCACATGATTTAATCTTCTTCAGTTTTTCCATGCTAGAATCCCTTAGATAGAATCTGAAGACACTCACTTTGTTTTACCTTAACCCCTTGGGATCACTGGATTTATTTGCCTCCTTATTCCCTGTGATAGTCAAGTCAGTGATGACTTTTACTGTGACCTTAGGCTGACCATTTGGATGGAATATGTTATATTATTCAGAGTTTGGGGCTTTGTTCTTGCTATCTTGTTATTTATCAACCCACTGTAGTCCCCCTATCCTTCTTTCATTTTTCTTCAGTTCTTGCAGCTGCTTTTCTAGGCCCTGGACAGAGCTTGTGGGGGTATTTTCATGGAGTCAACAGGATTCTATTTATGCTTGCTTCTCAAAACATGTCTGCTCACCTCTGATGTGACCTCTGATCCATGTGGCTAGGGAATGTGGTCCCCTATTGTCTAGGTGAATCTCTGTCTTGATTCATCCTGACCAAAATCTTTTTCAAGTATGTCAGACATTTAAGAGCTCTTTATTTAGAAAACATAGGCTATATGTAGATACTTAAATAAACTAATATTTACCTTTTGCAAAAATGGAACACTGCAATTTTTATATAATAGTCTATACACCTTTATTTAAAGAAGTGTGGTGTTAATCCAGAGCACGATAGTTTGCACTTTGCATATTTATGTTACCACCAGAAGCCTGGCTATACAAGTAGTTGTTATTTTTTGGTAAGAGCACCAGCAGCAATGATTGCATCTGTAAGAACTAATCGTTTCATATTTTGCATCTATACTGTCCTTAGGACAAAATGGTACTTGGCAGGAAGAAGTAAAGCAGTTAAAGAAGTTTGGGCATAGTGTAGCAGTCAATAGTATGGATTATAGATTCAAACTGCTTAGGTCCAAGTCTTTATTTATGCACTTATATTGTGATAACTTTGGAAATTTGCTTCATTTTTCTATTCTTATTTCATCATCTAAGCGTCATAGGGTCTTTGTAAATATTGAATGAGATAAAAGATGCAAATTGCTTAAATTCATGACAGGTACAAAGTGCTTAATATTAAAAAAAACCTCACATTTTCTGAACACTTAATTCTGAGCCAAATACTATTTTATGTATGTATTTTAATTCACTTAATTCTCACATAATTCTATAAAATTTGTACCGCTATTCCTATATTAGAAATGATGAACCTTAGGCACAGAGAGGCCATTTAATTTGGCTACATGTTATAACTGAAAATTTCATCTCTGCATACAGTTCCTGAATCCATAGTCTTAACTGCTTCACAATACTGACTGTTGGTAAATTTTAACTGTCATGTTATTCCAGTTCATGAATTTCTATTTCTGGAAAAAATTCTAAATTCCTGGTCTTTCGTCTAGGTACATTATGTTTTGGGGCTCTACATTTTAGTTAGAATAACATCTTCATCATTAAATATCATTTTTCTCTTGCCTCTCTCTTTTTTTTTTTTTCTAACTCTTTGACTTCCCTTTCTTTGGTATGTAACGTATGGTGGATACTATCTAAAGGTAAGTTTTGTTTGAGGAGGAAAGGGTCAGTGCTACTTACCCAGTAAAACTGTAAGCCCCTTGATAGTACAGAACATAGGAGCTGCCAGTGCTGTGCTAAGAATACATTATAAGCTCTATAATATTTTCAGATAGATGCTTATGTAACTAATGACTTCAGTTTATTTTAAATATAATGTAAGAGGTTTGAAGCCTCTTATGAATACAGAAAGGCTATCTTGATGCATTATTTAATATACCTTCTGATGAGGTTTATAGAGATTCTTTCTTTTCCTAATTACTGCTCTGGTTAAGCAGTAAAGAACAAATTGATCTTTATGTAATGGCGTGAATATGAATTCAGTCATGCCTCGAATACTGTTCTAACCCTGGCTCTAATTTTGCCCGTTAGCTGCCAAAGGAACCAAGAAAGTAGATACTCTAGGAATTCTGAAAGTCTAAATTTTTTCAATCTCCCAGCATGTCCTGGCACAATGAGGCCATAGAAACTCAGACTGTACACTCTGATGCATGCTTACTAGACTGTCTTTAATTCCCAGCAAAGTCCATTATTCATGAAGAACAATTCAGCTGAAACTGTAGTAGCATTTTCACTGATGCTGCACTTTAGGGTGGCAAGTCAGAGATGTCTCTTGTGTCTTAGCACTAGAACTGGATACTACGGAACTTGCTTTGTTTATTTTTATTAAGGGTGGAGGATCATCATATGTGTTGAACAATCTGAGTGTCTAAGTCACTTTAGATAAATTCTTTTTTTTTTCAATTAATTTTATTTTATTTTTTTAGTGTTCCAAGATTCATTGTTCATGTACCACGTCCAGTGCTCCATGCAATACGTGCCCTCCTCAGCACCCACCACCAGGCTCACCCAACCCCCCACCCACCCCCCTCCAAAACCCTCAGTTTGTTGCTCAGAGTCCACAGTCTCTCCTGGTTCATCTCTGCCTCTGATTTCCCCCCATTCACCCTTCCTTTAATTCTGTGGATGATAATATTTGACAATATGGAGAGGATTGAGATTCTAGGTTTTTCTTAGTAAGGAATTCTGTTTTTAGCGTTTTATCAAAACAGGGATAGAAGAACAGTGGATATTCTCTGGCAGATACAGGAGACATTTCTACCAGAAGGAATATAGAGGACTACAGACAGTTTTAATTCAAGAAGACCAGGGAAGAAATTGAATGTGCCTCCTTCTCTATTAAGCACCTATTTCCTAAATATCACTAGTCCTATTTTGTATGTTGTAAAAGCAATGTTCAACAATATTGAATGTCAAAGTATATATAAGTATAAAATTCTTGACTTTAAACCAAATATGGGGTACCTCTGTCTATTGGAAGGCAAATTATAGAACTTATTAAATAGCCAGTAATGCTAGAGATTTTAAAGTTAGTAGATACTGTATTACTTAGTGATAAAAAGATTACCAGATTTTGTAAAATTTAAATTCAAGCCACTATCCTGAGAGAAGACAGAAGGAAACAATTTCTCTATTTCTAACTTCTCGATCAATTTCAGGATATTTAAATAATAGTAAATAGTAGAGCCATTGCTAATCCTTGTAGATGACGTTTCTTAGAATTATCCATATGACTGGTTATCTAGAAGTAAAATGGTCAGACTACAAGTCTACTCCTAGACTTCTAATGCATGTGCAAATCAGAATGATGGATTCATTAAGACATAAAAATTTTGCCGGTGCCTGGGTGGCTCAGTTGGTTAATCATCCAACTTTTGATCTCGTTTCAGGTCTTGATCTCAGGGTCATGACTTCAAGCCCTGTGTTGGGTTCCACACTGGGTGTAGAGCCTACTTAAAAGCAAAAGCAAAAACAGACATAAGAGACTTGCCTTGTTTGGGAGCAAAACTAAACTGGGGGAAATATTTGTCATTTGGAGAAATAGAATTATATTTGCCATTTGATACTAACTGAAACCAGGGTCATCAGCCCCGCCTTTTTATGAAAGCTGCTCTTTCAAAAGACCAAATTTAAAGGGGTCTAAACATTGAATGTGAAATCATTAATTTCCCAGAATAAGATCTCTTATAGACAATTTAAGAATCAAGAGAATTACAAAATTGCCATATTTACATTTGTGTCTCCAGTCTGGACTTTAATGTCCTGCTACAGCTTTACTGTCAGAGGCAAGTCATATTGGCTCCAGTAGACAGGTGATCAATAGATAACTTAAGCATTGTAATACATATTTTAGCCAATGTCAGAGAAAAATAAGAGCTTGGGATGATTAAAAATGTCTTTGGAGACTTTTTCCCCTCTGAAGCAATTGAAAGTTTATAAGATGGATGGAGAAATAATGGATACACATTGAAAAATAGAAGAAATAAGGGTCTAGTATCATTACCTCCACAAGTTCCCAAATCATTGCTTTTTCTTCTCAGTACTCCAGGTACCATCTTGATGCAGCATTTGAACAGTCACCCCAACAAAGTCTACTTAAAAAATTATTTATTTATTTTAGAGAAAAAGAGCTCAGGCAGGGGAGGGGCAGAGGGAGAGGAAGAGCGTCTCAAGCAGACTCCCCACTGAGCATGGAGCCCAACTTGACTTAGTCTCATGACCCTGAGATCGCAATCTGAGGCAAAACCAAGAGTCAGATGCTCAACCAACTGAATCACCCGAAATATATTTCAATACATAATATTTTCAACATTGAATAATACTCTTCTTCATATTGCTCAAGAGTTAAGCTTCTTTTCCTAACAAGATCACAAAATCTTCTGAGGACATAGACATGTTTTATTTGCATGTATATATGTGCTCCAGACCACCCAACAATATATGATTTCCCTAACAGTTTCTTAAAGAATGCCCATTGAATTAAATTACATAAATGTCATTGAAGGACTAATGCTATGAGTCAGTTGCAAAGAAATAATACAGATGCTGGAAACATCATGAATGTGAATATATGAATATGACTATAATAGAGACTAAATGGAAGCCGTGACATGTACTTAAAATTATTTCTCCTGGGTGAGAGGCATTTTCCTATTTAACATCTGGCCTATTTACTAAGAATAAGTATCATAACACTAGATCATAATTAATACTACCAGCACAACTGAGCTTGTATATATGAATCTATTTTATTTCTCTAAGGATAAGTTTTATGGCAAATGAAATTAGGCAGTGACAGACAACACAAAAATTATACTCGTTTAAACATTCAGAAAAAGAATGGAAATCAGAACTTTTGCTCTTAATTGCTAATTATTACATTGTTAAACCTTAATTACTGGAAAACCTAGTATTGATTTAAAGCTCCCATTTATTATACCACTATTTCTATTAAGAAAAATATAACACACTCAAATCTTAGTCTTAGAATGAATAATTCTATTTGGTCAGATTCCAACAGAATATAAAATATTGCTAACATTCTCCTTGCTATTAAAATGTTTATACTTTGAAGTGAGCAAAAAATGGAAACAATTAAAGAAGATGTACAACATGTGAAAATATTTGTCTTGGTAGAATATTGTTTTACATCTCGCTCCTACAGTATATGAAAAATTGTAATCAAAGTATAGGAATCAACAAAGTTATTTTAGTATAATTTCAATGATTTGTGATTTGTGGGTTTAGGCTTTTCTGATTCTCAAAGAAAAAGAAAAACAAAGGAAAGATAATTGTGATGTACTGTAGTAGAGTTGCATAATTGTGTACTGGTGCAGTTCCATGGGTTTACATCCACATCACAGGAACCATAGCAACAGCAACAACCTCCTATGTAGAATTGAAATTGCAATTCCCTGGTGCCATGACTCCATTCAAACCAATGGGAGGGAATTTATTTTTTTTTAAATATATAAATATTTTAGCTAACCTGTAGACTGGAGGCTGATCATATCCCTCTTTAGGGCTTCATTTAGTGTTAATCCATGGTACCTGTGTTTTGGGGGACTCATCAGATGCAGACTGTGGTGTATACCCATTCCACCACCTCCCCAAGTTCCTCTCATCCCTCTAAGTCCTGGATCCAAGCACTGGGAAGTGTAGCAGGGTGGCATTGCTGTACGTGTGTGAGATCTTTATCACCACCATCATCATTAGCAGTATTCTTTTATTACCTGTGGAGTTTGCAGATCTCTCTCACTCCTCAAATTGGCTGTAATCAAAGGAAAGTGGTTGCAGGAGAGGTGAGAAGAAAGTGTTTAAACAAAGGATTGCACTTGAGAAGACCCCAGAGTTTAAATTCATCATAAATAGCCAAATGCTTATAGAGTTTCATGAATTCTTAATATGGGTTAATTGTTTGATATAAATGGAAGATCTCAGGGTCTTCCCTGGGGGAAGTAGGTTCACTCCCAGATTTTAAGGGCCTATAAAAATAGAAAGATTTTTTCCTTTGAAATAACATGGTTTTTATATTGTTCCCTTTGTCTGGAAGATCTGCCTCTTAAAATTCTCCCTGGCCTTTCCTTCCTTCTCACTCAACACCCCACCCTAATCACACATTCATCTTTTAATATTTAACAGGTGTTGTCTCCTCCACATAGCCATGCTGGACTCCACCTTACTTCCCCTAGTATACTTCTATTTGTTATAGCCTTTAAAAGTACATAATTAACTTATTCTATATAACTTTCTCCCAATTCTAATGAAAGTTCCTTTTAGGAACTTTTTTAGGAGCTAGTGTTGTTTGCATCCTTTTTTTTTTTTTTTTTTTTTTTTTTACCCATGAACTGATCAGAGCCCCCATGTTGCAAATTTTGTTAGAGATGGGACTAGAACTATGGTTCTCAAATACCTGTTCTCAGTGCAGTGCTGGATTGAGAGGAATTACTTGGAGAGATTTTTAGAAAGACAGATTTCTGGGCCCTATCTTTAGATACTCTAGTTTAGAAGGTTGAAAGTATGTATAGAATTATGTAATTTCAAAAGATATCTCAGCTTTTAGTCCCTTTGAAATTATATTGGTGGAACAGATGTCCTGAAGATTCCTGTCCTGGATATCCCACATTCAAACTCAAAATTAAATCTATATTTAGCTTAAGTTAAGCTGTGAGGGAGGTTGAGTAAGGGGAGCTATTCTGGAAATCTACAATCCCCTCATCTCCTAAACTTCCTTCTTCTCCCCTGAAATAGTTCAGAACAAGAAGATTTACAGAAGTTATAGATGTGATAGGAACTTAACTCTTTCCTCAAATATTTTCATTGTCAGTACTTTATATTTTTAACTTTAAGATTCAGATTTTTAAAATTCCTAAATCAAATGGGATATTTAAATTTTAATGTCTAAATATGCCTTTTTAAAAATTTTAATCAAATAAATTTTTCTGTTTAAAATTTAATCACATTTCTAATCTTGTTACAATTAAGACTTTCACTGACACAAGTGAAATTTTCTGGGAATTACCTACTCTAAAACAGTTTTATCTGGGATCATTTTCTTTCTGCCTGATAAACACCTTAAATATTTTTAGTTTGGGTCTGCTGATGATCTATTCTCAGTTGTTTTTGTTTTTGTTTTTTTTTTTTGGTCTGAAATTACCTCTATTTTGCCTTTATTCCTTAAGTGTATATTCACTGGGAAAGAATTCTAGCTCATCACTTTCTATTAGCTTGAAGGCATTTTTTTTTTTTGTTTTCTAACTTCCAGTGGTAGCAGAAGGAAATTAGTTGGCTGTCTGTCATGTCTTTGATGGCGGTATTTCTTCTAGTGGCTTTTAAGATTCTTATTGTCTTGTTTTCTACAGTTTTACTTTAACAGGTCTTTGTATATTTTGTGCACACACATGTACCCACATACTGTCTATTTGAAAATATAGGCTCCTTGAATCTGTAGCTTGATAAATTATTGGAAATTCCTAGCTGTTACCTCTTCAAAAATTGTTTCTGTAGTCTCTTTTTCCTCATCTGCTGGGACTCCAGTTAAATGTCTTTTAGACATTTTAACTGTATCGTGTATGTCACTTACCATTTTTCTGCATTTTCGTCTTTTAGTACTTAATTGTAAATAGTTTCTTTTAACCTATCTGTTGTTAAATCCATTAATTCATCCTTAATTTCAGTTATTAATTTCTACTTGATTCTTTTTCAGTATTTTGATATTACTTATAGTAGTTTCCAGTTCCTTGCTGACTTTTTCCAAGTATGACTTTTATCTCAAAAATAAACAGAAGTGTTCGGTTCAATCTGGATCTCATCATTCCCTTATCTGAAGTCCCTAGGTAAATCCTTCTTTTGTTTCTGAATAATTTTGTTTTGTCACCAGGTATGATTTAGAGTATTTTCTGAATATATTACTAGAAAAAAATCTTCCCAGAAATAATTTCAGGGGCACCTGGGTGGCTCAGTGGGTTAAGCCTCTGCCTTCGGCTCAGGTCATAATCTCAGGGTCCTGGGATCGAGCCCCACATCGGGCTCTCTGCTCAGCAGGGAGCCTGCTTCTCCCCCCCCTCTCTCTGCCTGCTTGTGATCTCTCTCTGTCAAATAAATAAATAAAATCTTAAAAAAAAATAATTTCAAATCTAGAATGATGGTAAGCTCTTTGAGGGAGGATATTGCCTTCCCCACCCTCTCCCCCAGGGCATCTGAGGGCTGTACCAATCTCAAGACTAAGGGTAGAGACATTTCTGATTCAGCTAGTCGACTAGCCATAGTATAGTCTGTATCACCATTTCAGAAAACTTCTTTCCAGAACCTTGTCTGGAATAGGACAGTTACACTGTCTTTGGTGTGCTCCCAACTCCAAACCCACTTCCCTCTACTTCACAAAAACAGCAAGATATTTAGCCTCTCTGCGACATTCCAAAAGTTAGAAAATGATCTCAGGGTAAAATCCCTGGGTGGTAGAAAGTGTAATACATGAAAATTCTTCCCTCTTCCCTTACATAAGCTCAGAACTCAGACCCATGCAGCACACATCCCTTGTCCTTCGCCAGAACCTACTTCTGAGCTGCCTTTCCCGGACGGGCATTTCCCCCTGCGGCTGAAGCAGATGTGGCTCTTGTCTGAGCTGTACTTCTCTTCCTATTCCAGCTAGGCCATTTTTCAGTCTCTTATTAGGTATCTCTCCCTTTTAGAAGGTGATTTTTGGTTTCACAACCTTTTGGTTGTCACTATGAGGAAAATTGATCCAGTTTACCAGGACTGTCAAGACTGTGTGCTCTGATGTTATTATTTATTAATGGTTATTTTCATTTTATATTGGCTCATGGTTTTTCTTTCCCTATTTTTTCTTGTTTGTTACGCATTTCATTTTTAATTTGAGAGTTTAATACTGTGCTCTCTTTCTCAATACTCCTTATCAGATACATATTTCTTTACTCCTATATGAAATCAGTATTTTTAAAACATTCTCAACAAATATATTTCTCTTACTGAATTGCAACTTTTAAATATTTTTACTTCTCTGTTTTCCTCCTCCCTGACATAGATGAGATCTTTGGGATTTTTTTTTTTCCACTTGATTTCTCTTTTCCAAATACCACTTACCCTATCTCCCAAATGCTAAGTTTTGCTGATATTGCTGACTAATAATAAAAATATTTCATTTATAGTAGGCTCCTTATATTTAAAGGTTAATTATTTAGCATTTAAATAACAGATTCTTAGATAACTACATAATGTATTGTTTGAACTTAAAATGCATTTCAGTGTTCTTTGCTCAGCACTTCCTTTCTTGAGATCTCTGCACTGACCTCTACGATGCTTCTTAAGAATTTTCTTCAGATGAGTTATGTGGCTGGATGGATATTCTGAATGGTTACATATCTGTGAATATCCTGTTTTCACAGTGATCTATTCGTTCTATCATTTATGGGGCTGGGAGTAAGCACTTGTTTAAATCCTATTAAGCACCTACTATAAGTGTAGTAAAGTTGTAGGTGTCAGACTAGTGATACAATCTTATTTCTTGAAAATTAACTTTATGGATTTTTTTATTATTTATTTTATTTTATTTTATTTATTTGTTTTTATTTTATTTATTTTGACAGAGAGATCACAAGTAGGCAGAGAGGCAGGAAGAGAGAGAGGGGAAGCAGGCTCCCTGCTGAGCAGAGAGCCCAATGCGGGGCTTGATCTCAGGACCCTGAGATCATGACCTGAGCCGAAGGCAGAGGCTTTAACCCACTGAGCCACCCAGGCACCCCTAACTTTATAGATTTAAATGTGTTACAGTGGGGGTGGTAGTTGTGTAACACTCAGAGAATATATGTCAAAGTAGCAACAACCTAGTATTAACTGGAAGTCTGATGTCCTCTGATTATTTTTTCTTTGTAAATAATATTTTTATCTCCCAAGTTTATCAGATTTTCTTTTTGCCCTTAGAATTTAGGAATTGTATTGGGCTATGTTCTTAATCTTATACTCTCTGGATGTTGTTCTCTCTTAGGAGTGTTGTAACTTTTTATTTGTTCATTCATTCTTTCATTCATTCATTCATTTATGTGCATTCATTGCGTCTGGCACTGGAAGTATCCTGGAGAATAAAGAAAAGTTTCAGAAGCCTCTATCTGATCAGTGGGATCACTCTCTGCTTTGTAATCTTCCTTTCTCTAAGCCCCAAAGATAGAAAGGACTCATCTCATATCAGTTCAGTTCCTTCTCAGTTCCTAGAGACTGAGACCAGGCATATTTATGAGGTGCCCCTCTCTGAAGGGTAGGGGGTTGTCCATATATCTCCAGGATCCATGATCATGTGTCCCTCCCCAGAAATTGTCTACCCCAGAGGGTAGAGAGATATACAGTAATTCTCCCCCTGCCTTCATGAGCTTTCATCTGCCTACTGCCTTCAGGTAACTTGTTTACTCAGAAGTTCATGAGCAGGATTTGGAGTTTGTATTAGAAAAGACAGAAAATTATTTAAGTATCATCCCAGAGTTCTTTGCTAAGTTGCCAGTGATGTATTATTTTGCAAATATCATTGAATTCAGATAACTAACATTAGGATATTTGCTTTTGTGTATTTAAGTAAAACACATATTTCTACTTTATTTGGTTTTGGGATTTAAGTTTATCAGCCTGTATTAGTTTTCTATTGCCTCATAACAAATTACCATGAACTTGGAAGTGTAAAACATTTATTACATCATAGTACCCGTGATTTAAGAATCTGGCATGTTTTAGCTGAGCCTTCTGCAGTACCACACAGACTAAATCAAGGTGTTGACCAGTTGCACCCTCCTCTGGAGGCAAACTAGGGAAAGATCTACTTCCTAGCTCCCGAAGTTGTGGGCAAGATTCAAGTTGCTGGTTGTAAGTTGAGACCCCTGTTTGTTTTCTCATTGACTGTCAGCCTGGGAAGTCATCCGTGGTGGGCTCCTAGAGGTCACCCTCATGTTCTAAACACAGGGTTGTCTCACAGCATTGCAGCTTACTTCATCAAAAGCAGCAATGGAATCTCTCTTTTCAGTGCTTATCTGACTAGATCAGGCCTACTAGGGATAATCTTTCTTTGGATTAACTCAAAGTCAAGCAATTAGGGACTACAATTAAATATGAAAAATTCCTTCAGCTTTGCCATATAATGTAACCTAATCAAGAAAGGAACTACCCTATCCTAGTCACAATACTACTCTCACTCAAGGGAGAGAATTATAAGGAAGGGTATTAATAATGGGGAACTTCTTAGAATTCTGCTACCACATTGCCTCATATATACCCTGATTTCCTTCTTTTTGTATTTCAGAAAAATCCTGAAATCTTATAATTTTTATTCTTTTTAAACAAGGTTTAATTCAGGGTTTTTTTTTTTGCTTGTTTTTTTAAACTAGACAGATGTTTTTACTATCACTTTTTTATATTGATTTTTAATTAAACTGCATTATGATGATTTATCAATCTATTTGATGTTGACCTAATATATTAACAATTTTCATGGCCTAATATTTGGTCAGTTGTAAAACAATATTCCATATGTGTTCAAAGAAAATGAAGATTTTTTTGTTTTGTATGTATACAGTGTGGAAAAAAATAGAGCTTTGCTAAATTAAGACACTGAGTGGAAAGGGTTAATTTACTATCACAGCAGAGCCTGGTCAATACTGTATAACATGAGGAAGTTTACTTACTTAGAACACAATAAGTTTCACTTATTTATTCAGCTTTCTTTTAATGCAACTCAGAGTCTGCATGGATTTAATTCTCCCTCCCTGGAGAGCTGCCACTAAAAATGTCTGCAAAGAGGACTCTTTTTTTTTAAAGATTTTATTTATTTGACAGAGAGAAACACAGCGAGAGAGGGAACACAAGCAGAGGGAATGGTAGCGGGGGAAGCAGACTTCCTGCCGAGCAGGGAGCCCGATGCGGGGCTCGATCCCACGACCCTGGGATCATGACCTGAGCCGAAGGCAGACGCTTAACGACTGAGCCACCCAGGCGCCCCAAAGAGGACTCTTTTTTTGAAGTACAATGTTTGAGGCCTTATTTGGCTGAGGATAGTGTGTGTTCTATATAAATTACTGTTTGTCTGGGTAGAGAGATGTAATCTCAAACTTATCTTACTTTGACACTCTGAAAATGTTTCCCCATGGTCGTCATCTTGTCTGTGTTACTATTGGGTTGTATAGAAGTATTTTTTCCTTTCTTAATATATAATAGTGTGATTAGATATGTTACTAGATTTTATTGTGCCATGCTGTATATCTGTGTGAAAATGCCCAAAAGGTAATTTTGAAAGCTGAATCTTTAATTCAGAATTGACATTCAAGTAGTACATTTGAAACTGTTGAGTCTCAGACTTCACGGAGGAATCGGGTAGTTGGAGAATAGTACCAAGGACAGCTCCCAGGGAGCCCGTACCTTTACATTGTAGCTGAAAAGCTTCCAGGAAGAGAGCAAACCATATTCAAAGAAAAACATGAGGACTGATAAGTATAAGAGTTAGTATTGCTCCTATTTTGTGGCTCATGGATTTTAAAGCATAAAACCACTAAGTGGTCCAGAGAGTTCTAGTCTTGCTGTCATTATCTTTAATTTATTTTATTCATTAATATTTACTTCACTGATGTTTTTTCATTAATGTTTAAATTCAGAGGAAAGTGCAGGGAAGGGTAGATCTGCAACACTGGTGGATGGCAGTGTCTTAGACATAGATCAAAATATCCTGATTGTAAAATATGAGCATCAGGGTCATCCCAGGAGGACACAGTTGACAAGAATTGAGGGAAGAACTTTTTAACCTACTGAGGGAGGACCCAGTCCCATTTGGGAACTGAATTAAGAAACTGAGACCAGGGATAAAGAATAATCTGATACAAGAATATTAGGGATAAAGCTTGAAGCTTTATAAATGGAGATCTTTTTTTTTAACCCCTAACATAATGGGTCTAGAACTATAAGACAGCTGTCCTTTCAGATTTACTGGTGAGAATGGAGTGTCTCCTAGGCGATAAAGACCCAATTCTCAGTATCTTGTGTAATAGATTGAATTATGCCCTTCCCCCAAAATAATATGTCAAAGATTTAATCCCCAGAACTTTCAGAATGTGACCTTAATTAGAAGGAGGGTCATTGCAAATGTAATTAGTTTAGATGAAGTCATACTGGAGTATGGTGGGCTCTTAAGCCAATGACTGTTGTCCTTATAAGAAAAACAGCTATGTGAAAACAGACAGGCAGGGAGGATACCATGTGATGACAAAGACAGAGACTGGAATTAGGCAGTTGCAAACCAAGGAATACCAAAGATTTCTAGAAAACCAGCAGAAGCTAGGAAGAGGTACAGGAGGATTCTCTGATAGTATTCAAAGGAAATGTGGTTCTGCCAACTCCTTGATTTCAGACTTCTAGACTCTAGAAGTATGAAACAATATATTTTTATTTTAAGCTATCCAGTTTGTGATATTTTATTATGGCAGCTCTAGGAAATTAGTACACCTTGGGACCTGGAAGTGAGTGGAGGGGAAAGACAATTTCTGTTCAGTGAGCTGAGATAGTTTGGTGAACAAATGGAGGGAGATTTCTCTTCCAAGGCCCATAGATAATAATCAACATCTTTGCCTGCAAACTTGTTGCCCCTTCCATGCACTGAAGCTCTTTCAAATATCAAATTGTTTCCTAAATGTTTTCCATGATGATAAACACTTAAAATAAGTTAGAGCTCAAGTTCACAGTATGTCCTGCTAACCTAGATGAGACAAAGAACCAAATGCTTCTAAGTTTGGCCCATCTCTGGTCATAACATTTTTCTATTGAGTTTCTCTTAAGTTTTTTGCCATTCTAAGTAATTTTTTATACATGGCTTAAGTGTTTAGAGTTAGTGGATGTCCAAATATTATATATAGTTGCCCAAATGTTATAGCACTATTTATTGAAATTTCTTAATGGACTACCTTGGCCCTGTTTTGGGAATCCAGTGACATATGTGGGTGGAACTATTTCTAGACTCTTCATTCTATTCCACTGATTTATGTGTCTATTCTTAAATAAATACCACATTTTCTTGATTATTGTACCTTTATATTCTTGAACTTGAGTAGTACAAGATCACCATTTTTGTTCTTTTTTTGAAATTTGTATAGACTCTTCCAGGTCTTTTTATTTTCCATTGTCAATTTATACAAAAAATTTTGCTTGGATTTTGGACTGAGGCTGTGTATGATTATTTAGAGACAATTTGGGGAGAATTGACCTCATGACCATACTTTGTCTTCCAATCAATGAATAGGTGATAGGGCTCCATTGATAGAAATCTTCCTGATTTCTCTCATCAATGTTTTATAATATTCAGCATGAAAATCTTGCACATATTTTCTTAGATTTATTCCTAATTATTTGATGTTTTATGGTACTACTGTAAATGGTACTATTTTCAAATTTAATTTCCAGTTCTTCATTGCTGGTGTATATAAATGTAATTAATATTTTATATGTTAACTTTTTATCCTACAAACTCATGAATATATTCATTAGATTTAGGAAATTTCTCATAGGTCATTCTGAATTTTTCATTATAGATCATTTATTAAAACCTTTTTATTTCTTTTTATTCTTTTTTATTTTCCTACCTACCTACCTACCTACTTATTTTTGTATAATTCATTGGCCAGGACCTCCAGTATAAATGTTGAATAGGAGGGATGAGAGTGGATGTATTACTTTTTACATGATATTAGTGTGATAGCAATCAGTTTTTCGCTGATGTAAAAATAAGTTAGCTATGATGTTAATTGTAGGATTTTTCCATAGATTTCCTTTATTAGGGTGAGGAAGTTTCCTTATATTCCTAGTATGATGAGAACTTTTATCATAAATGGATGTGGATTTTGCTAATTATTTTTCTGTTTATCTATTGAAGTATAGTTTTTTACTTTTTAAATATCAAGTAATACATTTTTTTATTTTTAAGATTTTATTTAAGAAAGAGTGAGTGAGCGCATGCAAGCATACCAGAGGGGAGAGGCAGAGAGAGAGAGGGAGAAGCAGGCTCTCCACTGAGCAGGGCATCCAACCTGGGGCTCGATCCCAGGACTCCCCAGGATCATGACCTGAGCCGAAGGCAGATGCTTAACTGACTGAATCACCCAGATGCCCCCATTAATTGTTTTTTAAACCAACCTTGCATTTTGGGGATAAATTCCATGTGATCACTTCTGTATAGAGGTTTTGATGTTACTGGACCCACCTTAAATGGAAAGATATAGATTGTTTAAAAATAAAAGAATAGGAAATATATGCCAAAAATCCCACTAATACAAATAAACCAAGTGCCTATATTAATCCAGTAATGTTGACTTCAGAGAAAATAATTCCAAGGATAAGTGAGGACATTGCATAATAATCACGAGATCAATTCATCAAGGCATACTCACTCTAATTATGTATGCATTCAAAATACATAAAGCAAAAACTGATAGAACTGAAATAGAAACAAAAAATTCTAAAATTACAGTTGAGAACTTCAGCCCTTCTCTCTCAGCAGTTAATAGAATTAGTGGTCAGGACATGACTTAAAAAAAGAAATAATCTTGATCTTCTGTAAGCTCTTCCAAAACTAGAGGACAATGGAGTGCTTCCTAACTTATTAGAAGTCAGCACACCGTAATGTCAAAGCCAGACAGGCACATCATAAAAAAAAGAAATTAGAAACCAGTATTTCTCATGAATATAGATTGCAAAACTCTAAGAAATAATAGCAAACTGAATTCAATAAAACTCTTCCTTCTATCTACCATTGGTCTTGCTTGGAAGTTACTTTCCTCTTCTACTGCATTAGGAGATTTCTCCGTGATATTACAGGATTTTAGACCCATAATAATTTCTTGCCTCTTCCAGAGGTAGAGTTAACTTTTTATTCCTTAACCAACTGCACTGTGTCTTTGCCTATGTGTTCTGTATATGATTGTTTCCTTTCTGCCACTCCCCAGCTGGATCGAGTTTTTTCCTCAGCTATAGAACATGCAAACAAGGCTATGTGCCTCCTTACCACCTCCGGTAGTAGTCAGTAATTTCTACAAGCCTGTATTTTCCAGTCTTCTGATTTGACACCAATTGTAATTCTAAGCAACCACTTGTGCCTTCTAAGAAGGAGCGTGCATGTGATGGTCGGCTTGGCTTTTGTCAAGTTCCTCTTGCTGTTCTTGGTCACAAATGAGGCAGTTTTGGGGTACAGTTTACTTCTTGGAAGTAAAGTCCCTTTCAGGGGTCTCTTTTGGGGTCCAGTTTACTTCTTGGAAGATGTCTCTTTAAGCGTTTCAGGATAATTGGTTTTGTGGCATTAGCTCTTTGATAAGCTGAAGGAAAGTCATGATTTTGAAGTTTCTCCAGATTTTCCTCATAATTGTTGGGTTAGGAGAAAATTTTTTGAAGCTTTGAACATCCTGAGTGGACACCAAACTTTGGTCCAGTGATTTTAACTTCTCAAAATTATTCTCCTCACAATCATAAGATCAACAAGAGCAAACTGATATTTTCTAAATATAGGAATAATTTTTAGGGATAAAGCCTGAAGCTTTATAAATGGAGATCTTTTTTTTTTTTAACCCCTAACATAATGGGTCTAGAATTATAAGACAGCTGTCCTGCGGCGCCTGGTGGCTCAGTGGGTTAAAGCCTCTGCATTCGGCTCAGGTCATGATCTCAGGGTCCTGGGATCGAGCCCCACATCAGGCTCTCTGCTAGGCAGGGAGCCTGCTTCCTCCTCTCTCTGCCTGCCTCTGCCTACTTGTGATCTCTCTCTCTCTGTCAAATAAATAAAATCTTAAAAAAAAAAAAAAAAAAAAAAAGAGCTGTCCTTTCAGATTTACTAGTGAGAATGGTTCTAGTTGGCCCCTCCTGCATTTTGGCCAGTTCTCTATCATGTATTTTTTTCCCCTTTTGTATCATGCCTGTCCATTATTGTTTCATAGCTGCTCCCTTCCTATTGTCTTTTTCATCTTACAGCCTCTTTTGATATTCTGGCATTGTTTTAATCATCTGAAAACCCCATCCTCCTAGTTTCCTCTCTATTTAACCCCAGGTTTCTCAGTCATTATAACTCTACCTTCCGAAGTTGCTACCCAGTCAGCCTGGGCAGAAGTCCTTGTCTCTACCCCCTCATCCTCAGACAATGCTGTACCTCTTTGACATGATGTAACCTCATATGCAAGGCAACTAATATTCTATAAATATTATTCAGTACAATAATTTCTCATTCTAATCACCACCTTTTCACACATATGTTGATAATATTCAAATCTGTCATGATTTTCGTGTTTGGAAGTTTTATTATATTGATTCATATTTAGACAACACCAACCTCACTTTTGTTAAGCTAGCAGATCAGCGAATTTGTAGATTTTGAACATTTTGCCTGCTTATTGACCAAAAAAATATGGCACTTCCTTAACTATTTGCCTTCTAGAGCAACTGCCAGCTTTAATGTCATTAATGTATATTACATAAGAGTGATAATGGTCTGATCATGGGAGTTTTATAATTTAGCAAATTTGTTTTCTATAACTTAGTCTCCCCTCTCATCTATGACCCACCAGGGAACCATATCATTATTTTACAGACTGGCTTCTTCAAGTTTCAGCACTTGAATAATTTCTTTCTTGTCCCATTAGGGTTGCTTCACCTGGATCCATTTTCTTATTTTCTGGGTCTTCATCTTGCTTTTCTTTAGTATTTCCTCTTAAGTCCTACACCCAATATGTTTCCTCTCTTGAGGCTTCTTCTTAGATTATTTCTTACTTACTATTTAACATTCCATTAATGTGAAGAGAGGTCTGTGTCCAAATGTTTCCAAAATTTACTTTAGAAAATAATAATACCAAGCTTATGTTCTTATAACATCTGAGTAAGGTCTTTATAAGGAAACAGTAAAATCCCTATATTGCCCATAAGCACAAGGAAGTCCTGAAATCCTAAAGTCAGCAATTTAGTTGGAAAGTGTGGCTCTTCTAGTTCTTTTTTAGTTCAGTTCCTCACTCCTAGACATGGGAAGTAAACCTCCCAGATTTATATGATCTTTTGATCACATTTTGGGCTTCAAAGATACTTACAGACTGTATCTTGACAGAAGACGTGATTTATTTTGTTTACATGATAGTTCATAGTTTTGGAGATTTTACGCTTTTTTTTTTTTTTTTCTATTTAAGGACTGCACCGTTGGGCCTGTATTTTGACATGGCAATGCAATTTCTGTGGTTGCATAGCAGCTTTCCTCTTTAGATGGCACATGAAGTGTAGCTCACAGCTCCCTGTGGTCTTTCTCTCCGCCCACTCCATACGCTCCTGTTACCTGGCTGGCTCTTAAAGCATTTGATGATGTAGCTCTTACCTTAGAGATTGGCCTCCAGTAGAGGCACATGCTGTTATTAACAGCTAAAGAACAAGTCAGAATGAACTGTTCAAATTGTCATGTAACTTCTCTTCAGGTCCTTTGTAATCTAAAACAGATGAGACTGGTATTGTCTAAATTTATCTATAATTTGGTCTTACCTCATACAGCCTTCCCCTAAACATTAAACTTAGGATGATCTTAAATTATTCAAGTCAAAATATTATGAGTGTAAATAGGAACACTATATAAAATTTTTTAGGACTACAATGGTATAAGATGGTCCCGTGCAAACTATAACATAAGATCACCCTAGTTATACTCGTGGACAGAATTTTCTTTATCATTGAACTTATAAAAATATCAGTAGCTCCATCTTCTCAGTTAAATTTTTAGATACCTGCAATTTCTACTCAAAATGTTTATTCATTTATTCTTATGATCAGTATTTTGTGCTCGGCCTTATTCTAGGTTCCAGGGATAAGATAGGAAATAGAACAAACAAATTCTTTAACCTACATTTTGGTTACAAACAATTAAAGATGTATTTTTATAGGGATGTAGTATTATAGGGATAAGTTCTATGAGTAAAAATGAAATAAGCTAACATATGGACGGTGATGTATTGGTTCTATTTTATAGAAGGTTGTTAAGAAAGACCTCATTGAGGGGGTGAAATTCAAGCAGGGCCCTGAAATAAATGGGAAGTTGAACTCTTCCAGTGTCTGGAGGAAAGCTTTTGAAGCAACAGCAAATGTGAATACCCTGAGAGTGCTTGACATCATCAAAGAAGAGGTAGTAGCCCAGTGAGTCTGCCAGAGAGAGATTAGAGGGATGAGTATTAAAGAATGAGGCCAAAGATGTAACAAACCAGATCAAATACATAGAAGATAGGAATGAAACTTGAAGCCTTTTGAGACTTCCCCCTATCTGGATAGAAAGTATGAGGAATGCTTAGGTCAAAATACCATCGTGTTTAGATCATGCCAGTGCTTTGGATCTTGGTTTCCTTATATCAGGTTTTCTGGGTCTGATTTTGGATCTTATGAATGTTCTGACCTCTCCTTGTGCTCCAGGCAACTGATTGGTCCCAGACCTCTGGCTCCTTCCTGTCAACTAGTTACTAGAGATAGGCTCCCTGATCTCTAAATCAAGTCCTTGACTTGAAGTTAAGGGTAAACGTTGTAATTGGAGGGGAAGGACTTTAGGGATCCAGTAATTTGAAATTCTGAGGGTAAATTGGATCAAGAGCCAACATTTCATGAGTGAAAATGGCGTAGCAAACACTAATATTTAAGGGAGACCACCAAAACAAGAAAAAATGAAGACCGTAGAAGTGTTAGAAAAGCATTCTCATTACAGTGAGTGATTATGGTTTGCCCTAATCTGGACAGTAAATAGGTTTGTTTGTTTGTTTGTTTTCAATGAGTTCATGTGTGTAGCAATCCAAGATTAGGTTGTCTGTTGCTCCAAAGCACACTAAAAATTGTTAGGATGGAAGGAAGTGTTTGACCACTTATTCCTAGAAGTTTCTTCTAATCCCTTCTGTCTTCTATAATTTGTCCCACTTAATAGTTTGACTTTACAATTTGTGTCAGATAGACCTTCAGCTGGTGAAGTGGCAAGTATGTGTGTTTACCTGATGAGTGTTTTTAAGAGAAAACATCTGTATAATATATTCTCAAGTCTCACAGGAAAGCTGTGAAAATGATTCCATTAAAGCTATTACAGAGCAGAACAGAACTATAGTCATTTGAAGTACTTAAGTTAGACGCCTTTCTCTTTAAGATCATAAGGAGGGTTATTAAATGTAACACCCTCCACATTACGATCTGCAATGGATTAGAAAAGTGAACAACATTGTTATAGTTAATCACTTGAAACAAACTTCTGAGTTCCCCTGGTATTTAAGAGCTACATATTATGCTCTACTGTACCAGACATTGTCACACTTAATTTGGAAAGGTAGTTAAACTCAACAACAACCCCTAATCACTATTTCTGTAAGAGCAGTGTACTATCTCTTCTCCCTTAGATGATGCATACTTTAATAAGAGAAACCAATAGTGTGTGTAACACGTTGTTTTGCAAGGAACCTGATATTGCAGAGAGCAATAACCAGTGTGTTGCTTGACACTGGTTGTTTTCCAGTAGGAAAGCTTATATTGCGAAACCTTTATCCTTGGACAGATAAAAGAAGAAACTATTAATGATGTTGAAATGATATAGGAGTGTGGAGAAACCATTTTCTACTATTTTTTTTAAAAGTCTGTACCAATATAAGATCTTTGCAATACGCATGGACCTAAACACTTCAGGAAGTCAAATAAATTTTCCACTAAATGAATGGATAGAGTTACTATAAGTCAAAAGTCTTCATATTTCACTTGCTTGATATATCCAAGTTGAAACATTTCTTGTGCTGAGTTGAATGAATTGTTTGAGTTATAGGAGTATAAACAACTTTCAAGACAGGTCAACTAACTGCACTTTACAAAGCATTCAATTTTCAACTTTCTTTAATGACAGAACACTAGTACTATTATTAGCCTCATACTGTGTTCCCTGGCAAGTTTCACTGGGACTAATCTAGTTTGTTCCTGCTTTAACTCTATTAAAATAATTTTAACTATATATCCAAAGGACATTTATTTGGGCATTAGTTACTCTCAAAAAATACAAGTAAGTGTAAGGACAACTCACGAATAGAAGTTTGAAAAACAGTTAAATGCCGACCAGTACCAAAAATCAGGACATGGTACTCAGTTGACGTCCACAACTTCAGATTCCAAGGTATGACTTGGACTCGTGTTTCCTTTGGGTTATCAGGGTGCTCACACAGATATTTAGATAGCTGTCCTGTTCTCTCCCTTTTTTGCTTGTCAAAGTTTGTCCTGGCTGGTCTATGGAGTTCAGCAGGTACCTGGACATTTGCCTTTACACTGCAGCTGGAGAATTCTTATTGCCTCCAGGCCTCCATTGCTCAGCTCTTTGATTCTTTTCTAATTTAAAAGACCTCCACACAATAAGGCACCTCAGAATCCTCAGAGCCACAATTTCATTATCCATGTCTCTTAATTCGAGTGAGAAAGCTCAAGACTTCTCTTGTGAAGTTTGTAGTTAATCTTAACTGGATTCAAGGTTATTTTTGTAAACAGACTAACCCACTCTAAAGTCAAAGTAAATCCTTGGGTCCAATTAATTTTTTGGTTAGCCTGACTGAGGATTTTCTCCTTGTGGTACAGAATTGGAAATCCCATGAGATGGTAGTTCATGTGGTTTATTTTCCTTGGATAGTCGAAGGATATACTACTGACAATAAATGAACCAACTGCCTATGTTTTAGACATTCAAATTCCTCCTCAACTCCCTTTAACGTTTGGAAGGTCAGAGACACTGCTTACGACATAGGAATAGGGTTTTTATATAGGGAAAGAAAAGAGATGGTATTCTCATTATATCCCCTAGTATCTGCTGGTACTAGGGCTAAGTAAGCACCAAGATGGCTATAGTGGGATGATGTATGAGTTGTCTGAACTGTCTGAAGTGTGGAAGGATGAGGTCTGTTTTGTGCCCGTCTCAGTTTATCAGTAACCATGTGTGGGTAGACTGGCCCTTGTGGTCCTTATTATGACTGTAAGACACGCTCAGCAATAACCATCAGGAAACTTTGGGGGAGAAAAAAGGGTTTATTGCTTACAGGCCCTGGAAACCTCACAAGGTATGTAGAACCACACAGCAAGGTCATGGGTAGAGAGGCAGACAGTGGATCTGTAGTTCTCCTTTATTGGAGTTGTGGGTGGGGATCCAGGGTTCTACAGGCTCACTCTTTATTGGTAAATTTAAAACATAAGAGTGGGAATTTAAAGCATAGGAAGAGAAAAACAAATGGTCAGTTATCAAAATCAACAAGTATCTCTAAAACAAAAGAGCCTCTTGGGGAAGGTGTGCATGCCGGGGTTAAGGGAGCTGGCAGAGGCTGCTGGCTTTTTATTTAGTGTGGCTGGCAATTTGAAGTGGATAGGACTGGGAAGTGGATGCCTACGCAGTCAAAGCTTAAGCCAAGCACTTGCATTACTAAAAAAAGAAAAGAAGAAAAGAGAAAAATTTCTGGGCTTATACAATAAGGTCAAAGTCAGTGCTACAATGAGAAGAGTTGAGAATTATACGGCAAGGCTGAGAAAAAGCAGTAAATCAGATTTAGACACCAAAGTCTGAGTGTACTAATTCAGAATCCCAGAAAGAGAGGGATCAGTACCCTGGATAACTCTCTTAGTGGTAAATCCCTCAGAATACATTCTGAATCTGCCTGAATATTTTTAACTTGGTTCCAGCTACCAAATGGCCTCCACTTTCTTTATAAAACTGATTATTAAAGGAAGCTGACCTTGTTTTGACAGCATTCATTTCCAGGGAGGTGGGATATAGGTTCTATTTCAACAAACATTTCTGATCTTTGGCACCTTCCATGTCCTATGAAATCAAGAAAGTAAATCAAAATAGCTTGTGTCATGGGAATATAGTCTCTCCTATGCATTAGCAGTTCATGTTTTGGAGACATCTTTCTCCTTGTCCGAAGCCAGGCATCCAGCCAAGACTAGAGCTCTGACAATCCTTTTGTTAAATGTGGACTGTGTGGCCATGTTATCAAAGGTCCACATTTATCATTTGGAATTTCTCAGTCACTACTTGTTATTCCTTGGACTTTGGGAAAGTGAAGTTTGCTTCAATACTTTAATTAATTCTAACATGAACTTCAATGGATAGCCATGGTGAGTGCTCAAAGAAAATGCCTGTAGGACAGAAAACAGGTGACTCATTGCAAGGAATATAAATTATGGATGTGCACAGAGCATTGTGTGCTCAAATATTTTCAGTGGCATATGATTGAGATATGGGGGTTCTTGTGAAAGGTGCACAGTGAGTGTCATTATGAGTTTTCCTGACTTGTTGAATTTTGAGAAAATAATTGAAACAGGCACAAAGCATTAGTAAAGCCTTAGTCTTGGTGTACAGGTAGATCATGTCAATTCTACTGAATTCAGAATAAGAAAGTTTCTAAAAGATTAGCCTGCAAGGTAAGCAGATTTTTTTTTATAGCAGCTGACAGGTTCTTGTGCCTCTGCCCTACTTGATATTATCTTTCTAGAAGGGATTGATCCTTTGGAGTAAGGCTTTAAGTGGTCCATGTTTGAGAGCATGAAAGTCATAAACTGCAATGAGTACTGCAAAGAAAAGCATGTTCGAGTCAAATAGGAAGATTAATAGTAAAACAAGATGAGAAGTACAGCAAAAGGAGTGGAAACATATGAATCCGCCCCCTTTCCATTTTTTGTTAAGGATTTGACATTTCCTTCTCTCTTCAAAGCCGTTAGGCTTATAAAACAGGGACATAACATTCCTTTTGTTTCTAACTAAGAACAGCAGAATGCCTCTCTGTGGGTCTGAAGTTATATACTCTTGGAGTCAGTTATGTATATGGAAATGGCAGACAAAGGTGAAGAGAATTCAGGTGTTTTCTTCTCTATATGGGTGAGTTGGAATTTTTAAAGCATAGACTAGGAAACTCGGTAATCTAGCCATTGTTGATTTGGCAAAGTTTTAATTATTAAAAGATGTATGAGCTCTTAGGTTAGACAGGTACCAGAAGGCACCCTTGTCTCTTTTGTTATCTGGGTTTCCAAAATTGATGGAAGTAGTGGACAAATTAGAAGAGACTGGAAGAAACAATGTAATATTGTGCCTAATCATCTTTGTAGAAGTATTTTTTAGGACATTATCCTATGCTCACAGTGTCAGGATTTCATAAACTGGACTGGCATCTCTCTTAAGTTATTCTAATGCCTTAAAAAATTTAAAGAGTTGCAACTGCTTAGTAAAGAAGTTCTGATACCTCTAACAAAATGGTTAAATAGTAAAACACAGTAGAGGTCTAAATTTGACAGTTGTATATCCCAGCTCTACCACTTTTGGTCTGGGGGATGTAATAGGAGAAATAATTAAGAAATAGATGAAAATGCTGATAAAGCAAATAACTTTGAAAAGTATTTATAAATGAGTAACTCTCGTCCTGAGAACTGTGAAACCGATATTTTTCCTATTTCTGTCAAGAACCTGGGAGGATTATGAATCCCTCACAATGCTTGACAAAAAAAGAAAAAAAAAAAAGAGAAAGAGAAAGAAAGAGAAGAAACATCGTAGCAAGTAGCAGAGAGCCTTATAACGGGAAGTTGGTGCATTTGTTCAAATCTGCACATTATCAAAGAAAAATGGAGTTAGATCTTTTATAATATTTTGTCCTGTCCTTAAAAAGTCTGAACTTTAAGTAATAGTATGCAGTCTTAGAGTTGTTATATATTTTCTAGTGCAAGGAAGTTAGGAATCTGATTTGGACTTCTGTAGGTAGAATGGAAGATAGATACCAGGATAAGGGTAATGAGAAAGAAAGTCATTTCCCTTACGCGATAAAAATGCAGGATTCATTGATGGAATGGTGAAGACAGATCTGTGGTTAAATCTGAATTCCCACAGGGTATATTTATCATAATTGTATTAGTGCGTGTACACATGCACTTCCATACTCAGAAATTTGCTGGTGTTCCTTTTTCCTGTGTTCATGACCGATTCCATCATGAGTTTAGTTTTCTCTAACTAACAACACTTGATATCTTTATAGAATCCTCAGTTAAAACGCAGCCCTCTAAGTAAAATCTCAATTGTATATGTTATTGAAAATACTGTTGCTCAAAATTGACAAACAAAATAAACACGTGCACTTGCAAAATGGTAAAATTCACACACATTCGTGGGGTAGATGTTATGGTTAGTGAGCTTATACTCAGGCAAAAAGAGTTATAATATATAAACTCATGATCCTGTGAAACCTGGAAGCTTAATAGAAGCCACAATTCCTGAAAGAGCAGCATCACTCACAAGGCATGAACTGAAACTCATTCTGTGTGACGTAAGAGGAGAGTGTTATGCTTACTGGGCATTACCCTTCAGGTGCCAGCCTCTTTCATATTTCTGTATTACCTGAGGAGGCTCCTCAGTATAGGATAAGATGATGTAAATAAATCTAAAAGTTTACACTCAAAAATCATGTGTTTATGTAGAAAAATCTCTTTATTATGAAAGCAACTGATGAACAAAAATGTATACCGTTAAACTTTGGGAGCTTTTCTCTCTCTTTTTTTAAGCATGTCAACAAGGGTGCCCTCTAAGGCTTCAGTCCCCCTTGGGCCTCTCTTTTAATCTTGCCTAATTTTGTTTTCCCTGTCTTGATTGGTCTTTTTGAAAGCTAACTCTTGTGTTTTAGTCCAGCAGATCAGACCTGATATCAAAACAATGTCTCTAGTGAAGTGTAGGGTCAAGACTTATTTTGAGTAGTTGTTTACTGAAAGGTAAGTTAGATAGAGCAGGGAGTCCTCTAGAGCTCACTTTGTATTTCGGGATACTTGGATACAGAAGAAAATTGTAATAGCGAACAGATCTAAAGGAGATGCGAAAATCTCTGCATATTACAGTGGTTCTTGAGGAAAGACAGTTTTGACCTTGCCCAGAATAAGGCCAGATAGCACTGAAAATGGAGTCTTGTTGCTCCTTTTGCTCAGGCCTAAAAGCCTGAGCCAGCATCATTCATGCCACACGTTTACGTCTCAAATATCTAAACAAAAATGACAGGTCTAATTTTATTATCCTTACTCTAGCAAAATACCCCCTGTCATCTGGAAGGACAATATGATCATGTCCCTTGGCGGAAGAATGCATTTCCTCAGCCATAATGTTCCTAAGGCTTCTAAATAAAATGGAAATTCAAACTATACTTTTAGAAAAAAAATCACTATGTTGCATTTCTAAAAATAAGTTTTGTTCAGAAAGAGCTTTCTGTAATGCTAGAGGGAGGCATTATAGCTCACATTTATAGAAAGTGGCAATCGAGTCTCCTAATTGATGCACAGTCAACAGTGTGGCATTAACTCTAGTCACGGGTAGAATAAAGGTGAGGAATTGATGATCTGCAGCCCAGTGAGGAAAAACAGAGCCAGAGTGATAGAAGTCTGAGGTCTCTGGGGCCAGATTCGGGTGCCGTCAGGGGCCAGATAGGCAATGCACATTGGTCGAGCAGCAGGTGTAATATAAGGCAGAGTGTTAGGAAGTCTGGTATATCAAGCACAGACATCTAGGGGCTTTCATTGGCTTATAAACTATGAGCTTGTAATTCTATATTTACAGTCTGGAGCAGAGAAAAAGTGTTCTCATTAATTGAGATTGCTTCCTTCCTGGAAAAAGAATTGGGAACTAGAAAGAAGAAAACATTCATATTACACAGATCAGCAATTCTTTGTGGTTTTTTTTGTTTGTTTGTTTTTACCTGATGTAATTCATTAAGTCTTGTTGAAGCAAAGTCAAAAAGGCCTTGTAGATGTTTTCCTTATTTTCACCAAAGCAAAGGGTCATAACATTGGTGAACAATTGAAGCCTGAGAGGCAGCCCTAAAATTTATGAAAGACCTTGACATCTACTATTCTGTTCTTGTCCTCTGCTTGCTTACCTCTTCTGCATATTATGCACCAGAAAAACATGTTCATTATAATTACTTGTAAAGAGCAGGGACTAATTATGTAACTTTGGGAGAATCACTTTTTCTAGCTGAACCTGTTTTGCTATCAGTATAATAGGAATAATATATTATGCTAGCTTCCTTACAAGACTGAGATGGAGAGAAAATTACTAGATGAAAATAGGGCTTCTAAAAGTAAAATAATTCCATATTAAAGTGACATTTACTTATAATTATGAGACTATAAATGATGATTCCTTACAATGGACTAAATTTTAATTTTAATCAGCCTCTATTCAACTGTATATGTGTTCTAAGATTATTTCTCCTATCATATACATTTTTCTACAAAAGAGTAATGCATCTATAAATATATAAATGACAAAAATATATCCTACTCTGAAAATTCTCCTGTAGCTGTGAAAAACTATGTGAATAAGTAGTTGAATCTGTCATCCTTTATAATCACTGTTATTGAGAACACATCAATGTGAGATGCAACAAAAATCATTCATTACGTATTATTCCCAGCCTAGAGAATTGTTAAAACATCGTAAAAATACTATCTTGGCAAAAAATCCTATAGCTAAAATTGAGGCAGGTGATTTTTATTAACCAAAAAATAACAACACGTATTCAAGCAATCTTTCATAAATTGTAAGTCCTAAATTGAAAGAATACTTTTGGAGATAAAAGGAATAGAATCAAGATTACCAGACTTTGTTTTCTATAGCAGAAAAAATAAAACATCCTTTTCTGTTTGAAACAAAATCAAGAAAAATGTATGATTTTTGTATCACTGAGAGAAAACTTTCATCATGTGCCCAGGTGAATAACTCTTTTGGAAGGAATAGGACCATTTTGTTCTAATCAGAACACTAGAATATAGTTGAAAATAATATCTTTCTTTACACCCTGGAAACTTAAAGGTCACACCTTATTCAGCTGAAAAAAGGTTTTCTTTTCCTTGGAATTATGAGGAGAAAGTCCTTCTTTTTGATGATTCTTTGTTTGTATATCCTTTGATGTTCCAACAAACAACAAAAGACATGTATACAGAACGCTTACCTAACATATCTTTTAAGAATATTTGAGAGCCGCTCAGAATACTGCTGCATCCCACATGAAAAGTTACCTGGTAATCAGGGCTCACTTGGTAACAGCTACATTGTTTAACGTCCTAGATCAGAAATATCCGTACCTGTAGTTTCACTCACTCGTTTATTCACTAAACAAATACCTATTGGGTATCTACTGCGTGCCAGGACTAGGAATGTTTCTGCAAACAGCATTCCTGGTCTTTTGGAATAATTTAGTACAAGAAGCAGGAAGTTAAGGGATACTTAATATGTGAGATAGTAATATGTGCTACGAAGAAAAATGTAGCATAATAAAATAACTATGGGAGGCTGTAGGGACCATGGAAGAGAATGTGCTTTCATATCAGATGGCCAGGGAAGACCCTCTGATAATGTGACACTTAATCTGAGACCTGAAAGAAATAATAAAGTGAGCCAGCCATCTCAGAGTACTCCAGGAAAGAGGGATAGCAAGTCATAGTGGCCAACAATCTGAAGGCGGGAGTGTGCTTTCCCTGTGTGAAGACAATAAGGAGGCCAATGTGGATGGAGAAGAGAAAGATAGGGTGGTGATCCTTGTAACTTTAGGTCAAGTAGTTCCTTGAAGGTCAAAGTAAAGACTTTTATCCTAATATGAGTGAGATGGGAGACAATGCAGCATTTTAAGCACAGGAGTGACACAATGCAGTTCACATTTTGAAATTAATAATTTGGAAGCCATGTGAAAAGTATAAAGAAGAGTACGAGCAGAGACTGGCTAGAGGCTCTTGCAGTAATGCAGGTGAGAGGTGATATGACTTGGGTAGGTGAAGACAGTACAACTGCCTAGATGTGCTGGTGGATTAGAAGTATGAAGAAGTACTCAAAAATGATGGTAAGGCTTTGGCCTAGGCAATCAGAACTTAGTTGCCATTTACTAAGAAGATGGATCTGAAAGTGTACACAGAAAGTTAGGTGTCCCCAGGAAAAGAAAGATGAGACATAGATTTTGTGATACAAAAGAAACCATTTTATTTTCTGTGATCTATGCCCTACCACCTCTATTTGCCCAAGCATACATTTTTTTTTTAAAGATTTATTTATGTATTTAGAAAGATGGAGTGAAGGGCTGAGGGAGAGAGAGAGAGAGAATCCCAAGCCAACTGACTCCTCAGGAACTCAGAACCCAGTGCAAGACTCGATCCCATGACCCTGAGATTAGAACCTGAAACAAAACCAAGAGTCTGAAGCTCAACCAACTGAGCCACCTAGGTGCCCCTGCCCAAGCACACTTCTTGCAGAACTTTCTAGGAGGTGTCAGGATTACAAGAAAATGAAAAAACTTCAATAGTTAAGGATATTAAGGAGACATAGGGAATCCATGAGTTTCTACCAGGCCTGGAAATAACCTAACCATATCAGAGGCAATAAAGCAGTGGTAAAAAGCTCCTAGTGCTATTTCAAAAATAAGCAAGGCTACCATGCCTTAAGGGAGAGGAAGCTAACAAGCCCCAGACTCCAGCCAGTTTATATTGCCTCTGGGTGCATGCCCGAAGCTCCTGGCCCTTGTCTCATTATGATGTTAAAATCTCTAACGGAGGAGGAGCATAACCTCATTAACATAGCATACAATGTGTGTATAGGCATGTCCTTAAGATGCAGGTGCAACCTTATGCCCACCTATACATACAGTGACAAAACTCCCCATTCTGAATATTCATCTTAGCCCTCAGTAAACTTACTCACTCCTGCTCAGAGAGCCACAACTTTGGAAGTTATTCCCTGTGATCTCCTTATTTTTTTCATTTACTTTTTAAAATTTATTTTTTTTAATTTTTATTAACATATAATGTATTATTTGCCCCAGGGTACATGTCGGTAAATCATCAGGCTTGCACATTTCATAGCACTTAACATAGCACATACCCTCCCCAATGTCCACAACCCAGCCACCCTATCTATACCCACCCCCCGCCCGCCTCCCAGCCACCCTTAGTTCGTTTCATGAGTCTAGGAGTCTCTTATGGTTTGTCTCCCTCCCCATCCCTTCCTGTTTCATTTCTCTCCCCCACCCCCGCCCAAACTCCCGCCTTGCCTCTCAAATTCTTCATATCAGAGAGATCATGTGATAA
>CM053609.1:89641315-89663136 GCA_028646535.1 Procyon lotor | reverse complement strand
GGAATGCGAACTAGTGCAGCTACTCTGGAAAACACTATGGAGGTTCCTCAAAAAGTTAAAAATGAAACTATCCTCTAATCTAGCAGTTACACTACTAGGTATTTACTCAAAGAACACAAAAATACTAATTCAAGGGGATACTTGCACCCAATGTTTATAGCAGTATTGTCTACATTAGCCAAATTATGGAAACAGCCCAGTGTCCACTGACTGATGAATGGATAAAGAAGATGTGTATATTGGGGCGCCTGAGTGGCTCAGTCGTTAAGCGTCTGCCTTCGGCTCAGGTCATGGTCCCGGAGTCCTGGGATCGAGCCCCGCATCTGGCTCCTTGCTCAGCAGGAAGCCTGCTTCTCCCGCTACCATTCCCTCTGCTTGTGTTCCCTCTCTCGCTGTGTTTCTCTCTGTCAAATAAATAAAAAAATCTTTAAAAAAAAAAAAAAGATGTGTATATATAAATTATATATATATATATATATATATATATATATATATATATATATACATACATAAATTCCACATGAGTGGACTCATTCATGTAGTATTTGTCTTTCTCTAACTGATTTATTTCGTTTAGCATAATGTCCTCTAGTTCTATCCACATTGTTGCAACTGGCAAGATTTCACTCTTTTTGACATCTTGCCATTTGAAATAATGATTTTTAAGACACTGGACACCAGATAATGCAGGGCTGTGAGCCCTAAGACACTGGCAACAAACCAGCTAGCCCTATAGATGCTCCAGCTTACTGACTTGAGAGAGTTTCCAGGCTGCAGTACCATAAGAAGGAAAACAGGACAGAGCCTAGTGGAATTAAAATGAAACTGGAAGTCCAGAAAACTAAAAAAAGCTACAGTTCACAAGAGAAGAACAACCCAAAGAACTTCAAAAATCTTGATAAGATTGCCCTCAGATGTTCAGCTGAGTCTTGATGAGACTGTGCATGTAATGACATTCCTGAGACTGGGGAAAGAGCTAACGGGGTTGCAGGGAACAACAGTATGTGGCCCTCACAGAGATCCAGGAATAGTGACCGTTCCCATCTGCCAGACTGAAAAATCTCACACTTCAGAGAGATTTGGGTAAAGTAATCAGAAGCGTCTTGCCTCAGTGCTGTGGTTCCAACCTCACAAGTCTTTCAGAAGAAATCGAAAGATCCAAGTATTCCTAATAGCTGCATTTCACAACAAAGCTCAGGATTTATAGGAACTGAAAACTGTGCAGCACCCACTGAAGTAAAATTGACAATAAATGTAATGCAATGAAAAGTTACCAGGCATGGAAAAAAGCTTATAAATACAGCCACAATGAGGAGAAAAATTAAATATCAGACTAGATTCCAAACTGGTACAATTGCTAGACTTAGCAGATAAAGACAGTGAAACAGGTATCATAGTTGCACTCCCGGTATTCAGGCATGGAAGATTTTTTAAAAAGTTGCAAATCAAACCTCTATAGATGAAATCTGTAATGCATGCAACAAATAACATGCAATAAATAACATGGAGTGAATTAAAAGCTGATTAGACATTGTAGAAAAGATTAGTGGACTTGAAGGCATAGCAAGAAAAGCACTATCCAAAGTAAAACACAGAAAGAAAAAAAATAACTTAAAACCTTATAAAGAATTATTCTATTGCTATGAGAGAGACAAACATTCAGAGTATAAAAGACAGGATAGGAAGTTGTAATAGGAAAAGGAGATCAAAAACATTCACCTTAGAGAGTACAGGTCCATGGTGCCAAACTCTGGCTGGGAGGTTAAAATAAAATTCTTGAATAAACTTGAGTGCTTCATTGTAGAAAGTGCAGAGAGTGGCTCTTTCTGAATTTTATTTCATATTTTGCAATTTATTTATTTAGATGTTTAAGCTCCTGCACTATTACATACTGGAGAACACTGATAAATTACATCTCCCACAGAATTATAACCACACTTTCACACACAGTATAAATACATTGTTGAACAAACATTAATATCTATCATCATTTTATCAATTACATAGTAAAACTAATGACTAAGTATCCACATATTAAATACCACGACATAAAAGACATGAAACATTAGATGTCTGTTCAACTTATTAGTAGAAACTCACTTTTTTTTGCTTTTTGACAAAAGCAGTTGGAAAGATAAGGGGAAAAGTCACACTTCAAGCAAAAATAATACTTGATCAACAACTTCCAGTATATACAGAAAAATTCTAAGAATTTCAGAAATTTGGTGGTTGAAAATTATTTTAAGCATGATAACAATGCATCTCTGCCTTTTAGAAAATATTCAGTAAATTAAAGGGTATATCCTACATGTTCTGCACAACACTAAGGCAACATTTAATAAAAAATATTTAATATCTTCTCCCATTCTTCTCAGATCCCCCCATTAAGTTGTACCCCGACGTGCAAACATTAAATTATAGGCTAATGTTAAAGCTTTTTTGTCTCTGGAGTCATTAAAGACACATGCTTCTGTACAATGCATATTTTCAAAATAGAGGTTTTCGTAACACAAAAGAAGATTTATATAAAGGCTTTAAATAATCAACATAAGATATGATTAAAAATCCAGCGAAAATCAGTGGTGCAAATCTGATGTGAACCGGTACAGCTACGAGACATGCAGACATCCAATGAGCAGGAAAATAACCACATAACCAAGTACTTTGAGTGTTTGAAGTGACTGAAGAAATAAACCACGCAAGGTCTAGAATGTTCATAGTTCCTAGGATTTTAGTTCTGTATGGTACTGAAAATATGTATCATGTTGGCTCTCAATTTTGGCCATATATCTCTAGATTTTGGCACCTAATATCTCTAAGTTTTTAATACTTTGACAAGATTCTAGCATGAGAATAGATTTAAAGAAGACTTATAACTCAATTATGTATGATTTTAGGAAAGGCACATTCAAGTGCATTTTGAATGGTACACAGTAAGAATCTTTTGGTAAGTATCCAAATAGGTTGACTGTAAGTGAAACATAGAGATGATAATTACGTCAAGTTTGTGACCTGGTAAAACTGCTTTTCAGTTGCCTACGGAAGCTTCATTATACTTAGTCAACACACCACCATGTTGACTACTACAAATCTCAAATTCCACTTCTCAAACCTTTGCGTCAGGAATTCCAGTTTTATTGAATACAAGTTGTATCTCTGGCCATTGGAATTTGGAAGCACATCCACATTTTAAGACAATACTTCTCAAAATACAGAAGTTGCTTGTTGTTAAAAGCTTTATACCACTTTTGTCTTATGAACATACTGCATTTTCATGTTGCATTCCACCTTCAGTTAATGCTGGAAAGATGAGCATTGGAGCTCTGCCAACACCCACAACTCAGGAGTAAAACAACCACCAAGTGTTTTCACAAAAGTTAATTTTTTTTTTTTTTTTTTATGAGACTTAACCAGTCAGGGCACCTGGGTGGCTCAGTTGGTTAAGTATCTGACTCATGATTTTGGCTCAGGTCATGATGTCAGGGTTGTGAGATCACGAGCCCCATAGTTGGGCTCTGACTCAGCCAGGAGTCTGCCTCCTTCTCCGTGTGCCTGTACCCCTCCTGTGCTCTCTCATGTGTGGCTCTCCCTCTAAAACAAATAAGTCTAAAAAAAAAAAAAAAAAAGAAAGAAAAAAAAAGACTTAACCAATCAATCATCAACAAGCTGTTTGGATGGTGGTACACCAGCATCAAAAAACCAGTTGTGAAAACGAATGCTGCCTTTTTTCCACAAGGACTATGCTGTACTATGGTGATGACTCCTTACTTCTTTGGTTTCTCGATCCATCTGTTTAAGGTGGCACTGGATAGACTGTATAAGAAATCTCATGTTCTTGTATGTGACTTCCACAGGTCTGGGCAGTTTACTTGAATATTTAGTTAAAAACAACCAATAGCATTATGGAAGAATTTTAAAAATTGAATGTGAAATGATATAAAGATACTAGTCACATGAACAATGAATCTTGGAACACTGAAAAAATAAAATTAATTGGAAAAGTAAAAGATACTAGTCTATTTCAATATACTCTACTTGAAAGTCTTAGTTCTTTGAGTAGGAAGCTGGAAGTAATAGGAAATGAAATGGACTTCCTAACCAGAAGCAGCAACCCTTCAGTAATGCTGAGGCAAAAAAGAGGAAGCCTGCTAAGGTTTATCACATCTAGGTCACAACTTTTGACAAAGGTTCTGCAGATTTGACAGTAATCCCTAATGCCCTTCAGAAACTCCATAAACGTGACCAAGAAAGGAATGTGTTTCGCACTGAGGACTGTAGTCTAATCATACATCTGGACTCTGGGTGACAGGAAGAGCACCAGGCTCTACCATGCAGTGAATAGCACCAAGGATAGCTTGGTGCTGCTTGGCCCACAGCATAGAGAGCCATTATGAATGCTGAGGCCCAGTGGTTATCTTTTTTTTTTTTAAATTCAAGTAGGTTCAGTTCATAAAATTTTTCACCATTAATGTGGTTTTTAGATTTTTTTTTTTATTTCTTTATTTGACAGAGAGATCACAAGTAGGCAGAGAGGCAGGCATAGAGAGAGGGGGAAGCAGGCTCCCTGTTGAGCAGAGAGCCCGATGCGGGGCTCGATCCCAGGACCCTGAGATCATGACCTGAGCCGAAGGCAGAGGCTTTAACCCATTGAGCCACCCAGGCGCCCCTAATGTAGTTTTTAATTCCTTCATTTTTCAGATCTTCCTTCTTTGAATAAAAGATAATCCAGAGGTTAACCCAGATAACCCTGTAGACCGATTCCCCACCCACTTTTCTGTTACATTGAGCACACTAACTCTCCACAGTTCTTGCTAAGGTAATGCCATCAAGAGAAAGTTCTTGCTAAAGTAATGCCATCAAGAGAAAAGACTTGATGGATAGGGGCAGGCTATTTGTGTGTGTTTTGCAGGAAGAAATGTATGGGTGTATGTGCAGTTGGGTAGGCTGTCTGTTATCTACTTTTCAGGATTACTACAGCCTCTGTTTCCAAGGGGTGGATCAGAACTTCCTGGCCATAACCTCTTCACTTCTCTTGCTTTCAAGAGAAAGTAACGCATTTCTACCATGTGTTACATCATCTTAGCCACTGCCTCCTTTTCCATTTTCATCTGCCTTTTATCCTCCCCACATTCACTCTGTGCTTTAGCAATTCCAAGATGCATGCCTTCCTAGTTCTATCCCTTTTTTAAAAAAAAAAAAAAAAGGCTGGTTAAGAATTAAAGCCTGGATTCTCTTGAGAGTCCAAGCTCTTTCCATCTTATCTAGCTTCCTTCTTGCTAATTGGAATCTGATGACAGTATATGGCTAGCTTTAGAGGCCATCCTGAAAGTGATATACCCGCTTCTTTGTACTATCAGTACAGGAAAATAAGATAGAATATGCCTTTAACTTCAGAGCCATCTGCCTCACTTACTGACTCCCAAGAGAGAATGTCAGTTCCCATGCCACTGTGTGGCCTTTGCAATTCAGGGATTATCGAGCTCCCGCTGATGACTTCTGCTCCAAAAGCTGCTTTTAGCAAAGCAGAGATCTCTAGTCAATGGAATCTGTATTTTTAAAAATGTTGCATTCCCTCTATTCTAAAAATAGTTCCTGACAGTTCTCATCAAGTGAAAACCCCTTGGATAAATTAACCCAGATGCACATCTTTGAATTTATAGGATCTGTCTGACTAGGACATTTTCACATGGGTATACAATTCCAGAGATTGAAGATAAATGAGATGACTTGTATAAGGTTTTGAACTCTGTGGACATAAAGTGTCATATCCATCTAAGGCACAGTAGAATGATAGTAGGGAAAAAATGGGAGGAATTTAAGAGAACTATTAATCAAACAGGAAAGCAATTCTCCTCACTAGCTTGCAGTCAGGTTGGTAAGAGACAACTGTGGATTTCGATGCTAAAGGACCCATGATCTGGGTAAATGTTTCCCAAACCTTCCCCTTTGTTTTTTCCGTGGACTTTCTGTGTCTCCTACAAGTTCATTGAAGAAAAGAAGGAAAAACACTCATTTTCTCTATATGCTGGTGTCATAAAGTTTCCTAAATTAGCAAGAAAGTCACGGTGTTATAAATTATCTCATTTCTTTAACGACTTGTTTTCTTCGTCTTCCTCCTCCCCTCCCCCTCTTCAAGTTACATTTAGATTCCCTGTTAGAATTCCAGGGCCCTGCATCATTCTTAACCCACTCCAGATACGCTTTCTGCCCAAGGGCAGACAACTAAGGTAGGAAGGCTTCCAGAAATCCTCCTCCTTCTCACTTCTGCAGACTGGCCTCAGACTGACAAATATCACCCTTACCCTAGTCCGGTGGACTGCGTCCCCACCCACTTTCCTGTTATGTTCAGCACACTGACTCTCTGGAGTTCTTGCTAAGTAATAACATCAGGAATGTTTTTCTCTCGCCTCTTCCCACTTGTCCCTCAGAGGGACAGACCAACACCACTGCGGCTCTCACACTTTTTCAAAATGGGACAGATATGTTTTAGGAAATACGGTTACTGCACCATGTTAGCCTAAAAGCATATATATCCCACTTCCCCCAGGGAGAGAGTGGCCACCCCACAACCTCTCCAGAGCTGCATCTCCTTTTATCTCTGCATGCTTCTGAGACACCCATCTGATAGCTGTTCCCTCTTTTGCTATGGGAAAGTGGATGGAAACACAGGGACCATTTGAAGCTATTGAGCTTTGGGAATCCTAGTTTTCACAGTTTATAAACTTTGAAATTTCATTATTAGTCACGATTCATCAGTCCCTTCGTAATCTTAGATTTCTATTTTCCAAAAGTCTAGGCTATACAAAAAACCCCCAAAACAACAAAAAAACATTTCTGTATGACTGTTTTTCACTTTTTGGTTTAGTTCTAGTATACTTAAAATTCAGGACACCCTTGTTGGGATACTAATTGTAAATATTTTAACATCTTTTCCATTAAAATCCTCTAAATTACTATCTTAGAGACCTGGAAAGAGTCAGACATTAACATATTCAAATGGTGAAGTCAGAAAGAAATGCACTGTTTCCATGAATTAAAAAATGCATTAAAAATATCTATGGTTTGCATATTTCTATAAATACCCAAAAAGGACTTACAGCATCACATTGAAGCACAGTAGGGGGGAAATCCTGTACAGTTTCAGTGAGCAATATATAAGAAATGAAAAATAATTGGATAAAGTTAACATTTCTGACTTAAGACATGTATTATGCAATAGATAGTCACTTAATGGGCTATTATTCTGTACTTTAGTGGGCAAGAAATAAAGGACGTTATTTAAGCTGTGACTGCATTTGTTGCCATGTAACAAATCATCCCAAGACTGTGATTTAAAACATCAACAATTGGGGTGTCTGGGTGGCTCAGTCGGTTAAGTAGCTACCTTTGGCTCAGGTCTTGATCTCAGGATCCTAGGATCGAGCCCAGCATCGGGCTCCCAGCTTATCGGGGAGCCTGCTTCTCTCTCCCTCTCTTCCTGCTTTTCATGCTCTCTCTTTCACTGTTTTTCTCAAATAAATAAAATCCTCAAAAAAAAATTTTTTTAAATAAAACATCAGCAATCATGTTATCATCTCTCATGGTCTCTGGGTTGAGAACTCAGGGAGACCCTGGACTAGACCCCAGTTCAAGGTCTCCCATGAAGTAGCTCTCAGCCCAAGGTTGGAGACGTAACAGTGGAGAGTTAGAACATCAAGGGATTGGCAAGGCCTCTCTCTGTCACCATGTGGCCCCAGACCTTCTCCGTGTTGTCTGGTTGTGTGAGTTAACGGAGGCTTCCTCACAGCTCTGGGTTGCTCAGGGCAGCTGGACTGCTTACATGGCAGCTCCGGCTCCAGTGTGAAAGTTTGGGTGAACAAGCAGAAGCCTTGTATGAACTAGCCTCCGTAGTTACATAACATTACTTCTGTCTTATTCCCACCACGTGCAAGCTTTATGGGGAGGGAGTACAGGCCCATTTCGCCAGTGGGAGCAGTGTCAAATAATGTGGAGCCACGTTTTAAAATCTCCACATTCTGTATTTTGGCCAAAAATTAGTGTCATTATTCCCACATTCAGAATATAGTCACTTTCTCCTAATAGTTCCCACTGATTTGATCTCATGATGGCATCAGGCTCAGGCTTGGTGTGCAGCAGCTCGTACAGACATGAGGTTCCCTGAGCTAGTTTACTTGGACACATCTCCTCAAGCATCATTCTTCTCAATTTTAAGATGTGCAAATTAAAAGAGATTTGCCTCCCAGACATTCCTATACACGATGATGGGTAGGCATCGGGTAAGCACACATCTATTCAAATGCTGAGGTGGCACAGCTATTCAGAAGGAATGGTGGTAGAAATGGGAGGCACAAAAGTCACTTGATACAGAGCAGTTTTTTTGTTTTCTTTTTAATTGAAGTATCATTGACATACTGAGCTGCGTACCGTAGTCTGAGGCATGCAACAAAGTGATTTGCCAAGTCTCTCTGTTGTGCTCTGCTTGCCACAAGTGTAGCTACCATCTGAGACACGGCAATTTTGAAACCTCTCCCGGCACACGTTTCCAGCTCCTTGATTAGAAGCCAGTTCTCCCTGGGATTGATTCTCCAGAGTTCTTAGTTCCATCTTGTGTGAACATGTTTCTGTCATTTTCCCATAAAAAAGGAGACCGTGTATGCAACTGAGTTATTTTCTCAGACTCTTTCCTGCCAGTAGGGACTCAGAGATCCAAATGCTATTTTGCATTTTTTATTGTCTTTGTCCTATTCTGTCCACACTGATACAATTACTTTAAACATGATACGGGCTTTCTGTGTACCGATTTGTAATTGATCTCATTAGATAGAGATCAAACCCACAAAACTTTTTGAGATAACCTCTTTTTTACCTTGTGCTCCCTGTGAGGCTTTTATGGAAAAACTCTCCTAAGATTCATGGGGACCTGTTGTTTAATTGGGGAAGGGGGGCCGTGTCTGCCAGGGATGCTCTTAAAATCTTTAGAAGGAATTTTTTTTTTTTTTGTCTGTTTGAAAGGATCCATTAAATTTTTCTCAGGTCTTAGCAAGGAATTGTACAAGTAGGTCCACTCTGGATTTGGTTTTTGCCCTGAAGTCATTTCTTAATTTGAACATGGTATTTTGTTTTATTTTTGCTACTTGGTGAGACTGGGAATAAGAAGTGATCTTACTGTAGAACTCAGCAAGTATTGAATCCTTTATATTTCCTCCAAATTTTACTTGTTTTGTAGTTTATCTGCGTATGTCTCTAACCTGCCACTCATGGTTCCAAGAGCTTACACTTCTAGTACTTCATCCCAAAACCTTAGCCAGATCCATCAGTTCCTGAGGTCCATTTTCAATTTTCAGTATTAGGATAACTACGAGTTTTTGTTAAACATTCTGCCACTGTATGAAATGAATCTCTTTTCCTTCAGCTTTGAATAGCATTTTTCTCAACTTCTTTCAAGCCCTTACAAATAGCTTCCTTGAGGGCTGTCTGGGTTCCATTTACAATCTCCTCAAGTCTACTCAGCTTCACCTACCACTCACCCAAAGCTAGTGTCAGCTGTTAGAGTGTGTGTGTGTGTTGAATCTCTTTAATGTTAAGGAAAATTATTTTTTAAACTTTTTTGAGGATAGTTGATGCCTAATGTTACATTAATCTCAAGTGCACAACATAGTAAGTCCACTGGTGTGTGTGTCCCACTGAGCTGACCACAGGGGTAGCTACCGTCTGTCACCATACAACACTATTCCACTACCATTGGCTGTATCTCCTAGGCTGTACTTTTCATCCGCGTGATGTATTCATTCCACAGCTGGAATCCAGTTTAGGTTTCTGTTACAGTCTACTTTTGAGACATCAGATTTTGTTCTGATTCTCTGTTACTGCATGAAAAAAATAACTGAAAACTTAGTGGCTTAATACAGCACTGGTTTTGTCATGTCTCGCTGCTCCTGTGGGTCAGGAATCCTCAGAGAGCCTGCAGTACAGTTCTGCCATGGTGTCTTCGTGAAGTTGCACTTGGCTGGAGGCTGGAGCTAGGTCATGGAGTAGGGAGCCGGAGCGGCTGGAGGCCTGCTGGGCCTCACCCATGCAGTCTCGGGGCTTGTCCCTCGGATTTCTGCACATGGACTATTAGTTCTTCCTCATAGCATGACCCCCTCTGGGCTCTTTTACAAGCACACCCCCTGTGAGCAAAACCATAGCTCTATTTCCTTTTGTGACGTAGCTTCAGAAGTCACTTACCATCATTTCTTTGTCGTCACAAATTCCCCCAAATTAAGGAGAGAGGACCTAGATGGACCCCACCTCTCAATGAATTTGGGACTGTTTTAAAACTGCCATGATGACTTTGGCTTATTTTAATCATACTTTTAAAATAAGGTTTTAAGTTTCTTAACTGTGAAGTCTGAGTTTCCTATAAAAATTTTCCAGGCACCCAATTCTCACCTTGGGATGAAAGTACTGTGATACTAATTTGAATAGCTGTATCATGGACTTTAAGCACCAGATAACATAGTAGCAGGGTATCTTAACTACCTCCTCTTTGGCCTTCCTGCTCTCCTAAAACAACAGTTTGGACCAGACTCCAAAGATCCAACTTCCCTGGGCGTGAAATCTTTCTGTTCTGCTCAGTTAGTCCCTGTTTCTGACCATGGCCTCTTAAAACAAGGGATATTTTACATCAGTTAGACTAAATGATATGATCTTTGAGCAACCTGACCTTCTGCTCTGAAGAGTGTTTCCATTTACACAATTGACTTCCTTGCCCTGATGAGGGACCTGAAATTGAAGTCATTTCGTTACATCTATCCCTTAGCATAAATATCTCATTGGAGTAATGTGTTCATTATAAAGGTGAAAGGGGACATTATGGCTGCTTGGTAATAACAGACTATACAGCAATCCAGATGACTATGAAATTCCCATAATCTTGATCTTATTTCTGCAAAGTGAATACAAAACACCCACATGCACATGAGGAGGTTTATCACCACTAGGTCATCAAGAAAAATTTGTTGTTGGTTTTGTTGTTGTTATTTTTATTTGAAAAGCTGACCAGATTTTCAAGCTTTTATATGAAAATAAAGCACTTAGTTGAAGTACTGCTTAGTTTTTAAAAAGTTTTTAAATGATGTGTCATTACACAAAACTCTTGGGTTAAATGTACATTTCAACTTAATTTCACTACCTATCATCCATCACAATCATTTTGGTATCATAACAGGTACACAGACTATGACTTTAAAGTGAAGATTCTTACCTTGAATTTTACTCTCTTAATGAGCACACACTTTGACTTTCAGTTGATAGCCTAATAAGATTGGCCAGACCCAGATCTACCTACAAGTTTCATTACGGGGTAACTAAAGTCTTCCATGATTCTGACCTTCTCACATTATATAAAATAAGAAAAATCTAGGTAGTTAAGAGTCAGAGGAATTAGCATTTTAGAAGATCTTTGTCTTGTTCAAAAGTTACTTGACTTTAAAGTACTCTTAGTTCATATTCATCACATTCTTCAACCACAGGTGCACAGGTTGTATAGTCTGACCTCTTATCTCAGTATTTTGTATTAGCAAATAGAAGCCACTGATGAATCTTAGTAGGTATATTTGATTACGTATAGGGTAAAACAAAGAAAATACATTGCTGTTACCAGCTTCTCTTAGCTTTATGGCCTATTTTATTTTATTAACCAGAGCCCCACTTGGCACAGTTGTCTTTATTCTTTACCTAAAACTAGGTTAACTAAAGTGAACCTATGAAGAGAGGTAGTTTCTACCTAGAAAATTAGGCAGGAACTTAATAGAAATTAGGTGCTGCTTTTTCTACAACATAAGAAGGAATCAACATGTGCAGACTATGATCTGATTGATTGATTGATTCATTCATTCATTGATTAATTCATTCATCCCACAAACATCACATGTTATAAATCATGTGCCTTGCAGAGAGGACCTTTCATATGTGCTTATCCTGACTTTTAACAAGGACAAAGACTTTATTTCCTTTATTTAGGACAAATGAGAGATCAGACAAGCTGTAGATTTTGATTGACTTCCAGAAAATCCTGGAGAAAAAACTCAAGAAGAATGGCTGTCTTTTTTTACTTGTTTGTTTTAAGGTTTTATTTAGGTTCTAGTTAGTTAACATATAGTGTAATATTGGTTTCAGGAGTAGAATTTAGTGAGGAGCTTCTGATGTATAGCACTTGGTCTTGTAGTTGGGATAAAATTTGATTTTATAATAATGGTTGCTACTTTTTTTTTTTTTAAGAGCAGCCCTCCTTTTTTCCATGTTTACTCAGCTTTTTATTTTTTAGGAAGGAGGTAAGGGCAGGTACAAAAAACTGCCACAATATTGTATCAGAATTTCTATGAAAGCTCATGGCAGGAGAAAACATGAAAATAAGAGAGAGTTCCAGAAAAGATTTGCTGTTGAGGAAAGGAAAAGTTAAATTTATTCTTGAATCACCCAAACCTGAGGTGAGGATTTCATCTTCTTTATCCACCTTTAGAATTTGGACAGGCCTTTGTTGGCAGGCACACTGACCCAGGTCCATTTGCTAGGAGATTGAAAATCTAAGGGAGCTTATCCCCAGAGAAAAATGATGCACTGAACCAGGTTCAGTTCCTTAACTGATGGACCAGCAGTGATAAGTTCAGTGTAATGGGTATTATCTGAACTTTCTCATTTTCTTCATAGCCTCTTGCCTAGATTCTAGGGATAGAGAAAAGCATAATTAAAATTTTAAAAAGTTGTTTTACTAAACTCTAATATGCTAGGATCTTTTTATCTCAGTGTAACACAGAAGGTTTTAAAAGACTTACCTCCCTCTTGTGTCACAGACCCCCTGAGGATCTGGAATCTTGTGTTTCAGGTTTTCAGTGACAGTGCCAGGCAGAAGGTGATATCCCCAGGAGCCATGGAAAGAAATATCTACTAGGAATAGACTTATTTGTGCATACCTGAAAAAAAACTCCCTGAAGAAACCCAGAACTATAGGGTTTTGATTTTGAGAAGGTAAAAATATTTTCAAAAGGGTATCTTGCTTCAGAAGGTGTGAGCAGGTCCCAATTAAATGTGGGTTATTACTACCTGTGTGACACTTCACCTACCCAGATGTTAATGAGGCTTGAGGGATTTGGGTTATAAAAATAATTGGGAACTGTATTAGTTTTATAGGGCTGATGTAACAAAGTACTACCAACGGGGTGGCTTAAAACAACAGAAATTTATTCTCTCAGAGCTCTGGAGGCTAGAAGTCTAAAATTAAGGTGTCAGTAGGATTGGTTCCTTCTGAAGGCTCTGAGGGAGAAGCTTTTCCAGGCCTCTCTCCCAGCTTCTGGTGGTTGTCAGCAGTCCTCAGCTTTTGTTCTGGCTTGTAAAGGTATCTCTCCAATCTCTGCCTCAGTCTTCACATGGTATTCTCCCTCTATGTAAATCTCTGTGTCCTCTCCTGTTAGGATGAGGACACTAGTCACTGGATTTTGGGTCCATTCTAATCCAGTGTGACCTTATCTTACCCGATTGCATCTGCAAAAATTCTGTTTCCCGATAAGATGGACTTTGGATTCTGTCATCTGGATAATGTGGACAGTGACTTTTATCTTCGGTCAGAATGTTTATACATTTAAACTCCTAACTTGATCAGCAACCCTGAGTCCTCAAAGGGAATAAATGTCTGCGTCAAGTCACAGCTGAAACAAAACTCAGCATAAAGCATCTTCATACTCTGATCTACAGGGTAGGTTTGCTATAGGAAATTTTACTTTTAATTATTTCAAATGACATTTTCCTTGCTGCCCATTCAGAAATCCAGAATGTCTTTTATGTAGCATTCCCTCCTTGGTATGCTTAATTTAGGAAGACTCCTGATAAGCCAATTTATTTAAAAAATGAAAGATAGTGGCGCCTGGGTAGCTCAGTCGTTAAGCACCTGCCTTAGGCTCAGGTTGTGATCCCAGGATCCTAGGATCGACCGCCCCACATCGGGTTCTCTGCTCAGCAGGAAGCCCTCTCCCACTCCCCCTGCTTCTGTTCCCTCTCTCGCTCGCTATCTCTCTCTCTGTCAAATAAATAAATAAAATCTTAAAAAAAAAAAAAAAAGAAAAAGAAACCTAAAGGTTATATCAGATTTCAGAATAAGGGTCCAGAAAAACTGCCTGAATCAAGGGTTTGGAAGAAGAGTGGTTAGTGAAAGTCACACATGACAAGATCAGATAGATAAAAGATAACAGGAAGTCTGAGATTCGAAAGCCTGCTTCCAATTGGCAATAGTTTTCCTTTCATCCATTCTGAGGATGAAAAGGAGAAATCTATATACAAGCAATTTATTCTCTCAATACTTAAAATCATCATGTTCTTTCTAGCTCTAAAGGAAATGGCAAGAGACCAGAGCCATCTTTGCTAGCAGTTCTATTTGAAGTCTGAATAATCTGCTCCATTTCCATCTCCTGGAGTTACTTTATATTATTTATATTATTCACATCTATGCTTCATACTGTTTCCTATCAATTTCCTTTTACATAATTGATCGGGAACTAAAATTACCTAGATTTGTTATTGGGAAAGGAGATGTTGCTAGCCTTTAACTTTTTTCCCCCCTAACACAGCCTCATAAATCCTTCATTAACATAAAAACAATATAACAAAGGAAAAGGTCTTTAAACACATGATGGCTGATGAAGTCATTTGGGATACCATAAATATACATTTTTACTTCTTTCAAACATGGTCACCACTTTATAGTTAGTGCTAAATGTTTTGTCTACCATAATTGACTAAATTTTTTAAGCCCAAGAATTACACCATATTCATATTTGGGACCCGATTTTGGCATTGTGCCTGACAGAGAACAGTGCTCAGTAAGTGTTGAATTGAATTGGAAATCATGTTAAGACCATATGCTATTTTCCCAAACAAAATATGCCTTGTTTTTGTCTCAGAGGAAAAAATTGGACTATTTTCCAGGCCTCTTCAGAAGAACAATGGTGAAAGATAAGTTCTGTGGGAGGTTTTTCATCTTTTTTTTCCCCAGGCGCCCTCTTTAGTAGTGACATACTCTGTAGTTAGATCTAATTAAAAGCACCTCACATCAGGTGAGTTTACTCTTTGGGTGAGAGCTCAGAGTTCTGTTCTCCAAAGTAAAAGATAGCTGTAAGAGTGAATTTATGTTTTACATTCCATTATTCTCATTCTAGTTAGAACTTTAAAGTGATTATAAATATAGTTTATTATGTTATTTCTGCTGTATTTACCTTGTATTATTGCTATAATTATTATACATTTACATGCATCACAACTTGAAAAAATTTAACTGCTTATAGTCATGAAGGAATTATTAGTTGACTATTATATCACTGGTTTAAATATAGATTGATAGAATTCTGGATTTGCTGCATGGGAAAGAAACCTTATGCTAGTATTTTCCTCCAGTAGCTACTTTCATGCCTAAAACCTAGAATACACAACTTAACTCATCTTCTGGCATTCAAAACAATATAAGAAGTGGAAGAAATCCTGTAAACAGTGTTCTTCTATTACTGACAAGAAACAGTCTGCCTTTATTCATCCTGAAAACAAGAATCACCCAGGGAGAAATTGAAGCTCCTGGAAGGTGAAGGCAATGTCAGTTTTAGGACTTGGTGAAGCCTGGTTTTCACATCTTCCTCTCACTCCCTCTAGCACTTTCTGAAGCAAAGTCTTAGGCTGTGGGCCAGACTAAAAACTTGACATGAAATCTGCTATAATTTAGATCCTTCTAAGTAACAGTGCTCTTATCATAAATCATAAAAATCATAAAAAGTTTGCTTTCATATATTTAAAAAGTAAAATATATTTAAGAATGTTCTAAAATTTACATTTCTGAAGGTCCTTGAGATGATAGCATTTTAAGGCCATAGAACAGTACATTGCCACTGCAAGCTCGCATTCTAATAAACTGTGTCCTCTGCAAAATAGATTCTCCCAAAAGCAAAATAATAGTAATAGCTATACCTACCATCTAATTGTTATTCCCCATAATCTATCAGATGATTATGGTTCAGCATGCTAGCTATAATGTAACAATTATAAGAGATTATGGCAGTTTCCATTATGATTTTAGCAGTGTTATAATGATTCTTAATAATATTAAGTTCATCCTTATGAGAACTGCATGTTTCATAAAAACAAAGAATTGATTAGAACTGTCACTTTTAATGAGAATATGATAGAAAGTTGAACTTCAATATCATTGAATGCAGTATTATTATCATTAATTAGCTCAAGTTCTAATTTTGTAAAAACAAAAAAAATGCAAAGCATAACACAAAACCTTCAGAGATAGCCTACACTGTCTTCCAACTTACTAGTAGCATATTTGGAGGGTAATGTTCACTAGTAGTATATTTAGAGGATAAAAGTGCTCCGTGTACCACATTTTGGTAGTTATTTCAAATATTTACTCAAGTTTCAGTTTTTGATTTGGATTAGAGGGGAATGTATATAACCAGAATGGCCAAAAGTAATGTCACAGAATCAACTAGTCCTTGAAATATTATGCCGTGGCCTTCATTGTGTGCTATTTGTTCTTAAGTGACACTCTGGCAATGAATCTTCGCATTTATGCTTCAAAGTACAAAACAAAACAAAAACAAAACTCTGCTGAATTGTATCTTGGGGAGAAGTTGAAATTCTGGGTATCACAACAAGTATTTATGAGCACTAAAAACATAAAGAACAATTGAGAATTTCAGTGCTAAAATGTCCTTTAGGAGATTATATCGCCCATCCCAAAGCATGAGGTAGTATCACAGTTAAATAATTACCTTGTTTGAGACAATGGAGATTCCAATGAATTTTTTATTATCCTAAGGAAGTATTCAATAGCTTTTAGATGTGGGAAATTCTTTTATCTAATGGAGAAATTTTAGCCTAAGTAAAAATCCTTTTGTTTTTTCATTGTTACTCAGTGTAATAAAGAGAGATTTTGATATAGACCACGAGCAGCATATGGCTTTTCTATTTCTAAATGAAAATGAACGCATAAAGTGTATTTGAAAGTGGCTCGGGAGGAAATGGGCCAGTGTTCCTCAGTTTTGTTTTTTTGGACCAGCCTCCATATCTAGTCAGTGGTTCTCTTCCAAGCTTTGACAGCACTTTGATCTCATGGGCAATAGAATTGTCAGACTAGGGGATCCTATTCAGTATAGAAAGTCCATCTTCACACAAATCTGAGAGGTAAATGCTTATTTCTCTTAGCATATATCCCTTTTAATCTATTCACATTTTCTTCCCAGACCACTTTTTGAAGGAATGAGATTAATAGATACTTTTTCGAATGTCAAAATTGGTGACGTATTCTTCTTTTTTGCCCTAAACTTAAGAAGTTTAAACAGAGACTTCCAACCCATTGTCCAAGCAGTTTTAAATTTTGTATTTCAAAATATAACTACAGAATTTATTTCTTTGGAAATAAAATTTATATACAATAAAATGTCCATGTCATAAGTGTACAAATCTTGGAATTTTGAGGAAGGCAGACATCATATATATGTGTGTGTATGTGTGTGTGTGTGTGTGTGTGTATGTATATGTATATACATATATACATATATATTTGAGGAAGGCAGACATATATACATACATACATACATGTATATATATATATACACATACATACATACATGTCAAAATACAGAACATTTTCATTACCTCAGAAAATTAGTTTGTGGTTTCCCTTCTGATTTATCTTCACCTGATTTATTTTCACCAGAAAAGCATCTGCTTTTCTGATTTGTTTTGCCTAGGGTTTCATACAAATGGAATCACACGATACAGTCCTACCATTTGGATACCAGTGTATCCATTTATATGATACACAGGGTTTCATATAAATGGAATCACAGGACACACAGTCTTACTTTCTTTGGCTTACTTCCTTTGGCATAATGTTTATGAGATACTCTCATGTTGTGTGTTTTTGTTGTTGTTATTGAGAAGTTGTCCATTGTTTGATTATACAAAAGTTTGATTATTTTACTGATGATGAACATTTACATGGTTTCCAGTTTTATTGCTACTGTAAATAAATGTGACAGAACATTCTTTTACAAGTATCCATCCTGACATATTTTATTTCTCTTGGGTAAATACCTAGCAATGAAATTGTTGGATCATAGGATAGGTGTATATTTAGCTTTGTTAGGAACTTTCAAACTGTCAAATTCCATTTAATTTTTGACTCTCCCACTAATAACATGTGAGAATTTCAGTAGTTGTCCAATCTTACCGAAGTTTGGTACTGACAGCCTTTGTGATTTTAGCCATTCCAGTGATTTTATTTTTTTATTTTTTATTTTTCATTTCAGTGATTTTAAATGGCATCTCATTATTGTTTTTGATATCTGATTTCTGAAAACTAATGGTGTTAAGTGTGCTTGCATCTACATATTGGGCATTCACATATTGTCTTTTGCAATATGTCTATCCAGGTCCTTTATGTGTTTTTAAAACTAGATTGTTGTTTATTCTTGAATTACACAATTCTTTGTATATTTTGAATATAAGTCTTTTGTCAGATATATATTTTCTTAAAGTTGTATTTTGATGAGAAGTTTTAATTATATCTTGTGATTTTTTTCTTTTATGGCTATTGCTTTCTGTGTCTGCTTTAGATATGTTTGCCTTACTCCAGATCACAAAGATATTCTCATGTTTTCATCAAGAAGCTATATAATTTTAACTTTAATTTTAGTTTTATTTGTAAAGAATCTTAATTTTGTTTTTAGGTCTGTAATCTTTCTCAAAAAAATTTTTTGTGTGTGTGAGACGTAGGAGTTGAAGTTTACTTTGTTTTTACATGTATATTATATTCAAAACCCGTTTGTTGAAAATGGTAGAATTTTTATTACATTTCTCCATTAAATTGCTTGATAGCTATATCAAAAATCAATTGGGATAACTGAAAAATAGGATGATACAACACCAAGACAAGGAAGACTGAAGGGTAGAAACAAAGTGAACAGTTTAGCCATTTGGGCATTTGAGGAACAACACAGTGGTAGGTTCCTCAGTTTTCTCATTGCTCTCCATGTATCTCTAGACAGCATGCTGCAGACGTCTCCAACTCTGAAGCCAACAAGCACAGTAAAAGAAAGAGAGAGAGAGAGGAAGGGAGGGAGGGAGGGAGAGGGAAGGAAGGAAGGAAGGAAGGAACGAACGAACGAACGAACGAACTTCAATTAAAGCCTTCCCTCTAGGCCAAGGGCCAGCAGAGATGCGGCCCAACAAGAGTAGATCTATTTGAAATATCCACTCTATTCCAATCAAACACCCGTGGAAGCACTTCATCCCCACCCAGTATGATTTCAGGAAGGCCAAGAGGGAAATTGATCTTTCACTATACCCCCCAGCCCCGCAGAAGCAGATAGCACTTTGATACCCCTGTCAGGTGGTGGTGGTGAACCAACAGAAGCTGATGTTCCATTCTTTCTGGCCTAAAGGAGGCTGTGTTCCAACTATCCAACCAAGAGTAGTGTCAGTGAGGAGGACCTTCTTCTGCCCTTCAAGGTCCTTCCAGCTGTATTTAAAATCAAATTGACATGATACAGATTAACAGGAGAAAATCACATTTTAGTAGGGTACATATGGAGAGTCCACACAGACATGAAAATCCAAAGACAGTGAGGAAACATGAAGCTTATATGAGCTAAGGACAGGGGAGGGTCTGAGGATGCAAAGGGGACAGAGGCCATTAGATGGGTGGAAGATGTTTTGTAAAACAAAGGTTGCCCTATAATGCAGCTTTATTGAGGTACATGGACAAAGAAAATTAGAAGATCATCTTAAATATTTTGAGTATTTCAGTCCAAAACATGGTATACCTTACTCATACTTAGATCTTCTTAGAATTGTTTAGTAATTTATAAAATCATACATGGAAAAGCCTGAACTTACTTTGCTACATTTATACCCAAATATTTTAATTTTAAGTACTATTGTAAATTATATATTTTTCAAACTTCAATTTCTAATTGTTCATTGCTAGTATGTAGAAATATGATATTTTTTATTTGGCCTTGCGCCTTATAGCCTTCTTAAACTCATTTATTAGTTCTGGGAAATTTTGGCAGGTTCCATAGTCATTTTCATTTAGACAATCTTTAATCCAGAATAGGAACAGTTATATTTCTTTCTTTCTGAGATCAGGAATGCCTTTTATTTTTCTTCTCTGCCTTATTGCACTGGATATGGCTTATAGTATAATGTTGCATAGGAATGGTGAGGGTAGATGGTTTGCCTTATTCACAACACTGGAGTGAACACATTCAGTTTATAACAATTAATTGATATTTGAGGTAGATTTTTGTGGACACTGTTTATCAGATTAAGGATATGCCCTCCTCTTCCTAGATGATGTGTTTTTATGATGAATGGAGGTTGAATTTTGTCAAATTCTTTGCCTGCATCAATTGATAGGGTTATATGATTTTCGTTATGTTAATATGGTGGATTATATAGACTGATTTTCAGTATTCCATTCCAGGCATAAACAACACTTGGTTATGTTGTACTATTTTTTCTGTATGTTATTAGTTTAGATTTGCTAGTATATTATTGAAGATTTCTGTGATTGAGTTGAAGAGAATTATTTGTCTATTGTTTACTTGTTTTGGTAGAAGTTTGTCAATAATACTAATGTTTTCTGGGTTATGGACATTGGGGAGGATATGTGTTATGGTAAGTGCTGTGAAATGTGTAAGCCGGATGATTCACAGACATGTACACTAGGGCAAATAATACAATATATGTTAATAAAAAATATTACTGATGTTTTGAAAGAATTATCTTTTTTTTAAATTAACATGTAATGTATTATTTGCTTTAGGGGAACAGTTCTGTGAATCATCAGTCTTTCTTTCTTTCTTTTTTTTTTTTTAAAGATTTTATTTATTTGACAGAGAGAAACACAGCGAGAGAGGGAACACAAGCAGAGGGGATGGTAGCAGGAGAAGCAGGCTTCCTTCCAAGCAGGGAGCCCGATGCGGGGCTCGATCCCAGGACTCTGGGATCACGACCTGAGCCGAAGGCAGACGCCCAACGACTGAGCCACCCAGGCGCCCCTGAATCATCAGTCTTATACAATTCATAGCACTCACCATAGCACATACCCTCCTCAATGTCCATAGCCCAGCCACCCTATCTTACCCACCAACCCTCAGTTTGTTTTTCATGAGTTTAAGAGTCTCTTAAGGGTTTCTCTCACTCCCTGGTCCCCTCTTGTTATTTTTTTCCCTCCCTACCCCGCAAAACCCCTCACCCTGCCTCTCAAATTCCTCCTATCAGAGATATCATATGATAATTGTCTGTCTTTGATTGACTTATTTTGCTCAGCATAATACCCTTTAGTTCCATTCATGTCATGGTAAAAGGCAAGATTTCATTTTTGATGGCTGCATAGTATTTCAGTGTGTGTGTGTGTGTGTGTGTGTGTGTATAGCACATCTTTATCCATTCGTCTGTTGAGGGACATATAGGCTTTTTCCATAGTTTGGCTAATGTGGACGTTGCTGCTATAAACATTTGGGTGCACATGCCCCTTTGGGTCACATTTGTATCTTTAGGGTAAATACCCAGTAGTGTGATTGCTGGATCATAGGGTAGCTCTATTTTCAACTTTTTGAGGAACATCCATAGTGTTTTCCAGAGTGGCTGTATCAGCTTCCATTCCCACCAACAGTGTAGGAGGGTTCCCCTTTCTCCACATCCTCACCAACATCTGTCATTTCCTGTCTTGCTAATTTTAGCCATTCTGACTGGTGCGAGGTGGTATCTCACTGTGGTTTTGATTT
>CM053609.1:89608908-89640815 GCA_028646535.1 Procyon lotor | reverse complement strand
GTAAGTGAAACCATATGATAATTGACTCTCTCTGCTTGACTTATTTCACTCAACATAATCTCTTCCAGTCCTGTCCATGTTGATATAAAAGTTGGGTATTCATCCTTTCTGATGGAGGCATAATTTTCCATTGTATATATATTATTTTAGTTCTTACACTGAGATCTGTTATCTGTTTTGAGTTAATTTTTGTATCTGGTGTAAGGATCCAATTTCTCATTCTTTTACATATGGATATCCAGTTTCCCCCGCACTATTTATTGAAAAGATTGTCCTTTCTTTATTAATGATCTTGGCACTCTTGTCAAAAATATTTAACCATATATGTGATAGTTTTATTTCTGGACTTTATTTGATTCTATTTGTCTGTATTTCTGTTCCCATGCTGGTACCACACTGTTTTAATTATTGTAGCTTTGTAATAAAATTTGAAGTCAAAAAGTGTGCTTTTCCCAATTTATTCTTTTTTTTTCAAATTATTTTGACTATTTGGGATCTATTGAAATCCCATATGAATTCAAGGATAGATTTTTCTATTTATGCAAAATCATTGTGAGATTTTTTAATAGAGATTACATTAAATATGTAGGTGGCTTTGGGTAGTATTGTCATCTTCACAATGTAAAGTCTTCTACCCCATGAATGTGGGATGTCTTTTCATTTTTTTATGTGTTCTTTAATGTATTACAGGAATGTTTTCTAGTTTACAGTGTACAAATTCTTTCTATCCTGATTATGTTTGTTCCTAAGTAATTTACTCTTTTTAATGCTCTTTTAAATAGAAGTATTTTCTTAATTTCCTCTTCAGATTTCCCATCATTAGTGTATTGAAATGCAGTTGATTTTTCATGTTGATTTTATAATGTACAGTTTTTCTGAATGTGTTTAATAACATTTTTTGCGGAATATTTAGAATTTCTGTGTATAAAATTAGGTTACCTATGAACAAAAATCATTTTACTTCTTCCTTTCTGATTTGGATTTTTTTGTTTGTTTACTTCCCTAAATGCTCTGGCTAGAACTTAAAATAGAGGTTGAATTCGATGGGAGGGACGGGGCGGCTGGGTGATGTACATTGAGGAAGGTGTGTGCTATCATGAGTGCTGTGAATTGTGTAAGACTGATAAATCACAGACCTGTATCCCTGAAACAAATAATAGATTATATGTTAATTTTATTTTAAAAAGTTGAATTGGAGCAAAACCATATTTGACACTAATGATAATAATAAAATGACATATGTCAGGCAGTAAGCTAAGTATTTCATATTTGTGTTTTATTTTTAGTGCTAAAAAAAAAAGATATTATCGTCCCCATTTTAGAGATGAGGAGAATGAAGCAGAGACTAAATAAGTTTCATGAGATCACACATCTAGAAAATGAGAAATCTGGAGTTTGAATTAGATGTGTGTGACTTCAAAAACCATATACTATCCTATATACTTTGCCTTTATGTCAATTACACAAGCAGTGCCATTAATGCATTTTCCAAATTTATGTATTTTTCATTTGCTCTGTAATACTCATTTAGGTATCTTTTTTCCTCACTGATTTATTTCAAAGGGAGGGGACTTATCTAACCAAAGTTTACATTTTGTGGCTATTTAAAATTTTAAATATTTTTTAAAATATGTGTGGAACAAGACTGAGTGTAAAAATCTTTAATTAGAGCAGATGAATGCTTTATTCTTCCAAAACTGTGATAAAATCAATCAGGAGAAGTCATGGGTGACTTTTGGAGTTTGTATCATAAATGACAAATAAGCTACACGGAAAATCCAAGATTCTTTTGGCTCAACTTGCATTTTATCTGAATTACTAATTAAAACCAGACAGAGTGCCTATATTTGTGTGGTGATGCATAAAAAATGAAGATAAGTAATTTTATATTGTCTTTTAAGAGAAAATACACCATTATAAGAAAAATCATAGATTATCATCCTTCTTGGCATATACCAAAAATGATCCTATTTATGTGAACTGTAATTTCACAAGATGTACAGAGTACTGGTTTGGCAAGAAGATCAATCCTATACTCTGAGATATGACTATGACTCAAGTATCCTTATGCTTTCCATAGTTTTATAGTCACTCTTTCACTTAACATTCTTTTCTTTTCTAAAATACTTGCTTCTTTGTTCAGCACATTTCCAACAGTCCCAAGAAGTTAGCAGCAGCAGGAAAAAGCTCAATTCTGGAAGAATTATTAACTACTTCAAGAGTTAGCTGATGAAAAGAACCACAGCAGAAGTGATAGTCTTGCTTATAATGAGGCTTTTTAAAGGTTCAAGAAAATAAACAGTTCTAATCTACTAGATTCAGTGTAAATTTCTGATTATCATATATACCTATTTCTGATTATTATGGATATAATGTGCCTTCCTGCATACCCTGTGTAGAGACAGACCGTACAGTTAGAAGGCTCTCTGTTAAGCACTTGGTGATATAAATTTGTATAAGATTTGGAAACTTGCAACTACATTTTAAGAGTAGATGAAACATAATAGCATTAGCTTTGTGGCATTATAGCTATCTGAATAATTCATAATTCTGTAGAAAGAAAAAATTATAATAAGTACTTTTGTCCTGTATTGTGATATAGCTACACAATAACAGAATAAAATTGAAACTCAGGTCATTGAGGGGAATTTAAAAAAATGGCACGAAGACAAAAAAAATAACTTAGAGAATTAAGAAAGTCAACTTTTAAAGTGGAGACAGACTTCCCTCAATTGCTGCTAAGTACTTGGTCCTTCTAAGTTAGCTAAGGCCACAGTGGGTTGAAGCCCTCACTTCATCCTATATCAGTATCCAATGCCAGTAGGACCAGCCTGGGACCTGACTGTACAATGACCTCCATCTCAGAGTTCATCCGTATCTACTTGACCTTCATCCTTCATGATGATGAGGTGAGGCAGGATGGGATCACCTAAGGTGATGCAGGTCAGGGGAGATAAGCTGAATGCCCTCATTAAATCACTTGGTGTAAATGTTGGCTCTTTCTGTTTGAGCTTGTCTGAAAAGTCCCTGGCCAGTATCAACATCAGGAGCCTTATATGGAGTGTTGGGGTTAGTGGATCTGCCCTGGTAGCTCATGCTGCACCAGCAGGAGGTCCTGTTCCCTCCACCACTGCTACCCCAGCTGAGAAGGAAGTGGAAGCAAAGAAAGAAGAATCTGAGAAATCTGATGATGACATGGGCTTTGGTCTTTTTACCACACTTCCCCTATAACCTGTTCAATAAAAAAACTGAACTCTTGGGGGAAAAAAAGTAGGAGTGCTAGGGATAGAACTTGCAAGAGACATAAAAAAAGTAGGTTTTTCATATAAGAAGAAAATGACCTGGTAATGAATGAGTAAAAAATATTAAAATAGCACCTAACATTGAAAATATGGGAGTTTAAATACTATGTTAGGATCACAGGTAGAAATTTTTATCTTTTGAGCAAAAACAAATAATGTGAAACTTTTAGAAAGAACATCATGCATCTACATCCTTTTCATCAGACCCATATTGGGAAGGGATTTGCAAATTAAAACTATGAGATGGAAAAGAGACAAGATCATAAAGCAAAAACTTGTCACAACCCAAGAAATGACTGGTAATAGCTAGTGGTAGCATAAGTTACACCAATATAAATAATAGTGAATGCTGTGTTACTGAAAGCATTCAAGCAAAACTTAAGTGACTATGTGTCACTGTATGTCAGGGTGTCAGAGAAAGTAAACAATTAGAATAAATAAATGACTTTTAAGCTTCATATTAAGTCCAAGATAGTATTTTTCTATCATCGTAGTTTCCTTTGTTTATATTGCTTTTCTTGATTCTGTTTCCCTAGTTATAAAACTTTTACTTGTCTTTGTTGTAAATATCAATTGCAAAATCTATCACTGTGCCTGAATTTACTACTGCATGTTATTCACTATAGTAAAAATTATGACTAAGGAAACACAAAGAATGGAAAACATCCTTTCAAGAGATAACATTTCATTAAATATGCAGCTTGTGTCAAAAATTTCATGCCATTATAATTTTTTTCTTATTACAGAATTAAAATATATTCTTTGTAGAAATTTAGAATTCAAATGAAATATAAATCATCCTGTGGGCTAAGGAAGGAAAACATTTTTGTGAAACTCTTCTCACTTCCTCCCCTTTCATTTTTTGGAACAGAGGATCAATATTATAAGCTAGTTGGTCTGAAATGCTGCTAGGGCATACTTTCTAGTGGCCAGAATCACTGTATTTTTTTAAGTTAAACACACCTTGTCATATGAGGACATAGTGAGATGACAGACATCTATGAGCCAGGAAGTAGGCCCTCAGCAGATACCAAATCTGCCAGCACCTTCATCTTCGACTTTCTACCCTCAGAAACTGTGAGTGAATGACAAGATGGAAAAACTCACCTCAGAAAAGAGAACAAGGGACAGTACTGACTGCCAGGGACCTAATCAGTATGGATGTAAATAACATGTCAGAACTAGAGTTCAGAATAATGATTATAAAGATACTAGCTAGGGTTGCAAAGAGCATAGAACACAATAGAGAATCCTTTTCTGGAGAAATTAAAAAACTGAAATCTAATCAAGTGAAAATTTAAAAGGCTATTAATGAGATGCAGTAAAAAATAGAGGCTCTGCGAGGATAAATGAGGCAAAAGAGAGACTTGATGGAGACAAAATGATGGAGAATAAAGTAGCTGAAAAAAGATAAACAAAACTACTGGATCATGAAGGTAGAATTTGAACGGTAAGTGGTACCATAAAGCAAAACAACATTAGAATAATTAGGATCCCAGAAGAAAAAGAGAGGGAGGGAGGTGGAAGGTATATTTGGGCAAATTATAGCTGAGAACTTCCCTAATCTGGGGAAGAAAACAGGCATTTAAGTCCAGGAGACATAAAGAACACCCCTCAAAAATAAATAAAATAGGTCAACACCTTTACATATAATAGCAAAGCTTGCAAATTTCAGAGACAAAAAGAAAATCCTGAAAGCAGCTCAGGACAAGATGCCCTTAACCCACAAGGGTAGAAAAATGTTAGGCAGCAGACCTATCCACAGAGATCTGGCAGGCCAGGAAGGACTGGCATGATATATTCAGGGTGCTAAATGAGAAAAAATATTCAGCCAAGAATACTTTTCCATCCAGATTGTCATTCAGAATAGAAGGAGAGATAAAGAGCTTCCAGGACAAACAGAAACTTAACAAATTTGTGATCACTAAAACAGCCCTATAAGAAATATTAAAGGGGATCCTTTAAGTGAAGAGAGTCCAAAAATAACATAGACCAGAAAGGAACAGAGACAGTATAAATAAATGGTGATTTTACAGGTAATACAATATCACTAATTATTCTTCATATCTCTAATTACTCTGAATGTAAATGGGCTAAATGCCCCAATCAAAAGACACAGGGTATCAGATTGGATAAAAAAGCAAGACCTCTTGATATACTATCTGCAAGAGACTCATTTTAGACCCAAAGACGCCTCCAGATTGAAAGTGAGGGCATGGGAACCCATTTATGATGGTAATGGACATCCAAAGAAAGTTGGGATAGCAATTCTTATATCAGACAAATTAGATATTAAACCAAAGACTGCAATAAGAGATGAGGAAGGAAGGATACTATAATTAAAGAGTCTATCCAATAAGAAGATCTAACAATTGTAAGTGTTTATGCTCCTGATAAGGAACAGCCAATTATACAAACCAATTGATAAGAAAATTAAGGAAATACATTGATAATAATACAATAATAGTAGGGGACTTTAATGACCCATTCCCTGCAATGGGCAGATCATCTAAGCAGAAGATCAAGAAGAAAACAAGGGCTTTGAATAACACATTGGACAGACAGACTTCAAAACCAGACAAAGAGCCCACCAAAAAGTAAAATTACAGACCAATATCCCTGATGAATATGGATGCAAAAATTCTCACCAATTACTAGCCATTAGGATCCAATAGTACATTAAAAGGATTATTCACTTTGACCAAGCAGGATTTATTCCTGAGCAAGGATGATTCAGCATCTGCAAATCAGTGTGGTACACCACATTAATAAAAGAAAGGACAGGAACCATATGATCCTATCAATAGATGCAGAAAAAGCATTTAACAAAATAGAGTATCCTTTCTTGATCAAAACTTTTCACACTGTAGGGATAGAGGGAAGATACCTCAATATCATAAAAGCCATCTATAAAAAGCCCACAACGAGTATCATTCTCAATAGGGAAAAACTAAAAGCTTTTCCCCTAAGGTCAAGAACACAACAGGGGATGTCCATCTCACCACTGTAGTTCCACATAGTACTAGAGGTTCTAGCCTCAGAAATCAGACAACAAAAAGAAATAAAAGCCATATGAATCAGCAAAGAAGTCAAACTCTCACTCTTCACAGATGAGATACTCTATGTGGAAAACCCAAAAGACTCTACCCAAAAATTGCTAGAAGTCATACAGGAATTCAGCAAAGTGGCAGGATATAAAAATCAATGCACAGAAATGAGTTGATTTCTATACACCAACAGCAAGACAGAAGAAAAATATTAAGGGGTCAATCCCATTTACAACACCCAAAGCCATAAGATACCTAGGAATAAAGCTAACCAAGGAGGCAAAGGATCTAAACTCTGAAAATTATAGAATACTCATGAAGGAAATTGAGGAAGACACAAAGAAATGGAAAACGTTCCTTGCTCCTAGATTGGAAAAACAAATACTGTTAAAATGTCTGTGCTACGTAGAGCGATTTAAACATTCAATGCAATCTCTACAAATTACTGTCAGATTTTTTTCATAGAGCTGGAACAAGTAATCCTAAAATTTATATGGAACCAGAAAAGACCCCAAATAGCTAAAAGAATGTTGAAAAAGAAAACCAAAGCTGATAGCATCACAATGCTAGACTTCAAGCTCTATTGCAAAGCTGTAATCATCAAGACAGTGTGGTACTGGCACAAAACAGACACATAGATCAATGGAACAGAATAGAGAACACAGAAATAGTCTCTCAAATCTATGGTCAACTAATCATCAACAAAGCAGGACAGAATATCCAATGGAAAAAAGGTAGTCTTTTCAACAACTGGTGTTGGGAAAACTGGACAGCCACGTGCAGAAGAATGAAACTGGATCATTTCCTTACACCATACACAAAAATAGGCTCAAATGGATGAATGACCTAAATGTGAGACAGGACTCCATCAAAATCCTAAAGGAGAACACAGGCAGCAACCTCTTGTATCTCAGCCTCAGCAACTTCTTGCTAGACATGTCTCCAAAAGCAAGGGAAACAAAGACAAAAATAAACTATTGGGATTTCATCAAAATAAGTTTATGCACAGCAAAGGAAACAGTCAACAAAACCAAAAGACAGCTGAGGGAATGGGGGAAGATATTTGCTGATGACATATCAGATAAAGGGCTAGTACCCAAGATCTATAAAAAAGTTACCAAGCTCAACAACCAAAGAACACATAATCCAATCAAGAAATGAGCAGAAGATATGAACAGACATTTATGCAAAGAGGATATCTAAATGGCCAACAGACACATGAAAAAGTGCTCAGCATCACTGGCATCATAGAAATACAGATCAAAACCACAGTGAGATACCACCTCACACCAGTCAGAATGGCTAAAATTAGCAAGTCAGGAACGACAGATGTTGGCGAGGATGTGAAGAAAGGAGAACCCTCTCACACTGTTGGTGGGAATGCAAGCTAGTACAGCCACTTTGGAGTACAGTATGGAGGTTCCTCAAAAAGTTGAAAATGGGATGCCTGAGTGGCTCAGTCAGTTAAGCATCTGCCTTCAGCTCAGGTTATGATCCCAGGGTCCTGAAATCAAGCCCCACATTGGGCTCCCTATGGAGAGCCTGCTTCTTCCTCCCCACTGCTGCTCCCCCTGCTTGTGTACTCTCTCTCTTTCTCTCCATCAAATAAATAAAATCTTTTTTAAAAAGTTGAAAATAGAGCTATCCTATGACCCAGCAATTGTACTACTAGATATTTACCCCAAATTACAAATGCCCTGATCTGAAGGGGCACCTGTACTCCACTGTTTATGGCAACAATGTCCACAATAGCCAGACTATGGAAAGAGCCCAGATGTCTGTCAAGAGATGATTCATCTCTGTCAAGAGGTGAATGAATAAAGAAGATGTGGTGTGTATACACACACACACACACACACACACACACACACACACTGGAATATTACTCAGCCATCAAAAAAAATATGAAATCTTGCCATTTGTAATAACAGGTTGGATCGAGAGGGTATTAGTGAAACAAGTCAATCAGAGAAAGACAACTACCTTATGATCTCACTCAGGTATAGAATTTAAGAAACAAAACAGGATCATTGTAGAAGGGAGGGAAAAATAAAACAAGATGAAATCAGGGAGAGAGACAAACTATAAAAGACTCTTAATCATGGGAAATAAACTGAGGGTTGCTGGGGGGGAGGGGGATGGGAGAATGGAGTAATTGGGTTATGGACATTAAAGAGGGTACGATGTAATGAGCACTGGGTATTATATAAAGACTGGTGAATCACTGAACGCTGCCTCTGAAACTAATTATATACTATATGTTAATTAATTTAATTTAAATTTTTTAAAAAAGTTAAACACAGGATGCATTTTTTCGTTTTATTTCACACCTCCAAATAGGAGACAGTAGTTATAATTGAATCCACGCCTTCTATGAGAACCAACCTGTCCCTCTCTCTCCTGTTCACCAGGACAGTCCCAAGATGCAGGTTGGGCTTGGGAGTGGAAAGAAATAGGGGTTTGGTGGGCATTAGGTTTAGAGATATTTTAGATCTCTGTCCTGAGGCACCAGCCCATTGGGATTTCAGATACGCTGCCAGATAACAGATTTGTTCCTTGGAGGACTTGTGTAGAAGAATGACTGAAATATGAGTGGAAGTCCAGTATTACTTGATTACCTGGTCACATATTTTCCACTAGCACCATACTCTCACTCTGATTCCTCACAATTCCCTCTGCCCTAAGATAATCACTAGAACACCTTAATGCATAAAGTTTCTGTCTTCCTTCTATGATATGAGTCCAAGAGGTTGTGTTTTTGATGTAATCCTCCAAAGTATATATTTTTAATATTTATAATTTAGCAATTATTTTCCATATTGTTGAAGATACTTTGAAATGTAATTTTAAAAGTTTATGTCTGTACCTAATTATCAGACACATGAGGGGCAAACATTTTTAGTATCTACCCAAACACTACTCTCTCTACTTTTCCTAACAGTTTAATCCTGATTTTATTTGGGGTTGCAATGTGTTTCGCCCTCAGGAAATGATTGGAGATTGTTCCAAATTAATAATGAAAATTCTGTCTCTTTTTCCAGGTACCAACTTTCCCAGCTTCCTTGCAGCTAGATTTTGCCATGTGACCCACTTTCGACAAACAGAAGTCAGGGCAAGTCTGCTGAGGTAAGGAAATATTGGCCCCTCCTCATGATATTTCTGGGAAATACTTCTGGGAGATATTGCTCCCTCCCCATGATAAATGGAAAGCTTCATTTACCATTTACTTTTTTTTATCCAGGCATGCTGCTTGGATCTGTGACCCCAACTTTATGGCCAGATGAAAATAAGACAGATAATTCTGTCAGATGAGGATGACAGACAAGTATAGAAAGAGCCTGTTCCCTAGATAAGACCACAGAAACAGACTGGAAATAGACTATCTCCAGACTATGAATATGATTTTCTCTGTCTTGCACCTCAATATAATCTATAATGTTTCAAATATTTCCCTTTTATAAGCAGAGAGTTTTGATGAACATATACATGTATAATCTGTGATTATGTCTTCATGATGAATTCCTAAACATAAAATTACTAATTCTGCAAAACACGAAGACGTTTGATATATATTATTGATCGCCCTCAAGAAAGACAGTTCAAACTGTCTTTTGAGGATTCAATAAACATTATAAAAACTTTTTTAAAAATGAAACTGTACCAAAAAAATGTCAAACTTCCTGAAAAAGAACCTATATTTCTACAACTTCCTTGAAAGCCCAGCAAAATTCCAAAAGAAAATAGAGTGTCTGTAAAGTCTGGAAGATACTAATTAAATAAGTATAATGTCATGAAGGACATCTTGAGTCTGTAAGTGCATATATCCAAATCATCTAAGCCTCTAGGCTTATGGGCACAGGTAGAACTATCAACTGACAGTGCTGTTGGATTGTTGTTGTTGTTGTTTTTAATTCTAGTATAGTTAACATACAGTGTTATATTAGTTTCAATGCTTATCCTAATTGTACTCTTAATCCTCTTCACCTATATCTCCCACCTCCCTACCAACCTCCCCTCTAGTAACTGTCAGTTTGTTCTTTGTAGTTAAGAATCTGGTTTTTAGTTTGCCTTTTCTTTTATTGTTTGTTTTGTTTCTTAAATTGCACATATGAGTGAAATCATGTAGTACTTGTCTTTCTCTGACTTATTTCACTTAGCGTTATATCCTCTAGATCTATCATGTTGTGGTAAGTGGTAAGGTTTCATTCTTTTTATGGCTGAGTAATATTCCATTTTACATATATGCCATATCTTTATCCATTTATCTGTCAATAGATACATGAGTTGTTTCCATAATTTGGCTATCATAAATAATGCTACTATAAAGATAGGGATGCATATATCTTTTCAAAGTGGTGTTTTTGTTTTTTGGGGGTAAATACCAAATAGTGGAATTAGTGGATCGCATTATAATCCTCTTTTTAATTTTTTTAGGAGCTTTGATACTATTTTTCACAATGACTGCAACAATATGCATTCCCACAAACAGTGCAAAAGGGTTCTTTTTTCCCCACATCCTTGCCAATACCTGTTGTTTCCTGTGTTGTTAATTTAGCCATTCTGACAGTTGTGAGGTGATATCTCATTGTAGTTTTGATTTGCATTTCCCTGATGATGTTGAGCATATTTGCATGTGTCTATTGGCCATTTATAACATCTTTGGAGAAATGTCTCTTCTTGTCTTCTGCCCACTTTTAACCAGATTACTTGGTTTTTGGTGTTGTATAAGTTCTTTATGTATTTTGGATACTAACTTTTTATGGGATATGTCATTTGAAATTTCTTTTCTCATTCAGTAAGTTGTCCTTAAGTTTTGTTGATTATTTCCTCTGCTGTGCAGAAACTTTTAACTTTGATGTAGTTCTAGTAGTTTATTTTTGCTTTTGTTTCCCTTACCACAGGAGACATATCTAGAAAAATATTGCTACTGCTGATGTCCGAGAAATTACTGCCTGTCTTCTAGGATTTTTATGGTTTCAGGTCCCACATTTAGGGGTTTTTTGTGTGTATGGTATATATAAGAAAGTGGCCCAGTTTTATTATTTTTGGTGCATTCATAAATGGGACTTTTTAAAAATTTCTCATTCTGCTACTTCACCCATAGTGTATAGTAATGCAATGGATTTTTGTATATTGATTTTATATCCTGTAACCTTACTGAATTCATTTATCAGTTCTAGTAGTTTTTTTGGTGAAGTCTTTAGAGTTTTCTCTTTATAGTATCATATCATCTATAAATAGTAGAAGTTTTACTTTCTCCTTCCAATTTAGATGCCTTTTATTTCTTTTTTTTTTTAATTTAATTTATTTGACAAAGAGGAGAGAGATCACAAGTAGGCAGAGAGGCAGGCAGAGAGAGGGGGGGAGGAAGCAGGCTCCCTGCTGAGCAGAGAGCCCGATGTGGGGCTCGATCCCAGGACCCTGAGATCATGACCTGAACCGAAGGCAGAGGCTTTACCCACTGAGCCACCCAGGCGCCCCAGATGCCTTTTATTTATGTTTGTTGTCTCATGGCTGTGGCTAGGACTTTCAGTACTATCTTGAATAAAAGTGGTGAAAGTGAACATCCTTTGTCTTGTTCTTGATCTTAGGGGAAATATTCTCCGTTTTTCACCATTGAGTGTGATGTTAGCTGTGGGTTTTTCATAAAAGGCCTTTATTATGTTGAAGTATGTTCCCTCTAATCATGAATGGATGCTTTTTCTGCATCTATTGAAATGATCATATGGTTTTTATCCTTTCCCTTATTGATGTGATGTATTACGTTGATAGATTCACAAATACTGAACCACCCTTGCATCCTAGAAATAAAGCTCACTTGATTGTGAAGAATGGTTTTTTAATGTATTGTTGGATTCTCTTTGCTAATATTTTGTTGAAGATTTTTACATCTATGTTTACCAGAAATGTTGACCTATGGTTCTCTTTTTTTGTAGTGTCTTTATCTATCTATCTATCTATCTATCTATCTATCTATCTATCTATCTATCTATCTATCATCTGCCTTTATCTACTAATATTTATTGGTATCAGGGTAATGCTGGCTTCATAGAATGAATGTGGAAGGTTTCCTTCATCTTCTATTTTTTGGAATAGTTTGAGAAGAATAGATATTAATCCCTCTTTAAATATTAGTAGAATTCACCTGTGAAACCATCCACTCCTGGACTTTACTGGTATTTGGTCTATTCAGTTATTTTCTATTTCTTCCTCATTCAGTTTTGGGAAGTTATATGTTTCTTGGAATTTATCCATTTCATCTCTTCTGGGTTGTCCAATTTGTTGGCATATAATTTTCTATGGTATTTTCTTATAATTGTATTTCTATGGTATTGTTTGTTATCTCTCCTTTTTTACTTCTGGTTTTATTTATTTGAGTTCTTTCTCTCTCTTTTTCTCTCTATCAATAAAGTTAAAGGTTTATCAGTTTTGTTTATCATTACCAGCTCCTGGTTTGATCTGTTCTGTTTCTACTGTTTATTTCTATTTCGTTTATTTCTGATATCATCTTTATTGTTTCTTCTACAAGTTTTGGGAGTTTTGTTGTTCTTTTGCTCTTTTTCTAGCTCCTTTAGATATAAGGTTATGTTGTTTATTTAAGATTTTCTTGCTTTTTGAGGTAGTACTGTATTGCTGTAAGCTTCTCTCTTAGAACAGGTTTTGATGCATCCCAAAGATTTTGGATCATTTCGTTTTAATTTTCTTTTTTTTTTATTTTTAAAGATTTTATTTATTTATTTGACAGAGAGGGAGAGATCACAAGTAGACAGAGAGGCAGGCAGAGAGAGAGGAGGAAGCAGGCACCCTGCTGAGCAAAGAGACAGCTGCCCCTGTTTTTTCATTTTCATTTGTCTATGTATTTTTTTAATTTACTCTTTGATTTCTTGGTTGATCCATTCATTGTGTAGCAGTATGTTGCTAAACCTCCATGTATTTGTTTTCTTTCCAGAGTTTTTCTTGTCATTGATTCCTTGTTCCATAGTGCTGTGATCAAAAAGATACATGGTATGACTTCAGTCTTTTTGTATTTGTTGAATCTTTTTTTGTGGTCTAACATGTGACCTATTCTGGAGAATGTTCCATTTGAACTTGAAAAGAATGTGTATTCTGCTGTTTTAGGATAGAATGTTCTAAATACATACATTAGATCCATTAGATCCATGACATCCAAATGTGTCATTAAAAGCCACTGTTTCCTGTTGATTTTTTCTGTTTGAAATCTTACATTGAAGTGAGTGTGCTGTTAAAATCCCCTACTATTATTTTACTACTATTAAATTACTAGCAGCTTATCTGTTTGGATGCTTCCATGTTGGGTGCATAAATTTTACAGTTGTTATATCTTCTTGTTGTATTGTTCTTTTTACAATCATATCGTGTCCTTCTTTGTTCTTGTTACAGTTTGTTTTAGAGTCTATTTTGTTTGGTGTAAATATTGCTACCCTGGCTTTCTTTTAACTTCTATTTGCATAATAAATTCTTTTCCATGCCTTTACTTTCAATCTGCTTGTGTCTTTAGGTCTGAAATGAGTCTCTTGTAGGAAGCATACACCCACAACTACTTTTTTATCCATTCCATCACCCTGTATCTTTTGGTTGGAACATTTAGTACATTTATATTCAAAATTATTATTGGTAGATATATACGTATTGCCATTTAATGTGTTTTATGGTTGTTTTTCTAGTTCTTCTCTGTTTCTTTCTTACTCTCTTCTCTGTTTGCTGGTTTTCTTTAGTTATATTCTTGGATTCCTTTCTTTCTTTTTTTGCATGTATATTACCAGTTTTTGATTTATGGTTATCATTAGGTTTATATACAACATCTTATTCATATAACAGTCTGTATTATGAGTTCCTTTAATATTTATTTATCTGGGAAACTATTTTTCCTTCTATTCTGAATGATGACCTTGCTGGATAGAGTATTCTTGGTTGCAAGTCTTTTTTCTTTCAGTACTTTGAATATATCATGCCACTCTCTTTTGGCCTGCAAAGTTTCTTCTAAGAAATCAGCTGATAGCCTTACAGGGGCTTCCCTTGTATGTAACTGTTTTATTTTCTCTTGCTGAATTTCTATTACTACTTTTTGCCTGTTTAATAACTATGTGTCTTGATGTGGACCTGCTTGGGTTGATTCTGCCAGAGGCAGGAGGGGATCTCTGTGCCTCCTGGTTGTGGATTACTGTCTTTCAGCTATTATTTTTCCAAATAAATTGCCTGCTGCCTTCTCTTTCTCTCCTCCTTCAAGAATCCCTATAATGTGAACGTTATTATGCTTGATGTTGTTGCTGAATTTCCTAAATCTATTTTCCTTATTTTTTTCTCTTTCTTGTTCAGCTTGATTATTCTCCATTACTCTGTCCTCTAGGTCCCTGATCCATTATTTTGCTTCTTTTAGTCTACTATTTATTCCCTCTAGTGTATTTTTAACCTCACTTACTGAGTTTTTAATCTCTGCATGGTTCTTTTTTATGTTTTCTGTCTCTTTGTTGATGGGGTCTTCCACTCTTTTCTCCAGTCCTTATCTTTATGACCATTACTTTAAATTCCTTATTAGACACGTTACTTATCTTCGTTTTGTTAGGCTTTCTTGCTGTGATTATTCTTTCATTTGGTACATATTCCTCTGTCTGCTCATTTTGTCTAATTCTCTGTGTCTGTTTCTGTGTGTTAAGAAAGTCAGCTATGTCTCTTCCTCCTGAAAGTGGTAGCTTTATGAAGAAGAGGCCTTGCACTGCCTGGCAGAGCAATGTCCACTGTGCACCATACCTGGCATTTTAGGGGTATCTCCTTTGCATGTGCCCTACTGTTGTGGTGGAGCTGCATTTTCCTTCAGTCCAGTTGTGTGCAATGTATATCTTTGCTTATTGTGGGCAGGCTTTTATCTCTGAGTTAGTGGCCCAATCTGGAACTGCCTTGGGCTCGAGTTGAGTCAAACCACACATTTTTCAGAGATGAAGTAGTACCAGACTGCAGGGTGGTTTCCTTGTGTTGTCTCTTGAGAAGCTTTCATTGATGGATGGGCCTGTATTCCAACTTGATGCCTGCCACCAGCCTACAGTGGGACTAGTGTGTGTAGTTATCTAACCTTTTCCCTGGTGAGGAATCACTTCGGAATAGAGCTGGCCCTTGTCAGGACTGTTTACACACTGTCAAGCTTGTGGCATTGCTTTGGATGGGCTCTAGTCAAGGGCGTATTGAAGGGGGCAGGTCCACAGGAAAATGTGGAGGTGGAATGCAGACTGCCAGCAAAGTCCATACTGGTCTCTGTGGGAAGGAACCTGCAGCAGCCTAGGAAAACTGCTGAGGCAGGCTAGGTTGGAAAGGGGCAGACTCATAGAAGCATCTGGGGGTGCAATGTGCTGTTAGAAACCTAGGTGAAGAGTGTTGGTAATGTGCTAGTTCCCACAGATGTCCTTGTATCTAGGCTGGATGGCAGGGATTGAATGGCACTTGCCAGCTTTTTTGTTCTTGGAAGAGGTTTCCCAAAGATCCCTGCCCTCCAGCACAAACTCTGAGATTATTAAATAAATCTCCTTCCTACAAATCCCTGGAATTTTTTAAATTGCTCCTTCTACGCTGTATCTCAGCAGGGCTCTTCATTGTGCTATCTCTTTAAGGGCCTTAAGGGCGGGGACTCAGTTTCCTATTGTCCTCCTGGCTCTCCCAGAGCCAAACCTGCTGATTTTTAAAGTTCTAGGTGTTAAGCCCCCTTGATTATAAGAACTCATGAAGTTAGGCTCCTCTGCTTTTCAAAGCCAAATGTTATGAGGCTTGGTCTTCACAGTGTGAGTCCCTCATGCCTGGGGTGCCTAGTATGGGGGTCTGCTCCTCTCACCTCTCTGCACCAGCAGTATCCCTACCTCCTGTAGGCAGTCTCATGGGTCTCTTTGGCTTCCAACCTGTCTGTGCCCTTCCTACTCACTTTGATGTGGCCTCTCCTCTCTGTTTAGCTGTGGAGAGCCTGTTCTGCCAATCCTTGGGTTGTTTTCTGTATTAATTGTTTTCTTTATTATTTACACTGATGTGGGTGTTATCTCATTGTATGTGTGAAATAAGGTGAGCTTAGGATCATTCTACTCTGCCATCTTCCCTGGAAGTTCAACTGACAATGCTGTTTGAGTTCAAAGTTCAAGTACCTCAATTAGCATGTATAGGTACAGTTGCTCCAGCACAGCATATCTCTGGCTAATGTGCTTGGCCCCTGAAGACTGTCACAGGAGAGCCTGCAAAAATAAAATTGTCCCTGAAATTCTATTCTCAGAACTTAAGGCTAAGTTTCTTTTTCTTTTTAAAATTTTATTTATTTGACAGAGAGCAGGAGAGCATGAGCAGGGGGAATAGGAGGGGGAGAAGCAGACTCCCCATGAGCAGGGAGCCTGATGTGGAGCTGGATCCCAGGACCCTAGGATCATGACCTGAGCTGAAGGCAGACGCTTAACTGACTGAGACACCCCGGTGACCCTAGGGCTGAGTTTCTGAACTTAAAAATCCCCACTGCTCCATCTCCTTAGTCCGTTTCCTCTGGTAAAGGTGATTTCATAGAGTTATAAACCCAAACATCAGCAGTAGCATACTAAGTCCAATGAAATGGTCAGAAAACATACGGCAGGCTGATTACTCCAATAAAGCTCAAATTAATGACACAGCAGACCCCCATTATCAGGCTAGTTAACTGAGAGGTGAAAGAAAGGTGGAAGGTACAGAATGTCCTTTTGACAAATTTTATTTGTTGATCTCTGCACTGTAGCTCTGTTAGACTAGGCTATTCTTCCCTGAACCCCACCGTGACTATTCCTAAATCTAAACTTACATGCTAAGAGATGTTTAAAGCAAATTTCCAGACCATAAAATGTCATTTTCCCTAAAAAAAAATTTATTTCCGTTTCCTCTGGAGTCAGTTAGCCATAGGAATACATGGCATTTCCAGATATTTATCCACTTGATTAGAATAACAAGTTCATTCCTACCACTCCTGACTGCTCTCTTTAAGACTTCTAGCTATATCTTCATTCACATCATGGGATGTGAGGTAAATGAAACATGGGGTATGGTGAGACCAGGGATGTAGGATAAGTACTATGAAGAACACATTATTTATTATATTGACATACGTATAAAAGACAACTACATGAGACTTTTATGGTTTGGCAAAGTCAAGAGGAGAAAAAAATATGTCCACTTTTCCAAAATACTTAAATCCAACTCTGAAAGCATGGTTACTGTTGTCGTTGTTGTTAAAAGAAATGCCCTGAGGGCCCACTGCATGAATTGAGAGGAATCCAGGTGGTCTTTGCCTTGAAATATTTACAACTGAGAAGAGAGTACAAGTACATCAGGAGAGTTAACTGTGATGTGTACTCAAAGAGAACACCATGTAAAGACTGAGGTTAAGCTGCCATAGCCAAGGAACTACATAAGCTAGGGGAAAGAGCTGAAGTGGATCCTCCAGAGGGAGCATGGCCCTGCCCACAACTTCACTTGAGCTTCTAGCCTCCAGAACTGTGAGGCAGTGAATTCCAGTGCCACCAGTTTTTCTTTGCAACCCAGTTTTTGGTACTTTGTTACAGCAGCCTAGAAAACTACCACAACTATGTTTGTCCACAATACTTCTCATCATCTGAAAGTTACCTTATTTGTTCATCCACTTATATTCTTCTCCACAAAAATGTCATGAGAGCGGGAACCACAGCACTGTTCTGGGTGCTAGAGGTTCATAAACAGATGAAATATAATATTTATCCTTTTTTTAAAAAGATTTTATTTATTTATTTGACATAGAACACAAGTAGGTAGAGAGACAGGCAGAGAGAGGAGGAAGCAGGCTCCCTGCTGACAGAGAGCCAGATGCCAGGCTCGATCCCAGGATTCTGAGATCATGACCTGAGCTGAAGACAGAGGCTTTAATCCACTGAGCCACCCAGGTGCCCCCAAAAATAATATTTATCCTTGAAGGACTTAAAGTATTTTATTTCTAATCAAGATGTAAAGCATTTATATATTCACTAATTGAGCAAATATTTAAGTACTGTATGTTTCAGGTATTGCTACAAATGCTGATGTCACAGTGGGGAATGAGAGCTTACATTCTGCAAGGGAGAAATATAAATAAAATGGTATAAACAGGAAAAGAATATAAAACAAAGTAATAAGAAAGAGGCTGGAAATTTGAGGAGAATTTAAGTTGATTGGTCAAGAAACATCAGTCAGAACTAAACCAGATCTCTTTAAGGACCAGCAAGAAGGTGAGCCTTTAGATCAGGTGACTGAAGCAGTGAATGGGAGTAGGTATTTGATCTCATAGAGCCTGTAAGCTATGGACAGGGAATGGATTTTATTCTAAGCACTATAAACAGTCTTCAGAAGGTTGCAATTAAGAGTCTGCCATGTTCAGAATTATTTTCTAAAAATATCACTTGGCTGCTGTGTGGTAAAGGAACTGTAGGTAGGGAGGCAAAGTTAGAAGCAGAAAGATTAGTTAGAGGGCTGTTGCAGGAGCCCAGATGAGAGGTGGTTTTGGCTTTGTTTAGGATGATCGCGATAGAAGTGATGAGAAATGGACAGGTTATCAGTGTATTTTGGAGGTATAGCTAATAAGACTAGCTGTTGGAAGATAGAGGTGCTAGAAGATAAGAAATCAGGAGTGATTTGTAAGTTCTTTCCTGATCTCTCCCAAAATGAAACAAAACTATATTGATTGGATGACAGTACTTCACTTAAGAAGAGTTTATTTGATGTTTATGCAGAAGAGGGTGGGTGTGTGTTTGGGTTAGATGATCTTTAAGCTCTTTTACAACCTCGAGTGTCTATGATTCTAATGATCAAAGCAGAGCTGCTGTTCTGCTGTTGGTCAGTCAGTCCCAGGAAGTCAGGAACCCACACAGTGATAGCATAGTGGGGATTAGGATAGAGACTCCATCCATACTGAATGTTTGTTATATAAGAGTTTTCTAATTCCACAGGACAGTGATTTGCTTAACAATCATTAGTTTCTGGCTACCCCTGTGTTTTAGTCTTAATGTTAAATCTTTTACATGTTACCACATAATGCTCGTAAAAATGCCACACAGTAAGTAAAATCATCCTTCTCTTATAGATCTATCAATGAACTCTGGAAAGGCAGTAAAATATCCAAGACCTTAGGGACTGGAAGTGGCATAACCAGAGTTTTAATCTAAATTGAACATCTGAGACTATTCTTAACTCCTGTTTTTTCTACCACCTCCTCTCTAATTTATAAACATCTTCAGTGAATAATAAATAAGGACTGTGAGAAGAATTAAAAACAGATTAGATCAATAATTTTGTCTTAATTTAGTTTATTTGAAATTTGTTTTAATATAAAAGTGTAAATGTGTTTTAGTGTGTGAATACATAGATATGTACACACGTATAAAACTGCACACACACACGCACAGACTCTTGATTGGAAAAAAAATATCTTGGTTGTGAAATAGGTAAAATCTTGTCCTGGGTGACTTTGGTGATTTCAGATCTTCCTACGTAGGCCAATACTTTGACTTATTGGAGAAGTTTCCTTGAAGCCAAAAAGAGAATGTTCTTTAAAAAAAAAAAGAAAGAAAGAAAGTGGATGCCATTTTTATTGCTTTCTCTATGTTCCTATTCATTGGGTACTTAGAGAAATAAAGTGACAGTGAGTTGAAATGAAAATCAAGTTTTGCTAGCATTTTCATTCAAATAATTCTTCAAAAAGCTGAAAATAGAAGAAAAAAATGAAAGTCATTCTTACTGCTAATGAAATGTTTCCTTGATGTCAAGCAGTTTGTGGTTGAAAGAAAAACAACTTGGACTTAACCAGAAATCCAAAATATGGTGCATTTCCAACCTGGTAATTGGGCTGATATGAGATGTCACAAACAGTGATTGTTACAGTGGCCTGGTTCTGAAATGCACACTCTGGATTAAATGGTGCCTGAATGGTGAGGACTCCACTCTGTGGGTTTGGTTAATCTGTGTGAAATTATGGCACTAGAAAAGCCACTCCTGTTGGCTCTGACTAAAGCCTGCCCCTGTGCACCTGCTGGCAGTGCAGGTGTTTGTTTGTTTGCTTTTTCCTAGATCTGATTTTAAAAATAAGGTTAAAAGATGACAGCTGTGAGAAAAATGAAGCTATTCTCCGGAGAGTTGCTGCCTTGTGGGATAAGGGAAGCAACTGTTGGAAGCCAGCCCTGCAGCACTTCATTAGTCAGGTGTGAAAGGAGAGCTGCCTTTTCTAGAACTTGGGCTGAAAATTTCCTTTTAATCATCTCCTAGGCTATATAATTTTTCACTTTCAAAAAATAAAGAAAATGAATATCTTTCCTAGTATGTTCATTTGACATTGGTTCAACAAATATATCCAATTACTGCAATAATATTAATGGCATTGCTAACATGCACCTGAAATACTAAAGAACTTTATAAGTTAAGGAAAGTTTGATGTGCTATAACCAGAGTTTTAATTCAGCATTTAACATTTCTGCATACATGTGAACAGACTGTTACTGTCAATTAAGGTCATTTGGTGGTACTGCTCAGGGATATGAAAAAATCTTCCCATGAGTAACATTCCAAATCCAAATATATTTATCAAATGCCTATTTTATACAAAATATGTGTACTAGGGAGGAATTTCATGATGAATAAGATATTCTTTTAGGGAGCTGAGATCTGGTAAAGAAAGCAGATATATACACAGTGTAAAATTCAAGTCATAATTTTGCCAACTTACAAAGAACAGAGAGATATAGAACTCACCTGGGGCAATGAGGGGACCATTTAAGGGGATCATATTGGAACTTGGATCTGGATGTAAAGAATAAATCAGGCAGACATATTCCAACAGAAGGAAAAATAGAAGCAAAAAAACAAAAAGACCCAGAGACCAGAAAATATGAGAAATGACAAATAGTATTCTGGTTTGAGGATGGAGGTGGGAGTGGGGAAAGGGGATATCTTTTTTTTTCCCCAAAAAATGTTTATTTTATTTTTTCAGTGTTACAAGATTTATTGTTCATGCACCACACCCAGTGCTCCATGCAGTACATGGTGGTGGGATATCTTAACAGGCTTAAGAATGAAGTGAGTGGCCCTAATTGCATGTGAAGTAATGTGGACTTTATTCTTGTAGAAAGCTTGGAAATAATTAGCAATGTTTTGGGGGATCATAATCACAGTGAGCTTTAGGAAGACAATGCTCATTAGCTGTATTGAGAGCAGAGACATCTGTTTAGAGACTATTGCAGTAGTCGAGGCAAGAAATGATGGGGCCTCAACTGAATGCAGTGACAGTAAGGATAAGGGAGGCAACAGATGTCATTAACACTGAAGAAATAGTATTAGTTTGAGTTTGGGGCCAGATGTGAAGGTGTTCTGATAGCTATTGGAAATTCTGATCTTGCATTAAGGAAAACTAGGGTTGGAAACTCAAATCTGGAAATCCCCTGCATAGAATTTAGGTGTTGACCTTGTAGGAGTGGATGACAGTGTCCAAAAAAAGAAAATAATCACTAAGGCGAGAACTTAAAAGATAATGCCACTGTTTAATAGCATAAGTAGTGGAGCCATCAAGAGAGGATGCACAGTTTGCTCAGAAAGGCAGGCATAATCCAGGCTGTGGGAAAGCCAGGTCAGGTGGATTACAAAAAAAATGACTTGGTCCTGGAGATTCATAGCTATTGGTGGTCATTGGCAGAGAAGATGCATATACAATATGACAACCAAACCAAACTTCTATGGGTTCCAGTAATGAACTGGAAGGAGAGGAAGAGAACTGGAAGAGGAAGGAGAAACAGTGAACAGAGATAACTTTTTGTGGCATTTGGGATTTAGGATGATAGTACTTTGGGAAGCAGAGTGAAAGGGGATGTTTTTTAGGCATGAGACAAGGAGAATGTCAATGAAAGTCAAGGAAATCTGGAGAAGGAGAGAATGAAGTTGTGACAGAGTGGGTCTAAGAAGACTAAAGTTAAGCACATAAATGGATTATATGATTTGCCTTGGCAAGGTAGAGAGAATGTATAAAAATGAAAACCAAGAAATAGACTTTTAACTATAGAGAACAAACTGATGGTTGCCAGAGGGAAGGTGGGTGGGGAGATGGGTTAAATAGGTGATGGGGATTAAGGAGGGCACTTGGGATGAGCACTGGGTGATGTATGGATGTGTTGAATCACTACATTGCATACCTGAAAGGCACTAAAGTCAAGTTATAATGAGAATTAATTAAGCTGATGAGGATGAAAATTAAGGAATAAAAGTAGGGGAAAGCTGTTTCACATGTATGTAGTGTTTTTGCTGTGGTCAAACCACTTTCACATACCACGTGATCTTTTTTTGAGGATACAACATAACCCTAGAGTCACTCAGGCAGGAGTTGTTTTCCACATCCTGCCAATGAAGAAAACTAATTGCTTTTCCCACCTGGATCTTCATCTTCTAAATTTTGGCCCAGAGCACTTTCTGTGGCAATCATCATATCACATTGTTTTTCTGTTCAGATAAAGATTTAATTTTTTAAAGGAGCAAAATATGCAAGAGATATCTTGGCAGTGTTCAAGTTTTTATAAATAGGTTTAATGTCTAATATTTATGCATTAATGTACTGTTCACAGGGAGTTTTGATAAAATCTCAGTGTCCACTGCATGCCCCTTTGAATGCCAAGACAATCTTTTATTGCACGAGCATGACCATTACCTCATGTCCCAGCTGCCTCACAACTAGGTACTGTGAGGAGCGCTGCAGACTGGCAACAAATCAGACTGTAGAGGAGAAAAAATAACCCGCACTTTGATGGTATTAATTATTTAGTTGAAACTTGCAGACTGGCTATTCAAGAAGCTTTTGACATATCCCACATTACAGTGAGGCACTAGAGAGAAAGTAGCAACACAGAAATATTCTCATTGCCTGAGGTGTGTTTTAATTTGGGGCTCAATGATTCAGGCCTATGTGGGCAGCTGAAATACAGACTTTTCTCTTGGAAGTTGACTTGTGAAGACTTTGGGGTTAGCATCTCTGAAGGGGTTAAAAATACCATCTGCCAGAGGAGGCTTGTTGTTTTGTTCCATTTAGAATTGTTTATAGGTAGAGAAAGATAAGTTTTTATTAAATTCTGACATGTTTTCTTTCTCATTTTATGCGTAAGAGGATATGTCATTGATTGGGAAGCAGTAAAAACAGCATTCTTACAGAGTGGATGTTGAAGTCATTAACCTAGAGTTTCATTCTGGCCTCTTTCAGCAGGACCGGTATCAAGGGACAGTTTCTGTTGAGACTCACCTGAAATTTATATTTTACTAAGTTGTTTAAGGTCTGAAAAATGGTGGGCTGAACACCTCAGTGATTTCTACAGCTTCAAGGGGCCCATTCTCTGAAGCTGGTTCTTTTCCCATGGTTCTGTCTCAGGCATGTAATTTAAGAAGGCTGCCATTTTATGTTGGAGGTTAAGCTGAGTGCTTCCTTGGGTAATTGAGGTCACCTTCATGTGGGCAGTATTGGTCTGAGATAATTTCTTTTTTTTTTTTTTTTTTTAATCTTTCCTTTTCTCTGAAGATACCTTCAGAGATGTCAGTGAAAAAATCAGAACAAAATGGTCTTTTAGCTGATGGCAGGCTCTGAACTGAACAAATGTTCAGTTGTTAAATTCCTTGTACCATATATATTATAAATAATCTTTTATATGTACAAATAATTCATTTTAAAGCCTTTTAAATGCATTTTTAAAAGGTGGTTTTTAAAAGTGATAGAAGTCTCAGAAGTAAGAATCTTTCTTCCATTCCTTTAGCTTTTCTCTGATTTGGGAACTTATGAGGAAAGAAACAAAATTAACCACTCTCTAAAATCTCCACTTTTCAGAGACTAAGGATACAGACTACAGTGCTGGGTTGTGGCCAATTGATTTTATTTCACAACTTAGAACTAAAAGAGCATTTTCATAATTCTACATATTTTTTGTTTGTTTTGCATTTTCCCTGTTTTTATTGAAGGATTTTTTCAGACCTTCCTTTTGAAAAACTGCAGAAATATGGTACTGCAGAAACTGGATATTAAGCATTGCGTGACCTAATGTTCAACCTGAACTTGATTGAAATCAGATGGGAAAATATTTGAATCTTCCCCCCCAACGTTCTTGTCTGCTATGACATTATCTCCTTAAATCAAAATAACCTTCCCCAAATGACTTTCTTCACAATGCCGTTCATATTGCTTTTTTGTTTTAGGAGTAAAGAGTCAAGAGAATGGCTATGGAAAGCAACTACAGCTGGAAAAGTAGAGAGTAAAGCTGAGTGAGAGGGAATAAGAAGGGCAAGAGAGCCCGATGTGGGGCTCGATCCCAGGCCCCCGGGATCTGACCTGGGCCGAAGGCAGACGCTCAGTGACTGAGCCACCCAGGTGCCCCAAGCGTCTGACTCTTGATTTCAGCTCAGGTCATAATCTCAGGGTCGTGAGATGGAGCCCCGCTTTGGGCTTCATGCTCAGCACAGAGTCTGCTTGGGATTCTCTCTCTCCCTCTGCCACTACCTCTCTCACACTCTATCTAAAATAAATAAATGAAATATTTTTTTTTAAAAGCCTAAAAAGAGAATGATTGGCTTCTTTTTAAAGTCACGATTACCCGTCTCAAATAAATGCTTGGCCAATGCCATGCAATTTTACCATGTTGTCCCACCACTCCACTCTTTACTGTGATGCCCTTCTCTATTTTTTTCAGAATTATTACATTTCCCTCCTCCTTCCTCATTCCTGGCAGATGGCCTCAGCTCATACATTACATGAAAATTGAAGCTATCAGACGGAAGCTTCATCCCCTTACCACCTTCAAAACAACAACCTTCCAACATCTGTACACATCATTTCTTTCTTTTTCCTAGTTCATCAATTGAGTGTCACTCCTTCTATCTGAATACATTTCTTCCCCTGGTACTTTGGATATGACCCCATCTGCACTTCTCAGGAACTCTGCTTCACTCTTCCTTCTCTCTTTTGTATTGATCCTGTTGATGACCACTTAAAACATGTTCAGGTCTCACAGATAAACCTTCCTTCAATCACAAATCTTTCTATTGCCTCAGTAATCTTCCCTTTACAAACTCTTTTAAAGAAATAGATGTGCATATTTTGTCTCATTTTCTTATTTTATACTCTGTGCTCAACCCACCCCTCTATCAATCCATCAAAGCAGTGTTTTAGTGGCCACTGATGGTCTCCATTTTCCTCATAAGGCCACCCTCCATTTTCATCCAAAAGGCCATCCAAAGAATTCCACATTGTACCTGTTTTGTCAAGAGTATTTGGCACTACTGCTTGCTCTCTCCTTTCTGAAACTGTCTCTTCTCTTGTCCTCGATGACCTCACATTATCCTAAGTGTCCACACCACCTGCTTTGTAGTTTCCTTTGCAGGCCTGTCCTCCTCTACGTAGGCATTGAATGCCAGAGTGCCTCAAAGATGGGTGTTTATCTGCCTTCTTGTCTCATTAAATCTGGTCTCTTTAGCAATGTCTCTAACCCCATGGTTCCAAACACCCTCATTATACTAAGTTCCCAAGGTATATCTTCATCCATCTCTTTAACAGCTACGTGATATCTCTTACTAGATGTCATGTAAGAACTTCAAATCCAGAATATCTAAGATAGATATCATGATTCTCTTTCTCCCCAAATCTGAGTTATTTTTTATATTTGTGACTCTACCATCCATCCAAGTAGAAATCAGAAATCTGGAGGGTATTTGTATTATTGCTCTTTCCCTCATTAACTATAATCAACTTATCATGAAAACTTGTCAAGTCTCATCTCCCAAGTAACTCCAAATCCATTCCACTTGACTCCTTCCACTGCCCCACTAATCCTAGATATCATCATCTCTTGCTGGGACTGTTGCAGGAGCCTACTAGCCAATATTTAATTTTTTATCCTGACAACCCTCCCCACCACAGGTCATTCTGAATTATAGCAGATGTGATTTTTTTCAGAACAGAAATTATAATTGTGTTGCATCCCTTACCTACTGAGAACATTTTGAGGACTGACCATTGATCTTGAGACAAGAACTAAATCCTTAACAAGGTCAAAATGGTCTGATGATACAGCTGTTGGCCATCTCTCCAGCCTTGTGCTATTTTTAGTTTATCTCTTTTCTTCAACCACTCTGGTCTTTGTCAGTTCCTCAACAAACCATATTCTCTCCTGTCACAGGGCCTTAACATGTTATACTCAAACCTTCCCCCACCAGTTCTCACCTCATCGATTCCTATTCATCCACAGATCTTAGAGCCTCTAGTCCCCTATCTAGTCACTTAGGAGCACAGTCTAGATCAGGTTTCATGTATTTCATCCCTATAGAATAAAGTTCTTTCCTCCAAACTGTCTCAAGTTGTAATTATTTATTTATTTGTAATATTTTTTATTAAATCCCTTTTTCCCTATAAGCTCCATGAAAGCATGGAGCTCACAATTTTTTTGCTCTCAATTGTGTCTCCACCACTTAATCAAGTGCAAGTATATAGGAGGATTCAATATTTTTTAAATAAATGAAACTCTGAATAAGATGGTGATATGAGTTGACAGGGAATAGGGAAGAGACCAAAGAAGATAGAGTTGACAGGGAATAGGGAAGAGACCAAAGAAGATAAAGTAATAGTGAACTTACTATGTCTTTGTGAAAGTTTTCTGGGTTGGTTTAAAATCAATGGTCTCTGACTCCTCTGTATTATGCTGGGAACCAAAGGATCTATGACTTCCAGGGGGTCAGTTATAGAACAACACTGATCACTTTCCCATGTAGTTTCCTCATTGAGTTATTGGTTGCCTATTCACAGGTTTCAGATTCTTCATCCTGGATTGTAGGATTTTTTGGAACTTGAATTAATGTACACTACTAAGAAGAAGGTCTCTACTTCCTGCTCCTAATCTTTTTTCACTTTGCCTCATAGCTCTTCCTTCCCTTCCCACTGCCCTTCTTACCCTCTCACCCATGAGTCTGCTCCCTTCTGGTATAACTAGTTGCACAGAGGCCATGCTTGGTGAGACATTTTTTTTTTTTGTAAGATAAGTTACACCTGGCCTTCTCTACAAACCACTTAGCATCAATCTGGGTAGCGGGAACAATACAAATATAAATTATTTTAAAATAATGTTATATAGTTTTCTGTATATGTGTTACACTGTACATGTATAGCTCTGTAAATGTGCTCTGTTACTCTTTCATGTAAATTATTTGTACAATAAGCAGGGTTCTACAAAATACACCCTATTTTACAGCAAATACATAGAAATATTGATAGACTTTTTTTTTGATAGACTTCTTTAAAAAGTGTTACCACTTTGTACAATAGACTTAAGTTTCCCTGAAGACAAGAGCATCTTTTAAACCAAATTCTTGATTTTAAGTTTTGTATTCATTACTACTGTAGGTAATATATGCCATTATATTGTGTAACCAAGGAGGGGCTTGAAGGATGAATTCATAAAGTGAGTCAGTAGAGAACCCAGAAATACGGCCTCCTACAAATAAGTTCATCCTCTTCTCTGCTTACTTTTAAATGGAAGAGATGACTATAAACTTCTGCAAGCTTGTTAATGTATAATTCATGAAAGGGGTCGAAAAAAGAGTTGTTTGGTGAGTTCCTTTTGAGTCTGTAGGTATATGTCCTTACATCTAACAAAGCAGTAAATAGAAATCTTGTCAAGAAGCACACAGAGATATGTCATTATCAACTTGAGGATTCACTTTTCCTGGAAGATTACAAATATATCTCAAACTACTGACCCAGTAATGCATTGAATATAAACAATTTTTATTTGATCCCAAATTCAAATATTCAGGATGAATGCAAAGTAATATAGAACATAAAAGAGTGTTATCTTATTCAGTTATTGTGTGATATTTCTACATTAAAAATAATTATAAACAAAAGTTCTATACATAAATAAAAATTTTTAGCTATATGGTTAAATTTGTGTCCCTTTTATAAGTTTCTCCAAAACTCTTAATTTTAAAAACTGGACAAATAGAAGTTGCTTTTTTTGGTCAAATGTATCGGAAGATACTGTTCTGAATCAGTGGTATTAAGTTTATAGAAATAAAAATTATTTTTTAATAGAAATAAAAATTCTTACCTTGTAGTATAAAAGTATGCAAGTAAGTGTAAATACTTTATAATACCTTCCTTACTTTAATTCCCCTGCTTTGATTGCTGTGTTGTGCAGGTTTCCCCTTAAGTTTTGCAATGCAATAATATCACCAGCCACATTAATATTTTCCCCATAATGAAGAAGTGTCTTCCTTGACATTTTTAGATACTATAATTAACATTATGTACCAGTAGTTTCTTTATCCCTCTGTCCACACATAAGTCCATCTAATTTTTGATGTGTTTCTAAGTACTATTGAATTTTAAGAGTTCTTCATGCATTTTGGATAGTTGTACATTTTCAGATATATGAAGCTTGTCTATGTATTTTCTTAATGTTGAATCTGATGATGAGTAGTTTTTCATTTTAAGTTGAATTAATCATTTTTAGTTGTGCTTTCAATGTCATGTCTACAAATACTTTGATGTACTCTAAGTCACAAAGGTATTCTATGGTTTCTTCTAAAAAAAAATGTGTGATTCTACATTATATCTATAATCCATTTTCAGTTAATTTGTGTATAAGGCATGATATTTAGATGGAGATTCATTGTTTTGCACTTTGCATTTAGATGGAGATGCATTGTTTTGCACTGTTCCAACACCATACATTGAAAAGACCACCTCAGGCGCCTGGATGGCTCAGTGAGTTAAAGCCTCTGCCTTCTGCTCAGGTCATGATCTCAGGGTCCTGAGATTGAGCCCTGAATCGGGCTCTCTGCTCAGCAGGGAGCCTGCTTCCCCCTCTCTCTGCCTACTTGTGATCTCTCTCTCTGTCGAATAAATAAATAAAATCTTTAAAAAAAAAAAAAAAGACCACCTTTTCTCCATTGACTTTCTTTTATAACTATCAAAAATCAATTGGCCATATTTGTAAGTATCTATTTCTGGATCTCTGTCTATCCCTTCACCAATATCACCATGTCTTGAGTAGTATAGGTTCATGATACTTAAAAATTAAATAATATGATTCCTCTAACTTTATTCTTCTTTGTCAAAATTGTTTTAGCTACTCTGGTTTTTTTGCCCTTCCATTCAAATATTAGAATCAGCTTCTGTATAGCCACAACAAATTCTGCAAAGATTCCAATTGGAATGTGTTAGACACATTGTTAACATAAGGAGAATTAACATATATACATTCTTAAGGATTCCAACCAATGAACTCAGTACTTGCCACAATTTATTTTGGTCTACTTTCAGTTATCAACATAGAGATCTTGTTTTTTTATTTATATGTAAGCATGTGTATATTACATATATATATACACATATATGCAATATTATATATAAAGAGGGCTATTTGGAATGGTATTTTTTAAATTTTAGTTTACAATATTCATTACTAGTGTATACAATTATGGTTGATCTTTCTATGTTGACCTTGTAGATTTTGACCTTGCTAATTCACTTATAAATTATAGGAGATTCTTTGTAGACTGCTTGTGATATTCTGCATATCATATCATCTGCAAATAGGAACAGTGTTTCTTTTCTAATCCGTATGTTTTTATTTCCATTTCTTGCATTATCGCACCAGTTAGAACTTCTGGCACTATGTTGAATAGAAGTGGTAAGAATAGTCATTCTTGCCTTGTTCCTAATCCTGTAGGGAAAGTAGTCAGTCTTCCACCTTTAAATATGATGATCGATGTAGATGATGCATTTTTGTTGATGTTCTTTATCAGTTTGAAGAAGTTCTTCTCTCTGAGTTTGCCGAGAGTTTCTATCATAAATGGGTATTCAGATATTTTTCCACTTCTGCTAATATGATCATGACTTTTTTTCTTCCTTGGACTGTTAAGATGTAGACTACGTTGATTGAAATTATTTTCAGGTTTATTGTGATATAATTGACATATAACATTGTTTAAGTTTGAACTATACAGTGTGATGATTTGATACATGCATATATTATGGAATGTTCACCATAGTAAAGTTAGTTAACACATCCTTCACCTTACATAATTAAGATTTCTTGGTTCTTGCTGTTATGGTGAGAACATTTGAGAGTTACTCTCATAGCAACTTTCAAGTATACCATACGTATTGTTAACTATAGTCACCATGCTGTACATTAGATTCCTAGAAATTATAACTGAGAGTTTATGCACTTTGCTCAACATCACCCCATTTCCCCCAGCCCTGGCAACCATCAGTCTACTGTCTCTAGGAGTTCAACATTTTTATATTCACGTATAAGTGATATCATTCATTATTAATCTTTTCCTGTCTGACTGACTTAACTTCACATAATGCCCTCAAGATCCATCCATATTGTTGCAAATGGAAAGATTTCCTCATTTTTATGGATGAATAATGTTTCATTATGCATATATATAACACATTTTCTTTATCCATTCATCCATCCTTGGACACAGGTTGTTCCCATATTTTGGCTGTTGTGAGTAATCCCCAGTGAACATGGGAGTGAAGACATATCTTTCACAATGCTGGATTATATGGTAGCTCTGTTTTTAATTTTTTGAAAAAACTCCATATGGTTTTCCATATTGGCTATAGCAATTTACATTCCCACCAACATAGAACAAGAATTCCCTTTTCTCCACATCCTTGCTGATACTTACCTCATCTTATTGATAATAGTCATCCTAACAGGGATGAGAGGTTATCTTACTGTGATTTTGATTTGCATTTCCCTTATGATTGGTAATGTTGAGCACCTTTCACATACATGTTGGCCATTTGTATGGTCTGTTGTTGGTCTTCTTTGGAAAATGTTCATTTAGGTCTTCTGTCCATTTTTAAATCAGATTGTGTTTTGCTACTGAGTTATATGAGTTCCCTATAAATTTTGAATATTAATTCTTCATCAGATACAGGGTTTGAAATATTTTCTCCCATTCTGTAGGTTGCCTTTTCATTTTGTTGATTGTTTCTTTTGCTATGTAAAAGCTTTTTTAGTAAAATATAGTCATTTTTGTGATCAAATATGTATTTGTCTTATAAATTAAAATTACTTGGAAACCTGTAACAGGTTGATTGGCAAGAACAGACTTTATCTTCATATTTCATAGACATTATTCAAATCCTGTTATCATTGCTTATTTAAATTAAAACATTTTATTTAAAATAACAACAATAGGAACAAAGCTTTTTTAGTTTGACATAGTCCCACTTACTTATTTTTTTCTTTTATTGCTTGTGTTTTTGGTGTCAAATCCAAAAACTCATTGCCAAAACCAGTGTCAAGGAACTTTTTCCCTATGTTTTCTACCAGGAATTTTATGGTTTCAGGTCTTATGTTTAAATTTTCAATCTATTTTGAGTTAATTTTTTTTTATTAATTTTTATTAACATATAATGTATTATTTGCCCCAGGGTACATGTCTGTGAATCTTCGGGCTTACACATTTCACAGCACTTAATAGCACATACCCTCCCCATTGTCCACAACCCAGC
>CM053609.1:89591284-89608408 GCA_028646535.1 Procyon lotor | reverse complement strand
AAAAAAGACTTACAGGACAAAGCAAAGTAGAGAATGAAAAGACTAGAGAAGGGGATTTATGCTTTCAGATTTTTGCTTCAGAATGAAATAAATTAGTTAATTTATAAACTTATACAACTTGCTGATATTGTGATAGTCCTTACTTATTTGATCTCATTCAGCATAACTTGTCAGAGAAAGGAGATGAGCAGGGATTGAAGACAAAAGTATGAAGCAATCCAGTTTAGGGAGATAAAGTTTTACAGATAGGACTGAAAGCTAGGACCTTGGCCAGCAGCCGGGCTGCCTAGAGGGAAAACTAGAATCTTAGGCTGTGGCTTAAAACCAGCAGTTGCTGGTTTACTTCTCTGCACATGGACCATATCTTTCAACTTCCTTTCTCCATTCTCCATGGAATGAAACTGAAAAAGCAAGCTTCTTTTAATGACATTCCAAATATCTATACACATGTTTCAAGCATAATTGTAAGGACTCTTGCTTCCCAGCCATATACTCAACCTGACCATTGGTGCCAGATATTCCATTGTTGGCATAAAAAACCAAATCAGAACATTTTTTAATAAAAATAACTTCATGGGTGCCTGGATGGCTCATTGGTTAAGCAACTGCCTTCATCTCAGACCATGATCCTGGAATCCTGAGATCAAGTCCTACATTGGGCTCCCTGCTCGGTGGGGGGTCTGCTTCTCCCTCTGACCTCTCCCTTCTCATGCTCTCTCAAGTAAATAAAATAAAATAAATCTTAAAAAAATAACTTTATAATTGGAATCAATAGAAGCAAAAGAACACATGGTTGCCATTATTTCTATAATAGCTCAGTACCAGAGTTTTGAATGTCCCAAAGACAGAAAATAATACTTTTAGTATTCAGCCACATTATTTTCATAATAGTGGTGAGAAAACTCTTAATAAAATCACTGTTTAAAACACTGTTTTTCCTTTTCAAATCCTTGACTTGTAAACAGACTTGTGAAAAATAATGTCTTTGTTGGGAACCAGCAATAACTAAGATTGGCCTATGAATTAAGAATGCCTTGGGCAGTAATTTGAAGAAAAAACATGTTGATGTAAAGTATCTTGGATATATAAAATGCTAGATACTAATGATGATTATCTGAGACATTTTGATGGCTTAAGCTCATTACTATAATTCATAAAAAGTAACAATTACTCATACTTAGAAAGACATACTAATCACCCTAAAAACAGTCCAGTCTAGTTTACTAGCTTATGTCTATAGGAGGACAACTGATTTGATTTAGTGTAAGCACTGCCCTAGTGTTAATCATTCATCAGTTTTATATATGTAATTTAATTTTATGTAAAACAAACTTTCCATGCTTAATACTTTGGTCCAGGCAGTCAAATTCATCTTTTGTTTCTAGTGTCAACTTCTAAACAATTATTTATGAGTGGACTGACTAATTTTATAATTGTATCACATACAAGAAAAAATTCCAGTTCTGCTGTTCAATTTTACTTGTTAAAAATCTACTCCTAAAAGTATAGGCAGTTAAAATAAAAATTTATCTGAATTACTTATGTAGTAAGGCAGGTCCAGGTAAGGTTAAATTCTGGCTTCATTAGCTCTGTCTTTAAAAAATGGATTCTAAAACTTTCTTTATATAAAGTAAATGCTGGAAGATTTCTTTATGATTAGGACAATGAAATTAGAAATAACAAAGAATGCATGGATAGAAAAGATAGCACATGCATGGATTTAAGGAGGAAATCTGGTTACTCATAATACCTTGCAAAGTGTTGTCCTTTCCTTACCAAAAGGATTCTTTGGACACAAAAAAAGTTTGGGGGTAATTTTCACAGAAAAAAAGATAATAAATTTATATTGAGCTGAGTTAATCACTTAAACTCTCTTCTGTTGTGACCATTTTACTGTATTTGCAAGGTGACTGGCATTAACTAGGATACTGAAATAAACCCTATAGCTGTTCATCTTTTTAATCTCATCTGTTGAATTTTTAATTTTCTTAATATTTTAATTCCAAAAAATATTTTTCTGACAACTTCTTTTTCAGATCAGTCAGTTCTTACTTTAAGAGTGCAGTATCTATCCTTTCTAGTCTCTCTGAGCATACCAATTAGAATTATTTTTCTTTCCCATAGTTATCTCTAATTTTTTTTTCAGGAGCATTAGTTCTGTTACTTCATATCGGACTTCTTTTGTTTATTTTTTTCAATTATTTAGTGATCTTTGGTTTTCCATTTACTAATGAAACATGACTCGCATATACATAATACAAAAGCATTTTTAAACAAATAAATATATCTTTGATTATACATGGAAATCCTGTTTCCAACTTACACAATGCATTTGTCTACCTCTCATACTTTTACTTCCTAATATGAATTAAAAATCAAACACATTTTGGGGAAATAATTTAAAATTTCATTACCTAGAAATTAATTAAATTACACAGAAATGAAAGAGTAATAAGGGGACTTTTGCTTCTAGACATTTTGGGATGACTGCTATATGTAGCACAATGAATAAAAATGGAAAAAATTAGTGTTTCAGTGACCCATAGGACAATATAAAAAGATGTAATATAAGGTTAATTGAAAATCTAAAAGGGGATAGTGTCAAACAGGAAAAAAAATTTTTTGAAAAAAAAAACCATGGCTGAAAATTTTCAAATCTGATGATTCCTAAGTATCCAAGAAGCTCAGTAAACTACAAGTAAGAAAAACATATTTTAAAAGTATACCAAGGGATATTTTTATCAAATTACTGAACGAGTGATAAAGAGAAAAATCATAAAAGCATCCAGAGAAGGAAAATATTTTCAAGTGAAAACGTGGATCCATATGAAATAATAAAATATATTGCAAGTGTTAAATTGTAAGTAAAGTCTTTTTCCACTTTTCTAAAAATTTTTTTAAAGATTTTATTTATTTGACAGAGAGAGAGAGATCACAAGTAGGCAGAGAGGCAGACAGAGAGAGAAGGGGAAGCAGGCTCCCTGCTGAGCAGAGAGCCTGATCCCAGGCTAAATCCCAGGACCCTGAGATCATGACCTGAGCCAAAGACAGAGGCCTTAACCCACTGAGCCACCCGGGTGCCCCCACTTTTCTAAATTTTTTTAAGGATAATTATTAAAAGCAAAAATAATATCAATGTGTTTTGACTACTATATGTAGAAATAAAAGTTATTTAGAATAATACTACAAAAAATAAGAGGGTAAGTGGAAACATACTGCTCTAAGTTTCTTGTATTATTTGGGGAAGAGTATATTGCTCTTTGAAGGCACACCATGATAAGTTAGATATTTTAATACCCCAGAGAAACCACTTATTTAATGCGAAGAGATATAGCTAAAAAGCCAAAAGGAGAGAGAAAGTGGAATACTAATACATAGTAACTTAATCCAAAAGAAGACAGGGAAATAAGAAAAACAGAATATGCAATATGGGACCAAAAAAACAAGTCTCAAGATGATGGACTTAAACATGGCCATATAAATAATTGCATTAAATATAAATATTCTGAACACTCAAAAAGCAGTAATTGCCCTACTGGATAAACAAGACCTAAATATGCTGTCCACAAGAAACACATTTTAAATATAAACAAATATATAGCTTAAAAGTAAAGGGTTAAAAAAAGATACATCATGAAACACATGAGAAAATTGGCTTTACAAGGTACCTATGTGGCTCAGTCAGTTAAGTGTCTGCTTTCACCTCGGGTCATGATCCCAAGGCTCCTGGGATCAAGCTCAGCATCTGGGTAGGGAGCCGATTTCTTCCTCTTCCTCTGCTGCTCCCCCTGCTTGTGTACTCTCTCTGTCAAATAAATAAATAAAAAATTTTTAAAAAATATAAAAGTGGAGTTACTGTGTTAATATCAGAGAGGACTGTAGAGCGTGGGATGTTACAATACAAAATGGATGACATTTTGTAATATTGATGACATTTTGTAATGATAAAGGGCTAATTCATCAAAGAAACATAAAATTACTAAATGTGTTTGTAAAAAGACCCAAGGATATGAAGCTTCAAAGTTACAATGAAGCAAAAAGAGAACAGAAGGGAGGAAGATAATACATTTCCACTATTATATTGGACACTTCAATATTCCTTATTCAGTAATTAATAGTAGTAGGCAGAAAATCTAAAAGGATATGGGAAAAATGAAAAACGATGTTAACAAATTTGAGCTGATATTTATAAGACAGTCCACCCAACACATACAATACATGGTCTTTTCAAATGCAAACAAAAAATTCACCAATATAAACCATTTGCTGGGCTATGAAACAAGATTCATTATTTTTTAACTCCCTTATTGAGATATGACTGACATACAAAAGCTGTTTATTGTATACAACTTGATGTGTTTAGAAGACTCATTAAAAGAATAAAATAATACCAAATATGTACTTTCACCGTAAAAGGCTTAAACCAGAAATAAATAGCAAAATTTTTTCAAAAATTTCCTCATTCTTGAACGATAAATGACAAAATTCTAAATAGCCTATGAACCAAATAAGAAGTAATAGAGTAATTTTAAAAATACTTTGGAAAGAATGATAATAAAATACATTAACTCAAAGTTTGTGGAATGCCACAAAGCAAGGATTAGAAGGAAATGTGTAACATAAAATGCTCATGATAGAAAAGAAGATAGGGCTAAATCCATTATTTAAAATTCCATTTTAAAATCTTTGAAAAATAAGAGAAAATTAAACCAAAAGTAAGATGTAAAGAAATAAATATATTTTTAAAAGATATAAAAACAAGAAAAATGAATCAATAAAACCAATACATGTCTTTAAAAATTAACAATAAAGTAAAAAAGGAGAATAGGAAGACCTAAAAAGATAGTAAGGAAAATTTGATAAAATCCTCAAATGACACAACTTATTAAGATTCATACCAGAAAAAACAAAGTATTAGTAACTCCACAGCTCTTAAGAAATTGAATTTAAAAATTTCCACAAGAAAACTCTAAGTCCATATGGTTTTACTGGTGAATTATTAACTCTTAAGAATAAATAATGCCAGTCCTACCTAAACTCAATATTTGAATAAGGAAAAATTTCAACAAGTTTATTGAGGTGGCCATTACCCTGATAACAAAAGCAGATACATTAAAAGAAAAATTATAAATTTTTATATTTTTATATATAACTTATATACATAATATATATTATATATCATATATACACAATGTATAATCATAATCATATATATTTATATATAAAAATTAATAAAATGGTTTTTATGGAATTTATAAATTTTTATATATAAATTTATATATTACTCATAATTATAGATGCAAAACCCTTAATAAATTTTAACAAATTGATTTAAACACTATATAAAAAAGATAATTTGTAAGGCTCAGGTTAGATTTATTTCAAGAATAGAGTATTAGCTTATTCAAAAATAAAATCAACATAAATCACCATATTAATAGTAAAAGAACTATGAACTCAGTGGTTGCAGAAATACTGTTTGTCAAAATTGAAACTCATACTGTCAGAAAACCAGAAACAGAAAGGAGTACTCTCAATCTGATAATGGACATCTGTGGAAACTTTATACTTAGTGGTGAAAAGAAAACATTATGATCTGATTCAAGATGGTAGCATAAGAAAACTCTGCACTCACCTCCTCCATGGGATACACCAAATTATACCTATTAATAGAACAGTTCCTCCTAAGGAACTGAGGGCTGACTGATTGCTATTGAACAACCAAAGCCAGAACAGCAAGAGAAACATAGTAAGGTAGCAAGAGGAACCCACACCCTAGGTGCTGCCAACAGCAGTTGGGGAGGGATGGTGCTAAGGGATCAGAAACAGATCCCTCTGTCCTTGGGCACAGAAAAAAGCCATGGTTTAAAAGAGCAACTCACATATAAAAGAGGCAACACTAGAACTCTGCCAACCAGTGCAGGAGCTGTTGGAAACCTTTCCAGGTTAGAGGGACTGGAGAACGATACAGTTGATATTCCCACCCCACCTTAAAAGCTTAGACTGATGGAGGGTTCAGACACCATAACAGGCTGATCTGAATATCTCAGTGAGCTGGGACTTCAGCATGTCCAGACTCCCCAAACCTACATCCTAGCCCCCGTCCCATTGGTGCACAGAAAAAGAAGTTGAGGTTTAAAAAGCCTGAGGAATTGTGAGAATACTTTCACCCCCAACTCCCCCTGAAAAGCCCAGACTGAGCAGGGTCTGGATAGGAGCAGGTTCAACTGCCTTAATTAGTGGGTTCCCATGCCCTGCCTGTAGGTCAGATAGTCACAGAAAGCTTGCAACCTCAGCAACCCTACAGTCCTCACACCCACACCAGCCACCTTGTGGTTCTGGGGCACAGAAATAAGTGTCAGTTTTGTGGGGTTTTTTCTTTTTCTTTTTTTTATTTTTAATTTTTACTTTTAATTTTTTTAATTTGAAAAATTTGTCATTTTATTTTTATTTTTTTCTTTCTTGTCCTTTTTTGTTTTTCCTTCTTATATTTTACTATTTCCTTTTGTTATTATTTCTTTATTCTTTCCATAAAATGCTACAGTTTAAAAGACAAACTAGCATATTCAGCCACAGCTCCAGCCAGCCAGCCAAAGTCACCAAGAACATGCCGTCTGCATAGGGGACACTATACACAAGATTACTCCAACTTTAGGGGAAATAGCCATTTTGCCTATTCCATAGGAACAAAGACAGTTAAGCAAAATGGGGCGACAGAGGAATATGCTCTGAAAGAAAGAATATGACACCTCAGAAAAAGAACTTAACGAAACAGAGATAAGCAATATGCCTGATAAAGAACTTAAAGTAATGACCGCAAAGATATTCACCAAAAAAAAAAAAAAAAAAAAAAATACTCATCAAGCTAGAGAAAAGAGTGGAAGAACTCGGTGAGAACTTCAATAAAGAGATAGAAAATACTAAAAAGAACCAATCAGAGTTGAAGAATAACTGAAATAAAAGGCACTAGTCAAAGAAAAGCTAAAGGAGTTCTTGACCTCTCAACCAGCCTTACAAGAAATGTTAAAGGGGATTCAGAGTGGAAAAGAAAGACCATAAATAAGAGTATGGCTGTATCCTGGAAATAAATCCCACCTGATTGTGGTAAATGGTCTTTTTAATGTTTCATCGCATTTAGTTTGCTAATATTTTGTTGAGCATTTTTGTATCTAAGTTCATTAGGATATTGGCCTATAGTTTTCCTTTTTTTGAGGGGTGGGGTGTCTTTGGTTTTTGTATCAGGATAATGCTGACCCTGTAAAATGTATGTGGAAGCTTTCTTTCCTCTTCTATTTTTTGAAATAGTTTGAAGAGAATAGGTATTACCTTTCCTTCACCTGTGAATTCATCTGATCCTCTCTTATTTTTTGGTAGTTTTTAAATTACCAGTTCAATTTTGTTACTTACAATTGGTCTGTTCAGATTTTCTGTTTCTTCCTGGTTCAGTTCTGGAAGATTGTATGTTTCTAGGAATTTATCCACTTCTTCTAGGTTGTCCAGTTTGTTGGTTTGGGTCAAAGCATGGAACTGGCTGCAAAAAGCATCAGAAACTCTGTAGGTTAAAGGAAATGTAATGGCTATGCATACTTATCAAAACTCACTAAACTTCATTTAAAATGAGTATACTTTATATAAATTATCCTTCAATAAAATTGACTATAAAAAAACAATATAATGAATTTTTAGGGAGAAAAGAGATAGACAAACTGATTTTATAATTCATATAGAAAAAAGAGACAAGAGTATCCAGAAAAATTCTGAGGTATAAGAAAAACAATGCCTTGGCAAAACAGTGGTCTCCAAATTTCCAAGAATTCAACTACGTGAAGTCCACATTCTGCATTAATATTGATTATATTTTCTTAAGCCAAAATTACATTTCTGAGGAAACAGGACTAATGAAGTTTCAATATAAAATCTTATGTGAAATAGGTTAACATATGAATATTCCTATCATTAAAATATTAGTAATAGCTTTTTTCTGCTTGACTTGCTAATTTAGCCAAATGTTCTAATACCACAGTAACACAAATGTCTTTTAAACTAAAATTTGAACCATTTTCCTAGATTATAGAATGTCATAGAAGACAAGTTAATGTGAAAATGCCTGGTCAGCCATGAATCTAATGATCTAATGAGCAGAAATTTGGGTTGATTATTAAATGAACAGTGAACTTAGTGTAATTAAACTCAGTGTAGTTGTTAAACTGCATTAAATGCATTAAATGTTAAACTCTTACAGATTGTTACAAAGCCTGCTCTAAGATATATCATATACCTCATTGCACATGGAAATGAATAAACATCTCAGTCTTCAGTATAATATAGAATCTGATTGGACTTTCTTCTGTTGAATATTGGTCCAGAATAGATCTGACTGACCTGTTAGAAGAATAAGAAACTACTCAGAATTAGAAAATTTCAAGATCTTCCACTCTTTGAGTCTCAGACTTTGTGTTCTCCTTCTGTCTCTACCCACTGTCTGTCTGTCTCCCTCTCTCCTCCCCTCTCCTTCTCTTTCAGGATGCATTAAATATTAAACTCTTACAGTGAGTTTGTAATTTGTAGAGTATACATGAGATCATGTATATACATATATACATACATTCATTTATCTGTTTATCAATGTATGTGATACGTAAAGGATATAAGTGTGTGTATGTGTATGAATTATATGTACAAGAAAAGAAAACCTTCATATCTAGCTAGAAAAACACGTTGTCACTGGCCAAAAGATGTTCATTAAAATATGCACCAGTGGAAGGTAGTTCAGTCTGAACTCAATGAATTGCCTGTCCTTGAATATTCACGTCACACAAGTTCATAAAACCAATATGAATGTATTGGGACTGTAATTTTGGCTTATCACTTGTTTAAAAAAATTATTTTTGAATGGAATAGTTTAATTTTACCTACAAAATATATTTATTGTTGAGGAATTTTTAACTCATGGACACCAAATGTAAAACAAACAAAAGTAAAAACTGAAATGTGTCTTTATTTGGATAGGATTTATTTCTTAAGGATGGTGATTCACAGGCTTTCAATGTACTTTGGAAGTGCATGATTTCCCACCATTTCTTAAACAACAGAGTTGCAAATCACCAGTTCTTGATTTATGTTGAATTAAAGAATGACTTCTGGCAGGTGAATATGGAAGACTTGGGTTTGAATTCTCATTTCTTCTCTACCTTTGACCTTGGTCAAGTCACTCAATCTTTCTGTTTTAGTTTCTTCATCTGTGAAATGGGGATAATGCTCTTGCCCTTGGAAGCGTTGATAGTGAGGCAACAAAATAATAAATATGAAAGGACTTTTAAAATGTGGATTTGTTTGAAAATAAAGCTATTGTTTTGGGGGTGTCTTTTCTTTTTGCTTTTATTGTATATATTTATATTTATATTTATTTATTGTATAAATATATACAGTATATTTATTGAAGGAAGGTTTATTTCCTTCTTGTTTTCAAGGCTTCGTTGTTCTGGTGCATATCTAGCCTGCGTTGTTTTTATTGTATGTAATGCTCAGAAATAACTATAAATTAGTATTTCACTTATTAATAATCAGGCAGGCATCATATATTTTTTTAAATTAATGCCAGTTGGGCATGAGCAAGGCCATTTAAGGCTTCTTAGCAGCATATAGTAGGTGGATAACTCTACATTTTATTTTGGTAATTCCCATTTTGAAAATGACTGCCAGTGTCACTGAAAATGGGAGTATAGGCATCAAGTTAAGTGCCAAGGCTGAAAAATAAAAGTAGACTTTGCATCATCAAAATATCCATCTCAATTAGGGAAAGAGCATTATAAAAACAGTCTCAGAAAATGCATTTAGAAGAAGGCTATAAAACCCCCACTGTGTGGGGTAATGATGGAAACCTTATTCATGTGATGCCCATCACCACCCAGGCCTTCTTTAAATAAATCTCAATATAGCCTTTGCAAGGAGTACACTTTTTCAAAGATATATAAAATGTAAATCCTTCTTCATTTTATAACATCCTTTATAATTTTCTCTTCTTAAGTTCTGTCCACCCCATCATCATAAAAATACATATCACAAAATAGGCAGCAGTAGCTTTATCAAGAAAGATAGGATTGAGTTGCAATTGTACCCTGATTCCCAAATAGATATTTTTCTTTGGGGCTCTCCTGTCATTCTGTTATCATCTAACACACACTTTTGATGCGACTTATACTGGAAAAAGAAAAAGAATATGCAATTCTGATATTTTGATCTATGGGGCATGCTGGATGTTAGAGACAGCAAATGTGAAATTTAAGCAATACCCTTAGAACCAAGATGTTAACTCATTCTTCCTTTGATTTTTTTCCTCTTTCTCCTCTTCTCCCCCTCCCCCCTTCCCCCTCCGCCTTGTCCCCTTCCTCCCTCCTCCCCTTAGTAGTGCTACGCCTTTAATGGATACATATACTTCAGATGGCCACATTTTATTTATTCCTTTCCCTATTTATTCAGCTTTTGTTTTCAGGCAAGCTCCTCAGAGGAGCTTTTCTCTTCCCTCTGCTGATCATTCAAGGCCCTGTGTCAGGCCTTCCTCTCCCTGTACATACTCTCCTGCATGATCTCATCTAGTCTCTATGCTACAGTTACAAGTTGTATAAACAAGTGACTCTGAGAGTTACATCGTTAGTCTAGAGCTCTCTTATGAGCTGTAATCTACATCCCTAACACTCAGTGACTTGTTGGATATCTTAGTGTAAACTTCTGCAGATCCTTGCTCATCACATAAGTAAGAGAACCCAGTCTTTTCAACTAGGCCAAACCTCTCCTTCCAGTGTTCACCCCCTCAGTGAATGGTGTTACCTTTCACTCCAGTGCCATGTCAGAACCCCGAGTGACTTTCTGGATGCCTTTTTCTTGTCCACCTTTGCATAAAATCACCACGTTTGCCAGTTCTCCTGCTATGTATCTCTCGAATTATTCCACATATCTCCATCCTCATAGACACTGCCTGACATCTGGTCTCCATCAATTTTTGTCTGGATCATTTCAGAATTCTCTATCACACTCTGCCTACAATTTTATAGCCCCTGTGATCCTCCACAAAGTGATCCTCCACAAAGCTATCATAGTGGACTTTTAACACTATAAATCCAGTAATACCAGTTTCCTGCTTAAAATGCTTCATTTGTCTTTCAAATGCCTTAAGGTTAAAATTCAAACTAATTAGCATGACATTCTCCAAACTCCAGTGTCTGTGTGTCTGTCCAGCTCCGTGTCTGACTGTTCCCTCGAGGTGTAACAACGTGGTATATTTGCAATTCTAGGAAATTGCCCCGTTCTCAGTCACTCCTCTCTGGAACAAATAGAGTGTTTCTGGCCTCTCTCTGCTTATTTAGCCCTGTCATTAACAATTCTGCTTAAATGTCACTTCCTCTGAAAAGTTGTCTCTGCCCCCTCTTTATTCCCACCACTTACACTATATTATGTGCCGTTCCTCTGAATGACGTGATGAAGCTCTATAATAGCATTTCAGTTCTTACCGATTTTATTATTTATTAAGAACTAAATACAGGGGCATCTGGGTGGCTCAGTGGGTTAAAGCCCCTGCCTTTGGCTCAGGTCAGGATTTCAGGGTCCTGGGATCCAGCCCCTCATCGCATTGGGCTCTCTGCTCAGCAGGGAACCTGCTTTCCCCCTCTCTCTTCCTGCCTCTCTGCGGACTTGTGATCTCTCTCACTGTCAAGTAAATAAATAAAATCTAAAAAAAAAAAAGAAAAGAAAAGAACTAAATACATAGGCCAAGCCCTAGGCTCAGAGCTAGAGATACAATTAAAGACACAAGTCTTTCCTCTCTGAAGCCCTGGGTCTAGTCTAGCTCTCTTTCCACACTGCCTAGTGTTTCTTTACTTCCTTTTTCATTATATACTATGAGCTTCTGGAGGCCAGGAAATTTTGGTCTCTACTGTTTAGCATAGTACATGGCACACTCTGTGTGCTTGATAAATATGTAAATGAACAGCTTCAGTTTTACCCATACGTGATGATTTCAGGGGCCTTACAAATCTGTGGCATTTTAAAGTAAGTAGGCTTATTTGCAAATGGGCAGAGATATTATCTATATATTTGTTGTAAAAGCTCTTCCTGACATGCTCTTCTGTCTCCCTTCTCCTCACATCTGTTTGGCAGAAGCCCAAGCTATATTCAGGCATTATTTATGTAATACTTCCTCTCAACGCATGCCTTGGCTGAGTGGCACGAAAGCCCCAGCTTTTCTAGGAGATCAGGTCCTTATCTCTGGCAGAATACTCAACTCACTTTTCTTATTTTGCATTCCAGTTGCTTTACTAGACATCCTAGAGCTTTTCTTATTAGCCCCCACCGGAGTGCCCATGACAGCTGTAAACCATTAGTTACTAGGCTTGCCGGAGGCCTGCAAAGCACTGTGCCCTGATAGTATGATAAATCCAATTCACAACAACCATAATGGTGAATTTTTTATGGGGTTTTAATAGGGATGGTCAGGAGAGAATGTATCTTGGAGCTACTAAATTTATCTTTTTCTCCCAGTCAATGCCAGGGTGGATTGGAGAAAGCATCTTTTATTCTTAAACACACACACACACACACACACACACACACACACACACACACAAAGAAAGAAAGAAAAGAAAAAAATTTATGTTTCTTGCTTGATGAGGTAAATTGTAGATACTCTCTAGAAATGTTTTCACAAAACAACTCTCCAAAATTTATGTCTGTCATTAGCTGCATGAATTGTCTGCCCATGGAAAAAGAAGAGTGAGTTGGGAAATGTCGATGCACGCCCCATAAATGGCTCCCCACTGCTTTTATGTTGGTCTCTTTCCTCACCAAGTTGGTGAATGTCAGTCACATACTTATGCAACAGTGTTCCTGAGATTCTGGGGTCTTGTCTAAAAGTACAGTGTTCCCAAAGGATCTCTGAAGAGTGAACCAAAGCTTGAACACTTCATTGCTGTATTATGCTTTAGACATTAAAAAGGGATAGACAGGGTATGTGGTTCAGTTGGATAAGTGTCTGCATTTGGCTCAGGTCATGATCCTGGGGCCTGGGCAGTGGGGAGCCTGCTTTTCTCTCTCCTTCTGCCTGGTCCCTCTGCTTGTGCACTCTCTCTCTCTCAAATAAATAAAATCTTTAAAAAAGAAAAGAGATAGTGGTGCCTGGGTGGCTCAGTTGGTTAAGTGTCTGCCTTCGGCTCAGGTCATGATCCCAGGATCCTGGGATCGAGCCCCGCATCGGGCTCCCTGCTCAGCAAGAAGCCTCCTTCTCCCTCTCCCTCTCACCCTACTTGTGTTCCCTCTCTCTGTCAAGTCAATAAATAAAATCTTAAAAAGAAAAGGGACAGACAAAAGGAAAAACAATATATTTTTCATACGTTATCTCAGTCAATATTGGCTATTCAAATAATTAAATATGAAATAGAGAAAATACAATGTTTCCATTGACCCTTGTGTCCATACCAATTCTTAACTCCCTGTCCTAAAGTTACTACTTTTACAGGATACTAAAAGGAAAGGAAAATATTCCTACAAAAGATGATAGTCACTATGGAACTACATTGGATTACTAAATTTCCTGAGAATATTTTATTTACTGTTCACAAATTTATTCAATGAATTGTCCTAAAGTGACTACTTTATGACAGACGTGCATGGTGCTAAGAACCCAACATGTTAAAAATAGATGTCTTCCATATCTTCAACGAATTTATAGCATCGACATGGAGACCAGCATTAAACATTTTTCTCACATAAACAGATATGATAATCTGTGATAAAAGTTAAAGTAAAGAGCAGAATTTGAAAACATAAAGTTTAACCAGCAGCCCCAGACCCCCAGGTCTGGCCCTGGCACAAATGTGCAGAGCAGTGTTCCTAGTAATGCTGTGCAAGAACAGTTGCTCAGCCCTGTGTGATCATTGTAGCCCACTGTTAGCTTGAGTCAAGGTCCATTGTTGCATTGGCCAGGTACAAGCTGGGGGGCACCCTGCTCTCTGACAGCCAGGGATGCCCCCCTCCCCCTCCGGGGCCCTGGCCAGAACTGTCTGTGACAGACCATTGCCTGGGAAATTCTGTTTCGTGTCTGTCCAAAGGAAACAATGTTTCTTGCAAGACAGAAAAGCTTGAAACCTACTCTTCTAGCTTCTCAGACTCTTTCCAGACTGTCCACCAAAACAGAAGTGGCATCTTTTATAAATCACTTGCCAGTTTCAACTTCATTCGTACACATTATCCAGCTTGAGCTTCATATCCGCTCAAGGAAACACAGTGCCCTATTCTGTTTACAAGGAAATCAAGGCTAACAAAGGATACATGACTTGCCCAAGGTCATGCAGTTAATACATTACGGTGCTTGGGGTTCAGACCCAGCTCTCCTGAAGCCAAAGCAGGAGCTCTTTCTACCATGCTCTAGTGCTCACCCCTGCAAGGCCTTCATCACCCCAATCCCTGGGATGTTTAGATCCTTATGTTACTTACTGTCTGGTTTTTGATCACCTCAAAAATAATTCTAGTCTTTCTGAAACTTAACTGTGAGCCACAAAGAACAGATATGATAAAAATGTCTCTTAATAGGAAAAGAAAATTCAAATGGCCAGTGTCACTGTCTTCATGAGATGAGAATCAAGGCAACTGAGAAAGAGAGTATGACAAATAAGATCATGAATGAAAAATCTATAGGTAACAATAAGTTCAATAAGCAAAAGAGATGAGGGATAATTTTGTTAAACCATGCAAGTCACCGTCCTAGAGGTGGATCTCATTTTAGAAAACTGAGCATTTAATTTAAACTCTTCACAAATGTAGATTATTATATTGGTGTGAAAAAAAAAAAATCCCAGAGAAAGGCATACTCTTTGAAGGAAAAACAGATGTTGTTGGGGGTTTTTTGGTAGCTCATACAAGGACCAGTGTGAAGGTAGTAAAGCCATAGCTGGCTTTCGTTCATGCTTCACTGGGCTTATAGCAAGAAGGGCCATGAGCTAGACCTGGGAAAAGCTCCTTATCAACAAATGTACTTTACCTCAAATATCCCCGCTGGGATCAGCTTTTTTTTTTTTTTTTTTTCCTTTTCTGGCTTTTATCATATGTGTACAGTACTTTGTTTTCTCAATTAGTACGTGCTCTTTTAAGGAGCAAAGGTCGTGCTCAAATCAAACTAATATGTAATTATGCACTGAAGCTGGAAAGCTGCAAAGTCTAGAAGGTTAGATGACCTTGGAAAAGCAGAAGTTTGTATTTAGTGCACTCTATTCTATGTGTCTGGCCTGTCAGAGTTTGGGGCGCAAGAATAGTAACATGATTAGGCATACAAAATCTGAAATCAAGACCCCTGGTTTAATTCTTGGCTTTACTACTTACCATCTGAAAGTCTAAGAAGCCTTTTTTTTTTTTTTTTAAGATTTTATTTATTTATTTGACAGAGAGAAATCACAAGTAGGTGGGAGGGGGGCGGGGAAGCAAGCTCCCTGCTGAGCAGAGAGCCTGATGCAGGGCTTGATCCCAGGAACCTGAGATCATGACCTGAGCCGAAGGCAGAGGCTTTCACCCACTGAGCCACCCAGGTGCCTCTCAAAATAGATCTTGGTTGAAGTGTATTTTTATTTTTTTAAAGATTTTATTTATTTGTTTGACAGACAGAGATCACAAGTAGGCAGAGAAAGAGAGGGAAGCAGGCTCCCTGCCGAGCAGAGAGCCCGATGCAGGACTCGATCCCAGGACCCTGAGATCATGACCTGAGCTGAAGGCAGAGGCTATAACCCCCTGAGCCATCCAGGTGCCCCTAAGAAGACATTATTTAATTGTTGTTACTTCACCTGTAAAATGAGAATGGAGGTTTGATTTTTTTTTCTCTATTCTTTTTTCTTCACTTCTCTCTTCTCTCTCCCCCTCTCCCCCTCTCCTCTCTCTCCCTCCCTCCCCCTCTCCTCTCTCTCCCTCCCTCCCCCACCCCTCCCTCAACCTACCTAGCATTACTCAGCCTTCCTTTGCTTCCTCTTGAGGCACCCACCCCTTGGAAGCCTTTTTCCCTAGAAGTCCAAGAGGCCGGACACCCTCTCAACTCCCCCCCGTGGGCGAGTGCTCCATCCAGCCGGTCACCTCATCTCAGCCAACAATTCTTCCCCCTGAGGCTTTGTCTCTGGAGGGAGGAGTGGGCACAGAGAGGAGGGATGAGAATGGATGAAGCAGAGAGCACAGCAGAGGTGGCCAGGAGCACCCGGGAGCAGTGGAATCCACAGCACCACCTGACCTGGCCGCACTCACCCAGCCCTGGGGGTCTGGCTCCCTGCCGCACCCTTCAGCCTTTGTGCAGGTTCTCTCGGAAGCCCGCCTCCACCCAGGACACTCCTCACGTAAGTCAATCCAAGTCAGGTTCTATTGTTTTCCTCTAAGAGCTCTGACCAGTGAAATGGGAAAAATAATACACTTGCAAGGACTAAACAGGAAAGTATAGGTCAAACACTTAATATACTGACCAGCGCACAGGATATGCTTAACAAAACATTAGTTATAAATGTCATTAAAACATTTACTGGGGCACCTGGGTGGCTCAGTCGGTTAAGCGTCTGCCTTCAGCTCAGGTCTTGCTCTCAGGATCCTGGGATCGAGCCCCATGTTGGGCTCCCCTAGTTCTCCCTCCTGCTTGTGCTCTCAATCTCTCTCTCAAACAAATAAATAAAATCTTAAAAACAAAACAAAAAAACTATTATTGTTGGAGGCTCCTGGGTGGCTCAGTCAGGTGGTATTTCTTGGTTTCGGCTCAGGTCATGATCTTGGGGTCATGGGATGGAGCCCCACATTGGGCTCCACACTCAGCAGGGAGTCTACTTGAGATTCTCTCTTTCTCCCTCTGCCTCTACCCCTCACCACACTCTTTCTCTCTCTAAAATAAATGAATAAATATTTTTAAAAAATAAAAAAACTGTTACTGTTCTAGCATTCAGGTTATCTTACTGTTTATAAAAGAAATTTAAAGGATTTTTTTTCTGGATATAGATTAAAATATGTTTCTAATTACAAGAGAATGAATAGGTAGCATAGACATTTTCACAGTATTTGTTCTTCCAATCCATGAGCATGGAACGTTTTTCCGTTTCTTTGTATCTTTCTCAGTTTCTT
>CM053609.1:89561426-89590784 GCA_028646535.1 Procyon lotor | reverse complement strand
AGAAAGGGGAGATGTCAGTCAAGGCATATAAACTTCCAGTTACAGAATGAACAAGTTCTAGGGATCTAATGTACAACATAGTGATTATGGTGATAAAAATATATTACATACTTTTAAAAAAGAATAATTTGTTGTCAACTATGGAGATAAGCCACTTGGATCTCCCATCCAGAATAAATTCTCAGTGCAGCTGCAAGGAATAGAGTTAGCTGACAGCCTCTAGCCATTAACTCCTTGGAACTGAGCTCTAGAACTGTGGCCATGCTCTAACCACCCAATAACTGAGTCTGTGGAAATAGGAGAGCCTGGCCACTTCTGCCCGATATGGAACTCCTCTAATGGTCAGACTTCGCTCTGGAGCTCCCTGTTGGGTTGGCAGAGACTATCAGATCTGTTTTGTAAAGAGTGCTTTTTCCACTTTTTCATCTCACAGGTGTCAGATCTGTGTAGTGGTCTGAAGGCTCTTTCTGCCCAACTGTTTCCTCCCACTTTCATCTTTTGCAGATATTACTCCCCCAACAAAGCTCCCCCAAGCAAGCACACTCCTATAAGACCTGACTAACATAAAGATATCTTTGCTCTCAATCTTTTTTCTAAATGTCTATATCAGTGTATGTGTATGTGTGTAATTTTTGTTATACAACTAAGCTCGTGGACTTAATTTCATAAAGTTGTTTTGTCTTCAGGTTAAATATTAGAATGTTTCCTTATAATTAAAACTTTTTTCTTCAATGTCTTTTTAAAGGTTGAAAACCAATTATCTTACATGCTTAGGTATATTCTCACGGAATTCTCACATAAATTCAAGATAGGCATTATTGATACCAGTTTTATAGATGAGGAAACTAAGTTCATAGAAGTTGAGAAACTGACCTGCAAGTGCAAAGCTAGTAGAGCCAGCCAGCATTAGGACCCACACTTGCCTAACTCGGGGCCCAGGTTGCTCCAGGCTCTGTGTTGCTTTGGTCCCTACCCTACTCTCAGGCACCAGACTCTGTATCTCCACTGGCAGCTTTTACCTCTTTCCTTGCAGCACTTATCCTAGCCCTAGCCAGGGGAAAATTGTGGGTCAGGATACTGCTCATGGCCCCTCTCCTTAATTTAATCATCACAATCACCTAGTTTTAGACATAAAATAATAGTGGACTTTTCATTCAGTCTTTAAAAATTTATAGGACATCTACTATATGTAGGTAGAGGTCACATATGCCTTTGTTGCCTCCATGGGCCTGTGGGGTGAAAGGCAAGGAGATAGACTAGTACAATTCTATGTGACAGACAACATGATAGAACCTTATAGAAGGCTCTATGGGAACATTATCTGATGGATAGAGTTGTAGCAAAGGCTTCTGAGGAAGCTGAGCTTAAAGGACTTACTGAATGTTCCAACTTAGTAACAATATGTGCAAAAGGAATCCAAATAATTAAGAATGAATGAGGTCATTAGATTGGGCCCTAATCCAGTGTGACTGATGTCCGTATCATAAAAGGAAATGAGGACACAAACACAGAGGAAAGACCATGTGAAGACACAGGGAGAAGAAGTCTATCTACAAGCCAAGAACAGAGGCCTCAGAAGGAACCAATCATGACATTTTGATCTTGAATTTATAGCCTCCAGAATCATGAGAAAATATGTTTATTATTTAAGCCACCCAGCCTGCAGTGACCTGTAATGGTCACCTATGATGGCAGCCATAGCAAACTAATCCAGGAGAGGAGGCAGAAAGGGCAGGCAAGGAGTTGACTAGGGAGACCCTCGTGTGCCATAGTTAGGAGTAAATGCTTTTATTCAGAAGGCACTGGGGAACTATCAAAAGATTAAAATCAAGGAGAAATATAACAAAATTCATGTTTTAGAAATGTTTAACTTTTGTGCTCAATGTTTTCCACTTCTATCCCCATCTAGCTCTTCCATGATGAAAGTAAATGGAGCTGAGGGGAGAATGGAGGTAATTAGTCAGTGGCTGGTTCCTACACATCTGATCAGGCTTCAAGCTGTGTTTTCTGACATCCCATCGCTGCCTTGTCCTTGTTTCTAATTTTTTTTCCCCCAGAATAACCTGAGTTCCAGGTTCAGACTTCTTCTAGGCCATGAGTCCTGCCTTACCAAATCTCATTACTACCTATGACCCAGCATGACAATTAGAGAATACTGGAAAGACTTAAAAAGACTGCAAAATGAAAGTATTTGTAATAAAGACCCAACACTGAGTCTAAACTGGCATTCAAACCCATCTAGGCATAGCTGGAACCATGGGTGATGCTTGTGGGTTGCCTAAGGGGGTGAATAGTCTAGAAACACTAATCTGTGCCATTAGTCTCGAGACCAACCTCTTGGATATGTGCCAGGTTAATGGAGGGGGAAACTGAAGAAATAAGTTTCATGAGGTTCTCATGAGAGGTACAGAAGGGTTACATGTGACAGGGTGGTTAGCAGAGAAATTCTCCCCTGTTCTTCACATGGCACATGGCACAGGCCCCATGGGGGTTGTGCTCTTTGGGGAGCATAGGTAGATAGCAATGTTGGTGTGGAAATCAGAGTGCTCACAGGAAGTAGGTAGACCCTGAGAGAACTATCTGTAAACCTTTGAAGCAGTCCCACCTCCCACCCTCACTCTTGGGGACCACCCATGACACTTAGAGTAGTGACAGAGCAGGGATTAAGTCTTTGCATGGGGCAGGTCACCAATAGCCAATGAACTAGTGATGCCCAGAGAAACTTGGCTTTACTAGATAAGGAATTACTCAGGTAGACATTGAGTGTCATTCACCAGTTTTTACTGCAGGTCTACCCCTATTTCTTGTTTAGTGTGTCCATGTTCATGCAGCAGGCTATCTTTCAAGCTATTAAATTGCTCCTTCATCTTCTAGGAGGGAATAAAGATAGATGGTAAGACTGGATTTTACCCTCTGTACATAACATGACTTCCTCATATATTTTCTTCTTAACTTTTGTTATAAAATGGCTTGGTAATTAATAGTGGCTTTATTTTTTAAATTATGACAGAGGGAACAAGGTGCTGCTGTTTCGTCATAAAAATCATCCTCATGACATTTGGTATTATCCCTCTCAAAGACAGCAGTAAAAATTCACTGCTGCACTCAAAGATGCTTGTGCAGAATATTCAACAGACATGATAAATTGAGTAGAGTGGGCTCTTTTTTATTCAGGTGGGTGGTGAGGCAGGAATTTCTTATGACTAAAAAAAAATTATACATATACCTAACCTCCTCTCCAAGTGATAAGTAATTGACTCATCTTCTCAACTCATATAGACGAATATACCATGGAACCCATCCATAGATTTAAGACCACCACAGTTCCTGAATTCACCATGGCTAAGTCTGAATATATACCAATAAGTTTTAAAATCCTACTGCTCAGTTAGCCTTAGTAATGGTGTGACAGATAATAATGTCCAAAATGGCCATGGCAATATTTCTGACCTCACATGCTCTTCCGGAGCCTTGCTACTCTCCCACCAAGAGGTAGAGTTTATTTTCCTACCTCTTGAAATTGAGCCAATCTTTGTGGGCTAAATGGAATGTGGCAGAAGTAACTCTATGTGACTCCTGAAGTTGGGTTAGCAAAGGTCATCCAACTTCCACCTGCTCTCTGTGCTTTATTATGTTCACCTTTGGGAGGAATTCATCATGTTGTCAGGTAGCCCAGGCTCCGGGAAAGGCCATGCATGGATGTTCCAGTCTGTGGCCCCAGCTGAGGTTCAAGATGATAGCCAGTGATATAGTCAAGTGGCAGATGTGAGTGAACAAGCCTTCAAATGATTCTAGCCCTCAACTTTCAAGCTGACATTAGTGGAGCAGAGCTGTATCCACTGAGTCTTGTCCAAATTGAAGATTCATGAGCCAGCTAAAAGCTGAATTGTTTTGGGTTGACTGTTACATAGAAGTGGTAATTAGAATGAATGGGCTTGTTGCCAATAAAACATGGTTGCTGTTGTGCCAGGGATGAGTGCTTAGTGCTTTAGTATTGATAACATTGCCTTGCAGCATTTTTGCAGTTCTCTTTGAGGCTAAAACTACATAGTAGGAAAGAGCACAGGCTCTGGAAGCTGAAGAACCTGAGTTCAGATCCTAGCACTGCCTTGTACTACAGCTGGAAGACCTCTGGCTAATTACTAAACTTCATTGTAAGGGGGCCATGTTACTTACCTCACTAAGCTGTTCTGAGGACTAATTGATGGCCATTGAAGCGCTTAACATAAACTGCATATGCTCTTAGGAACTAGGATCTCTGAATCAATAGAGTTCAAAGTTTTAGGGACAGGGAGCAACACATTGGGGAGTGGGTTATTAAAAGTAATATTGGGAGAAACCTCTTCCATCTCTACCCTTTGATTCCTGAATTTGTAGTATTTTGGCTAAGGGATTGAGAAGTACCATTTTTAATGAGCATATTGTAGTCATCGGTTCAGAATGCATCATCCACTTCCACTTAATAGCATTGCTGATATCCATAGACTTCATTATAATTTGGTGAATTAGATGTCATTCAGTTAATGACAGGTAGCTCAGGTTGTCTGACCACCTGGTATTACAAGATCAGAAATTAAGTCTTTATTTGGGCCCAGCAGCAAGCAGGAGCTGGAGGTCTGTATAGCATCCCTATTTGCCCCAGACTTCAGCACCATGGTATCAGCTGGGTCAGCAGGTCTCAGTGATGCAGTAGCCCGCACGGCCTCCTGGTCCTGTTGCAAACTTTGTTTTGCTCCAGACCTCACCAAACTCAGTTACTCAGCAAATGAGAGTGGGCAGCCCACTCATATTGGTATAGACTGTTTTCAAAATTCAGAGAGAGGACTGTGCCTCTTTCTTAATGGTACAAAAACATGTCCTTCACTTTGGAAGGGATATCCCAGCAATCCCCAGACCTGAACCCTTAGAAACTTTTCTAAAAAGACCCTTGAATTTCCATGGTGTTCGTGTCCCACATTCTGGCACACATCTGTCTTATTTCAGCCTCCGTGATACTTGTTGTGAACTGTTCCTCAGGTTCAGTCAATATAATGAAAAGCTCTGCAGTGTCAGGAGGGTCAAGGGTCTCCACACTCTAATATGACCAAGAGGAGAAGAGTTGCGGTGGCCATCTCTCTGCCAGGTGGAAACAAACTTTCTGGTAGTCCTTGATGTTAATAGGGAGGGAAAAAGCTCTTATTTGATTGATGTTGATAGAGAGGGGAAAAGCTCTTATTTGATCGATATGCATATCAGCTGTCAAGGACTGTGTTAATTTGCTTCAGTAACTATACCACATCTGGAAGAGCATCTGTAGAAGGAAATCACCACCACCTAATTGGATTTGTGATCCTCTATAGTCATTGTCTATGATCCACTTGCCAAACAGGGAAGTTAAAGGACAGCGTGATAGGAAGCATCATCCCTGCCACTCTCAAGCTTTGGTTAAGGCACTAATCTCTGCAGCACTTTCATCCAGAAAGTCTTGGCTCTGTTTACTTGCTGAAATGAACAAATAACCACAGAATGGTTAGACCATTGGGCCCACTGGGAGATAGACTCCAATCCCATTTAATAGCTGATCTCCATAAACTTTCACCAAGACCCTTGGAATTCATTTCAACACACATTTTCCAAATTTTCACTATTCTAAGTTAACATTTTCCTACTCTTTAGTTCAAATTCAGCTCTATCCTGGTTAGAGTTTTTAGATTTCCTTCTAGAGCTTTCTCTAGTTATGTGTCTAGTCATGGGTAATTAGGGGTAATGGAGTGGGTCTAGGGGAAAATGAGCATCTTCTTGTAAGGCACCTGCTTCAGGGGATCTTCCAGCAAGTTAGTGTCCTTAATAGGGAAGAAGAGTTTCTTCTACTGGCACAGGATGCTGAGGAAATTGGTGGTTTGTGGTTCTCAGATTCTACCCAAGCGCACCATTCCAGTGCAAAGGGTCTCCCTTCATTCCAGTTAAGGCCCTAACTTTCACATGAAAGACTTGGAACGTGTATGAGTGTTACTTATATTGCAATTTGCAAACTAGAGGCAAATTCTCAGTTTTTGAGAATTTCAGCTCTCGACTGATAGTGAAAGTTTTAAGCCTTGAGCTTGTTTTCTTTGTGTTAGCTCTCTCAGGCAATCAGAACTAACCAAATCATCTCATCATTCTTGTGCATTCATTACCACCATAACGGTCTGCTTCAGAGTCTAATTGGTTTCCCCAGCCCTGTCTCCTATAGGCATTCTTTCCCAGTTTTCAACAGATTATATTTAAAATAATTGTGAAAATTAACCATGTCCCAGGCTATCAGTATTAGATTTTCCACTGGAAATGAGTGGTAATTTTGCTCAAGTTCACGCCGATTCTTATTTCTGATCTTTTTCCAAAGAAAAAAAATAACAGGGTCTACTTAGGAAAGGAAAATGTATATATATTTTAAGTATTTAAAGCAGAGAGATAGGGAAACTGTTAAAATGTGGGAAAAGGATTGGAAGAGCAGAAGGAAGAAAAGACGTCACCCTGAAATCAATAAACCGCTATGACCTCTGTAATGCAGCCCATTTTCATGCACTTCCTAGCATTTCTAAAGAGTTCTACCCCTCTTTAATCCAGGATCCAGGAAAGGCTGGCCTGATGGAGTAAGTACTTTCTGGTCTCCATACTCTTAAAACCAACAGCTGCTAGAGCAACTGCCGGTGTTCTCAGAGGCAGAATTACTGGTTTCTTTCTTACTTTTTTAAGATTTTTGTTTACTTACTTGTCATTGAGAGAGAGTGTAGGCAAGAGAGCACGAGAGCACAAGCAGGGGCAGCTGCAGGCAGAGAGAGAAGCAGGCTCCCCACCAAGCAAGGAGCCTGACATAGGACTCGATCCCAGGACCCTGGGATCATGACCAGAGCTGAAGGCAGATGCTTGACTGACTGAGCCACCCAGGTGTCCCAGATTTATTCTTTCTTCCTCCCACTTTAAAATCTCCTAGATGTGACTCCTTTTTGGCAGAATTAGTGAAAAGCCAGCTGCCCAAAGAGTCTAGGAAATAGAGATTGCAGAGTCCCAGGGCCAAGAGTTTGAAGCAGAGGAGAGAAAAACAGGCAGAAACCTGGTAGAAGATAGACAAATAATCAAAGATAACTGGGTGAAAAGATAGATTCTGGGATGTTGGTGGCATCGAGGAGTTGCTTTAATAGCCCTGAGTTATTCTATTTCATGAGAAATAAAATCCCCATTTGTTTAAACAACTATTTGTGTTCTCTGCTGCATTCAGCTGACACAGAATTTGGTAAGAGGAAGTAGATGCTACCATATGGAATTAGCTCAGCAGGACCTTGTGATGCAAGACCTACTTATCGTAGCCCAGAGACCTGGTGACTTTCGTTATGTGGTAGTGAAACAATTGGCCAGGTTTTGAATAAATCTTTCAATTTTGAATAAATAATTCAATTCTTAAAACACAAGACATATTCCTATTAAGACTGCAGTGTTAGGGGAAATGGCATAAAAACTGATTTTTTGGTATATGCTGATTATCTCTTGTCATTTTCTGCAAGAATACCTTGATAAAGAAATATGAACTCAGGGCGCCTGGGTGGCTGTTGTTAAGCATCTGCCTTTGACTTGGGATTGAGCCCCATGTCGGGCTCCCTGCTCGGTGGGGCGTCTGTTTCTCCCTCTCCCACTCCCACTGCTTGTGTTCCCTCTCTCGCTGTGTCTCTCTCTGTCAAATAGCTCAGTCTTTAAAAAAAAAAAAAAAGGAAAGAAAGAAAGAAATACGAACTCAAATTTGACAACACCAGTCAGAAAGCTAGGATGGGAAGGAGTATGGAACTGCTAAGGGAGATGTTCTCTGACCCTGCCTGCAATCTAAATTGAATGAGAGCCCCATAATTTAGAGCATAACAGAGTTGAGAAAGTCAGTTGTTTTTGTTGTTGTTGTATTGTGTGTTGTTTTCTTGTTTTGTTTTGTTTTCTTTTTCCCCCAAACTGAAGAGTTCTAAGCTGTGGCAGTAAACCTGCGTTTCTAGAAATAGATGAGGCTTGGTGCCCCGGGCCTTTACCATGTGCCTCCTTTAAATAAGGGGATGACAGAGTTTTGACCAGGACCCACATTAAAAAATACATTTTATATGGCCACCCAGCACACATATTCATGTACATAACGAAAACAAATGTTTTCATGAAAAAGTATTTACAGTTATTACCTGTGATGGTGTCTGGTATTTTGTATTCTAATATATATTATATTTTGTATTCTAATTCATCCCATAAGCAGAGTAGTCTGCTTATTCTTAAAAATTCAACTGTGACCTACTCAACTGCCTTTGTAATCCGGTAATGAAATATTTTTCACACTACTGGTCTGCATCTTCGTAAATCCTATTACATTTTCGTTCATGAGCTTCATGTCTTTACATTTCTCTTTGCCCAGATTAAATTATGGGGTGTATCTTTCTGATTAGAAATAGATATCTTTCTAATACCTCCTGGTATCCCCTTCTGCTATTACTTCTTTCTTGCCATCATGTGACCATGTTGTCACAGGTGGTGAAATCCAACTCTTCACTTACTCCACTCCCACCAGTAGATGAATGTGACGGGAGAAATCACACAACCAAGCTAAGTGATCTACCAAGCCTTTGGTGCTGCCCAGAAATTTTTCTACATTTCTTCATCAATCTACTCCCCCAACTCCTAAGAGATGATTTCATATTTTCTCCTCTTTCCTGGACTTTCAGCACCTTTGATCCCTATTTCAAGCTCAGTCAGTATGAATTCCTTGTTATTTCACTGACAAAATAGAAGCAACCAGAAGAGAATGTGAACAGGCTTGCACTGCCTGAACTACCAGCCCCCCTGCATGCACTATGCCTTTCCCTCTTTAATAAGGCGTAACTTCAACACCTCTGCCCCAGCCCTCAATCTCATCTCAGCTTTTGCAATTGTCACTTTCTACCTGCACTGTCAGTTTTTACCTCTCTGCTGAATCATTCTCAAAGTTATATAAACACTCTGTAATCTATCCCACCTTAATAGAAAACTACCTTGACCCCTACTACACATATCTCTTATTCCTATTATAGCAAAACTCCAGAGTTACTATCTCAACTTCATTCTCTGCCATTATTTCTTGAGTCAACCCCAAGAAGGTTTTATATCAACTTCACCATGGCTTCTTAGGCCTCATTTTCTTCAGCCTAAGAGCAATCATTCATGTATACAATGGCTGACTCTTCCTTTCTTTGGCCTCCAGAATACCATTCTCTTTGCCCTTTTGTATTGTTTCCTAAGTTTTATTACTCACCTTTCCCAATACTTACCCATCTTTTAGACCTCTAAGCATTTGTGCGCCTTGGATCTTGGTCTCACACAAGTCTTTTGTATTAGTAGTTTAGATTATTTCATTCAGTCCCATGGATTTTATAGTATTACCTTATGTGGACACTACTCCCATGATGCTTTTAATAATGAGTAAAGTTATCTCTACCTCTCTATACCTTTGTTTTCAAAACTCTCTTAAACCGCAAATTGGTCCTTTATCTTGAAGGTTTGAATGCTTTTTCTCAAAAATGTGTTAGGCAACATAAAACTAACAGCCATTTGTCTTCACAGAAATAATAAAAAAAAATTTTAGAACCCTTGCTATTTTATTTTCTAAGGCATAATTCAACTTTAAATTCCATAACTGTACCGTAAATTGCCATTAGATTGCTAGCAAATTTCTATGAAATACAAATGATTCTCCTAGTTATTCTCTATCTTCATGTAAGTATTTTGAAGATTCTGATGAGTTGAGAAATCTTTGTATTTTAAAATTAATCTCCTCCATGATACCCTGGCATCAACCTCCCTGCTAAGATATATTGTCTGTAAAATATGCAACAAATGGATTTTACGTATAGTGTTATCTCCATAGCACTGGATTCCTTTTCTCATTCCATCAAAGAAACTGCTCCATAATGCTTACTTTTATACACTCTTTCATTCCACAAATGTATTTATTAAATGTGGAAAACATTAGTAGTGGTCATCAGCATTCATTTCTTCTCTATTTCTTGGGCACACCGGAAAACTATACTTGTCACCATCTTGCCATTAGTGAAGCTATCAACTGATTCTGTCTAGTGGATTGTAAATGGAAGTGACCAGAGTCATTTCCTGCCTGATGCAGTAAAATACCCATGCACAAAGATCCAGTCCCTTCTTTTCCTGCAACAGTGATCTAGCAGTCTTGTCCAGTGATCGAGCATAAAAATGGAAGCACCCTGGATCTCTAGGCCATTGCTTAGAAGACGGGTCCCTTGGGAAAAGGCCATAGACTCATAGAAGACCTACTGAAAGAAATAATCTATTGACATATTAGGCCATTTTACTTTTGAGTTTATTTGTTGCCAGAGTAATAGCACAACTTCTCCTGACAAATACATTATTTATTTTATGGTGAGACTGTATAATTTTTGGTATCTTTTTTCCTTCAGTGGTTCACAAACATGTAGTTTTTTTCCATAGTCGTTATTGAAAAGGGATATTTAAAAAATTCCTTAAGCTGAGAGATGTTAAAAATATTTTACAATTTCACAAAAGTATTTTACAAATAACAAAAAAGTTGTATTTTACAAAAATGCAACTTTTATCCAATTCTATAGCCATTCTCCCACACTGAATAGTTTATTCAAATACTATCTCTTCCAAATCTGTAGTACTTGATGACAGAGATATGCATTTTAGTTTATCACCATATTATCTTTCATATATCATTTCAGCCAACATTGCTGCAGCACAGGAACACATGTTTTCCTTTTGATTTCTCTTTGTCTTTCCCTAATAGGTGAAAAAACTTCAAAAGAAAGTTCTGAACATTTATCAAATCTACCGAAATATTGAAAGTAATGGACTGAAAATCTCATGAACTTAAACAGTAATAAAACAAAAGTTGTAGAGGTGTATTTTCAGGTTCTCCATGCTTGGTACTAACATGTTTTAAATTTTGGATGTTTTCAGACAAACCATGATGGTTTCATGCTAGCATCTCAAGATCCCATATACAATTCAGATGAGGTGATCCTTCCTTAAGTCTTTTAGATAATTTCAAGATGTTTTGTCTGACTTTTAGTCTGATCTTCTTGGACTGTGATCATTTAAATCCCAGAATGTATGCAATAATGAGTTTGTGTAGTTTGTGTTTCTCTAATTATTATTAATATCTTCATATCATGGTTTCCTTGCAAGAATCATTTTTTTAAAGATTTATTTAATTATTTGAAAGAGAAAGCCAGGAACAGGGGAGGAGCAGAGGGAGAGGGAGAGAGAAACTCAAGCAAACAATGCACTAAGCACAGAGCCTAATAAAGGGCTTGATCCCATGACCCTGAGATCATGACCTGAGCCAAAACCAAAAGTTGGACCCTTAACCAACTATGCCACAAAGGCACACCACAAGAATCTTTTTTAAGACACATGTTTTTTAGATGTTGGGGAGGATGTGAAGAAAGGGAACCCTTCTACACTTTTGGTAGGAATGCAAGCTGGTACAGCTACTCTGGAAAACAGTATGGAGGTTCCTCAAAAAGTTGAAAATAGAGTTACCCTATGACCCAGCAATCACACTACTGGGTATTTACTCTAAAGATATAAATGGAGTGATCCAAAGGGGCATGTGCACCTGAATGTTTGTAGCAGCAGTGTCCACAATAGCCAAACTATGGAAGGAGCCTAGATGTCCATCAACAGATGAATGGATAAAGAAGATGTGTACACAGACACACACACACACACACACACACACACACTGGAATACTATGTAGCCATTAAAAAAAATCTTGCCATTTGCAACAACATGGATGGAACTACAGGGTATTATGCTAAGTGAAATAAGTCAATCAGAGAAAGACAATTATCATATGGTCTCTCTGAAATGAGGAATTTGAGAAGCAGGAGTGGGGGGATCGTAGGGGGAAGGGAGGGAATAATGAAACAAGATGAGACCAGGGAGGGTGGCAAACCATAAGAGACTCTTAATCTCAGGAAACAAACTGAGGGTTGCTGGTGGTAGGGGGAAGGAGGGAGGAATAGGGTGGCTAAGTCATAGACATTGAGGAGGGTATGTGCTATGGTGAGTGCTGTGAATTGTGTAAGACTGATGATTCACTGTACCCCTGAAACAAATAATACATTATATGTTAATAAAAAAATGATACTTTGCTGTGAGCTAGCAATTAAACACACACACACACACACACACACAAGGGCACATGTGTTTTATGTGAGGTTTCATTCAATTATAATTAGAAAATACAACCCATAAATCTACCTAACCAAGAACATGGAAGTTTAAATACACGATAATACACTGAAATTGAACAAGTGAATAAAGGTGGCGTAAATCTTTCTGCATTGGTGGAACTCCCACATCTCCTGAGGGGTACCTCCCAAAGAATGAAAGGTGACTTTACAAGCATTATTACAACCTCCTTCTTCCTCAACCCTTCCATTTCTTCTAACATAGACAGGGAGAGCAAGATAAATCAATGCCAGTCTCTTCCTTAATCTAGAGTGGTCATGTGACACTATGCTAGCCAATGAAATATAACCAGATGTCCCTGCAGAAAACATTCCTTCCAAGATAACACCACAATGGAAGGATTTTCACTTTTGGTCTTTCCTTGTCTTTCAGCTTGGAACATGAAAGCAACGCTTGAAGGAGCAGTAGCCATCTTGCCTGAGGTTGAGAAGCTTCAAGTACCAAATAGTAAGTGAGAAAATATGGACTAAGATCCAGAAATATCTGACTCCAAAATCAAATGCTCTAACCTTTGTGGTATGCCAGTCAGCATAGCTAGGATGAAATGAGTTTCATGGGAAGGAGAGGATTTCAGATGAAAGGCAAAAAACAGCAATGGAGAGTTCATGAGTGGTAAACTGGGCAAGACAATAGGATTTTAGGAGAATAAGGAGTTTCCACAATACAGGGCAGAAAAAGGAACTAATGCTCCCAGGAAATAGGGTTATTTGATGCAGCATCTTTAACGTTAAATACGATCACACATAAATCAACTTTGTAGAATTGATTTGAATTGTGAGTGAAGTTGTAATATAAATGGAGATTGTTCAGTGCTCTATGTACTGCAGGATTTGTTGGAAGGCAGTGAAGTAAGAAACAGGTTGTTAACATATTTTGACATTTTGGCAAGCTTTTCTACTTGTCTGAAAGGCAAAATTTCAAATGTCCTAGTGTTAGATCCCTGGATAGGAGCCTGTTACATACATTGTTTTTTTCTTGGATCAAAGCTCAATTTTATTCTCATTTTCTTCCATTTTGTATAAAGAATTTTCTTACTATAAACAGTAAACATTTAACATTATAGTACTGCCCATGAAAAGTAATTAAAACTATTGGGCTTCAGTGCATAGCATTTACGTTTTCAGAAGAGGCATTTTTTTTTTTCTTTTGCACAGCCTTGCACTTCAGAGAGACTTGTGGGAACAGACTTGGTATTTTTGAAACTTTAATTATACTGGTTTGAATAGAACAGAGTTCATAGACAAAATTAGTGAGAAATAAAACTTGGAGGTCAGTTGGGGCCAGCCTGTGGTCTAATTGGTCTAATTGAGGAGGCCCTGGATTTGAAGAGGACCACGGAGTTCAGGGTGGGAATTTGATGATGCCAGCTTCTAGAATCAAAATGGAAAGATTTGTAGCTTAGTCAACAAATATTTGTTGAAAATATACAGCTGTATCAGACGTTTGCATTTTCATATCAGGAATTAGGCTTATGTTTCCCTGTACTTTACTGAGTGTTTTTCCAGTATTCCACAATTGATATTCCACAATGTAGTAAAATCCTGTGTTTAGTAAGTCTGCAACCAACTCCTAAAAATCCCCTATGCTTGAGCAGTGAAGACCAGAAACTGAAGCTCTGTTCTTCCAAATCAAGTCAGAAATGAGGAGAAAGAGGATGAGCAAGGCTCTCTGTGGAAAATTCCCTGTCATTACTGTCGTGAAGCTGGATGTTGAGCACTGTTAATAGGAACAACACTGCTGACCTGAATATCACAGCACACAGGTAGATTTTGAAAGGCATCCAAACTGAAAACCTCTTAAGAACTTGTAGCTGGTAGTTAGCCCTTGGTGTTATACTCTGACACACACTCATACCTGGTCAGGATGTCCTCTTCTGCTGCCTTTACCATTTCATCAAACTCCCAGGTTCTGTGCCACCTGCCAAAGAGGAAAACAGAAGTGGAATAGGCATTTCTGTAATCCCATTATGGCAGTTTAAACTAGTGGGTCTGCTTGGAGTTTGAACCTCAGAAAATTTAAAGAACTCTCTTTTCCTTTTGCTCTATCTAACGGTTTTTCAACTTGAGCACCTTAACATTTGTTAGCAATTCTTTGTTGTGGGGGCTATGTGTGCATTGTAGGGTGTTTAGCGGTATCCCTGGCCTCTGTTCACTTGAAGCAGGTCGCTGTCCCGAGCCCTGTCAGTCAGACCTGTTTGCAGACGCTGCCCAGTCGCCCCTAGGGACAAAGTCGCCCTCCCCTCACCTCTGCCTGGTTGAGAACCACCACTGTATTCAGAGATTCATCCGTTGAAATATTCCCAATGACTCCGTGGTCCACAATATCAAATAGAATACAGGAGTCATATAGAACAAAGGCTCAGAAAAGGCCTTTCTATTTGACAGACAGGGGATGAGGAGGCACGATTCTGGCACCATGAGAGGAAGATAGACTACAGGGTTCGGGAGAAAGAAAGAGATGTGATTTTTTTTTTTTAAGTAGAAATTGCTTTTCTGCAAGTTGGCATGAAGGGAGACATGTAGGCTGAGATTTGGCAGGGCTCAGTGCCTTACTTGAAGATGTCCTGAACAAACAGATATGGGTTTGTTTAACTCAGGACTCTTTTCCCCTTCAAAATAGAGACAGCTAAGCAGGTTTGGGGTCAGGAAAAAAGTTAAAACAAACGGAAGGGAGATACAGAAAAAAGGAGACAGAAGGTGGAAGTAGAATCCCAGGGAGAGTGATGGGAGCTAGAGGGTATCTGGGGAGGAGGGTAGTGACAGGGAAGACAGAATAACACGGCTGGAAGAATTTGCTATCAGAATTAGACTGTGTGACTTTAAATTCTGGGTCCATCATTGATGAGATGTGGGACCTTGGAGATTCTTTTTAAATCTCTTAAAATTGCAGTTTTCTCACCTGCAGATGGGGATCATAATAACTTCCGTCCTTGAAGGCTGCCTAGATATGAAGATGTGATAATGCCTCTACGGCATATCATGCAGGACCTGTGCTAAATAGGTACAGTATAGAATAGTATGGAGGGTACAGTGGGGCACTGAGGAGCATACGGTCCCTATGTGTAACGGCTTCCAGGGTGACAGCGAGGGTCCTTGCAATCCCGGTGCAGTGAGGTTTGATAGGAAGATGTGAGCCTGGCCCAGCAGGCAAAGTAGAAAGGAGGAAAGAAGATTAAAAGGCTTACTCAAACCACAGACAGAGACCAGGCCACTAATCACCAGCTCTTTTAATGAGTACTATGGATGTGGGTGAATGCAGAAGAGGAATGCGGTGGCTAATTTGCCTGAAGCATTGGCAAGCAAGAGAGATAACAGGTAGGGAGCCTTAGAAAGTGTGGGAATTGGGTCACTGTGGCCAAGATCTCAGCAGGAGAGCAGGGAGGAATGTTTCACGAATCCGTGGCCTAGGTCCTGTCCATATGGCCCACACATTTGTTCTCCTTGGGGGTGGGGCTTGGCGCTATGATCCCAGCCTTTAAAGCAGCATCTTTTCTGTGTAAATGCTCGGTAAGGATCTGTTGACTGAACAGAAGAATTGAAGAATAAATGAGGGGACTCAATACCCTTTTCCTGATGCGAAATCTTCTCTGAAACCTTTTAAATCTTCATAGCAGTGAAATTTTACTTTTTATGGCCATTTACAAATTGTGTTGGCAAATCTTATGTATCAACTCAACTGGAACGTGGTGTGTGCAGATATTTGGTCAAATGTTCTTCTCTGTGTCTGCGAGGGTATTTCTGGATGAGATTATCATTTGAATTGGTAGACTGAGTGAAATAGATTGCCCTCCTTACTGTGAGTGGCCCTCACCCACTCAGTTGAAGGCCCGCGTTAGAAGAAACAGGCTGACCCTCTTGTGAGCAAGAGGGAGCTCTCCTGCCTGACCGGTTGGCCTTTTCCTGCCTTAGGACTTGAACTGAAACACGGGCTTTTCATGAACCTGCCATATTTTGGACGAACTTACACCAGAAGCTCTCTTGATTCTCAGGCCTATGTGCTCTCCCTGGAACTTTGGCTTTGGCTCTTTCAGGTCTCCAACTCACCAGAGGCAGATCTTAGGAATTCTCAGTCTGTACTTGCACAAGCCAAGTCCTTTCAATAGATCTCTTTCTGTTCCAAACTGTTGGTTCTGTTTCTCTGGAGAACTTGACTAATACATGTTTTTTTGCCTTCGTTCCTTCATCAGACTAAACATTCTTCAAGATAGTGACTATAGCTTCATCATTTTTATATTTGTTGTCTCATCATATCTTGTTTTGAGTGCCCAAGCACTATAGACATTTGTAGAATTAAAATAAATTTGAGGCCTATGATGATGAAAAAAAAGTGCAAAGCTATGATATCAGGTTGGCTGGAGCATCATCATTTGGTGCAGTGTTTCTTAAACCAGAATGCATTCATACGGTCTCAAGGATTTTTGAGAAAAGAATTTTCCTTTTAATTTGCAGTTTTGATTTTGGCAGTAATTTAAATTAAAAACATCAATTATAAGGACAAACTTGTCTTTTGGGGTAGTAATGCGTAATTCAAAGATATTTTGATAAACTTTGAGCTCTAAAGTCAGTCCTTCTCCAAGTTAATGGAATTTTTATTCTTATTAAAAGAAATTACTATATTATTTAGATTTAAGAATTCAGATTTTATTTGGGGAAGAACCCTCAGCTGACTATCAAGCAAGCAGGGTCTAGCCCTGGCTCTGCTAACGATATTTGGCAAATTACTCCAAACCTCACTTGTGTTATCTATAAAGCAAGGGGTTTGAATTTCATTGGTTTCTCAGTTTCCCCCCAGCATTAAATTTCTGTGATGTTAACATTACCAGGGGAAGAGAAGGAAAATAAAAATTTTACGTCAACAAGATTGTACAAATTTTGAAAAAGGTGGAAATAGTACCAAGAAAGCAGTAAAAACAGCCATTTATCAACTATTTTCTTTAGATTTTAAACTGTATTTATCATGTGGCTAGTATCTATCAAGCATAGTTCCAGGCATTTGGGATTCGTCAGTTTAAAAATCAAAATCCCTGCACTAGGAAGTTTGCATTGGGGACATACTTCAGTAGTTGGATAGTGGATTAAATAGAAAATAAGTAAATAAATTAATGAATTAGTATGTAGTGTAGAAAAAATTATGCTTTGATGAAAACCCACGCACTGTCAGGAGGCTATCCCTCCAGGTTATCTGGTTTTAGTTATTCATTGTCTTTGAGCAATTTTACAGTTCTGTAAGCTGTAGACAACTGATCACAATGCAAAATAATTCTTATATATTTGCATATTCTTTCTGTATGATAGAGGTACATTTGCCTTCTCTTCCCCACATCCCCCCAATTTTCTCCGAGTAAAACCAGTTTTGCCTCCATTTGCATGTTCATTTTCAATATTCCTGATCTATAAAATTTGACCTACAGATTATCTCTTGAACTGGTTATAACATCTGTATAGTTGTTAATTAAAGAGTAGATAAGATCTTTAAAATGTTCATTTTTATGTCTGCATGAGGGTTTTGGTTTTACCTTCTTCTGAAATTTACCTTTTAGTAACGACTGAAGTCCGTAAAGGTGAAAGAAACCAGGTTAATGTGGCCAAGAGAGATGAGATGGGACAAGGGGCTGGATAGCTTTAAATCTGCGGGTCAGGAAAAACCTCCTGGAGGAGGGCCCCACTGCGCTGAGACCTGAGGGAAGAGGCAGCAAAAGGTGCAAAGGTTAATGGAGAATTTCTTTGGTGTGTTCAGCCTTCCAGAAGAAGCAAAGGGAGCATGGTATAAAGTAAGGAAGGCGATGTAGGCAAGTGCCAGATGTTTAGGGCCATGAAAGGCCACGATAGAGCGGGTTTTACTCTCAGTACAATTAGGAAGACACAGGAGAGGAATTATTTGGATTGTTTTTGAAAGAACTTTCTATGGCCAAGACACTTGAATTGCTGCTTTGAGTACATTATTTCAGTTAGTCCTCATGTTCATTCTATGGAGCAGTGATTATTACTTTCCCTACTACACAGATGAGGAAAATGAGACTCAGAAGGTAAATGCACAACTAATATCTGCAAAGGAATAATTATTACACATCAATGTAAACAGTGGATATTTCTACAGTGAATTTTGATTAGGAATTTCAGTTAATACTATTAGTGAAACCATGTCAGTTATGTCAGTTATGAAGTTATATGGTAAACATATCCAACTTCTATATTGTTTCTATGGGTTTTTATTTGTGTATATAATGGGACATATAGTATAGTAGATACTTAATTACTGCAACCAAACAATGCCCTTAAGCTGACATGTTTCTCATACCTACATCTGATGTCAACAGGCAATAAAAAGGCATACATTTTATGTGTACATTTTATACATACAGCTTACAATTACAATTGCAATACAAATCGTGATTGTGATAGCACTTACAATTTGATGATTCTAATAATGATTGGTCTTTTTTTTTATCCCAATGTAGTGAATCTGTTACAAATCTTATTTGCATTGACACTTCACTGTTCAAAGCTCACAATATTCTGTATTCTCTACTAGTCTCTACTATTGGAGCAGGGGGAAAGCATTTGGAGGAAAAATCAGCAAATTGGCAAGTAAAATCCCACCAGTGGGATTAAGTTATGAGACTTAGTATCTGCAACCTTCATAGCTCAGATATTTCAACTCTTCAGTAGATAATAGTAATTCCTTTCTCATGGTATTCTTATACTTTTACTATTGTGATCTGCTTCAGTTTCCTTTCTTAGCTAAACTCATTTTCTGTGGGTTCAACTTAGACACTTTTCCATCTCAAAATGCAAACAATTTTTAAATTTGGCAGGCAAGACAATAGAAACTTGAAATACACTGAATGAGCCACCAGTGATTTCTCAGAAGTAGAATGACTATTTTGTGTGGACAGTATCCCTTGAATCATCCTTTGAATCACTGATCTTGGCCATGTCCCAATTTCTTCTTTCAATAAAAAATGGAGGAAGGAAAGTGTACCTAGGTGGCTCAGTTGGTTAAGCCTCTGCCTTCCGGCTCAAGTCATGATCTCAAGGGTCCTGGGATCCAGCCCTGCATTGGGCTCTCTGCTCAGCAGGGAGCCTGCTTCCCCCTCTCTCTCTGTCTGCTTCTCTGCCTACTTGTGATCTCTTTCTCTCTGTCAAATAAATAAATAAAATCTTTTTAAAAAAATGGAGGAAAGGAAAAAACGGATGACTAGCTAAGCAAAACACAAGCTGCTCAGAGATTAAAGAAGCACAAAGGATATTTCGGGAAGGGCAGTCAACTGGAAGTTTAGAGTCCTAAACTATCAGCTCGTTGAATCAGAAAGTTTTAGCAATGTAAACTTTATAAGAGAAAATAAAATTAAACCAGTCTTCCTCTGTGTGTGTGAGAGTCTGTATGTGTGTGTGTGTGTGAATATGTATGTATCATTGTACATTTTACCTTTATTTTATTTAAGGTTTTATTTGAGAAAGTGAACGAGAGAGAGAGAGAGATCAGGGGGCAGAGGAGAGGGAAAAGCAGGTTCCCTGCTGAGCAGGGAGCCCAATGCGAGGCTCAATCCCAGGACCCTGAGATCATGACGTGATCTGAAGGCAGACACTTAACTGACTGAGCCACCCAGGTGCTGCCCCCATTTTAACCTTTATTTTAAGGAAATTTTCCAGGATGCTCATGTTTGAGCATATACCTTCCACATCCACAGTGGCTCTGTGAGAAAAAAAAAAATAAAACTAAGCATATTAAAATGTGTAAATATTTCCTTCTGCTGATTTTATTGGCCAAGCATCTCATGTATACATTTGCTCATCATTTAGTTCAATAGGTTCCTTTTCTTGATTCTGCATTTTACTTCAGGCTGGGCAGAATGCCTCTGAGGTGAAGACAGCTGATCTCAGACTCCCGGGTCACCCCAGTGAAGGAGTGCTTTTATTGCTTGCTCAAGCTTTAAAAATTCTGCTTGTTAAGCCTAAGAGATCAGAATACTGTCCTTAAAAAGCCCTGAAATAGGGCACCCTACATCACATGTGCTCTGCTGATCTCTCTTGGAGGAAAAAAACACCAGACTGAATGCTTTTTTTTTTGCAAATCAAGCAGAGTATGGTTAAGGAAAAATAGCGACTACTCTTCTGACCAGAACTTGAAGTCTTTCTTTGACTACCTTATTATACCCATATTGTAGCTATTGTAGAAATTAAAACATCTATATATTTGGAATTAGCTTTAGAGGGAAAGAATGTCTACTTACAGTATCTGTGCCACTAAACATTAGGGATATAAGAAGTCCCATAGCTTCAAGTATCAAATAATGGTAGGAAGACATGAGCTGAGTCAAAACAGTTCCTTTAACTAGATCAGAAGCTCACTTTGAAAGGTCAGATCTGTAAATATATTGCTTATTTTCAAGGTGAAAGTAAGAGTTACAACCCTCATCATCCTATTTTTTTTACACACTGGACATTTAACATCCCTGATAACTAACTGTCCTTTCTAAACACATTTAATGCATTGATGGATTGTTAACATATTTTATGTGTTTGTAATATACTCCATGCATCTTTGCAGGGCCTTGACATTACCTGTGCCCAGCACCTGGTAACAGTTTCTCTGAAGGTAAATGGAATAGAAGGATGGGATTCGATTACATAGAAATATAATGAAGGGAAAGAAAAGGAAAAAAATGCTACCCTTTCAGAAGCATATATTGGAAAAACATCTTATGACCTTACCATTTTGACATATATTTTAAGAGGTTTTTTTAATTGTTAGCTTCTCAGTCATTATATTGAGTTATAACTGGGCCTCCAAATAGCTTTTACCTGTGACTTTAAATTTAGCTTAGAATGATAGTCCTGCAATTCATGTTGTAACATAATCAGCAGCTGCTTGGTGACCAAGCAAAAAAACTGAAGGCAATGAGATGGGACACAAAGACACATGAGATGCAAGTTGTCTTGGGTCCCCAAGATGGCCAGCAAAGCTGTGCTCAATGAATCTTGATGGATCCCTGCCACAGAAAATAAGTTTCCCTATCGTACAACTATCTCTTTTCCACCAAAATCTCAGTTTGAAAGAAAACCTAGGCAGCTTCCAGAATCCTGTGTTCATCAATATATTTTGCCAGAAGAACTTGTTGATTGATGGAGTACAAATATCAAGATTGAACTTAACAATTCAAATTGCTTTCAATGAACCACATAAACTTAGAGCCTCTCTTATGAATAAGAGTCATCCCACATGGAGATGGGAGTTTATATAGGCTTTAAACTTTTTGAAGCAAGTTTACATTTTGTTCAACTTGATTCTTACATCAGTTGGGACAAGATAGCTGTTGTTGTAATAACAAAGCATTCTAGAATATCATTGACTTAAAACAACAAAAGTGTATTTCTTGTTTATGTTACTTGTTTATCATAGGTCATCTGAGGAGGGTGTGTTGCCCTGTATCATTCATACTCAGGGGCTCAGGCCAAGGGGCTCTAAGTCTGGTCCTCCATGACTGCAAAAATGGAGAAAAGGGATCATGGCGACTGATGTGGACTTTTAAAGCATCTGCTAGAAAGTGATTTGTGATACTTCTGCTCATAAGTTATGAGTAAGCCATGTGATCCCTCCTAACTTCAAAGGAAGGGAGGAAGTTTAATCAGGCTCTATCTAGAAAGGAAATAATTTGAATGCTTAGAAAAGACCAGTGGCCACCATATCCCTGTTCAGAGCCTTATGGGAAAATATAGCCAGTAAGGCAAGGTGTGGAGACCTGGCCAATTTTCTAAAGATAGAATTTAAAAAAAGGATGGCTAGTTACCTACCTGTGGCAAGGCTCTTTCTGTTTGCAAATATCTTCCTTTCACCATGTTCCGGTGCCTTAAATCTCATTCTTCACTTCTTTAGACTATCCAATGCCTTGCTTAAAAGGACGATAACTTCCTAACATCAAGAGATGATGGGAGGGTGCTCTTCAAGATGGACGATAACTTCCTAACATCAAGAGATGATGGGAGGGTGCTCTTCAAGATGGACATTGGAGGGTGCTCCAGTTTTCCTCCCTTCCTCTTCTCATGACAAGAGAGTCAAACAATTAAGTAGAGTACCTCCAGGCTGATTGTGCCAGAAGACGTTTCTGGGGTGCAGTGTAGAATGTGGCAGGGTCAGGGGATGGGGGTTCAGAGGCTCTTTTTACTGAGAGGCAGGACAATCTGTATGTATTTCTTGGGATAAGACCTCTTGACATTTTTGCAGATAATACCCAGTGAGGGAGCTAAGTTATACATCCCCCGTAAGTTATAATATTTCTCCGAATTGTGTAAAGTAATTTAAAAAGCAAAATAAGAATTAAACGATGCATTTAGATGGCAAGACTGAGAAATTGCTGTGCTAGCCTTAGCCAAGGAATTGACCATTCCAAGGAAGGTCAATTTGGAGCACTAGAATTCGGAATTAGAACCAACAAAGAAGAACCAAGTGATAAGATTTGAAGATACACTTCTCCAAAACACACTTAGACAGAAAGAAGTGGAAGTTGATACCAAAATCATGCTGAATATTATTTGCTTGACGAATGTGCTTTCCTATATTAACAAGGTGCTTCGGTGTCTTTGATCATGAAACTTTTTTGAATGGAGCCTTTCGTGAAGTCTCATATCTGATCTTTTTCTGCTAATGTTCTTATAAAATACTAGCATATTTTCAATCCATAGTTTCTAGTCATCATTTTCACTTAAAAGCTCAAAAGCTCCAATGGAAAGATACAAGGGGCTTTAAGGAAGGTGGTAATTTTCCTTGCCTAAACTAAGAAGTGGTAAAATATATCATAATAAAATTGAGGGGCACCTGGGTGGCTCAGTCAGTTAAGCATCCCTCTGCCTTAGGTTCAGGTCATGATCCCAGGGTCCTGAGATCAAGCCCCACATTGGGCTCCCTGCTCCTCAGGGAGTGTGCTTCTCCCTCTGCCTCTGCCTACTGCTTACTCCCCATTTGTGCTCGCTCGCTCTCTCTGTCAAATAAATTAATTAATTAAATCTTTTAAAATTGAAAAATTTTGTTCAAGCTTTTCATGAATAGCTGGCTTTGGGCTGATCTTTAAATTTAGATTTAAATTTAAATTTAAATTTCAGATGACTGAAATTTTAAATTGGTAGAAACTCTAAAAAGTTATAATGATGTTTTATACTAATAGCAGTGTTTGCTTCTAAAAGCTATGATAACAAAATGAGTGCCTTAGTCATTAAGCTTTTATCTTGATTTCTAGTTTCTAAATTTGCCAAGCATTTTGTGATAAAGTTTGAAAAGAAATTGCCTAACATTATTGCTTTACTACTTAAGCTGCATTTTTATTATGGGAGAAAAACTATTTACTATCTTGTAAGGTATTTCATAAAAGTTAGAATATATTAAAAAGATCCATTGCTGAAATATACTTGTACCTTTTTACGACAATGATAGCCTTATTCCAAATTCCTGTACTTGAGAGACACCATTTACCCTTTAGGCACACCGCCGAATGAAGTCAGAGTCCACCAAGATTTAAGTTTTGGTTTTACTACTTACTAGCTGTTAGAACTAAGCCTGGCCATTTACCAGCTCTAGTTTAACATGCATCAAAAGGAAATAATATCTGCCCTGCTTGATCTAGTTTTTGTTTCAGGAGGATTAAACAAGTTTAAAATCATTAAAAATACCTGACACTTCTGAAGTGTTATAAAAGCTTCAACTATTAATACCACTATTTATCAGTTTTGTTTCTCTATCTTTTAATTCAGCTTAATTATACTGAGAATTAAAATATTACTAAAATAGTTTAAATTTGTGGCTACAAGCCTTGCACGTTATAAGTATCTATGCTCTAGGGAGATTACTCACTATCTTGTTTCCATGTATTCTTGCTGAGTTTATAAGACATAGTTAACTGTGTTACAGGAAAACGATATCACATTGCCAGTTTCATATGCAACTTAGGACCTAAAATATGCATATCTTGGTAACAATCTCTCCTCCATTTTAGAATAAAATTTATTTATGAAAGAGAGAGAGAGGTGGTGGGGAGTAGGGAACGGGGGAGAGACTCTGAGGCGGACTCCATGCTGAGAGCAGAGCTGGTCACAGGGCTCTGTCTTACGACCCTGAGTTCATGACCTGATCCAAAGTCAAGAGTCGGAAGCACAACCAACTGAGCCACCCAGGCAGTGCAAAATTTATTTCTTTATATGGCACTGGAGAAGTAGTGAGGCAAGCTGGCAGGGGATGTAGAAGGTGTGTCTAAATTAGGACGAGGAAGGCCAGGTGACTGGTATGGATTCACTTCACTCTTCGCCAGGATATCCATGTGTGATTGAGTTCTTCCCAAACTCTTCAGAAACAAACAAAAAAATACACTCCTCAAAGAAATGTCAGTGAATCCAAACAGATATGAAAATATTTCTCAGGGATCAAAAAAGTAAGCTTAATATAAACAAAGAATTTGTTTTCAGGGAGATTTTTAAAAATCCAAATGTCAAAAATATTTGAAATGCTAAATGAATTGATAGGAAGATCTATTTAAATTAAAAAGGTCTTAGACTTTCTTCCTAAATCTTGTTGCTGGATTAACAGACTCCAGCACTTAACACCAAATGTCCCCTAGATAAGGACAGGGCCCTACCAAATATGGGTTGCCTTCGTTGTTTTGGGGGGTTTCTTTTTTTTTTTCTGTAAAAGAAAGTTTCTGTTGCTTTTTCCTCCTACAATTTCTTGCTTGTAATATTTTCTACTTCACTAAAGCAAACAAAACAATCATGATGTTCTTTATCTGTGGTGCAATGAAATCAAATTAAGGGCCTTTGGTTCCTAGTATCACCAAGAATGTTATGCTTCACATTTCAAAGGAAAACAGATTGCAATTTACAAACACCCTTTCTCCATTTCCTGTAAATCTTGCCTCGACATTCCAGTAATAAGATGGTCACCACGTGGGCACTATAGCAAATAGCTGAAAGATGGAAAATAGAAGGTGTGTTTTCACTGAAGTGTGGGAGCTGTAAGATGAAGGACCCCAACTCTCTGTATGGGCAGGACTTTCAGATGAAACAGTTTTAAGACTTAATAAAAGATGGGGCTTATTCTCACACTCAAACTATAAATATATTTAGTATCAAGTAGAGTTTAAAGCAGAGTCAGCCCTCCCTCCTACATTCTCATGGACAGCTGTAGTCAATTCCCTCTACCTTCTTCATCCTCAGTGTTTCCAATGACAGCTTTGTTTTTTCCATCTCCAGTTTAGACCTCTAGATATCCAAGGTCAGGCCCTTTCCATTTCTGTCTTACCTCATGCCGTTTCCTTCATATAGAATCCCTCCCAGTATGTCTGGTCAGATCCTACCTAAGTTCCTTTAATATGTACTTAGGAGGTGTCCTGGCCTGCTGTACCATTCACATACTCACCTCCTCGTTCAGGCAGTAGCTACCTTTCTGTTATATTGAGCTAATGCCTTTTTTGGATCATTTAATATAATGTGTTTTGACTTCACTGGTATAAAATCAGGTGCCTCCCACTGACCAGCCTTTTCCAGTCTCTGTTCCTGAACTAGAGGCTTTCTTTCATAGACCACCTCCCCCCATCATATTACCATTACCCACAACCTGAAATGAAATTCCTACCCTTCTTCTAACAAATATTAATTATAAGTGTACTACTTGCAGAATCTCATTTAATTCTCTTGGAACTGACAGTCAGCGAAGTGCTTTGCCCAGGGAGGTGGAGGGAGGGGGGTTCTGTTAAATGCTTAAGTATCGTTCAGTGAGGAGGGATTATTGTGTAATGGGAGTGAGTGTGTAAGGAATAGGAGGGAGTGTGTAAGGAATCTTCCAGCTCTCTCATGCTAGTTACAGAGTAGCTTGTCGGTGGTTCCTTATTACTTTAGATGATTTGGCTATGGGGATAAAATCCGGGATAGTTGTTTTAATGAAAGAATAGAGTGTGAGGAATGGGGTGGCAAAATTCTGAGTGGAATCATAGAAAGCAGAAGGCTTTAGGAGGAAGCAGTGGAAGAACTAGGTTCAATCCAACCAGATGTTGGATTGTGTAGAAAAGGATGAAGGAGTGGTGAGGACATGCTGCCAAATGAATTGGGAAGTGAGGAGAGTTGGGGAGGAGTAGAGAAGGCTCTGCATATAAACCTGTATTTCTTCACATCTTGACTAGAATTAACTCTAGTCCTAAGAAGGAGGTTTAAGGGGAGAGAGGCATTATGAATGATTGATACTCAGAGTTTTCATCGGATCACCTGGAAGGCATCATAGACAGATGTACAGACTATATCCACAGAGGCTCTAATTCAAGTGTATAGGGTGGGGCCAAGGAATCTGCACTTATAATAAGTACCCCAAGTGACTCATACAGGTGGTCCAAGGGCCATCCTTCGGGAAACACTGGTAGAAACGATAAGGTTCACTGTCAAAATATGGCTAAGATGCCAACATCTCCTAGTTAATTTGCAGCCTAGCCTGTCCATGAATCCTGTGTTTGAGTAGGAGGAAAATATCTGGATGGCTTCATCCACAGATTACTCACTATTCTTACAGCCACCAGAGGTCCAATTTAAGAGAGAGGGAAGAAGTATAATTTTGACATATTGAAATCTCAAGGCCCCACATCTGTTCCATTCAATAGTACATGTTTTCAGCCAAACAGGATATAGTTTTTCTTTCATATATTTTAAGTTGCTTAAAGTCCAACAGCACGCATAGTTTTCAGTAGTAAAGACTCTATAGATGTCCCAATGATAATTCATAAAGCTTCTTACAAAAGCCAAACATGCAAGTACAAACACAATCCTTTAGCTTTTCAACTTTCAAACTATATCCAGAGAGCACAATTAAGTCTCTGTATAGTAATTTTCTCATGAAAAATGGCCAGTAAATACTTCCCATAGATAATTTATTTTAGTATATTGATTTTTCTTCCTCCTAAAAAGCTGTATTGAAACAACAGCCATTAAGGCTTATAGAGCTTTGCAACATCTGGTTATGATTGCAGACAATTGCTCTATTCCTTATTCTTGAGGCTGCTCGTAATACCACTGAGAACACCTTCATTAGCCGCCTACAATTCCCCTTTCAGATGGCACCTGGGGGAAAGGCATGCAAAAGAGATAAAGAAATATCTGAAGGCAAAGCAATAGTTATTGTCCATAAATTACTTATGTCATTTATCCACAGAGTCTGCTCCCTGGTGTTGTATTAGAAGAACATTTTGCTTCTATATTCATTACTTAGGAGAGCTGTGTCCAAGGTATTTAGTGAATTAAGTACATCCATTTTTAAATTAGAGGCATACTAGCATATAGTTTTCTACTTAAACAATTTTGCATAAGTAAAAATCATCCATAGTTATTAGTCAGTTCCGTTAGCAGAAATAAGCAGAAACTGACTCTGGCCAATTGAAACTGAAGGCTTTTAACAACAAGATGGAAGTAACTTAGGAAACTCCTCAGGAGGCTAGAGCATGAGGCTTGGAAAATGAGCAGGAACAAGGAAATAGCAGGTGGGTCCCAGGAACTTCAATATGGAGATACAATTTCTCTGCCACCGGAGAGGAAACAGACATGGCCGCCACCGCCAGCCTGGGACATGGGTGTAGCTGCTGCGCAAATGAATGCATCCGACTGTCTCTGATTCTTGTGTCACTCCAAATTTAAAGTGCCAGGAGGACTTTGATCTTGGCTAATCCTGGATCTCATTCACAAGAGAAGCCTGAATCTGAATTAGCTGGGCTTTCTGGAGCTTTAGTAGGATTCAGGACCTGCCTTCCACCAAGACATATATTGGAAACACAAGAAGGGGATTCAGATGCTGGGTAGTCAAAAAACCCTGGTGTCCACTACACTTCGTGGTAGGACACAACATGAAGTTTGAGTTGTGTTTCCTTCAGAGGCTCTTGACTCCAAATGGCTAATTTTTAACATGGGCTATACCATATCTGAAAGGGTAGAATTAACTACCAAATCCATACTTTGAGGAAGGTGAACTGGTAGAGATTCTTCAGAGAACCGGATATTTATGCCCAGAAAGGTAAAATTTATAAACATACAAATACATAACTGAATAACATTTTAAAAATATGACTGTTTCAATCACTCTTCCGTCCCACCTATCAATAAGCATATTTAGTGTTTCCTCTAGACCAGGCACACTGAGAGGTACTGGAAACTCAGGTGAATTGAATTCTGTTCTTATTCTTAGTGAACGTATAGTAGAAGATGTGTGTAAACAGACAATGCCGTACTGTAGCTGGGGTGTTCTCAGAATTCATGTACACAGCATAGTAGAGGTAGAAATACGTGAGAGGTCAAATCTACCTAAGCATAAAAGGAAGACTTCAGGTAAATAAAACAAAAGAGCACCCAGGGGGCTCAGTCAGTTGAGTGACTCTTGATCTCAGCTCAGGTCTTGATTTGAGGTCATGAGTTTGAGCACATGTTGTGCTCCAAGCAAGGCATGGAACCTACTATTTAAAAATGAATGAATGAATGAGTGCTAAATAAATAAAAATTAAATGAACTAAGTCTTAGAAAATGAAGGTATGTTCTCCTGGGAAAGTAGAATGGTTGACCGATTGCCCAGGGAAACAGCAGAAGTAGTTGTGAGTTATTTGGAATTGGGTGAAAGTGTGTATGTGGCCGCTATGGGAGGTGAGAGCAAGGAGCAGCAGAGTCATGAAATAAGACTGGAGAAGTGGAGTCAGAATAAGGAGAGCCTTCCCAAATAGGGAATTTGAAATTTTCAGATATGGAATAGAGAATCGGTAAAGGTTTTTGATCAGAGGGGTATAATATTTTACTTTTGTGCTTTATGTTTTATGGAATATTTTACGAAAGTCGTTGTGATATCAAGAGTGCATCGGAGAATGCAAGGTAAGATAGGAAGATCTGATAGATTTTGTTAATATCTCCGGGAAGAGAAGAAGAGAGCCAAAGCTAGTGAAATTGAATTATTAATGGAAAATGGGAGGATTTGAGAAATGGAAAAGAATACAGAATTGGCAGGGCTTAGTACTAGCTGCAAGCGTAGTGAGTGAGTGAGGGGTGGGGAGGAGGACGATGCTGGGCTAGCAGCCAGACTATGGCAGAGGT
>CM053609.1:89549593-89560926 GCA_028646535.1 Procyon lotor | reverse complement strand
GTGAATATAGAGATAGAGATGTTCGAACTAGGGAGGGGCTGCCTGATTGGCAAGATGGGTTCAGGTACCTAGGGACACTTCAAAACAGGTATGTAGTACTGTCGAGATGTTTACTTCACATTATGAATATTTACAAATAAAATGACACACGATTCCTGAGATTTATTCTGGAATATTATGGGAAAGAAAATAGGGGGGGCACAGATCAGACAAAACTAGCTAGTTATGAGTTGATCATTGTTGAAGCCAAGGGATAAATATATAGATGCTGATTTTACAAAATTGTCTACTTTTGGATTCATTGAGATGTTTTTCCACAATTAAAAGTTGTCAAAGAGTGAAGGTTTATTTCTGCCTCAGAGCACTATACGTTAAAATAGCATTTAATTAGGCACTAAACCGCATGGTTGGGATTATTAAGTCAGAGAATGTTCGAAGGGAGTGTCAAAGAGAGGATTGGACTAGAAGCCAGATGTTGGAGGGTGAATACATTTTGGGTAGGCGGAGGAGTTGGGACGGCATTTTAGGCAAGTGAAAGTACTGAAGAAAGGAAAAGAGGAGATACATCATTGAACAATTTATCATAGTAATGGGTGAATGATACAAATATTGAATTAAGGAGACAGTTGTGAATTGTGGAAATCCTTGAATGCTGAAAGTTTCAATTTCCTACCAGCATAGTAAGAAGTGGGAACCCAGTGACAGTTTTTAAGAAGAGGAATAATGTGAAGAAACTTATTTAGAGACGATTAAACAGTTGTGAGACAATGAGGAGCGGACAGCCTACTGGTAGAAAGTCCTGCTAAAAAGCCCTTCAGTAGCCCCAGGGATGATGTGGTAAAGACCGAACAGTTGTGGCGGTTGGGAAAGGAACGGCTGGAGAAGAAGGAATGTGAAAGCAGTAATGAAACGCTGCAGCGACTGTCCAGAGGGGAGGCTTAGGGACGCTCAGAGTACCAAGGTAGAAAGAACATTAAAGATAAGGAAATCAAATTTTTATTTACAATAAGATGACTTTGGCAAGAACTGGGAGTTGATGGAAGGTTTTAAATGGTGACATGTTCAGGTATTTTTAAAGATACACCTCTATTTCATTTTTCCAAACTGATGTTTTCGAAAGCCTGATATCCCTTTACCCTCCCTTTTTTGTCAGATAGAGAGCCACCTCTATAGCCAGTATTCTGAATGCCTCTTTTATAGAGGTAGGTCTTCTGAATAATCCGGAAGTAAGTACGCAAGGACAGGGCTACTCTGCTCAGGTATACTTTCCCCAGCCTCCAACACTGTTAGAAATAAATGTCTATTGTTTAAGCCAAAAAGCAAAAAGTTATACTTTTCCTGTGGAGACAGGGGAAAAAAATCAAATGTACATTATAGCACACCCACACAATAAGTCAATAGGCATGGAACCCCATTCTCTACTCATTACATAGGAATGTAAAGAACATTTCAATTGTCGCTTAATGTGTCTGCACCTCTATCCGAGTTTATTAAGATGGAGCGTAAAAAGCAAGAAGCTGGACTAAACACCAGCATTAAAATACCCAGGTGAATTCAGTTTGGTATTTATGGAACTGAGCATATTTTATTCTAATAAGAAGCAGCTTAATGCAATTCGGGGTCTGAACACACACAGTCCTACGCAGAGGATAAAGTGTGAGAGTGACAAGATGCCAACACATTATGACAGCTCCTGTGCCGCCTGACCTGGAGCGTTTGTGCATTTTCTAAAAGTGCGTAAAAAGCAAATTTTATCAGTGCCTGCAGCACATCAGCCCTACATTTTTAGTTTTTATTACCCACAATCCCACGGGCTCGGGTAAAATACCAAACCGAAGTTCATTAGTTAACATTTTAAAAGGACACGATTTTAAGATGCTCCCCCAGGTGTCCTGGTTTCAGCAATTCTGCTTTGTATGCCAAGTAGCAGACAAACCACTAGCCCTGAAAACAGCCAACACCACTATTATTATCAACAATGAAATCCACCCACAAATCGAAGCAGTGCCAGCCAGCCATTCTGCAACGCTGACAGCATCGTGGGGCTTTCCAACAGTGAGGACGTGGAAAGCAGCTGTGACTTTCCTCACTACATGCAGATGGTGAGGGGTTCGGCTGTTTTCGTTGGGGCTCAGCAGGATGGATCCTGATGGGAAAGCGACTTCCACAGATGCACGCAGTGAGGCAGCGATGCAGCAGTTAGTTCCAGATCTTGGTTACAAACTTATCTTTTCATCTCCCACCTGCTTCTCTGCCTGCATTTTCTTTCTTAGATCATTGCATTACCATCTACCCAATGGTCCAAGCTAGAAACCTCCAGATTGGCTTTTTTTTTCCTACATTCCCCACACCCACAGTCAGAAAGTCTCCATTCCATCCTGTCCATGCCTCACGTCCTCCCATTTCCCTCTGGACAGTTACTAGAGGTCTTAATCAGGCTCACGTTTGGCCATAATTAATTGCTCATAAAGGAGTCTGCCTTTAATAAATGATTAGATGACACAGATTTGTTGCCAGAAGATTAAAAAACTATTAATTTAGAAATTAGAAATAAAATCAACAGTTGGAATCATTTCCATGTGGTGCTTAAATTCAGATTCAGTATTCATAGGGCTTCTGGATAATTTTTTAAATTAGATATTCCAAATATTCCAAGAAATACAGATTTCTTATGGAGAAGTATACCAGTATACTGGGAAGTGGCTAAAGGAGGATATAAGGATCCTCTTTCTTTTAGAGGCATGTCCCCAGATTCCCACATTCTTCTCTCAGTAGGCATTTGCAAATGTTGGAAATCTGAGCTCTTAAGAGATTCATTTTCAGAAAATTAATATATCATCTTTGATTTTAAATTTCGAGGTTGATATGCACGGGAAACTGTTTCCTTTTCTGCCACAGAAAATGATTGTTTCTCCCAAAACCTGGGTTCAGTGTTTTGGAGAATATACTCAGATCTAGTCTATGAGCAATAGCTTCCATGGGGGTTCTGTTGATTACTCTGTCCCTCTCCACCAAGGCCACTGTTACCAGCCTTGTTAGGGGGCTGGCCTATTGCTACCTGACAAGCAGTCACCTTGGAGACACAGCAAGAGCAGCTTCATCCAGTGCCCTTTTCTTTAGTTCTTCACTTTGAAAGCCACTTAGACTTGAATGTATTATTTAACATGGTGAAAAATGCATTGCTCTTCCCAACCTTCAGAGCTCAAATAGGTTTAAAAAGCTCTGGAAACCTTTCTAAAGCTAAAATAACCCTGCCCTTGGAAGAGAGACACACAATGTTCATATCAGGATTATCAGCAGTGGGCCTGGATAAGTAAAACAATTAAATAAACAATTTTATGAAACTAGTGGTGTGATGCTCCCTCCCCCCTCACCCAAGAAGCTTAAAAGGGCCTCGTATGTCATCAACCAATTATCCTCCCATCATCCTTGAAAGAAGTACAAAATTGCCGTAGCCATAGCCTCAAAGGTAATGTTAAATCCTAGACACACAATAACTGTGGCAAAGAGAAGTGAAATAACTTGATCCAGCTTAAGGCACAAATACTGAAATAGAGTTGACCAGATGTCCAGTTTCCTGACAAGTGGAATAGAATGACCCAACTGACTGAATTCAGAGATTGCCAATTCAATTAGGCCATTTAAACAACACCTAAAGAATGTTTGTGAATTTTCAACACACCGTGTTAGCTATAGACTTGAAGCACAGATGGGAAGAGGGAAAGGGGTGCATTATGCCAGCTTCTCTTCTCTGTGTGATTCTGGGCCAGGGCTGACCACCAGGGAAATCTGTGAGAGTAATGGACTCCAGAAGTGAGTGGGAAGTCTGGTCTACCTTGGCAGGTCAGTGCAGTGTCAGAGGCTAGTGCAGCTCAAGTACGTTGTTGCAGATACTCTGATTCACCTTGTTGGCTTATAGCTGATCTCCTCCCTGGGCTTTTCTAACTCCTGGACCAAGTGCATTTTTAGGGTTCTAAGAGTGTCAACTTCTTCTGCAGTCCCCTGCATCATCAAAATGATAGGACTCAAATGGAGGTGGTGACTGACCAAGTCAGTTTCCAGCTTATCCTCCCAGATTCTGGTTTGATCTTGCTTGCCTCCACTTCATACCTACCTCTCCTTTCCAGCTCTGCACTTACTTCAGGCCGAGCACCAGATGCAAAAGCAACGGCCATAAATAAATTATTTGACCAACCTCTACACTTGCACAGTGTCAAGTCCCTCTAATAAATTGCTTGTTGTGTCTCATCCCTGATGGTTTTGCTGGTTCTGACCAAATCCTGAGTGACACAGAAGGGATGAAAGGCCCAGTGACAAGTGCATTGCTATACACCATTCGATTAAAACTTCACAAAACTTCATTTTAAGTAAATGGTAAGGAAACAAATAGGTGAAGTACCTAAAGCCTAAAGACTTTCACACAGCTACCTTTATAGTCGGAAATGAAATCTTTGAAAAGCAGTAGTGGCAGCTTTCTGGCTTTTTAGATTATTAGATCCCTTGCTTAACAATAAAAACTTCTGTAAATACAGATCTTCACAACTCAGCAAATAAAAACTCCCAAACATGATAAAGTTTGCAAAAGGCATCGACATCAGCAATATTGGCTTAGGTCCCACTTTGGTAATGATTCATTTTAATATCCTCTGTCTTGCTAAATATTACACTACTTTTATTCCCTCACTGTGTCCTAACCAGCAAGAAAGCTATTAACATGATATTCATGCATGTTCCTTTCTCTAGGTACTTTATTTTCCGTTCCCCTTCACTGGAGGTAACAGCTTTAAAATGAATATTAGATCATTATACTTTCATCTATGTATAATTGTGATCCATTTAATCTGGACCAGGAAAACCTGTTCCCTGGTTGAGCTATGAGCAGAGAGAAATTTCCAGGTTTCTCAGTCCTGAAGCTTGGTGTAACAGTAGAGAATTGGGCTAAGCTGATATCCGGAGGAAATGTGGGGATAAATCACATCATGGCCAGCATTATCCATTATCCTCAGACTGGCTGGTAGATAAGACAGAAGTATTGTTCTCACAGGGAGTTTCAGAAAGAAACATTTATAGTAAAAGTTCTCATCCCACGAAGATCATTTATATTACAATTTGAAAGAAATATGTAGGAGGGGTGTTGGTGACTGGCTGTTATGCACCAACAAGTACTCATTTGACCTAAATTATTTTCAGTTATGTGAAGGGACATGAGAGATGCTAATTTGAGCTACCAGGGATATTCTACAAGCAGGGTGGTACCAAGGCCACTGGTTGAGAGAGTTCTTTCCTGGAGCAGCATTAAGGGGATGCTTTGACTCTGAAGAATTGAAAAGAATAATAAAATAAAAAGTAGTCTGCGTTTTATTAGCACCATTAATTGGCAATTCTTAAAAGATCGATGATAAATATATGTCTCACAAAGTCTTTTTGTTCATCTAAGTTCTAAAATAAGACTACTTATTTTGGTTTCTAGACTGTATTTTTATATTTATATTTATTTAAAATAAATTATTGCACAATGTGCAATTATTGCACAAAATAAATTATTGCACGTTGTGCAATAAATTATTTAAATTAAAATTTTAAATATTTATATTTAGTCTTTAGACTATATTTTACTATTTAGACTATAGTCTTTCCAATTCAAAACGGTAAAACAAAATATGAACTGTGAGGTACGTTTTTCTTGGGTAAGTGCAAATTTTAGCTCATAGGTAAACTGGCTTACTGACTATGAACAATTATTTCCAATTTTTATCATTCATTTTTAATTGTTATAAAACTGAAGAAAGAATCTGTAAATAATTATTTTTTATTATTACATTATTATTATCATAAGTATTTTTGCCCCACAGAGGAAGAAGGTGTTAAAAAAAACAACAACATGATTTCTCTAGGGATCAAATACTGACTAAAGTAAGCAAGATTCTGAGACTGTGGTGTGTACAGGGTGTGGTGTGTACAGGTCACACAGGGTGTCAGATAGTCCCTCCAGAGACAGAAAATTGAGCCAGCTTGGAAAGGGCCCTCAGAGACGTGGATGTGATCAGTTCTGGATATGGCATGAGAAAGTTATCATGTTTAATAGTTAGCCTCTCCCAAATGATCAATAATTTGATTTCTTAAAAAATAATCTTAAGGATTTATTTAAAAGATTCAGATTTCTTACAAAAAATAATCTTCACTCACTGCATTTCAGTGTGGGGAACAAAGCAGAACTGGTCTACCCAGGCTAGCATTCTAGATTGGGGACGATTTCCATAGCTGCTTTGTGAAGACCATCTAGTATAGTTCAAGGATATTCTGAAGCCCAGAGAAGAAGGGGAGGAGCTGCCTACTTGCCCAAACTCTTTCTAGAATGCTGATTGAGTGAACCAGGGAATCCAAATGAGTTATGCCCTCTGTAATTTTCATCTCCATCCTTTTCATCTCCATCTCAGCTTGACGTCTTTTCATTTTTTTGGAGCAGAATATATACTTAGTCACTAATAAGAACTAATCTTTGAAAAACAACTGTGTTCTTTTATTAAAAATTAATTATCAGCCTTGATTGAGGGTATAAAAATGCTGGGCATTCCTGCCACACAAAGAATATAAAAATTGAGCCAATATAAGATTCAGAGTCTTTCAGTTTGTTTTTGACGTTGCTTTATTTCATGATAAGGAATTCTTAAGTATAGCCACTGTTGGTAGCCTCATAGATAAGCATGGCTACTAGGATAATCCCAAAGCATTTCATTTTATATTTATACATACATTTGTGAATAGGAGTGTGTGCTATTTTAGGAAAAAATAAAATTCAAGTGGGAGTCATGATCATCATTAACTAGAGCAAAACTTTGCTTTATTTTGATCCTTTCTTTCATTTTCTGTGCTCCACGTTTCTGTACATGAGTAGAGCAAGTAGAGAGATGATAAAAAGTCTTCTTAAAAAGGATTTTTTCTCATGTACTACTCAAGGTTCAGAATATTGATTTAGTGTTTACAGCAAATGCCATCCTTAACCTTCATTTTTCACTAATCAAACAAATCAATAGGAGGTAAAGTACCTCACCAAAGGTGAACTAGCACACTCCTGATGGATAATATTCTATGGAGATCATATTTACAGATATTAAAAACACAGCAAGGAGAATGACACTTTCTACCCAAGTCTAGCACGTTTTTTAATAGTTGCTATTTTTAGAGTAATGTCTCTCTCTCGATGACAATGAAAAGAGTTTTACATATTAATCTGTCTTTAGACCAAATTTGGATAAATAATTCAACTGCAGGTTTGTTCAGGATTCAACCTTGTCACATTTAATCATCACATGAGCAAATATTATGAGAGGAAATTTGAGGTTACTCAAAATTTTTTTCACTTAGAAAATGTGTTTCCCTGTGTATTTTCTTGCATTTCTCTCATTTTTTTCTTATCTCTTGGCATTGCACCAGCTCAATAGGACAGGCATCCTACCAAATTACATAGAATTCCTTATGCAGTGCTAGTGTCCAATAATAGTAAGGGCAGAGGGCGCCTAGGTGGCTCAGTGAGTTAAAGCCTCTGCCTTTGGCTCAGGTCATGATCTCAAGGTCCTGGGATCAAGCCCTGCATCAGGCTCTCTGCTCAGCGGGGAGCCTGCTTCCCCCTCACTCTCTCTGCTTACTTGTGATCTTCTGACCTCTCTCCTCTCTGTCAAATAAATAAATAAAATCTTAAAAAAAAAATAGTAAGGCCATTCCCATGCCAAAAGGACACTTGCAGAGTTCACAGGTTACCATCCATTGCTTTCCCCTGAGCAAGTTAAACTGATCCTGCACTTTGCTCCTCCTTTTCTTTCTCTTTCTGCTGCCTCTCCTTGTCTGACCTCAAATACCTTCTGCCTACTTTCCTAATATACATACACATAAAACGTGGTGCTTGTTTTCAAAACCCTCTGGTATTTCACAGCTGCCTCTTATTCCTCACTCTAGTTTTCCTTGTTGAAGACTCATTATTTCAAGGAGTATATCTTAAACTATTAGGTTTTAATAATAACTTCCATAGATTGCAAATATCACTGGTACAACTAATATCCAAAGATACTTCATATCTAACAAAACAGAGAAAACAAACCTGTCTAAATAACATTAGGTATTCAAAATAGAAAAAGGCAAGTTTCTTTTTTTTTTAACTTTTTTTTTTTAAAGATTTTATCCATTTATTTGTCAGAGAGAGAGAGAGCACAAGCAGGCAGAGAGGCAGGCAGAGGCAGAGGGAGAAGCAGGCTCCCCGCCGAGCAAGGAGCCCGATGTGGGACTCGATCCCAGGACCCCGGGATCATGACCCGAGTCGAAGACAGCTGCCCAACCAACTGAGCCACCCAGGTGTCCCAAAAGGCAAGTTTCTTTAAAGCAAAATGTGAACCCAGGTAATTAGTGCCATTTTATATACAACTTGTTGAATATTTATGAATATCCTTGGAGAGGAGACAATAAATAATCTTAATTAGAGAAGTTATACAAGACTCTAAAGTCAGATTGCCAGGGTCAAATTATGACTCTATCATTGTACGAGATAGGCAGCCTCGAACAAGTGACTTACCACCTTTGGACCTCCATTTTCTCTTCTATAAAAGTAGGATTATTTAAGGTAGGGTATTTAAGCATTAAATTGGTTAATATTTGTAAAGCACTGAAAATAGCACCAGACATATATACAAATACTGCTTGATACAGTGTGAGTCTTACTCACATAAAGTCAGTAGGTAGATAGATAGCAAAGAAGTTACTGCTTCTTTCAGTGAGGATCATGGTCATTATCACAGAGGAATGGACTCAAAACAATTAAAATGAAAGAACATCAGTGCTTATAAGACCAACTGTATTCTAATACTTCATGTCAGAGAAAAAGGGAGTTGATTCAGAGTAAGAGGCATAGGATGAAATCAGGAGCAGCATCAAGGTGTGGTGAAGAATCTGCAGAATGTGGCAATTGGCTGAACATGTGAAGTGAGAGAGCAAGGGGAATTAGCAGTAGCAGTTATTGGCCTCAGCATCTGAGAGAATGAGTATCTCTTAAGCGCACAAAGCACTGTGGGGTTTTGGGTTTTTTTCCCCCAAATATGTTTATTTTATTTTTTCAGTGTTCCAAGATTAATTGTTCATGCACCACACCCAGTGCTCCATGCAATACGTGCCCTACTCAATACCCACCACCAGGCTCACCCAACCCCACTCTCCCTCCCCTCCAAAACCCTCAGTTTGTAGCTCTCAAGTCACAGTCTCTCATGGTTCATTGCCCCTTCTGATATCCTCCATACACCCTTCCCTTCCTTCTCACGATGCCCTCCATGTTTTTCCATATGCTCCACACATAAGTCGGACCATAAGATAATTGTCTCTCCCTGCTTGACTTATTTCATTCCACATAATCTCTTCCAGTCCCGTTTATGTTGATGCAAAAGTTGGATATTCGTCCTTTCTAATGGAAGCATAATATTCCATTGTATATATGGACCATTTCTTCTTTATCCATTCATCTGTTGAAGGGCATTTTGGTTCTTTCCACAGTTTGGCCATTGTGGCCATTGCTGCTATGAACATTGGGGTACATGTGGCCCTTTGTTGTACTGCATCTGCTTCTTTGGGGTAAATACCCAGTAGTGCGATGACAAGGTCATAGGGTAGCTCTATTTTTAATTTCTTGAGGAATCTCCACACTGTTTCCCAAAGCGACTGCACCAACTGGCATTCCCACCAACAATGTAAGAGAGTTCCCCTTTCTCCACACCCTCTCCAACATTTGTTGGTCTGTGTGTCAGTTTTTGTGCCAGTACCATGCTGTCTTGGTGATCACTGCTTTGTAGTAAAGCTTGAAATCAGGTTACGTGGTGCCCCCAGCTTTGTTTTTCTTTTTCAACATTTCCTTAGCAATTCGGGGTCTTTTCTGGCTCCATACAAATTTTAGGATTATTTGTTCCAGCCCTTTGAAGAAAACCGGTGGAATTTTGATCAGGATGGCATTGAAAGTATAGATTGCTCTGGACATTAAACAACAAATGTTGGAGATTTTGGCCATTCTGACTGGTGTAAGGTGGTATCCCAGCATGGTTTTGATTTGAATCTCCCTGATGGCTAAAGATGATGAACATTTTTTCATTTGTCTGTTAGCCATTTGTATGTCTTCTCTGGAGAAGTGTCCATGTCTTCTGCCCATTTTTTGATGTGATTACCGGTTTTGTGAGTGTTGGGTTTGAGTTCTTTATAGATCTTAGATATCAGACCTTTGTCTGTAGTGTCATTTGCGAATATCTTCTCCCATTCTGTGGGTTGCCTGTTTGTTTTGCTGACAGTTTCTTTCTTTTCTTTTTTTTTTTTTTTAAAGATTTTATTTATTTGACAGTGAGAAACACAGCGAGAGAGGGAACCCAAGCAGAGGGAATGGTAGTGGGAGAAGCCGGTTTCCTGCGGAGCAGGGAGCCCAATGCAGGTCTTGATCCCAGGACCCTGGGACCACGACTTGAGCCAAAGGCAGACGCCTAACCACTGAGCCACCCAGGCGCCCCTGTTGACAGTTTCCTTTGCTGTGCAGAAGCTTTTTATCTTGATGAGTTCCCAAAAGTTCATTTTTGCTTTTATTTCCTTTGCCTTTGGAGACATGTCCTGAAATGAGTTGCTGTGGCTGATGTCCAAGAGTTTACTGCCTATGTTCTTCTCTAGGTTTTTGATAGACTCCTGCCTCACGTTGAGGTCTTTTACTCACTTCGAGTTTATCTTCGTGTATGGTGTAAGATAATGGTTAAGTTTCATTCTTCTACATATAGCTGTCCAGTTTTCCCAGCACAATATATATTGAAGAGACTGTTTTTCCACTGGATATTTTTTCCTGTTTTGTCAAAGATTATTTGACCATAGAGTTGTGGGTTCATGTCTGGGCTCTCTATTCTGTTCCATTGGTCTATGTGTCTGTTTTTGTGCCAGTACCATGCTGTTTTGGTGATCACTGCTTTGTAGTAAAGCTTGAAATCAGGCAATGAGATGCCCCAGCTTTTTTTTTTCTTTTTCAACATTTCCTTAGCAATTTGGGGTCTTTTCTGGTTCCATACAAATTTTAGGATTATTTGTTCTAGCACTTTGAAGAAAACCGGTGGAATTTTGATCGGGATGGCATTGAAAGGATAGATTGCTCTGGGCAGTATAGACATTTTAACAATATTTATTCTTCCAATCCATGCGCATGGAATGCTTTTCCACCTTTTTGTGTCTTCTTCAGTTTCTTTCATGAGCGTTCTGTAGTTCCTCGAGTACGGATCCTTTACCTCTTTGGTTAGGTTTATTCCCAGGTATCTTATGGTTCTTGGTGCTACAGTCCA
>CM053609.1:89506628-89540915 GCA_028646535.1 Procyon lotor | reverse complement strand
AACAACTTATTTTTCAGTTGGTGACGATGCCACATTTTCTTAAGGCACTGAAATTAAATAAAAAATGAAGAGATGATTTTATCATGATTACAAGACTTAAAGACTAATTATCTACTGAGGTACCACCACGAGTTGAACCATGTCATATCTGTAAAGTATGATAGCTTTTTGTTCTGTTCTAAATTATAAAAAATGCATTATAGACAAATAACATAAAACAGTGGGGGTGCCTAATAGAAGTAACTCACTGTTTTTCAAAAACATTAAAACAATTACAACTTCTAGAAAGGGCCTATTAAATTTAAAGAGAACTTTATGACTCTAACCTTCAAATTTAAATACCAATGCATTTTTATTACTAAGGAGACTACATTTCATCATAAAAATAGCATGGTAATTATTCCACATTACCATTACAAGCATGAGCATTCTCAAATATATTCTGCTGAATCCTTCCTTTTAAGAAGTGCCTTTTACCTTTAACTTTTTAATTATGCATATAATAAAATGGTTCAACTTAATAACAGAATGGAAAGATGGATAAATTTTATTTAGGTAAGCCCTTTAAAAAGAGCATGTTTTTATTTGATTTTTTAAAAAATTTTACCTACTAGTCTTTGGCAATTGAAAGATCTGCAGACAATTAGCATTTTCATAATTCAGCTGATTTCTTATGTGGGCAGTGTGTCATACAGAAGGGAAAATATTTCCTGCTAAATGAATACATAAGTTATATAGATTAATTTTACCCATTACATAGAAATGATAATGAATTTTCTCTAGAACAAAATTTCATTTTCCCCAAAGAAATCATTTTAGAAAATGTGAAAGATCTGAGTGTTCATCTAAGACATGAATTAAACAATGTAAAATAAAAATATGTATATCCATGATTCTCAACATGGTATTAACTCAGCTTCTAAAAATCTTAATATTTGGGGTTTTTTTTCTCAGCATTAATAACCTAGAACCCTTGTACTTGATGTACTCTGTGTCTATCTTTTGCCCAATGGCAAATCAAATTGCTGATGAACACCACAAAAATTAAGGACAAAATAAAAACAAAGAAAAATCATGAATCAGGCTATGACTCTAGCCACACATTTATTGGTAGAATGCACAATAGCCTGTTCTGTTTCTATCAGCAGAGGTTTATTTCATTTAAGCTTTTCCTCTCTGTGCTTCATTATGTTCTGTGGAACCCATGCTGGAAGGTTTAATTTATTTAAATGATAAAAGCTTCTTAAACTTAACAGGGAACACGGCCAGCTGAGCTTTCCATTTCAAAAGTAGGACATTTGATCATAAAAGCGATATCAAAATTGAATAATTTGAATGTGTACTGAACTTTGAAATCCAATAAAGGCAAGGGAAAAAAAAGTTAGAATCATTTGTTTAATGACATGGATTTAGTGTTATATAATTTGAAGGAAGAGAGAGGAGTTTCCCCTCAAATGGCCCATCACTTTCCAGATCTGTGAATCTAGGGAATTGACTAGGAATTTATAGCCATACGTGATCAGGCAGAAGCTCTAGTTCATCTGACTATTATGGGATCTAGTTGGTTTTGTTCTTTCGTTCTTTTTACTGTTTCTGTCAACTTAGTCGCTAATTCTACCCCTAGTTCTTTTGATCCATTACAAGCTAAACTAACACAACAAAGCAGAATTTATTAACCACTGTCATGTACATAACAGAGGCTATGAGCTCATCTTAACGAAGGCCACAGTGATGGGGCTGTGGCAGTGGTCATTCAGTAAATTCAGACGCATGAAGGAAAGGTAACAATGACATAATCACACTCTATTTTGAAATGTGGCTGCCTTGCTTTACTTTAGCCACTCACAAGTCCATAATCTCTTCAAGGACAAGGAATGTGTTACAGATCTAGTTCAGCCTCTTAGATCCTAAATAAATTTTGAGGAATTACCTAATTAATTGGTAAGTGTAAAAAAAACGAAAAGGAAGAGTAGAAAGAAAAAAAGGAAAGAAAGGGGGGAAGGGAGAAAAGGAGTATCTTATGATTTTGTTCATGTGTCAGGTAACACCTCATGTGGATAAAGGTGTTTATTAGTAAGATGCAAATGCAAAACATCCTAGAATTTCTAATACTATTCCTGAATTTACTAATGAAATCTTCTAGGCCCCATTTTTCTTACCATATAAAAGGGTGTTGTTATACACAACTAATGAATCATTGAACGCTACATCAAAAACTAATGTTGTTGGCATAATGTTGTACTATATGTTGGCTAACTGAACATAATAATTAATAAATAAATAAAAGCAAACTTTAAAAAAGATTAATCTCAATTTTCCAGGTTATCATAAATACGAAAATATATTTTTCATAAACAAAACATATATTGTAAACCCCATTACTGGTGTTAGCATAACTCTGAAATAGTTGCTCAGTATTTATGTTTCTATTACTAACGGTTTTTTCATTTAAGAAAAATAATGAAATAAGGAAAATAAAGTCTTCAAAACTAAGTAAATGGCTATTCCAAGGTAAAGCTGGCAAGACTTTGCTTTAGATTCATTGTCTCAAATATGTAATCCACGAATTGCCCTCCCTCCATCTCTAGCCTCACTTCCTCTCATTCCACTTTTTGCTACTGTGTATCAAATATCACTGTATACCTGGCCAAAAAAACCCACAAAATTCAGACAATAAAAGTAAAGCCCTTTAATAAGTCAGCAAGCCTACTGTGGCTCAGTTCAGCCTGCCTGTCCAACCTGTTTCCTTCACTCTGCATTTGATCTTCACGTTCCTGCCACACTCAACCACTCTGAGATCCAGAAATTATCTGTAATAATGCAAATAGTGTTCTCTCTCCTCCCCTTGGCATGCTGGGGAACTCCTACTTATCCTTTAACACTCAGCTCAGCTGTCCTCTCCTTTATGAGGCACCACCACCTACATAACTTGTAGGGGCCCAATACAACATAAAAATTAGGAGCCTCTAACATTATCCTTAATAGTAAAATACTGAAAGCTCACTCCCTAAAATGGGGAAAGAGTAACTATGCACCATCTTGCCACTTCTATTCAACATTTCAGTTGAAGGTTCCAGCCAGGGAAATTGTCAAGGAAATAAAATACAAGACACCCAGAATGAAAAACTATAGAAATTCCTGAGAAATACACACACACACAGCTATAATAGCTAATAAAGGAGTTCAGAAGGATGCATGACACGAAATCAATATAAAATTAATTGTATTTCTGGTGCCTGGGTGGCTCACTCAGTTAAGGGTCTGCATTGGGCTCCCGGCTTGGCAGGAAGCCTGCTTCTCCCTTGGCCTGCCACTCCTTCTACTTGTGCTCTCTCTTGCTCACGCACTCTCTCTCTGGCAAATAAAATATTTTTAAAAATTAGTTGTATTTCTATATACTAGTTAGGAACCATCTGAAAATGAAACTAAGAAAATAGTTTCATTGACAATGGTGTCAAAGAGAATAAAATACTTAGGAAAAAAAAATTAACAAAAGTGCAGGACACAAAAAACACAAAAGTTATAAAACCTTGTTGAAGTAAATCAAAGTCTTAAATAAATAGATATTTCATGTTTATGGATTGGAAGATCTAATATTGTTAACATGACAATATTCCTGAAATTGACCTGCAGACTCAATTCCTAACAAAATTCTAATTGCCAATTTTCAGAGATTGACAAGATGACCCTAAAATTTGAATGGAAATGCAAGGGACCCAGAATAGCCAAAACAATACCAAAACAATGAGAATGTAATTGGAGAACTCATACTTCCCAGTTTTAAAACTCATTACACAGCTACCATAATCAAGACAGGGAGATATGCTGTAAGAACAGACATACATCAATGCAACAGAAGTATGTGTCCAAAACTAATTAAACCCATGCATCTATGCTCAACTGCTTTTTGACAAGGATATCAAGGCAATTCAATGAGGAAAGATTAGTCTTTTCAACAAATGATGCACAAACATAAAATGAATATGGATATGGATATACAAAATTTAATTCAAAATGCATCAAAGACCTAAATGTAAGAAGTAAAGCTATAAAATTATTAGAAGACGACAAAGGCATAAATTTGGATGGCCTGGAATTAGGGGAGCGTTTTTCTTTTTTTAAAGATTTTATTTATTTATTTGATGCGGGGGGGAAGCAGGCTCCCTGTTGAGCAGAGAGCCAGATGAGGGGCTTAATCCCAGGGCCCTGAGATCATGACCTGAGCCGCAACAGAGGCTTTAACCCATTAAGCCACCCAGGCACCCCTAGGTGAGGGTTTCTTAGACACCTAAATCTTAAGCCACCAAAAATAATTAAATAAACTGGACTTCATCAAAATTCAAAATTCTTTTGCTTCAAAGAGAAAGTAAAATGATAACCCACAAAATGGGAGAAAGTATTTGCAAATCATATATTTGATACAAGTCTAATATCTAGAATATATAAAGGACTATTATGACTTAACAATTAAGAAACAAAAGAAAAATAAATAAAAAAGAATTTGAATGAAAGAAGATGTACAAATGGCTAATAGGCACATGAAAAGATACTCAACATCCTTAGTCGCTAAGGAAATGCAAAACCAAATGGGATATACTTCCCATCCTCTAGGATGGCTATAATTGAAAAATAATGTGTTATCAATAATAGAAAACAAGAGGCGTTGGGAGGATGTAGAGAAATTGGACCTCTCCCCCATACATTACTGGAAGGAATATAAAATGTGGCAAACAGCTTGGCAGTTTCTCAAAAAGTTAAACAGAGTAACAGTATGACCCAGCAATCCCAATCCGAGGTAGATATCCAAGAAAAATAATAAAAACATACAGTCACACAAACAAGAGTATACCAGTATTCATAGCAGCATTATTTCTGATAGCCAACAAGTAGAAACAACTCAAATATCCAGTACCAGTGAATCAACAACCAAACTGTGGCCTATATGGATACAAAGGAAAATTACTGAGCCAGAAAAAGGACTGGAGTACCAACAGATGCTACAGAATGGATGAACCTTGAAAACATACTAAGGGAAAGAAGCCCAACACAGAAAGTCACATGGGTTGGATTTCACTTACATGAAATGTCCAAAAGACGCAAATTTAGTCAGAGGATATCATCTCTGGCCAGGGGGGAAAGTGGGGAATGGGGGATGACTACTCATGTGGGTCTGTGGTTTCCTTCTGGGGCGATGATCAGTTCCCAAAATTAGATAGTGCTGATGGCTGCACAACTTTGTGAACAAACTGAAAAGTACCACATTGTACACTTTATAGTGCATGGTATGGTGTGTGAATTATGTCACAATTAAAAGGATGCAGGGCTCCTTGTTCAAAATTATTAGGAATTTCCAGATAACAACTGCAGAGCATTAAACCAAGAACAGGGCCCTTCTAAGTGCAAAGACCTGTGTGGCAGAGATAAAGCATCCGGGAAGCTCGCCTGCTGGAGGCTTTCACTCACTGCCCCAGGAAGAACTGGGTCCGTCCTCTGCACCCTGACCACACTTGCTGGTGGTGGCACACAGCGGCAAACAGGACCCTCATTCACGTTATGAGTGTTTGTCAAACACCCGCCCTGTCCCAGGCTGTGCTTTGGAGTTAGGTATACGTCAGTGAACAGAGCAAAACTCCTTAAATATTCTAGAAAATGTCAGGTGGCGATGTGGGCTACAAAGAAAACTAAAGAGTCCTTGGGTCTCTCTGAGGAAGAGCCGAGGTAGTGATGAAATGAAGGGGGCTGTGCAGACAGCCACGGGGAGCAGGGGGACCAGAGCTGAGAGAGGACTGTGCACGGCCAAAGAGCAGTAAGGAGGACAAAGTGGGCAGCACTGGGGAAAGGGGGAGGCCAGGGACTCGGATCCGAGGGAAGTCATGGGAGAGGATATGTCTGATCTCACTGCCACTTTGAGACGATCGCTCAGGTTGCTGTGGGGAAAATAAACTGGAAAGTGGGGAGGAGAGAAGGACAGTACCAATTAGAAGGCTCTTGGACTCATACAGTGAGACATCAGGATGACTTAGAACCAGGAGGTAGAAATGGACGTGGTGAGAGGTGGACAGATTCTGGATTTAACTTGCCAGTAAAACTGACAGGTCTGCGGATAAGCAGATGAACAATTTGAGAGAAAAAAGAAAAATTTTTAAAAGCGTCTCTTTAAGCCCAAGGTAATGCCATTTTCTGAGGTGGGGAAGCCTGGAATGGAGTGGCCTATAAACTAGAAAGGCAAGTTATCCACCTGTCCCCAGCCCCAGCCGCGCGCACATGCACACAAATATGCAGGCACACTTAACACAGGCATGATAGACAAAGGCGGAGCAGGAACAGGCTGACTGACTAAACACTCCCATTCAAAGGGGACAAGGAAAATGGCTCTAAGATTCCCAGTCACTGGTCCACGGCAGTGATGGAGTCTGCCCGGCAGGCACTGGAAGGCCCCGATGCCCCAGCAGTGGGGTAAATTCCTTCAGTCTCTCAGCCTGCTCTATGGGACAGGCTATGTGGGAACAGGTCTCCTGTCTCGTGTTCTCTGTGGCTTCCGATTCCAACTTCTAGGAGGTGGTTCTGGGTCCATATTCCATAGTCGGACCTGAGATAAGGATTGGAGAGTTTGTCCTATTTCAGGATTGAAGAATTTCCTTGGCTATTTCCTGCCTGTGAAAATTGGGAGCCCTAAGGTGTGGTTTCGGGTTCACATAGTAAAAGGATTTTCTAAGACCAAGCTTGTGGTTTCTCTGGCAATATATGTCTTTAAAAAATTTCAATAAGCTTCTGACCTGTTTATAGTCAATTCCATGTGCCTGTAGCCTCATAAAAAGTTCTTTCTTACATATAATTCTCAAACCTGATTTAATGCTTTGCTTTCTTGGCCCTGTGTCTGTCTCTTTCTCTCTCCCGACTCTGACTCCCCTCCCCTTCCTGCTCCCCCTACCCTCACCATAATGGCTGCTACACTGAAAGCATCAGGCTTTGTGAGAGATCATATCCATTATCTGATCTTTGCTACAAAATAGAGTCTTAATGGACTTTTCCGTACAATAACTTTCAAATCTTATTTCTACTTCTTCCCATTCTCTATTCCTTTCCTTTGCTTATAAGCCAGCCAACCTTTGTCTGAGATCACCTCTTTCTTCTCATGTCTTGCTAAAAGTAACCAGTCACAACCCCTACTCACTACTGATGTTTAGGAATCAAATGCAAAAATGAACACATAAATAAATATACTAGAATTGGTTTTACTAAACAAAAGCTGCAGAAATTCCAGAAGACCTACAACACTGAAAGGCAATCACCAGCAACTTAACCAAATGTTTTGTCACCGATAAATATTTGTCTTCATCTTTCCAAGTCTCAATTATCAATATCCTTACCTATTTCCACCCCTGCTACATCAATGCCACATATTTTGAAATAAGGAGTGGCAGAGCCCCACTACTGGTATCAATTTAAACTACTGTACAAGTGGCATTGCACCTACCATCTATTTGTCAGCATTTGAAAATTCAGAAGAATACTCAGAAGAATAAAATTGTTTTATTTCTAAGTTCTTACCACAGAATTTTTATCACACTCAAGTTCAAAGGAACAAAACTGATAAAGAAAAACCATCATCGTTATGCTTTGCTGGGAATGTAAGAACACAACCCCCTCCGTGTTGCCTGAGTCTTTTTTTAAGACTTTATTTATTTATTTGAGAGAGAGAGAGCATAAGCAGCAAGGAGGGGTAGAGGGAGATGTAGAAGCAGACTCCCTGCTGGGTAGAAGCAGGACATGGTGCTTGACCCCAGGACCCTGAGATCATGACCTGAGCCACAGTCATTTAACCGACCTTGCCACCCAGGTGCTGTATTGCCTAAGTCTTAAATGAACCATTAGACCATACTTTCTTTGAGAATATAATTATTCTGGTCATGGAAGCAATTGTTTCCACATGTTTTCATTTTGGAATTTTTGCAATAAAAATACCAGAATTAGAAGAATTGTACTAAGTATTTTTCACAGATTATGTGCTTATTTAATTTTCACAATAATCCATTTTAAAGATGAAAAAAAACCTGAGACTTAGAGAGATTTAAAGACTTCCCAAGTCTATGAGTGACAAAGTAGGTTTCCAACCCAAGTCTAGTGGACTCAGTAGGCTACACTACTTGATAATTCCCAATCTAAATTTAAGAGAGATGCAAAGTGTCTAAAGGATCAAGGCCTGGGGAGAAAGCAATCATATAATAAAGGAGATGCTGAATCACTTTCATGATGGCAGACAACCAAAGGCCCAACTCTGTGTTAGCAGTTGAACACACAGAAGGGGATGTATACATATGAATGTGGAATGAGAGTCTTCAGTATGTAAGTAGAAAATAACATTAATTTACATTTGGCAAATGCAATACATTTTACAACACTTCAGCTTTCGTTAGCTGATTTTTCCCTGAAACTTTATAAATCAAGCAGGACAATTATTATTATCCCTATTCAACAGATGAGGGTCAGAGAAGTTATGGGACTGGCCTAAGCTCACTTCAGTAGTAAATAGCCAAACTGGGACTGAAATCTATTTCCTAATGCCACCTCCAGTGTTCCCTCCACTATCAGGCACTGACATTCCCAATGCTGTGTATAATTTTGTTTATAGTTTATAATGCACTCTTAACTGTATTACCCTACTAGATCTCATTTGATACTCTTCCTTTGTCCCCAGGAACACATCTAATATGTGCCTTTAGCTTCTGCCTTGTAAGATAATTGCTGTGCCTCAGAGGGAACAATTACTGAGGTTAGTTAGGCAGTTAGCTGCAATATCTTCAAAGATATTTGTTCATAATGAAAGGAAATTTCTACAGTTTTTGTTTAGGAAAACCAACTCTCGCACATTTATTTAAGTATGTGTTCATTTTTGCATTTGATTTCTAAAACAATAATGCAGCTTTTACTTAATATCACACACACAAATTCTTCACTGTTGGGAAATATAGACTAAGTAGGTAAATAGTTTTCTGTATTGGAGTATTATCTTCTAGAAGTATTTGGAAATGTATATCTAGTCTGGATTATATATTAGTTTCAATCTTCTACAGTTGTAATCAAATTTACTTGAAATGTAATAATTCTTCAGTATTTCTTAATTTGAGGCAATCTGAAAGCTGAAACTCAGAGGAGCCAAAAGGATTAGGCACTTGGATGTAGAGCCAGCCATTGACAGTTGGACCCAGAACTCACTTTTCCTGGTTTCTAAATCCATTCTCCATCTTCTCTATGTATCTCTTGTTTCTAGATAAGATTTGTGTGGCAAGAAAAAATTTTTGAAATGTCTCTCGGGAGTCAGGAGGCAAGGGTTTTAGACACTATCTCTGACAATGACTACCTGTATAAACTTGGCCAAGCCACTTAGCCCTTCTAAACATCGGGTGTACTTAAAGATCTATTTAAGGTAAATGGTTCCCTATTTTACCAGAATGATACAGCCATTCCATGTAAAATAAACATCAATTGCTTATGTTGAATCTAATGAGTGGCATAAGTATAGCATGTGTTCATCCAGATGAACTGAGAATGCAGTCTCTGAGTATTTGCTGATTGCAAAATAACCAAATTCTGGTGCAGAAATCTCTCCTCTTTCATTCACCACTTAGATTTTTCAACTTTCCATACAAGAAAAATTAGATATGCTAGTGATTTTGTCCTGCATCTTTGGACCATCTCTATTCTATTCCAGTTGTTATAAATCATTAAGAATGGACAACTCTGATGGGAAAATTAGCATTTTATAAAAAAATTATATAAATGGCCATGAAATGTATGGAATAGTTCTCATTTTAATTAGACATCGAGGGAGTGCAATTTAAAACCCTAATATATTACCCTACGCTTACTTACTCACCAGAATGACTAAAAAGAAAAAGAAAAGAACATGTGTAATGAATTCTCATAAAGTGATGGTGGGTGTACAAATTCATACAACCGTTTGGAAAACTGTTTGATGAGTATCTACTAAAGCTAAAGAGAAACATACTCTAGACTCGGAAATTTTACTTCTTCCAAACACTACTGTACAAATGTAAATAAAACACATGTATAAGGATGTTGGTAGCCACACCAATCATAATGGCCCCAACTGGAAACCCAAATGTTTATCAAGAACAGAACGGATAAGCTGAAGTATATTCACTCAGTAAAAAAAAACTCTACAATAAATGGTAATGAACCCCAACTACAGACAACATGAATGACTCCTACAAAATAATAGTGAATGAAAGAAGCCAGATACAAATGAGTACATACTGTATCATTCCATTTATATAACTCTAAAAATCCCTCCCCCCAAAAAAGAGGGACACCTAGCTGACTCCCATCAGGAGAGCATGCAACTCTTGATCTTGGATTCGTGTACAAGCTCCACATTGAGTATAGAGTGCAATATAAATAAATAAATAAATACCCCCTAAAAGAGGTAAAACAAACCTAAAGATTGAAAGTCAGAACAGTAGGTAGTTCAGTCTTGGGAGGGGGCTGTCATGAATGGTAATGGCCCAGGGGATGGGGGTTCTGACATGTTCTTCAGGCTAGGTGCTGGTAACATTCTCGTGTTCAGTTTGTAAAAGTCCATCAAGCAGTAATCTCATTGTCTATACACATTTCTATAAATGAGTTATATTTCAGTTAAAATTTTATTTACATAATAAATAGGAGTTTGTTCCATCCCCAAGGATTCTCAGTGTGGCAGAAGTAGACCCTCTCGTTGGCATGTTACAACAACGCAGTGGGACAATTTGGTCTATTACAATTCATCAGATTTTTAGGAGCCCTTATACACAGGACAGTCTTGTAGGTGTTGAGGATGTGATGATGAATAAAATAAGCTTGCTGATTACAGTTCCATAAAGAACAAGTGTACGTAAACAGGTAGTTTCGACACAACATGTAACTGCAGAGGCAGAGGAATGCACACAATGAGAAAAAGACTAACACCTCTTTAATTAACCTCCTCTTAATCAACATGACTAGTGTGACCATCACTTCCACTCTCTTTGTAAAACACAATGACTGATGCCCACAGCACACCAGATACTCTAGACTGGTCAACTGGTAAACCCCTCCATCCGTCAGTTGAACTGCATGCTCATTAACAGTCAGTTATATATATTTATCAGTAGAGTCTCTTGCTCCACTTAAGAAACCAAAATTAAAAATCTCAGAGTCTGTATTATGATATGGTATACATAACAAAGATTAAAAATGCTTCAGGGGCGCCTGGGTGGCTCAGTCGTTAAGCGTCTGCCTTCGGCTCAGGTCATGATCCCAGGGTCCTGGGATCGAGCCCCACATTGGGCTCCCTGCTCGGCAGGAAGCCTGCTTCTCCCGCTACGGTTCCCTCTGCTTGTGTTCCCTCTCTCACTGTTTCTCTCTGTCAAATAAATAAAAAAATCTTTAAAAAAAAATGCTTCAAAATATTAGTAATTGAATGTATATTTTTTAAGGTTTTAAGTTAAAGTATCTACCAAAGTTTTTACTAAACTACTAATTACTAAGCTACATACAATGCTTTGGTAAGAGTATAAGCTCTATTGCCATATGCATTGGGTTCAAATTGTGGTCCTATATTCATTAGCTATGTGATTCTAGACAAGTTATTGAACCTATTTGTGCTTCATTTACTTCAATTGTAAAGGGGGATAGTAACAGTACTTTCCTTATATGGTCATTGCTGGGAATAAATACATTGCTATAGCTAAAGAATTCTGAAGAATGCCTAGCATATCATATCGATTTTCTTGATCAGTTAGCTATTAATATTTCTGGTCCTATCACATAAGAGTTGTAGTAATAGAAGGTGTGGAACAAATAGGATGAATCTTGAAAGAAAAAAGTGACTAATACTAGCCTGTTGCATGAAGCCACAAACATTGCCTGGTGTGGGGATTTGGGAAAACTTCAGAAGACTTTGAGCAGGATCTTAAATCAGGAGGAGGAATTCGCCAAAGAAATAAAACCTAGAAGGAACTGTGAGCAGAGACACATAGCTGGTAGAGAAGTGCAGAAGACTAAGATCATGGTGCATTTAAAGAATCTTGAATTGTTCTAGATTCTTGCAGTCAAAGGTCCCTGGGACTAAGAGATGGAAAGTTAACCTAGGTAGGTAATTTTTAATTTACTTTTAAAATTTCTGCTCTTCCTCAAAAGATTGAGTTCCATGACAGCAGTCACCATTTCTACTTTTTCCCCAATAAATATCATTTTATTAAATTGAAGTCAAAGACTAAGTTAAAATAATCTGCATTTTACATGTGAGCCAGGTCTTCATTTTTTCTTTTCAGACACTGCAAGAATACATAGTTATTCTAAGCATTTATCTTTATAGTTTGAAATGAAAATATACTTTTTGGACTTAATGGATTGTATGCAAGGACAAGAAACGTGGGTAAAGTATTATTGTCTGATCCTTATTTTACTAAAGTCAAAAAAATAGCTGCTAGAGTATAGTAATTTAATTTCAAGCACTGCCTTAGAACTAGTGATTCCTATAGAATCATCTTTCCTTCTTTACAGTTATGGGAAAAATGGTGCAAGAAATGCAAAATCAATAACTTTACAGCAGCAACATCCACCATGGATCAATTAGAGCAATCAGTGGCACAGTAATCAATTTAGATGACACATCCCAGCTCCTTATTTTCTTTTTGTTATTCTTCACTATATGGAAATAAATCTTTCCAAATTGCTATTTCTTATTTAATATTAACAGAATCAAGAAACCTGTTTCCACACCTAATCAAGAACAGTACAGGAGTGTTTATTTGTTAAATGAATCTGGGAACATATCTCTAGAAGGAGATATAAGGGAGGAAGGATAGTGAGGAATCAGAGTCTTTTTAATTCCAGGTCACAGCTCCTATTAGGCAACCTTCTTTATACAGTCTGTCTGTCTGTCTCTCTCTCTCCCCTTCGTCTCCTTACCCTCTTCTCTCTCCTTCATCTTAGCTCTTTTGGCCAATGGATGATAACTGTGTGCTATAACTAGCCCATGGATAGCTCTATTCCTTATATAAAGAAACGATATCAGTTGCCCACTTTATATATAATCTTTGTATTTAGCCTCCTCAAATTATCCAATAAGAGTCTCCCCAGCTGGGACCCAGGCTGGTACAATTTCCTTGAAAGAATGGTTTAAATAGACATTACTTACACACTTAATCAGTTGCCAACCCACACCACTTAGCTTTTGTCCCAATCATCCACATACTAGAGCTATTTTCTTTCTCTCTGGCCACTATTATTGATTCCCACATACATAAATAAATCCTGTGGTCATTCTTCAGTCTATATTTTACTGTACATTTTTTTCTGTATTTTACACTGTTGGCCACTCCATCGTTCCAGTAAATCTACTTCCCTAGCATACATGATACCCCCACTGTTCTCCCTTTATGTCTCACTAATGGGTTCTTCTTACTATTAATTCTTCAAACACTGGGGGCTTCCTATAGTTCAGTCCTTGGCCCGATGTTCTTTTCATATCATATGCTTTTCCCAAGTGAAGTCCTTTACTCTCAAGACAGTAAGCATACCCAACACTGTCCAAATCTAGCTATCTGAATGTTGACACAACTATCTGTATATTCTGATGACACTTGGGCTGGACACTTGGGCTCCCAGTATACCTTCCAATCTCTCAGAGAATTTAAGATAGAATACTGAAATTATCTGTTAGCGTCTCTCTCTACTTCATTAAACCTAAAGTGCCCTGAGGCAAGGAAGATGACTTGATCATCTTCTAACAATTGCAGAGCACAGTTTCCTGAATAAAAGCAAATATTTAAAAGCAATTTTTGTAAATTAAAAGTAATTAATAATAACAAGCCTCGGGGCTCATAGGTAGCTCTGTCATTAAGCTTCTGCCATCAGATCAGGTCATGATCCCAGAGTCCTGGGATGGAGTCCCAAACTAGGCTCCCTGCTCAGTGGGAAGCCTGCTTCTCCCTCTCCCACTCCCCCTGCTTGTGTTCCCTCTCTCACTGTGTCTCTGTCAAATAAATAAATAAAATCTTGAAAAAATAGTAATAACAAGCCTCTTGTTACTCCTTAACCTCAGTGTGATTACTTAGAAAATAAGCATTGAAATGTTTTGAATATCCTTGAAAAAATTAGTCTTCTGATATATTATAGGATAGTTTTCTAAGCCATAAACTGATATTTTGTATGCTGTAGCCATATACTAGTGTACACCATGAGTTCACTTGAAATCAAGCCAAGTGCAAAACTATGGAAAGAGTCTAGATGTCCATATATATGTACACATATATATGTGTATATATGTGTACATATACACACATACGTGGTGTATGTGTGAATATATATATATGAATATATATATATATATATAATGGAATATTATGTAGCCACCGAAAAATGAAATCTTGCCATTTGCAACAACATGAATGGAACTAGAGGGTATTAAGCTAAGTGAAATAAGTCAATCAGAGAAAGACAATTATCATATGATCTCACTGATATGTGGAATTTGAGAAACAAGGCAGAGGATCATAGGGGAAGAGAGGAAAAAATGAAACACGATGAAACCAGAGAGGGAGACAAACCATAAAACTCTTAATCTCAGGAAACAAACTGAGGGCTGCCGGAGAGGATGGGGGTGAGAGGGATGGGGTGGCTGAGTGATAGACTTTGGGGAGGCTATGTGCTATGGTGAGTGCTGTGAATTGTGTTAAGACTGATGAAATCACAGACCTGTACCCCTGAAACAAATACATTATATGTTAATTAAAAAAAAAAAAAGAATTGTAATATCCACTGCTGGTTGCAAGCAAATGCAAACTTGCTACATTGCTGGGAAACAGAATGAAGTGGTATGAACTTAAAAAAAAAAAAAAAGAGGGGCGCTTGGGTGGCTCAGTGGGTTAAAGCCTCTGCCTTCGGCTCAGGTCATGATCTGAGGTCTTGGGATTGAGCCCCACATCGGGCTCCCTGCTCAGTGGGGAGCCTGCTTCCCCCTCTCTCTCTGCCTGCCTCTCTGCTTGTGATCTCGCTCTCTCTCCGTCAGATAGATAGATAGATAGATAGATAGATAGATAGATAGATAGATAGATAAAATTAAAAAAATAAAAAGAAAGAAAGAAAAGAAATCAAGGAAAGTGCATATAAGTACTCGAAGCAGGCCAGGCTGGATTTATATGCCTCAAGACTGAGGAAGGTATCTTGCCAACATGTGTTAGAGCTGATATCCAATCCCTGTACCTGAGACCCTACTGGAGGTCTTGCAGAAAACAAAGATTAATGATGCTCAGTTTTGAAAGTGGGAGAAGGATTTTGTAGTACAAGGACTGTAGGATCAAAAAGAAGAGTCGGTATCTTGATATTTGCAAATGACGTTACAGATAAAGGGCTGGGATCAAAGATCTATAAAGAACTTATCAAACTCAACACCCAAAAAACAAATAATTCAGGCAATAAAAGGGAAGAAGACATCAATAGACATTTCTCCAAAGACGACATACAAATGGCTAACAGATGCATGAAAAAATGTTCATCATCACTAGCCATCAGGGAAATTCAAATCAAAACCACAATGAGATACCACTTTACACTAGTTAGAATGGCAAAAATTAACAAGACAGGAAATAAGTGTTGGCAAAGATAAGGATAAAGGGGAACCCTCTTACACTGTTGGTGGGAATGCAAGCTGATACAGCCACTCTGGAAAACAGTATGGAGGTTCCTCAAGACGTTAAAAATAGAGCTACCTTACTACCCAGCAATTGCACTACTGGATATTTACCCCAAAGATACAGATACAGTGAAAAGAGGGGGCACATGCATCCCAATGTTCATAGCAGCAATGTCCACACTAGCAAAAGTGTGGCAGGAGCCAAGATGCCCATCAACAGATGAATGGATAAAGATGTGGTTCATACATACAATGGAATAATACTCAGCCATCAGAAAGGATGAATACCCACCATTTGCATCGACATGGATGGAACTGGAGGAGATTATGGTAAGTGAAATAAGTCAAGCAGAGAAAGACAATTATCACTGGCTTCACTCATACGTGAAACATAAGGAATAGCACGGAGGACCACAGGGGAAGGGAGGGAAAACTGAATGGGAAGAAATCAGAGAGGGAGATACACCATAAGAGACTCTGGACTCCAGGAACCACACTGAAGGCTACAGAAGGGAGGTGGGTGGGTGGGTGGATGGGGTATCCAGGTGATGGGAATTAAGGAGGGCACGTGTGGTGATGAGCACTGGGTGTTATATGCAACTAATGAATCACTGAACACTGCATCAAAAACTAATGACATGCTATATGCTGGCTAATTGAACTTAATAATAAAAAAAAAGGAAAGAGAAATTTTTAAAAATAAACTAAAAAATAATTTAAAAAAAGAAGAGGATAATCAAATCAGCATTGGTGACATAAAGAGGTAACAGGAATGACGGAGCTTTAGCTGTAATCAGGAAGTGATCTGGGTGGGGAGAGGTGCGATAGTGACCCCAGTTATAGGCAGAGCAGGCAGTGGAGAACAGTGAGGCAGGACTACTCAGGACCATGGATGTTACCCTAGAGACCCTGAGCTGAGGAGAGTATTTGTTGGTACTGTGATCATCTGGCCATGTTAATAATTTTAACAACAAAATAATCATAGCTATTAATAAGCACTTGTAATAGTCACTGTGCTATACTATATATCATAAACACACACACAGTAAATACTACTGTTCTTTGTTTCTACTCATACCGTAACTCTAGTCTAAGCCACTGTTATAGATTGACTTGTGTCTATCAAAAAGATATGCTGATATACTAAGCCCCAGAACCTCAGAGTGTGACTTCATTTGGAAATAGAGTTTAAGAGACGTAATCAAGTTAAAATGAGGTCTAAAATGAGGACCCTAATCCTGGATGACTGGTATCCTCATACATGACCGAGATTTAGACAGAGACAGACATGCACAGTGGAAAGGTGTAAAGACGTGCAGGGAAGAGATGGCCATGTGACTGAAGTACTGTGTCTGCAAGCCAAGGAACACCAGTGATTGCCGGCCAACCCCAGAAGCTAGAAGACAAGGAAGGATTCTCATCGGAGCTGTCAGACACAGGACAAGCCCTGCTGACACCTTGATTTCAGAGTTTGGGCCTCCAGAACTGTGCCCTAGCAAACCAAGGCAACCACCAGTGCTCAGGTCATTGCAGTAGCCTTCTCACTGGTCTCTTCTTTGCACTTCTCCCTCTCCACCCTGCCCCTAACCCCAGGAATCTATTCTCAATATAGAAGATAGAAGCAAGAGTGAAGCTTTTAAAATGCAGGTCATTTCATATTCCTCTTCTAGTCAAAATCCTTTAATATCTTCCCATCTTATTCAGAACAGAAACCAAAGTCCTTACAGTGGGCTCTAGGACTCTTCACCTTGTGACCTTATCTCCCACTATTCTCTCCTTTGCTTACTACAGTCCAGCCCCACTAGCCTCCTTCCTTCCCTCAGATATGCTAAGAAAACTCTTACTTTGGAGCCTTTGCACTTGCTGTTTCCTCTGCATATATCTCCTAGATATCCATAGCCTGGCTCCTTCATCTCTTTCAGGTCCGTGCTCAAGCATCCCATTTTGGAGGAGGCCTGACTAACCTCTAGACCATTGCATGGCAGCCCCCTGCAATGGTCTAGTTGATTTTCCTACTTGATTTCCCTCCACAATAATCATCACCATCTAGTAATATGCTATAGGTAGTACTTATTTTTGTTGTCGTTTTCCCAGCATGAATTTAATCTTAAAAGAGACTTGATATCTGTTTGTTCACTGAGATATGATGAATGCCCAGAACATACAGAATCTGGCACATAAAAAATGCATTAGGTATATCTGTTGAGTGAATAAATAAATTATCTCGTGTACCTCAGAGAGAACAAAAAGTGGTAGAATGAATACTGACTGCCCCTGACGAAAGAATCCTGAGTCCTCTACCCCCACTGAATCTCTTATCAGGGGTAAATGGCCTGGAGCAAATGGCCTGTGATAAGGAGCTTCTGAGTCTATTTATTCATCTGTGAAAATGAGGAGGATAAAATCTCCTTTATTCATCTCACACTGTTGTTCTGAGGGTCAACCTAGATGATGCATATAAAATTACAACTGTAATCTTTACAGTGTTATATAAATATTAGCTATTATTAAAATAAATCTATTCAGAGTTTTACAGAATGGAAGTAATTCTGTGTGGTAATAGGTAATTAATAAAAGATGACATTCTTAATTGTTGAGAAGTCAGACTTACTGAAAATAGGTTCTAAAAAAGAAAAAGTAAAAGGACTCCCTGTCAAGCACTGCTTGAAGATTTTTAAAAAGTGGGATCTGCAAAGTGCAACATTCGTTACTAATAGCTATTACTTGCTAAGAGTTACTGAACATAATTGAGTATAGAGCAAAATACCCAGGACATTTTTGCTTTCTTGGTGCCACAGAGAGCTCATTATAGGTGAATGAGACTCAGCATTACTGACTGAGAGTGTATCACTTCATTTAAAAAGAAAAAATATTTTAAAATATCGTACTGTGGTTTCTTTGGTTTACCTTGCCCACTATGATTTACACATGCCAGTAATGTTCCTGCCAAGTAAGTATTCCGTGAATACCATAGTTTGCGTCCATCTCCCTATCAGATGCTCCGATCATATTTATGACATCTGGTATCAACTTAGCATTTATCCAATAGTTCAAGAGGAAGCGGGGCGCCTGGGTGGCTCAGTCGTTAAGCGTCTGCCTTTGGCTCAGGTCATGATCCCAGGGTCCTGGGATCGAGCCCCACATCGGGCTCCCTCCTTAGTGGGAAGCCTCCTTCTCCCTCTCCCACTCCCCCTGCTTGTGTTCCCTCTCTCACTGTCTCTCTCTCTCTGTCAAATAAATAAAATCTTTAAAAAAAAAAAAAAAAAAAGAGGAAGCATTTCTTAAGTATTTATTGACGGCCAAACACTGTGCCTGATGGAATGAGCAATGATAAAACGTGGTCTCTCTCCTTTGCAGTCTAGTTAGGAACGTATAGCCATAGAGAACCTCAGTACAAATCAAACTCTAAGAGGCTCTTCAATAAAAGGAACGCAAAACCAAATGTACACCGTGAGAGAGGGAAACTGACTGAGGGCCTCTGAAAAGGGTTTTAGAAATGGTGTTATTTTAATTAGGTCACAAAGGACTTCCGTAGGAAGAAAAGTCTGAAGAAGATGTTGGGGCATGCCAGGAAGGGGGAATGACTCGAGGAGAAGTGAAAGTTTCACAAAGAATTTAGACAGATTTGTTGTAACCGTATCTGTAAGTAGGTTTTAAGAACAATGCAGTTATTCAGGAGTCATCGTTAATCTGTGGAAATTAATAATGTCTCTGCTCAACATTCCCTCTGATACAAATTATACTCTGGTACATGTTCCAGAATGGTACGTGGCATTTCTTATTAACTAGATCTGAAGAAGTGCTCAAACTTTTGAGGGTTACATATTTTGGGGGGAATCTGATAAAACTTTAAAAACCTCCCTCAACAGGACACATTGTCTTAGACACAAAAAATTTTAAATCTTGTTCCAAAAGTTTAATACAATTCTTCAAAGCCTGCATTTGGACCTCAGACTCAGAATCTCTAGCCAAAATGATGAAGACCATTTGTGTGGGGGATTTTTTTTTCCCTTTTTGTGCCAGGGCGTTGAGGAATTCTTAGAGGAAAAGTTTTGAAGGCAGTGTTAATACAGCATTTGAAAAACAAGAAATTAAACGTCAGTGTATTGGAGAACGCCTAAGATACTGTCTACTGAACATCAACATTTGCCAACTTAACAGAAGACTTTTGATAGAGAGTTCTGTGACCCACTGAAACTATAAATCCCAAAAGTCTTGCCAGCAGCAATCACAGCACTGTTGTGCAGACTGAAATGCTGATATGAGAAAGTTCTATACAAACATTACTACCAAAGATTTATGTTCCTATGGCCCAGGGCATGGGATCTGAGTGTTACTCTTTGTGATAAAAACCTGCAGGGAGCTGGAAGAATTGAAGGAAAAGTTTGCTGCATATCTCAGGGATTGCCAATAGAACATTATCTTTGATTTACAACAACAGTTTAAGGGTATTTTATAATAGATTCTAAACAGAGAACATAATTAAATGTAAACCTTTTAGCAAAGTAAGATGGTGTTTCTGGAGGATGGGACAGGAACGTTTTAACATCTGATTCAGCAGCATCAAGAATCCCTTCTCTTGACAGATGAACAGACAGCATAAATAGTTAAAACTGCTTTCCATTCCTAGACATCACACATTTAAACAAGTCAGATCTGCTTAAACCAACAGGAGAATACAGAGCGAGCAGTGGTCACTCTGTGACAGCACGGACTAAGATATCAACATATGTTTGCTAAACAGCCATGAGGCCACAGTATACAAAAGGTGTGCATGTGGACTATGAGAGTATATTTGACTAGGGAAACCTACAGTTCTTACCATTATTCTTCCATCTATCTGTTGTCCATCCTTGGGTCTGGGTGTGTTTATTTGTCTTACCTAATCTCAGCAACTCAATATTAATAACACAATTGTATCTCTTGCCTCACTGGTCAGATAGAGGGAACCTGGCTACTATTTTGTCTGTGGGTTTTCTTGCTCACCAGCTCCCATCCCATTTTGCTCCTCTGCTGGTTTTCAAACAGGGCACCCAGGCTTGCCCCTTGCTTTCACCCCACTCTGATGAAGACTTCCTGTTCTGTAAAACTAGCTCAGAGAAGAACATGACAAGTAAGAGCTGTAATCCCAAAAGGATAAATGTTTGCACTACATTCTGATTTTCTTCCTCTGTTTATATTTATATAGCTTATCTTATTATCCATCTATTTTGGCAGGCTATGCATAAAATAAAAAATATTTAATATGGAGGTGGAAATGAAGTTGAGTCAACTCTCCATCATGCAGCTGATCGTTCAGTATCAAGGAATCACTCGTGGATAACACTTGCTAAGAATGGAATTAATACCCACTAACATTTCACTGAAGCCTTCCCTTCGTCTCTCTACGGCAATACAGACCGATGAGCTCTCGTGCAGCAATTCAAAACAAAGAACTCATAAGAAGCTGTTCAAGTCTCATTTCTGGCTTCCATTACTTAACTAAACTTAATCTGCTAATTTCCAGATACATCTTTTTTAAGTAGAAGTCACTTGAATATATCCCTTGATTTGAGTATGAACAAAAATAAAAGGAAAATGCCTGTAACGTAAAGGACATCTCTGCTACATTCTTAAGGGCATTATAATCTTATGCTACTGCATCAACTGTTAGGTAAATAAGATTCATGAGAGAGCTTTCCCTGAAAAACAAATGTCCTGATAGACAAAGTGGTTTGCCTCTATTCCTTAAGACCTTTGCTAGGGTACTTAATGCTTCAGAGGTAGGAGGAAAAAAAAAAAAGACTGTATTATATTTTCAGATGACAGGATGATTGACAAGACAAGGACCTGCTCTACTAATAGGCTAGATTGGGACGGGAGAAAAGCTTTCAGGGAAAGCTCATGATAGTGCAGACGGAGTGACCTTCCAAAGTAATGCAGGCTCTGGGGATGAGAGGGAATAGCTAACACACCATGATTCAGTTCTTTTAATGACCTGAATATACCAAGCCGACTTGCAGTTGAAGTGAAGACTGAGTTATCCAGATTGCAGATTGTAAACGCTCTGGCACTTCTTCTGGGCTCTTGTAGGACCTGAGCTTTAGTCCCTTCTCTTCACCCAGTGGTAACCGAAGGCCTGGAGAGGACGCACCCCCATGAGCGGCATGTCCAGCTTACTTACTATGACTCATTCTTCAAATGTTGTCAGAGAGACAGAAAGAGAAAGTGAGAAACACACTTTGGGCTCGAAATTTTAGGCCGTAAGGCAGTTTGAGTTCGGCTTTTATTTTCCACCCTCTATGATTGTGTTTTAATACCTATAGATGCAAAGGCAGAATAGCCTTAGTGATTCAAATGAAAAGCGCTGTCAGTTGCTAATTCTGCAAAAACTTTCTGTAGCTGAAGACAGTTTAGGGTAAGAAAAGCCCACCGGCCTCAAAGTGAGACCTTGGGGTGTAAATGCCATTTCTGCTGCTTCTGAGGGTCACAACCTTGGGGATGAACTTAATCTTAGCCTCTACGGATCTCAGTTTTCTGGATTATAAAATGGCATGGTAATATGTCCTCAAAGGCCTGGTAGGTTTAAATAAAATAACATCTTGAAACTGGTGGCATGACGAGTTTCCAACATATTTTGGAAGCTTTAGGGTAGCTAATGTCCTAAGGAGCAAAAGAGTACATGGTACCTTATAGTGTGTGACTCAGTTTATTTGAGATTTATGAAAGATCCTCATTTCTTTTAGGTATTATTATCAGGCTTTAATAGAAATAAGTCAACATAAAAATGAGTTAAGCAAAAATCCTAAATAAAGTGAATAAAAATAATTCAATTAAATTTTTTTGAAAACTGAAAGCAGACCTCTTAAAGATTTCATAGACTTGAGTCTATGTTAAAAAGGTGAGAAGCTCTTGCACAACAAATATCTAATTTTACAGATGAGGAAGAAGGGCAAGACATTTTTTAAAAATAAGAAGGAACAAATCGCTACATTTGTTTCCTGTAGCTATCTGAGAAAGATGAGTTTAGATACTCATTTTTAGTGAATTGAAATCTCTTGTCTGGTTCCCACAAAACAGATGAGATTACAAATACTTAAAGCTTACAAGAGGTGTTTCTCAAAGTATCTTCCAAGAAGCATCCAAATTATAATCATTTAAGGTAGATTCCTGGGTCACACTTCAGACCAACCAAACCAGAATCTTTGAAGGCCAGTCCCAGGAATCTAAATTTTAACCAGCCCCTCTGCCCCCCACCTCTGCCGCCCAGGAGGACTCTCGCACACAGTTTTAGAATCACTAATCTAGTACAATAGTTTTCAACCTTGACAGCGCATTAAAATTACTTAGAGAACATTAAAAAAAAAAAAAAGATACTTATGCCTTATCCCAGTCAATTTAAATTAGAATCTCTAGGGTGAGGCTCAGCATCAGACTGTTTTTTCAAAGCTTCAGGAGCGATTCTAACAGGCAGCCTGGGTGGAAAAACACTATTTGTGGCACTCCAAGATTCCCTGCTTCATCTGTCAAGGTGAAAGTTAGAAATCAGTCTCAAAACAAAAACTCACCTTTACCTGCAGATGTCCGGCTAGAGGCTGGGATGGCCCCTTACCACCTGTATTTGCTATGTTGCCTCTATCCACAGAGGATCAAATTCATCACAGGGCATAGGGCAAAGAGATCTTTCCCAGGCCTCTTTTATAAAGGCACGAATCCTAGTCATTAGAGCTCTGCTCTTAGGATCTAATCATCCCCCAAAAAGCCTTACCTCCTCATACCTTCACCTTAGGGTTAGGATTTCAACATATGAATTTGCGGTGTCAGGGGACACATTCAATCTATAGCAGTCTCTTTGTCTTTAGAAAGCTCAGTAGCCCATCCTGAAACCATACTGGGAGCTGAAACACCACACCACTGAAGCTGAACTTAGAACTTACAACTTCCAAACTTGCTGTTTCATGTTTCTAAATTTATATGAATCTTTTCAGTCTACCACTACTAATGCAAAACCAGACTAATTTCCACCAGATTTGGAGGGTATATTTCATGTATATTACATATACATGAAATCCACATATTGGGGAACATGAGGAGCTAAGGGACCATCCTTCACAGTAGATAAGACGCAGTAAAAAGCCTGAGTGATTGCCACTGAAGAATAGGGTATATGCATCAGGATATTGCAAAGAAAATCTAGTGGTTCAAATATGAGGCCGTCATCAAAAATCACAAGGACAGAAGCTGTGAGTGGCAAAGCTCAATTTGCAAAGAAATCGTTTCTTCACATGGACAATTCTTGGTGGCTTCAAGGTGAGCAATTACAGGTACTTGTTAACAGTGGCCAAGGTTTCTCCTGAGCACAGCTGTGGAAATCACTAGAAATTTGCTGAATGGTGTAAGCTTTGAAAGAACACTCTCTTATCCAGGACGAGAAAGCTGGTTGCACAGCACCCCATATATGTAAGGAGCCGTCAGTGTGTGTGTGGTCTTTATCCTACAGAAGAGCCAAGAAACACCCTCGGCCTGGTTTGGGATGGCAGCTCAACAAAGCAATAAAGAATTAAGGGGTGTGTGTGTGTGTGTGTGTGTGTGTGTGTCTTTTTTAAATATTTTTATTTATTTATTTGACAGAGAGAGAGAGAGAGAGAGCACACAAGCAGGGGGAGCTATAGGCAGAGGGAGAGGGAGAAGCAGGCTCCCTGCTGAGCAAGGAGCCGGACATGGGACTCAATCCCAGGACCCCAGGATCATGACTTGAGCTGAAGGCAGATACTTAACCAAATGAGCCACCCAAGCGCCCCAAGAATTAAGTTCTTGAACTGCCAACCAACGGTATGTCTCTATATTAATTTCTTTATCCATATCAGCTTTAAACTCTTGTAACCTCAGGGAACTAAAGAGAAAAGTAAGAATATTGAAGGATTTCTTTATAAAGACAATTTCACTTTATTAAATATTAATTTACATTTGTGTGACTATTGATTAAAAAAAAAAAAAACCCTTCTGCTGGGGCGCCCGGGTTGCTCAGATGGTTGGGTGTCTGCCTTCGCCTTAGGTCATGATCCCGAGGTCCTGGGATCAAGCTGAATGTCGGGCTCCCTGCTTGGCAGGGAGCCTGCTTCTCCCTCTCCCTCTGCCTGTAGCTCCCCCTGCTTGTGCTTTCTCACTGTCTCTGTCAAATAAATAAATAAAATCTTAAAAAAAAAAAAAACCTTCTGCTGTTACCTCACTTACTGCTCACATTAATTCCCTGAGCTCTGTAGGACACACTTAAAAAGCAAAATTAGTCAACTTTCTGAAGATTTGAGTTTTGGTTCCAGGACTGCTACTTTTCCATCTAACATTGAGGGATCTTAGCAAGTTACTCTGTTTCTATAGGGCTTGGTTTTCTCATTTATAAAATGGAGACAATGATCTGTTTCCTGAAGTAACATAAAAAGACTGCATTTTCAATAGAGTTCTAAACTTTGTTATGGAGGTGCCAGATATTATAATTATTCCAGTTTTAAAGATAATCAGATTGAGGCACAAGAGGTTAAGGTGGTCAGTCACCCAAGGGAAGGTGAAAGTAAGAAATGTTACCATGATTAAAACATAGATTTTTTAATTCCTAGTCAATAATTTTTTTGCATATTATCACAGATAGTCTCAGAATACTACCAAATGGACTTCCTGACATCAAAATATATGTATTTATATTTTATATTATATGAAATACATATTTTATATTTTAAAATGTTATATAAAAACATTATATATATTTTAATATTTATATTATATATAAATATGTGTAATTTATATATATATGTGTATATATATGGAGAGAGAGGGAGAGGAGAGAGAGAGGGAGAAAAGAGAGAATTTACTTTATTATGGTCTGGGACATTAAAGAATGAAAAAAGAGCTTTTCATATCTTCACCATATCTTTGGGAAAGGAAGTATAACCACATGAGGTTATACACTCGGACGTAACAGGCAGACTAACGAAAACTCACTGAAATAAAAACTCACTAAACTAAATGAAAACTCACCACCCGTCACACCATAGTCAGAAATCATGGTCCGTCACTCACCCAAGCAATCACTCAGAGGCCTCTGAGAAAACCTCCTCTGATATGAAATGGCTAAAACAGCAGGGGCTTTCTTTCCACACCATACACTTACCACCATGCATGAGCTGGAGAATTGGGAATCTTTGAAATAAGTAAAACCTAGCTTTTGGAACCCCTCTAATCCCAAAGACTGCTGGGCCGGAGGTGTAACAAAGGGAGGTGGAAGGGAAGTGGGATGAGAAACCAGGGAGATCCTTCGGAGAACATATCCGCACATCGCTTCAATTTGGTCTTTGCCCCTACAGTTCTGTTTTGACTGGAGTCAAGTCTAGTCTAGTCTAGAGGGAGTTCTTTACCGCTCTGCTTCCCTGTAGGATACTGACATTACACAAGTCGCCCACAAGAGTGAAGGTCAAATCTCCTGGCTTTTAATGCACACAAGTTATCCTGTGTGGCAAACCAAGTCAGGGGCGGGCTACTCGGTTTATCTACGTAGATCACAGGCTCATAAGGTGGAAAGTCTTGAAATGTCATCTGTCCCCCCATCTTCAGCCCTGTGTTGTCCCAGACAGAGCAGCCGCCACGCTACTTCTAAAGAATAACATGCTGTCTTCACACTACAAGAGGCTGTCATCCTAGAAAAGCAACTTTAACCTAAAATCGATGTTAAGCTGAGTCTGGCTTTCCAACAAAAGCAGTCTTTCCTTAGACTATCTAACACTGTATGGGGTGTTCAGAGGTCCCAAGTTCATCAGCTCTGTGAACAAGTATGAATTTAATACCTATATGATATATGGTTTAAAGTGTGCAGAGAACTAAATACATATGTTTTCTTTTATTTTTGTTTAAACAATCCTTGGGAGAGGGACTTTGGTTCGAAGCAAGGGGCCAGAGAGACCCTCAGAATAAAGACTGAATGGGGGCTGACTGTTGGTGAGGGGCTAGGCTATTTATCACGGAGGTCCGTGAGAAGATAGACTGACTGGACGATATTACTCCTGCTTCCCCTAAGGATCATATGTCCCAGCATGGATGTGAGTGCCAGGAATCTCTAGGTAGAAAATGCTGCATATTTGGAACAATTCACAATTTCCATGCAGAGCAGCCATTGACCTGGTCACCCTTATTGTCAGGAGAGCTTTGTTTATAATCAAAATCACTTATACCTGAGCCATTTTCTCTCTCTCCTTTTGAGGGAGCTAGGTGATCACAATCCCCTGGACAGGAGAAGGTCAGACAGTTGCTTTCCGGTCCTGCTGGCCACATGAATCACCTGGAGTGAGTCCTTACCCCCCATAACTGCTAACTATGGTTCGGTATCTGAAGTGGGACCCAAGAATCTGCAACATGACAAAAGTATCTAAGTGATTCTGGTGTACTCAGGCCACAACCCTCACTTTTCCCTATGGTCTGATCTAAATCATCCCCCAAAACGTCCATGGCCGCAAGGCGACTCCTCCATGTTACCTGCAATCCTTAGGCCATTAATCCCTTTGATTAGGCCATAATCTCTTTGTCTGCAATTCCACTGGTAGAGATTGCATAGACTTTTAAAGTGTAAATAGACATATGTAATATGTAATGTGTGCATTATATTGTGAAATATGTATTATATACATATATATGTATTTTATATATTTATATGCATTACGAATTTTATACATGTTATAAATGTATATAAATGTGGTACATGTTATATACTTTATGCATATGGATGTTATGCCTGTATGTTATAAACGATTCATAAGTAGTATGATTCCACTTGCATTCATGAGGGTAGAATATTTATTCTGCCCTCATTACTGTATCCAGATGACATGATTTCTGGGCTAATATTCCTAACATTTCCCTCCATCTTTCACTTCCTTTTCCCTAGAAGAGGAGCCATCTCCTTGGTTAGTGAGGCTGGAAAAAGAAACTGAGCCTGTCCATTTCCTCTCCCCTTTCTGAGGAGTCCTTCCTGCAGAGATGGAGCATTTGGCCCATCTGCCGCAGTGTACGTGTATCTGAGCAGTTTCTGCCATAATAGGGAAGAGCTTTGGTTTCCCGGCCAGACCAGTGCCTGGATGGTAAATACACCTGACTCAGGGCTAACATGTAGAAAGTCCACTTGATAAAGTCCTAAAGCCATATCCTCCCATCAGCTTTCTTAGTAATAATAGTCATATTTTGATCTCTCAGTTGGTCCCAAATATGGGCAGAACGTACTCCATCTTGGGTCCCTCATACCTCCACAGTGCCCCAAGAGATAGATGTCAGACTTGTCAGAAGAGTGATTATTTATAAGCTCCAAAAAACTGTGTGGAGAATAAAGTTGGTAGGGAGTAGGGATGGAGAAAGATTAGAAGTTCAAGGAGGTGAGAGAAAAGTATGAACTCAACAAAGGGAAATACATATTATAATTTTCTAACAACCGTGCTCTGTTGCATATTTTTTTAATAGCATTAATTTCTCTTCAACAAATTAAACAATTCTAGCCTTTTTAACCTTTTCCTAGAGATATTATTTATGTCAGGGGTACATAAATCCACGTAATAATAACTATATTTAGTCCTCTTGTAAATAGGAGGCACTCGTATATTGATTCACTCACCTGCCAAACGTTTTTTGAACATTACAGTACAAAATACTACTCTAGGTGATTACCTTATTCACAATCTTTGGCCTCAAGTAGTTTACAATTTATTGAGAACAATAGGCCAAAAATAAGAACTATAGTCAAAGGTTCAAGCAATAAGCTCAAGGAGCTACTATTCAAAGTTCACCAAAGCTTTGTTGCAAAAGCATCTGATACCCAGGTGACCAGGATGACCCAGGGGTGCTCCAGGATATAGGGTTGGGGTCACAGTGGTGCCCTGCCAGCCAGCAATCCTGAGAGGATTTCACTGAGCTGTTATTTTTGACTAGAGACTTTCTCTTATTCATGACTTGCTCTTTTTTTAAGTAATGGATCTTTCTTCCTGCATTTCTTTTAATTAATAACCCTGTGGAATATTTTTCATTAAAAACAAATAACAAATTTTACTTTTATGAAATGTCAAACATGAACAAAATGAGCCACTTTTTCTTGCAGGGAATATTACAAAAAAGAAAGCTATTAGTTCACGTTTTCTTTAACAGATCTGACCAGTGGCATGAGCTTGTTCAAGCAATATTTCTCTTCACATGCCAGTGGCCTTTCTTTATTACGTTCTTTCACAAGCAGATGAACAGATGCAAATAGTATTGTTGTTTTTTTAAAATAAGTCCTTCAGAGATGTCCTAATGTTAAAGGCAGGTGAAATTTAAAAATTTATGAAATAAAATGTTGCTTTTCACTTCTGAAAGTGCAATGCAACTTTAGCTTTGGGTTCTAAATAAAAGAATGAACTTAGCTCTTGGTTTACAAAACTACTGGGTTGATACTCGACACAGATAGGAAAGCTCTTTTCCATTTTTCCCAGTGCTTTCCCTGAGTGTCACTCATTAAGGCAAACATATTTAGGTAGTAACTGTTTCTATAGTCACGGGGTCTTGGTTGGGAGGACTAGTTCAAAGGAGAGCAGAATGTTCAGACGATCAAACTCAATAGATATAATTCAGCATTAAGTTTAGACCTATAGTTAAAGTGCAAGTTTTTAGATCAAATTACATTGCCTAATGCTAACCTCAGCACACACAACAAAACAGAGCATGGACGCTGGCCATTAACGTAGATTAGAGAAATGCAATCCATGAGTGAAAAAAGTGCCAAGAACTGGACTTGATGTCCCAACTCCTACCTGTTCTCTTAATATGTATCATCAGCCAAATCATTTCATCCAATGTCAGAGACCACAGTTGGGAGTTCACCCCGAACAGACATTATGCTAAATGTGTGGAGTTTAGAAAGAGGTAGAGATAGCTATTGTTTTGTGTTAACAGAAGAAAGTAGGCATTTCCTTTGGGAAAACTCAACATTATTCAGGGCAAACAAAGCAATGATTATTTCTGCAATTTTCAGCATATTTTACTGCTGTGTAAGGAATTCCTTGCCATTACCTGTTACATTTTCTTTACAAGAGGGAGATTTTGTCTTCTGCAGAGATTAGACTGAAGTACTTTGCTAACATTTCTCTTACTTTCTAATCACTGGTGACTGACAGACAACTGATACTGAGACTCCGGCCTGACCTTCTCATCCCATTAGAATTTTGGGAGAGAACCATGGGCACCAATCTGGCACTGCCATTTCTGAAATGCATCCTTATCACTATCTTCATCTCCATCATCTTTGGCACCATCACCACCAACATTCACTAAAACCTCACGTGGGACAGTCTGTGTGCACTTAATGCAAGTCTGTGAGGAGGATACTAGATCCTAAGCCCCATGAGGACAGGGAAATATCTGGTTCATTTACTCTAGGTATTCTGCATTTAGAAAAGTGCCTGGCACATAAGAAGAACTCCATCGATATTTATTGGCTACTGTTAATTTCATTTTATAGATGAATGAACAGAAGCGCCGTGTGAACAAGATCACACACTTGAAAGCGAAGATGCCTTTCTAGTCCTTAAAAAGAGAGATGTTAGACCATCCCCCTGGGAATGAGCATAGATGCCCCTTGCCTATAAGTGTAAATAGGATCACTTTTATTTTTGAATTGGGTGGAAGCTATGGCCCACTTCTACCAACAGTTGTTTAAGAGTGACAGAGCCATGTGTTTGGGACATGCTTTCCCCCTTTTCCTTCACCAAAACAACTAAAGGTTTATTCTAAATTGCATGTCTAATTCTAACGAAGAAATAATTCAAGTGCCTCCTGGAGAATCCCAAATATTGCCATTTCCCTTTACTATTTTTGAACAAAGTTTAACCAGTTAAGATGTAGCTGCCCACAGTAATCCAATGGAAAGTCTGAATTTTTCATGTTTAATTTTGCAAGGAATTTCCTAATTTCTCAAAAGTGTAATCTTTGCAAATTCTTAAGTCTACATTCACAACTATCCTAATAATTATCAGAATTTTTTAAAAAATAAATCAAATGCCTCTTTTCTAGCTACTTTCCCCTCACTGCATACTCCTCCATGGACATCAGGCTCTACTACTAGAAAGAGAAGCGGCACATGTTGCTCTAAATCAATGAACTCTGCAATAGTATTACTTATTCAATCAACAAATGTCACCGAAGTGCTAGACAGTTGGAGGTATGGGATAATACACATTTCTCTATCTTTAATAGCTTAACAGCCAATGCATGAAGACAGGGCATCTATTGAGTACATATATATGACCCTGCAAAGCAACACAGAGGAAATATTGAAGAAAAAGCTCCAGCGGTATATGGTACAGGAGTGCCGAGAAAGGAGAGATCACAAGAAGCTGGAGGACGGGAGGAGAATGCAGAAAGTGGGGACAGAGCTGATCCTTGAGGAAGGAGTCGAAGCCACAGGATAAAATGATTAGTTTCTTTTATAAAATAGCAATTCAGGTTTCAAAATGCATTTTTTTCCCAAATCGTCTTCCATTTCTCTAAACTTTAATGATTTCACTGTCCCATATTTTGAAGAAGTGATCTCAAATTTTTAGTTTAGAGAACAGAAGTATTTTTATATCTCGATAAAGGAATACCTTTGGCCTTGCTCTCCATTTAAAATAACCACTTTTACTACTGTATGAATGGCTGTAGTTTGTCTTTATCATAGCCCTAGGCACTCACATGAGTTTGGTTTTCTTCTGGAATGGTATTAAATGCATCTCTGATCCTCTTTAATTAAAATTGATCAGCTGCATCTTTGACAGACTAGAACATACCTGACTATTGAATCCTACCACTAAAACTAGCAGTTTTCTAAATTCGTCATATTTTTCTTAAAGGGATTTAGACAAAATGAAAAAATACCTGGATAATTGGATGTTCTTTGGCATCAACGGTAAATTTATTTGTGTTATATGGATATTTGACCATGGAAAATACTGAGGTGCCTGTGCTTCTAGAAAGAGATCGATAGGTCTGTTTTATAAAATTTACTCAAAAACTGGAAATTCACATGTCTTTTATGCTGTTTGGTATAGTAACTCTAGCTTACCCTCGAGGCGCCTGGGTGGCTCAGTGGGTTAAAGCCTCTGCCTTCGGCTCAGGTCATGATCTCAGGGTCCTGGGATCGAGCCCCGCATCGGGCTCTCTGCTCAGCAGGGAGCCTGCTTCCCCCTTCACCCCCCCGCCTGCCTCTCTGCCTGCCTGTGATCTCTCTGTCAAATAAATGAATAAAAAATCTTTAAAAAAAAAAAAAAAAAGCCAGCTTACCCTCAAGCATCAGATACATTTTCATATAATTACATCTGTCGCAAGTCTTTCCTACTGACAGACTTGTCTTGGTGGTTCTTTGAATTTTTAAAGTTCTCTCTCTCTCAGCATTGTTTGAACTTCATTAATGTAAACCTCCATAGAATTGCTGGTTCACAATTAAGAACACCCTTCAAAAAGGAATGTGCCAAATAGAATGGCCCAGGAACCCCAAAACAGAGATATTTCAACTTGGCAAAGCAACCAAATCCAACTCTCTCATAGTTTTCTCACCAGGGCAAAGAGCCATATTGCAACCTTCTTTGCAAACACTTGGGAGAAGTCAGCTGCATTAGAATAAAGGGCCTTTGTTGACTCCACACCCCCATTCCCACTCCCAACAGCCTGTGGAGAAAGTCTTCCTGGTGTATGATTATAGTAACAAGCCACTTGGTGATGACTGTCAGGTGTGGAAATGTTGCTATTAACAAGCCAGCAGTCAGCCTCATTTGATGGAATCATAAATCCAGAAGGCTGGACCTGATCTCTTGTGCACAGAGATTTATTGGCACAGCAGACCCTTCCCCACAATGGCTAAGTAGGTGATTCCACATCCCAGTTTCTGAACACTAGGAAACACTCTTTTCTCACTCAAGAGGTGGGTATGTATCTTCCTGTCACAGGAAACTAACTTCTAAAGGATCTGCGTTACATGTTACCCATTTAACATGCTGGGATTATGATGCCATTCACAACCACATATAAGTCGCTGCTAAAGCATGACTGTACAATTCCTGGACAGGGTCAGTGCCCGGCATTACTTCTGTGTGCTACTGTCAGGGGAACCTAGTAGCTTCCGACCTGCAGTTTGCCTTCCACATTGTGAGTTTCTTCAGGGACGGCCCCTCTGCTGAACTTCTACAGATGACATCACTCTCTAAAGGATCAAACTGAGGACACAAGGCAAACCTCAGTGAAATCAAATGCCAACTTCTGAAGTGTTGGGTAAGTCAAGTATAACCTGATTCAGAAAGAAGAGGCAGAAGAAAATGAATGACTTTCTCTGGGAGAAATTACTGTAGCCTCACTGGGTCATCTGAGTGTCTCTGATAATTTGATAGGATGACTTGATTTGATTCCTTTGGGGAAGATCACTTGAATGCAATGTCAAAATCTATGAAATGCACCTCTCAGATGGGAAAATAGATAAATAGTCCAGGAAGAAAGATACTACTTTGGTCATAATAGTTAACTATTAAGAATTCGGTCTAACCACAGAGCAGATCTTTATTTTTTTCATTTGCAAAATGTACATAACGCTCTAAAATGCTTTCTAGTCTACATATATTGATACATTTTAATGCAATGTTTATTTTTACTTTTTTGACAATAGCCCGATATCACTGTAAACATCTTGAGACCAAAGCTACTTCTCAGAATCAGCATGGAAACCTTTTGAATACATGTCTATTGAGCTCAATATTTTCTCAGGTTCCTCAGAGGACAGAAAAAGCTGAGTCAGTGGATTAAGCTCAAAAAGTAAAGGGAAGAAAGCCCTACAAGGACAAACTATGTAATCAAATTTAGATGTTATCTTGGGGACTGGGGAGGGAGGAACCCCCCCAAAAGAGCTCTGCCTGAAAATATACGGAAATACAGATCTGTGAACAATCCAAACAATATATACACACACACACACACAGACACACACATACACATAAATATATATATACACACACATACATACACATAAATATATATATTTATATATAAAATATAATATCAATATATTAATATTAATTATATTAAGTAATATTTATTGTTTGGATCTGTTATATATATACACACACACACATAAATACTCATATACATGTAAAATACACACCTATTATTATATATTTTATACAATATATATACTATATGTACAACCACAGAGGTGATCCATTGACTTCTTTTTCCACAACAGAGAAGGAAAAAGATACGTAAGAAAGTAGTACAGGGAAAATTGCACGTATTCAAAATTCAAATCAATACCAAAAGAAATCAGAGAAGCAACTATTACATACATTTAGGTCTTACTATTAATAGAAATCCTTGCTTTGTTCATTCAAAAGGGGTTTTCCTTTCAATGAAGATGGTGTGATATAGCCCTGTGCTTCTGGAGGCCCCTCATCAAATAGTAATGATTGCGAATTAAGAAGTGGTGGACACGGATCAAAGACCTCAATGTGATACAGGACTCCATCAAAATCCTTGAGGAGAACACAGGCAGCAATCTCTTTGACCTAAGCCACAGCAACTTCTTCCTAGAAACATCTCCAAAGGCAAGGGAA
>CM053609.1:89460105-89497759 GCA_028646535.1 Procyon lotor | reverse complement strand
AGATTGCTGCCTGTGTTCTCCTCCAGGATTTTGATGGGAGTCCTGTCTCACATTGAGGTCTTTGATCCATGTTGAGTCTATTTTTGTGTGCGGTGTTAAGGAAATGGTCCAGTTTCATTCTTCTGCATGTGGCTGTCCAGTTTTCCCAACACCATTTGTTGAAGAGACTGTCTTTTTTCCACTGGATATTCTTTCCTGCCTTGTCAAAGATCAGTTGACCATAGAGTTGGGGGTCCATTCCTGGGTTCTCTATTCTGTTCCACTGATCTATGTGTCTATTTTTGTGCCAGTACTACACTGATACAGACCATTTTAAAATATGGAGGCATTCAAATGACTATTATGTGTTTTATTTTACCTAACTGCTGAAATTAAAATTCTTACCATACTTCTCTACAAAAATTTAAATTTAAATTACTTATCTTTTTCATACCATGCATAAACAAAAAGCCTGTGATGTGACAAGAATAGTATTAAGCTAGAATATAAACTCATGAGGGCAGAGAATTTTCTCTGGTTCATCCAGTCAGGTCAACATCCAATGCCGAGAACAGTTCAAGAACTCATGGGGGCACCTGGGTGGTGCAGTCAGTTAAGCATCCCACTTGTGGTCTGGGCTCAGGTTGTGATCTCAGGGTCATGAGATCGAGCCTCTTCAATGGCCCCCATGTTCCTCATCGAGCTTTGAGATCCTCTCTCCTGCCCTCTCCCCCTCTCCCACTGTATACTCTCTCACTCTCTAAAATAAAAAATCTTAAGAGTTCATCAAATATTTACTTAAGAAAATATGTGAATGAAAAAAGGGAAGAAGAAAAGGAAAACACAGAAGAACAAATTGGGAAATGTGAGATCCAAGTTAGATGTGGGGCTCCACCTTTAATGATGTGGCTTAGATCAAGTGATTAACCTGCTCTGCTGAATCAGCATCAGTTCTTTTGATCTAAAGAGAACAAGATGAACAAAAACTAATCTCAAGGTTTTTGTGCACCTATAACTCTAGAGTAAGTCAACTAAAAGTCATCAAATTATATTTTCAGGGTAGTATTTTTTTTCTATGCCACATGTAAAAGAAAAATCTAGCGCCTCAACTCTAAATCCCATTAAAAGACTAAAAAGCAACAGCAAAGCTGAGTCAACCAGTGTAAAACTTACTCTTGATTCTCACCTTAAAAAAATTTTTTTAAAGATTTTATTTATTTGACACAGAGAGAGAGATCACAAGTAGGTAGAGAGACAGCAGAGAGAGAGGGAGAAGCAGGCTCCCTGCTGAGCAGAGAGCCCAGGACCCTAAGATCATGACCTGAGCCAAAGGCAGAGGCTTTAACCCACTGAGCCACCCAGGCGCCCTTAAAAATATTTAGAGAAGCCTAGCAAAATTGACAAATGTGGATAATTCTGCTCCCAGCTTGGGAACTCACATTACATAATAAGCAATACTAATTGTCTTATGACATAGAATTTCCATTAGGATACACAATATATGGATTGGATAATAATCAAATCATTTTAAAGTGTGTTCACTTTATCCAGTTGTCTTTACCATCTCCTAGTCGCTCAATTCACAATAAACTTTTATGGCTCTTCTGGAAGAAGGGTCTTGTAAATCAGTTAATTAATTTAGCAGCCACAGTAGAACTAGCTAATGTTCTTCTTCAAGGACTATTATGCACATTACACCGAGGTTGTGGGATTATGTGTGGAGTCTCAATAACTGCACCATTTCAGGGCTGGGAACTGGGTTCATCTTTGTGGCTAAAGAATATTTGATGCTAGTTTCTAGGTCAGCTCTCACTGGGTGCAAGTAGTCTCAGCTATAAACATTTTAGAGCTTGAGAAAACTAACCTTCCCCCAAAGCCCTAAAATTAGTAGAAAAGCTCACACTCAACATGAAAGTTGTTGTTTGTCCTATTTATATTTTCTCAGTTCTTTGCATCAAGTCTTCTGAAGTATTTCACTTTGAAACCACAGGAAACAGGATCGGAAAACAGGAGCAAATGTTTCAGATTCATAGACTAGGAAACTGGAAAATGTCAGGCAAAACAGATAAGGAGTTACAACATAATTAAAGGAGCAATGCGGACCATGGTATGTTTAGGGATTATGATCCCCCAAGGTGCTGGTTTTACAACCAAAGCTTTTTAAAAATTTTGAAACACGTTATTTGGTGAGTTAATGAAATGGATTAAACTTAATGCATACAAATTATCTCGGTTATTCACTGGTGAGTACAGCCAACAAATCCCTAAAAATACAGCATTGGAAACTTAGGTCATTTTCCGTGGGGTGCAGTGATGGATCTATCTGATGATTCTTCTACACAATGGACTGAATCCATGTATTCACTTTTATTTATTAGCCAGCCCTTCATTATGATTGATTATTGCATTAGGCTCATAAACTTTATTGTGAATACATATGCCTAAAAATATTCATTTATAAATGAACACTATGAGTTTTAGAATTATATGATTTTTAATGGACTTCGACTATTACCAATAGCAAGTTTCATACAGTAATGTTTTAAAGGAAAAGAACAGAACAAGTTGATGAGTGTGAAAATTAAGAAATTATACAGGTGGATTAGAATAGAATCTCTTAAAAATGTTTAGAATTAATGCCTGCCAATCTTCAGTGATGTCCAAAGTCATTCTGTTCAAAAATTATAATGGGTACAAACTGGAAGACACTTACAGAGAAGCAAATAATTCTTACTTAATAAAAAAAAAATCACTAATTAAGCTTATAAATTTTTATTTACACAAAGAGTGAGCCAAATAGCTCTAAGTAGATTTAAAAATAGAGTCAACATCAATAAGGGATGAAAGTAGGGAAGGAGAGTGGGAACAAGACACTGATGTATCAGAGGTATAAGACAGTTGGGAAAATGCAGACGGAAGCTTTCGGTAAGTGGAGGTCATGACCTCAGGAAAACAGAAGAGCAGTAGGAAAGCAGGCCAAGCAGCCCCACCCTGTGAGAAGTCAGCACTGAAGGGAAGGGCAGAGCATTCAGCATAAACACTGAGACAAGTCACAAGGTCAGAACGGAGGAGTGGAGAAATAAAATTCATCTCTTCAAGGAAGAAACTGCAAAGATTGGTAGCCATTCTTGGAATCCCAAAGCATCCTCTGAAAGTTTCATTTCCACTTTAATACCTACCAACTAGTTGGACTCTGAACTCTTCCAGGACCCAGAGGAAAGACCTATAAGCAGAATCTAAGATCCCCATCTTGTGTTCTGAAGGCTCCTGAGATTCACTCTGAGCCAGTTCTCCCTACTCCTAACCACCTACCTGGTGGTAAACTACTCACTATGGTGACTGTATTTCTAGATACTTAATGGTTGATTAATCATCTTATACTCAGGTAATATTTGGTGGAGGATTTCATAATATACACTGGTATGGCACTTGACAGTGCTGTTAGAAAAAAATTTTTTTTAATAAAAGGAAACACACTGGGAACATTAAATTAGGGCCTATATTTTCTGTCAAGATTAAACCAAGTAACTGCATAATTTCAAAATTCTATTTAAAAATCGTTACAACCTGGGGTGCAACACCCGATCAGGTAGAGCCTTGGCTTCCTCATCTGTGAGATGACCATGGCAAGTGCCCTCTTCATAGAGTCAATTAAATGATTTGATGTAATAATGCATATAAAATGATCTGTACTAGATGACTATTGGTACTTAAATACGACTTTCAAAGGAGCTGTTATATTTTTTTTAAAAATATACTTTTGATAAAAAATATTAAAAATGTATGCATGGATTTTAAATTTTACTTAAGCCTGGGGAGGGGGGGGCTCATTTATCATTTACTAACTTCATAAAATTTTTTCTCTTTTTAAGCCCCTTTTAACTCTTAAATGTTTATTTTCTAATAAAATTCTGATTTGCAGAACTATTTATTCCAGTTGATGGGGAAAGTGATGCCACTTTCAGGAATCAAAGCAAAGTCAAAGTCCCCAAAATCAAAGCAAAGTCCCCTTCCATAGATATAATTTCAAGTTTTCCTACCATGATCAATGACCATGGTATAAATTAGATTCTTTCCTGATCCTGGGAGTTCCTGATGAAGAACAAGGAAGTAATGTTTTATTAAAGAGTGTTAAGTGACTTGAGATATTTAACATTTGGCCTGCCATATTCTCCTTGTTTCAAGTGCCTAATTAATAGCAGGAAATTGTTTTCTCAATCCATGACAGATCTATGCTAAAGCTAGAATTTTAGGGAAATGCTTTTTACTGTAAGCATTTAGAGAAAAAAGAAACAGAGGGTGATCAGTATTTCAAGATAGAACATAAACAGCAACAGAACACAACATAGTTTTATGGGTACCCTGAACAAACACAATGAGGAAAACCGCCTAACAGCAAAATAAAGTGCCAGCTAATCTGGACAATTGAACCTTGCTGAGAACCAATTTAAGGGGTCCTATCACAGATGACAGAGAGACAAAAATGAGCAAGCTGTTTCAAGTGCTCACAGTGCAGACGGAGAGTCAAACACGTAAAAGATAAAAAGTAGAAAGGGCTAAAAATGCCATGTAGGCATGCAGCAGGAGCCTAGATTCAAGGCGCCTAATCCAGACCAGGACAATAAGGGAAAAAATGAAAGAGCATGAAGAAGCAAGAGACAGGACAACTAGAAAGAGGAAAAAGATGTGTTGTAAATAAGGAAGTTTGCCAGTAGGAGAGAACTTGGTGGTGTCAGGAATCTTCCTGTGACCCAGAATGGTGTGAAAACACTGGAGGGCGAGGGAATGGCACTGGTCAGGCTGCAAAGGAAGCGAGACCAAAATGGCCTCATCGGTCATGCTAGAAGCTATGTTTTCTCCCCAAGTTGCTAAAAGTCGGTCTTTTTTGTTTTTTCGTTTTTTAAAAAATTGTATTTTATTTTAAAAAGTCTCAATGAGAAGGTGAACCTGATAAATTATATTTTAGAAAGATTATTTTGGCAGCCACGTAACAGAGAATCAGAGGTTGAAGCAGATGACAGATTGTGTGAGCTAACAAGTCTTTCAGTGGCAGCCACAGCCCAGGAGCACTTGTCACGGGAAGGGATATTAAGCATAGGATAAAGAAATAACAAGGTGAAAGATTAAACAAGACTCAGCTTTGAAGGAGGATGGGGAGAGAATTTGGAGTTGAAGCTAAATTACCAGATTGTAAAGATTTATATTTTATCCCAAAATCTACAGACTGAACAACACTGAGGGATACAATTTGACCCATGTACAAATGATGCCATGTAATCACTACTTCAAAAATTTAAAATAAGACAAGCATGCAATTTTTTAAAAGCAAATCACCAGTTTGACTTTTATGGAAATGTCTGAATTAACTGTGTTCATCATCATAATATGTACAGCAAACCTACCCCGTTCATAGTTCAACATCTCAAAACACAGAAATGTGGATGCAAAAGAAAATAATTGTCTGCAGCTTGGGAAAAGCCCTTTTAAGGAGTTAAAGTGTGAAACACTTGACTTCTAATAGCAAGTATACAGGAAAAAAAATCTTAACTCTGGCACAGAAGTCACATTTTCACAGGTTCTCAAAATAGCAAAATATTATTCATTCGCATCTCGGATTTTTTTCTTTTTGGAATAAAAATAAGCAGAATTTGAATTTTGAGCACCACGATCTATCATTTTTCTTTCTTTGGTAATGCAAAAATATTTATATACATATTAATTGTGTTAATATATATATAAATAGTTATATATATAAACTTATATATATAACTGTGTTATATATATATTAACTTATATATAACTGTGTTAATATATATAAACTTATATTAATTTATATTATAATATATAAAAATTGCACATATTATTAATTTATATATAATATAATATTATATATTAACTAGTTAATATATATATTTTATATATATATATATAATAACTGATGCTAATTAAAATGAAATCTTAACTCAGCTACTAGAAGTTACTCTTTTCGAATGTTGTTATTTAACTCTGCCTGTCCTTGCCTCACTTGTGCTCTCTTCCTCAGCCCCATAACAATAGCTAACCCCTCCATCCAAACTTTACATAAATGAGCCTAGTTCTCTTGGAAATTTGAATTTATAATTAAAAGACTTAGATATAGACTGTTTCAGATTAATAACTCCAACTCTAGGATTCTAAGAAACAGTAGACATAGAAAAGACAAAATGTGAGTGTAGCAAAACAAATATCTTTTTTTTTTTTTTTTAAAGATTTTATTTATTTGACACAGAGAGAGAGATCACAAGTAGGCAGAGAGGCAGGCAGAGAGAGGGGGAAGCAGGCTCCCCGCCGAGCAGAGAGCCCGACGCGGGGCTCGATCCCAGGACCCCAAGACCATGACCCGAGCCGAAGGCAGAGGCCAAACCACTGAGCCACTTAGGTGCCCCGCAAAACAAATATCTTAGGGGCCAGGAAAGAAACAAATATCTTTCTCCATAGGGTTCATGGGGAAATGTCACTTTTATAGCCCTTAAACATACAAGATCCCTCGTGGAGACACTTAAAAGTAACCTGGCTATTTTAGCCACACCAAGAAATCTGTTCACATTGAGTAATTATAGGGTAGGAACTGAAAAGCAAGAAGATATGAAAGAATATAAAATATGTATGCATCATGAACTTAATTTGGAATTCTTTGTGTTTCATAAAAAATGGGAAGGTCGAAAAGAAAAAGGTGGAGGTATAGGAACTGAAAGAACTTCAACCTGGAAAAAGACGTGAACTGCAATTATGTTCACCACCCTACTGAGAAAAACATCTTGAAGCCAACAGTCAGTGTTGAAAACAGAAGGTATTTGTTGACTTTTTTTTAATCTTTCCATTAATTAGTTATGGTTCAGAACTTATTCATTAAACACTTAGCATTTTTGACACACTAAAGAATTATGTACCGGGGCGCCTGGGTGGCTCAGGGGGTTAAAGCCTCTGCCTTCGGCTCAGGTCATGATCTCAGGGTCCTGGGATCGAGCCCCACATCGGGCTCCCTGCTCAGCGGGGAGCCTGCTTCCCCCTCTCCTTCTGCCTGCCTCTCTGCCTGCTTGTGACCTCTCTCTCTCTCTGTCAAATAAACAAATAAAAATCTTTTAAAAAAAAATTTAAAACAAAATAAAGAATTATGTACCTACCCAGAGACTGTTTAGAGGCAAAGATCCAAAAGAATAGAACTGCAGCTGTTCTGTGGGTTCAGCAATTTTAATTAATTTTGAAATGACCTCCCTTCTCTACCTTTCAGCTAGCAAACGAATCAGTGCAAAAGACAGCAAGGCCAACTGTTTCTCTTATCACGCCAACTGAGAGAAAGTCTCATTTTTCTGTGGTATGCTCAGATGTGAGAGATGTTCTTTCTGTCCGACTCTTCCAAGGCAAATAATCATTAGACCTGATGAAGAAGGACACGGTTCCATGCTAAAAGCCACAGTTCACAATGAGGATATACAGTTAGGAATATTCATGCACCAAATAAAAGTGGCATCCACCAAACAGCACAAACTACAGGAGATGCAAGGAGACACGGAGAAAACCTAACAGTAATGAGACACGTGAACACGCATGTATCGGGTTTTCTTTCAAGCTGAAGATCTGTGGCAACACTGCATCGAGCAAATCTATCGGCATCATTTCTCCAACAGCCATTTGCTCCCTCTATCTCTGGATCACACTTCAGGAACTCTCACGACACTTCAACTTTTCATTATTAGTAGATGTTATAGTGACTTGTGATCAGTGATTATGAGCCACTGACAGCACAGATGATGGTTAGCAATTTTTGCAATAAAATATTTTTTAATGCCGGCATACACTTTTTTCTTAGAATGCTATTGCACTCTTAATGAACTTATGGTATAGTGTAAACAGAACTTTCATATGCACTAGGAAACCAGAAAATTCATTTGACTCATTTTATTGTGATACCTGCTTTTTTGTGGTGGTCTAAAACCAAACCTGTAAATACCTCCCAAAGTTTTTGTGGGCAGAAGACCCAGTCAACTTACTCAATAAGGCAGAACACCTGAAGATATATATCAAACTCCACATCCTGATAATTTTGGCAAGTTTTCATTAAGTTTGTAATTATTTCAAAATTCAACTACCAAAAAAACGAGAAGAGGAAGAAGAAAAACAGGAGGAGCGGGAAAGGGATGGACAGTCACCAAAATGTTAGAAGGGACACTAGTGAATTTCCCTTTTCCTCTCCCTTTCTTAAAATATTGTTAAGGCATCTTGAGTGTTAACCCTCCTGCAGTTCTCGTAATCATCAAAGAAAGTACTTAAACTTAGAAAAGTCTGAAAACATACATCTTCAATGGAAACCCCAAGACAAAGTCAAAAAATGGACAAGACAAGACTAAGGAGTCACAAAATGGAGCTGGAGTGTGGATCTAGAAGACAAGAGACTGGCTGGTAGGGAAAGGCCTTTCTGGCAGGTTCCAAGCGGGGCTCCCGCTGCCTGCAGAGTGGATGTGCACACAGTGTGAGCACAAGGGCAGCCTGTCCACACCCTCACGCCCCCTCTCCTGCAGACGGTCATCCCAAGTCCACACGCCCCATCCACAGTGTCCTCACACTGCCTCTCCAAGAAACCCAGCTTGGCAGAAGGCTCTACAGCAGGACAGAGTCTCAAAGCTCGTCTCCGCATCTGTCATGTCACCACTGACTCAAATCACAGACCCCTGTAAGACAGTGTCTTTGCCGGGCCCCACACCAGCCCCCACAGCCTCGCACACACATTTCCACCCTCAGAGATCACCCCCAGGCCAAAACCTTTTTTTTTTTTTTAAACAAAAATAGTCTGCTTTTTAGATGAATTAATCTATGGTAGAGGCCCATGGAAATAAGGAAAGAAAAGTTGCCAGGGAAGAGAAAAGTGTATATACAATTTGACTCATTAAACCAAGAGATGAAGTCTCTGAATCCCAAGATTTTTTGAAGAAAATAAACAAAAAGCACACAAAGAAATAAAATGTGGGGCGCCTGGGTGGCTCAGTGGGTTTAAAGCCTCTGCCTTTGGCTCAGATCATGATCTCAGGGTCCTGGGATCTAGTCCCGCATTGGGCTCTCTGCTCAGCAGGGAGCCTGCCCCCCGTCCCCCCCTACCGCCTGCCTCTCTGCCTACTTCTGATCTCTTTCTCTCTGTCAAATAAATAAAATCTGAAAGAAAGAAAGAAAGAAAGAAAGAAAGAAAGAAAGAAAGAAAGAAAGAAAGAAAGAAAGAAAGAAAGAAAGAAAGAGAGGAAGGAAGGAATAACGGAAGGAAGGAAGGAAGGAAGGAAGGAAGGAAGGAAGGAAGGAAGGAAGGAAGGAAGGAAGGAAGGAAGGAAGGAAAAGAAAATGTGACAGATGTATGATGAGGCTGGTCCAATACTCAGGGGCCCTGTGTTCATTTTTACAATATTGTTATGCAAAACCAGCTACCATTTTATTTTAAAAGGGAAAGAAAATGCATTTGTCTTTCTTTTCTTTTCTTGCTCTGTTTCACTGAGCAAACGATTCCAGCTTGAGAGACCCATGCTGGAGGCACTGCACCCGGGGCTTTCTCCAGCCTCCTTTGTGGACAATAAGTTACCCAGGTGAGATTGTGATGAAGAAAATGGGGCAAAGCAAACGACAATGAGTACACAGCTGAGGTCATTCATCACGAGGCAGATCTGCTTCACTGTGTATCCGATGCCTTCCACCCACCACCAGCACCGACGTGCAGGAAAAGAAAATACACCTGTTTCGGGTCTGTGTTCTATCCTCTTCTTTAAGCAAACAAGAATGGTTGTAGTGTGTTTATGCTTCATTTTACCACAAAGGATTGTTCTCGCAAAACGTACACTTTTTATGAAGGATTATCTATAACTCCTTTATACTCCAGGAAACAAAGCGGAACAAACACCAAGTGGAATTGAATAACACACCCAGTGCTGACGCTCAAGTACTGTATGAATTTCTCTTGCAAAAATCACAAATAGAAATCGTTCCTAAAAGAGGTTTCCCCTTAACTATTATTTCTAAACAGTTAAGGAGAGGTTTATAAAACAATTGTGTTTGGTCACTTGCAATCCTGAACCGCTTTCTGTAATTCTTACGAATTTTACTGAACCTGTTTTCCTACAAAGGGTTACTATTTTGTCAATTCTCAAGTCTGTCTTTTTTCAGGCAATTGTGCTTTTTGAAAAGCAGTTCTTCATTTCTGCACTGGGTTTAGCTCTTGCAGCTTCTCAGACACATAAGTCAATCTCTGACTCACAAAAATAAGTGGCATTCAAGCTACGGTAAGTTGAACTCAGTAGCTAAAAAATCCAATAAAAACTTTAAAAACTGAGCTCATTTTTCATGAGACATAAGCCATGAAAAATATGATGAAAATGGAATTGACATCCTGCAATTCTAACTTCTTTTACTTGAGAGAAAAACAAGGGGTGATTCTCTTCTGACCTCATTATTGCTTCCTTTTAGATCTACGTGGACTTCGTGAACTTGCTACAGAGATTTAAGCAGAAATGATCTAAGATGCCATTTCATATAGTTTTACCAATATATATATCACCTTGCCCCAAACATGTAATCTCTTCAAAATGTTGTTATTTACATATATTATCACTGCCCTTTTTTGTTAGTATAACCATCTACAGGGCCTCTGAATTTTAGAATGAACTTTATTATTAGCCAAATAATTTTCTTGTATTGTGATTCCTCCAGTATAATGGGTCAAATTCACTTACCTCCTCATCACTTTTAACTCATTAGGTCCACTGTGATGAATGAGGCAGAAATATTTAGAATAAGACAACCTGTACTCAGGTCCTAACTCATTTACTGACCAGCTGGGCAAGTCACTCAACTTTCCTGGTCCTCACTTTGCTCCTTTCTAAAGGAAAGTGTTGAGTCAGACAGGTTCTATGGCCCTTCTGAGACTAACATTCTAGGCTGCTAACCTGAAAATAGTTCCACAGGCCATCTTCTTCACACTTACCAACACCAGGAGGTAACAGTCACCTTAGGCTACGATCAGCTCTAATCTAAAAAGTATTGTCCTACTATTGCAAAAGAAAGTTTAATCAAACCCTTGTGCAACTCATTAAGCTGTGACCAGTACTAATGTTCTTTGCTGAAAGAGCATTACTAGTTTTCGCTGAGATTCATCATCTCATTAGTGACCCAATTTCCGAAGTCACCAAGCAGAGGAAATTTCTCTTAAGAAACCTGAGAAGCAAAATCTCTAGAACTGTTACACAGTTGCTACTACGTTAGGAAAGTTCACAGTACCTAAAATAGCCACCACCTCATCATCCTGGATGACTTCCAAGGATCCTGACACCACAAAGCAGAGGGCATCCACGCTTTCTCCAGCATGGTAAATGAGGTCCCCAGGAGCACAGTGAATAGTTTGGAACTCTACTGCCAAGGCGCGCAGACACCCATCGCTGGCCAATCGAAAAGCAGGATGTTCATTAAAAACCTTCCGGTTTAGATGAACACAGATATCAGCTCTCATGTCCTTGGGACAGATGGACAGAACCTAAAGAAAGTGAGAAATGAATACGTGAGAAGAAAAAAGAAAGAGCTATTTCACCAAAAAAAAAAAAAAAAAAGTCATCCAATAAATATTTATTGACCGTGACAAAGTCTGCATGCAACACACAGCACGAGATATTGGGAATGCAAAGTTATAAGACACACATCTTCTCTCAAGGACCTAATAACCCAGTGAGATGGGCTGATGAGTATAGGGACTATGACACTGCACACCACAAAGTCAAGCTTTGAGAGGATACGGATCTCCCCATAGAAAGAACAGAGTCTTCAGGTGGTCAGGAAGGGTCTCCGAAAAAAATTTCTTCCAAGAGCCAACTAAACTTGAGCATTAAGATTCATTTTAGTCTGGTCTCTGTTTTAGAGTTCCTCACAACTGAAACAAAATTCAGGATGATGGACTCTACTCCATTTTAGAGGTGGATTCATATGAATCAATTACAAGAAAACAAAGTCAATGAAAGTGCCCTTGCAACTTGACGTGCAGGCACTGGCTGAGAGAACTCTGCCCTCGATGTGTGTCTTTGGTCACTCTGAAAGATTGTCATTTTACAAATAAAAACATGTCCAGGGAGTGAAAAGCGTATTCACCAGCCTTCTGCAGGCTTAGACAATTAGAAGTGGCAGTGCCGACAAGGTAGGACCGTTACCGCATGGCAGTCCCAGTTCATCCTGGTCTTTGACTCCTAAAGACTGCTCAAGGCAACAGGAGAATTCAAGCTCTAGGCACCCTTCTGAAGAGAGCACAAATGGCAGAAACAGGCTTAGATCTCGAAGGGTTAGGGAGCTCTTACTGCCTGTAGCTTTCAAACAAGGCAATTAATGACCCAGATTAAAATGGACACTATCACCATATTTAATCAGAGCATCATCAAGCAAGATGTGATTAGAGAAGATGCATGTACACTTTAAAGATGCATGTACAAACTCACTTAGAATCCTCGCCCAACTCCCTTGGTAAACGATTCCTTATCAGAAATGTTTTCCTTAGATAGGCTTTCAACCCCTCAAACTGAAGTCCAAGCTAATCTTTCTTGATTAAGTTATACTGAATAAAGTTTTAATAGGAAATAGTTTCTCTCCCTGGATTACATTGCATTTTAATCTTCCAAAATTACCCAAAATTGAAATATCCTAAGTATTCCTTTTGGAATACTTTGGTGCTCACTATCAAACAAAAGTCGGTCACTTCCCTGTGTAGAAGACAAATCCATCAAAAATGTGAAGACCATTAATTATACTTTCTGTATCCCTTCCCTTAATCTTTCCTAATACTGTATTATTTGGTATCACTTAAGCTACTCTCTAGGTTTTTTATACTCTTTAAATTCCTATAGGGAGTAGGGATCAATTCACCTATCCTGAAAAATCTCATCTTTGAGGAAAACAATGCCTAAAAGAGGTATAGAAGCAATTAACACTTTCCCTCCACCTCGGCTGTTTTCCATTATAATGTAATGTTTTCTTTATTATATTAACCTTCAATGACTGCTATCATTAGTCATTCCCTGGGTCCTTATTGAGCTTCTATGATGGGGCACGCCACTGCATTAAACCCATAGAACTAGAAGGGTAAATAAGACACTGTCCTTGTTGTGTAGGAGCCAACCATATAGTAAGGGGAGGTAGGCATGTACAGAAACAACTAAAATACAATGAGAAAAGTGCTAGGACAGGGCAAAGCCAGGGTGACATGGAGCCCGTAGTGGCTAGGACACATTACCTATGGCATCAAGGTGCGTAAAAGATCAGGTTCAAGAAGACTTAGGTCTGGGTGCAAATCTATCACTTACTACCTCTGTAGCCTAAATTATTTCATCTCTCTAAACCTCATCTGTGAAATGGGATAATAGTCCTTATTCCTTAGGTCCATTGCAGGAATTAAAAGGGCTTGAGTTTAGCCCAGTTTAGACTTACACATGGCCAGGACTAAAGAAATGTTGGCTTTTATTATCCCTGTTGAACTTGAGTATTCTTATAAAGTTTACTGTTGTATTACTTCTCTGCAAAAGCAATTTACTTTTCTTTGATTTTCCACTCCAGTTTGAATTCTGTATCTTGGCTGTTTGATGAGATTCCAGGCAAAATTAAGAAAATATTTCAGCATTGAACCTGAAGATATTTCAAGCACTAACTCATGTTAATATTTTCCTCAAGCTGAAAATGAAACTAGTACTTAAAAAGCCAAAAAATAAAAATAATTTCAAAATATATACACACATGCATACACATTACACTGAATAGCTTAATGGGAAATGGATCATTCTGTTTCTATTTCATTTACCTTACAGGATTTTTAATTTTTTAGATTCATTGTGGTAACAGTCATTTTATGTCCTTTTAATTCTTTCTTTCAGGATTCATGCTGCAAATGAAATCTTTTAATGCTAACAATATTTTCTGTTCAGTGGTGTATCGAAAGAGGATTTTTATTACATTTTAAGTGCATCTATCCCTTTTTGTTTCACTCCACTTATGACACTGACTCATTTATTATTTTTATTGATGGTATATACTAAAGTCCAGATGTCATAAAGTGACAAGTTAAAACTAAGTTGAAATAGACCCAAGTCAGGGTGGTCTTTCCCTACCCCTGGACAGAGCATGTGCCTTACATGCTGTGTCTGTCATCGAAATACGAGTATAATGTTGTTTTTTTCTGTAAACGAAAGCACTATGAAGTGTCTTAGGCAAGGCAAAATTTAGTTTTAAGTGATAAAATTACCATTCAAGATGACTCTAACACCTGCTCCTTTAGTCCCAATTTCAATGAACTCTGCCTTGAATGTTACAAGCAGTCTCTTGTGGGTAGGTTCCCTAACGGGTATCTTGTAGTTATAAATGAATGAAATGAAATTTCAGTAAAAAATATCCACTCTAAAAGTGATTATTTATCCCCTCTTCCTATCAGGATAGTTACAAATTGGATTCTTTTTATTTTCCCCAAATACTTTTATTTTTTCAGTGTTACAAAATTAATTGTTCATGCACCACACCCAGTGCTCCATGCAATACATGCCCTCCTCAATACCCACTACCAGGCTCGCCCAACAAATCGGATTCTTAATTAAGATAATGAATAAGATTTCTCTTTGGAAGAGCTAGAGCTCTATAGAAGGAATCACTTTTAGAATTCCACAACCAACTTTAAAAAAAAGAATGCCATGATCTGAAAAGTAAAACTTTTATTAAAAATTGGTTTATTTATTATGCCAAGGGCACACCCGGTCACTTATTTAACTGAGAGCTAGTGAGAGCTGGTTATGTACTAGTTACATGCTGGCTAGTGTTCAGGCCCCCCAGATCCAAGAGCAAAAACTCTCATAGTCCTTGCCTCCCTGGGGCTTCCAGTCAGGAATAGCTAGAAAAAATCACTATTCTTAGTCCAGTGCCCCATTTTACAGATAAGGCAGATGTACCGCATAAAGGTTATGTGATTTGCTCAAGGCTTCTCAATACGTTGCTAGCAAAACCCAAAACTCTTTGAGTTCCAGTTGTTAAGCTATGTTCCTCAATGAAGCTTAACCAAGAATAAAATGTAACATTTGGCACTTTTTTCATGTTTTCTGGTTCTTTGCAGACACAAAAATATAAATGCTGAATCCTGAAAATAATTTAAGGTCCCGTTAATCAAAATGTAGTTTAATTATTAGGAAATCACTGATGGGACCACCATCACTATACCGCCATAGAACAGCCTAGATTTCTCTGCAGATATGTTTCCATTTCTAAACACTTTAATTTCAGCTTCAAATAAACATGTGGCATATTTTAGTGTGTTGGTAAAGACATAAGGATGCACTGACAAGTTATTTATTTACCCCATTACTATTTGCTAAAAGGAAGTTATCTTACTTGAAATATAAACTTTAGTGTATATAAGGAAAGCACCTGAGCTAAATAGTCGCATTGAGTGAACATATTTGATAAATGTCAGTTTCCCCATCACTTTTATCTATAATACGAGTAATGTTGCAAAAGCTTAGAAAAGCCTAAATATTTTAATTAGAAACCAAAGAGTTAAATCAAGATTCCCTATGGAAATGGCTGACTCGACAAAGCCTCTCTGTTATTAACTCTTTGAATATAATAAAAAAATGCATTTTAACAACCACTATATAAAATGTAGGAAATCAAAAACCTATAAAGAACTTGTTTTCTCCATTATTTATACATATTTATATACCATTTTCATAAAAACTGAATCTCTAAACCTTTATTTCTTTCCCTGTTTACCCAATATCACATTACAATCATTTCCCATGCCATGAAATACTGACTTAAAAACATGACTTGAATCATTGCATAATACTTCATCATATAATCATAGCACAATTAACTTAATCACTGCATTTAACTGGATATCTGGATTTATAGTTTTCCCTTTCATAAATCAAGGTATAACAAATACTCTGTCCCTCTGCCGGACTGAGGATAGATCCTTTTAGGAGAAAAATTAGTGGGTAAAATATAAAACACTTTCAAGGATCTTGCCAAATTGTTTTCCCAGAAAGTATATCAAATTAGTCTCTAACCCAGTAGTGTATGAGATTCACCCTCCCCTTTAAATTCTTCATTTGCATTTGAAAAAGGCAATTTCACCTGAGACAAAAATAGAATTGTACGTGGCTTGTATGGGATTATATATGGAACTGTACTGAGACAGATGGCTGAGAGCTTGAATCTTACTGAAGGGAGTCTCTTAGCACTCACTACGCCCCAGGGCAGTCACAGCAGACTAATCCCTTTTAATCAGCTGATACCAAATGCCTAATATGAAAATGAGGATAATGGTGATAAATCCATTTTAAGTGTCTGAAAGTAGTAAACAAAACAAGGCTCCCTTTTGATGTCTCTCACTACCAAAATAAATTACTTTGTTGACTATCTACAGAATCTTATGCCAGGAGTAATACAGTGTCAGCTATTTTTAATATAAATTGATAAGGGCAGATGATCCCTGTGTTCTTTCTAAGGACAAAGGAATAAATGCATTAATGACACTTTGATAGGCAATGAAGTTACCACTGACATTATTCAAAATTCCTGCTTCCTTTAATGCAATTAAGTTATGCATTGCTAATTAATCTCCACTCACCGATCCAACTGAATTGGTATTAAGTTAGTGAAAATCAGTGGAGAGAGTAAGGCAAGTGACATTTGCACATAAAATATTTTTACAATCCTTCTTGGGAATGAGGAGCTCAAAGACTGCCAACAAATGAAGTCAAGTTCTCTACAGGAATTCAATTCTCATTCATTTTATGGGAAGAAAAGAAAGTTCACCTTATTTCCTTTCTTTCTTTCTTTTCTTTTTTTTTTTAAGTATAACCAGGCATCCACGCGGACCAAGGGAGAGCAGCTGGCTGGAGGTTAGTCTGTCAATTTCTAGGGTATCCAGATCCCCAGGGAATTAACTCAGGAACAGTGTAATGAATTAAACCAAAGCAAATTAACTTCCATTATTTAAGTAAAAGGTTATATCAACAGAAGACTGCTATAACCAGTAAGAGATTATAGGTTAAAATTTATAGGTTTCACTTTAGAGATAAATTCTCTGCAAATAGACGACATATACAAAAGTGAGACTTAAGACTTTTGTTTAAAAAAAATGTAGTGAACCAATTCTACCAAATTTTTCATGGTTTTGGTTCTGCAGTTTAAGTGAGTAATAAAAAGGAACAAACAGTAACTGTTACCATTTTTTAGCTAAAGGTGCTGATGTTCTGGGCCACTAACTTTCTGAACTTAGGGCTCTGATGAAACTTAGAGGTTCAACTATTCTCTATCCTTGATCTTATTTCTGTACTTTTTTATGTGTGCATATTTGACTAAATAAGAATATTTTTGCAGAGGACCTGAATAGACATTTTTCCAAAGAAGACATACAGATGGCTAACACACGGAAAGACGCTCGGTATCACTAATTATTAGAGAAATGCAAGTAAAACCCCAATGAGCTATCACCTCACACCTATTAGAATGGCTATGATCAAGAAGACAAGGAACAACAACTATTGGCAAAGATGTGGAGAAAAAGGAACTCTTGTACACTGTTGGTGGGAATGTAAATTAGTAGAACCCTGTGGAAAACAGTATGGAGGTTCCTCAAAAAATAAAAAATAGAAATACCATATGATCCAATAATTCTACTACTGGGTATTACCCAGGGAAAGTGAAAACACTAATTCAAAGAGATATATGCACCCCTATGTTTACTGCAGCATTATTTACAATAGCTAAGACACAGAAACAACCTAAGTGCCCACTAATAGATGAATTAATAAGGAAAATGTGGTACACACACACACACATACACGGAATATTAGAGCCATAAAAAGGGGTGAGATTGTGCTGTTTGTGACAACAATGATGGATTTAGAAGGTATTATGTATGATAAATGAAATAAGTCAGATTGAGAAAGACAAATTTCCTATCACTCCACTCATAAATGGAATCTAAAAAATAAAAAGCAGAGTCAGAACTATAAATATAGAGAACTGTTGCCAGGGGGAAGGGAGGTGGGGAGTTGGGCAAAATGGGTGAAGGGGGTGGGGAAGATACAGGCTTCCAGCTACGGAATGAGTAAATCACAGGAATAAAAAGCAGAGCATAAGATATAGAGTCAACAATATTTTAATAGCAGTGTAATGGGACAGACGGTAGCTACACTTGCGGGGAACATAGCATCATGTATAAACTTGTCAAATCACTCAATTGTACACCTGAAACAGAACATTCTGTGTCAACTAACCTCAGATTTTTTAAAAACTAAAAACAAGAGTACTTTTCCGCATACGAAAACATTTTCTAAGATTAGAAATATATTTTAAAATATGCCTGGTGGTGGGTATTGAGGAGGGCACGTATTGCATGGAGCACTGGGTGTGGTGCATGAACAATTAATCTTGGAACACTGAAAAAATAAACGTATTTGGGGGGAAAATATATTTGATTGAATTATCCACAAGAGTAGACACAATTTTGGAAACAATCTTGTAATGATCATTTTAACATCACCTATGACACCTATGAGAGTAAGGCAAGTGACATTTGCACATAAAATATTCCAGCTTCTTTAAATGATATTCCAGCTTCTTTAAAAGAATGCACTTCTCACATACTTCCAGGTATTTCCATTACTTGATTAAATTGACAAAAGCTGAATACACACACACACACCCCCAAAGACCCAACAATTCCACTTCTAGGTTTATGCCTACAAAAATGTATATATATACACACCCATACCAAACCACATAAACAAGAGCATTTGTAGGAGCTCTACTCATAACAACCTCAAGCTGAAAATTACACAAAGATCAAAAAACATTAGAACAGATAAATACATTGTGGTATATTCATACAACAGACTTATCAGCAACAGGAATGAAAAAGAAACAACTACACATAACATAGATGAATTTCAACAATGTAATGTTGGTTGAAAAGAACCTGACATATAAGCTTTGGTCCCAACCTACTCTTCTTCCAGTAGAGAGAGCAAACTAAAATTTCTAAAGTTGTTCATCAGCATTCTTTCAAATTATTTATGCAATTTAATATATCTATGCATGTGCTTGTGTGCATCTGTGTGTGTGTGTATAGGCCAATTGTAGAAAGTAAAGATAGTCAAAAGAAGTCAGAGTAGTAAATGAAGCAAAAGATATGTGAGTTGGTCATTCATATTGCATCCAATTCTAGAAAGAATTTGAGATCTGATTCTCAATCTCAATATATAGGTATATATATACACCTATATGTATATATATATACACAGACGTATATATATACACACAGATATAGGTGTGTATATATGGGTGTGTATACAGATAGATTAAATCAAGTATATATAAAATATATAAAATAATAGCTAGAAAATTATGTTGTCTTGAAAAGATTGGGAAATTATTAAGTGGAAGGAAAACTAAATGAAATAAAGTATCAATGTTCACACAATTGGGATCACACTGAAACTTTTTTTTTTTTTTAACAACGCTAGCACTCACATAGATTACAGATACGATAAATATATATCAATCTATTTATGTGTAAGGTATCTCTGAACTGTAAAATTAAAAACTTTTCAGAGAACACTAAGCTCTTTCACTCACTCTCCCACTATGCTGACATCTATCAGACTAGACTCTGATCAATATGTTCTTATTGAGTAAAGTTTGCTATGTTATTACATATGGTTGAAATAGGAGAGCAGTATCAGACTGAGCTTTCTGGTAAATTAAACCCTTCACGGTAAGTAAATTACCTCAGGAATTTAGCTTTCTGGGACCACTGAAATAGAAAAAGGGGCATAGTTATTTGAAATTTATATGCACAAGTATGTTTTCTGGAGTTGTTTTTTTTTTTAAAACTACTCCACTATTCATTTTTAAATGATGAATTTGATGATGTGTGAATTATACCTCAATTTTTAAAACAGTGGTGGCTTTGGAAGGGCACAGTAATTGCCTTGACAAGGCGTGGGGTAGTGTTCCAGGGTGAGGAAAAATTTAGCTTGATCCGAGTAGCAGTTACATGGTATATACGTACAAAAAAAAAAATCTATTGATATGTATGCCTAAGATGTGTAAATGTTATATGTGTACGTATGTATGTGTGTGTGCCTTTCTATGGTAAAGTGCTATTTGGAAAATCATTACTACCACCTTTCCTAACCACTGAAAATATTGGCATTCGCCAAATTTGGTCAAAATTAAGCTGCACTATCTATGAGAGAGAACATTGCAAGACACGTAACTACCTACTTTCATTCAATAATTATCTAGTGCAGGTATACAGTGTTTATTATAGGTGAAACATATATAAATGGGAAACTATTAAAAACTAGTACCACACAGTTCCTGCCGGTCATACTAGGAAGACAAGACAAACTTACCAGGTCAGTTGAAGCTACAGGGAAAGACTAGCATGTTGCAAAAAAGAAGCCAACTCTAGCGGGGAAAATATGTAGTGGGTCAGAGGAGGCTATAAGGGGAAAATATGTAGCGGGTCAGAGGAGGCTATAAGTAAGGAATGTTTGGGGAAAAGTCTACACAGGCAAAGCAAAAACTTGGCCATTTTACAATTAATCAACTTTATGATAGTGAAACCTCTATTTTCGTTTCATCTAATGGAAGCAGCTTTTCTTAAATGATGGGTACATCACTGTGAATTTTTTTTTTTCTTTAAAGATTTTATTTATTTGAGAGAGAGAGAGTGGGCAAGGGAGAGACCAGGAGTTGGGGGGGAAGGGACAGAGGCAGAGGGAGAAGCAGACTCCCCAATGAGCAAGGAACCCGATGCAGGGCTCCATCCCAGAACCCTGAGATCATGACCCAAGCCAAAGGCAGATGCTCAACTGACTGAGTCACCCAGGTGCCCCTCATTGTGAATTTCTATCACTAAATGTAGTATCTATTATCTTAAGTTTGTATCAATGCTATTGACAAGACCTTAAAATACAAGAGTGAACATTGCTATTTGATTGTTTACTTAATATTATGTATGCTGTCACGGTGACTAAAAATTTTACAATATTTTTAGGACCAAAATTAAACTTCTCTTATAGACAGGAGCTTAATTAGTAGCTCAGGGGAAATACATATGTTTTTTTAAGTTTAAGAAATTCCTTTAAAACTCATTATACTCTAGAAACCAAATTATCATCTTTTTGAAATAGCATGTTATGTTGACATTAAAAGGGCTTTGGGAAATAAGCCCTAAATGAATTTTGGTTTATGGCTTACTTATACTGACATTTGTCACCAATGTCTTCATTGCTGGGAAACTAGACCTATCAGTAATCAAACTTATTGCAATTGTCATCATCCAGAAAATAGCCATAGAAACCAGAGTAAGTAAAAATGTCCACAAATAGGAGAAAACACTGTCACAGAGCATGTAGGATTTACATGTAACAGATGCCCCTGATCTTCACTTACTGCCTCAAGGAACCCTACCAGAGTCCCAGATCCTGCAAACATGATCTAATTTCTGCCCAGGGCAGACAGATCAAAGGCAGCTGATTAATAGGTGAGTGTATTGACTATAAGGAAAAGCAATAGATGAGAGCTTAATGCCAAACAAATATTCAAAAAAAAAAAAGTAAAACATAATGATGAATATGTGGAAATCACATTTAAAAATATAATACTATTTATAATTTATAAAATGAAATGTTTAGGTACAGATCTAACAAAACATGGATAGGATCTGTATATTGAAAATTACAAATGCTGGCGAAAGAACAAATAAAAAACACTTAAGTTAATGGAGAAAGAAATCGTGTTGAAGAATTGGAAGACCCAACATAGTAAATATGTCAATTGTCTCTCCCCAAACTGATCTATGAGTTTAATGTAATTCCTATTAAAGTCCCAGTAAGGCTCCTTTGAAGATACAGACAAGTTTATTCTAAAATGTATATGGAGAAGTACAAGATCTGAAAATATCTAAGACCACTGGAAAAAGAACAAAGTAGTAGGAGTCACTCTACCCAATGTTATGATATACTATAGAGCTATACTAATCAAGACAGTTTGGTATTGGCAGAGGAAAGACAGCCTTTTCAACAAACAGTGCTGGAGAAATTAGACATACATTGGCAAATAAACAATATTCAACTTAAGCCTCATGCCTGACACAAAAAGGAACTCAAAATGCATCATGGGCTTAAATGTAAGAGTATAGAACTCGAAGAGAATAAGAAGACAAACTGGGAAAAAATACTTGCAAATTACATATGCGATAAGGAACAGTTATTTCAAATATGTAAGAGGTCTCAAAACTCAACATTAAAAGAAACCCAATTAGAATATAGGCAAAAGAGGAGAGCCTGGGTGGCTCAGTCGTTAGGTGTCTGCCTTCGGCTCAAGTGTGATCCCAGGGTCCTGGGATCAAGCCCTGCATCGGGCTCCTTGCTCAGCAGGGAGCCTGCTTCTCCTTCTCCCACTCCCCCTGCTTGTGTCCCCTGTCTCTCAGTGCCTCTCTGTCAAATATATAAATAAAATCTTTAAAAAAGGAGCCCCTGGGTGGCTCAGTGGGTTAAGCCTCTGCCTTCGGCTCAGGTCATGATCTCAGGGTCCTGGGATCGAGCCCCGCATCGGGCTCTCTGCTCAGCGGGGAGCCTGCTTCCCCCCTCTCTCTACCTGCCTCTCTGCCTACTTGTGATCTCTCTCTCTCTGTGAAGTAAATAAATAAATAAAATCTATAAAAAATCCTCAAAAAAAAAAATAATATGGGCAAAAGACATGAAGAAATGTTTCACTAAAGAGAATACGCAAGTAAAAAAGCACATGAAAATACGCTCAACGTTATTATCCATTAGGGAAATATGAATTAAGCCCACAATATGACATCACTGCCTATCTAAAATAAAAAAATGATGATAGCTCCAAATGATATGAGGGTACGGAGAAACTAGACTGTGCATACATTGCTCGGTATACAAAATCGTACATCCACTCTGTGAAAGAGTGTGACGGTTTCATACAAAACCAAGCATGTGCTTACCATATGACCCATAATTGCACCGTTGGGTGTTTATCCTAGAGAAATGAAAAATTTAAATTCACACAAAAACCTGTTCATAGTTGCTTACAGCAGCTCTACTTTGCAATAGCTCCAAACTGAAAGCAACACAAATTTCCTTCAGCAGGTGAAGAGCTGCACAAACTGTTGTACCTCTATGCCAAGGCATCCTACTCATCAGTAAAGAGGAACAAACTATGATACATGCAGTCATTTGGAGGGATTGTAACAGCACAGACAGATCGGCGGTTGCCAGGATTCAGGAAGGTAGAGGGGAGGGCAGTGGCTGTCGCGGTAAGAGCGTAGCACAAGAGATCCGCCTAACGGAACTCTTCTGTATCTTGATTGTGCTGGTGATGACATGAATCTACACTTCCAATAAAACTGTGTGGCCTAAAACCACACACACACATGCACACAAATGTGTATAAAACAGGTGAAATCTGATTAAGGTTGATGATTCGTATCAATGTCAATTTTCTGGTTCTAAAGGAAACTGGGAGAAGGGCATATATAGAATCTCTTTGTATTATTTCCAACAAGCACGTGAATGTATAATTATCTCAAAATAAAAAGTGTTTTTAAAAAACTAAAAGTTTTTTGGGGCGCCTGGGTGGCTCAGTGGGTTAAAGCCTCTGCCTTTGGCTCAGGTCATGATCTCAGAGTCCTGGGATCAAGCCCTGCATTGGGCTCCCTGCTCAGCGGGGAGCCTGCTTCCCTGTGTCCCTCTGCCTACTGCTCTGTGTACTTGTGCTCTCTCTGTCAAATAAATAAATAAAATTAAAAAAAAAAAAAACACTAAAAGTTTTGTCCCTCTCTGTGGAGGAAGAGACAATAGCCCTCCCAACAACCAGAACCCATAGAATATCAACTAATAACAGTGCCAAGCATTCGTTTCCATTAACACATGTTTATTAAGTGCTACTATTCTTTTTCTTTTTTTAGATTTTTTTATTTATTTATTGGACAGAGAGAGAGAGAGAGATCACAGTAGGCAGAGAGGCAGGCAGAGAGAGAGGAGGAAGCAGGCTCCCCGCCGAGCAGAGAGCCTGATGCGGGGCTCCATCCCAGCACCCTGAGATCATGACCTGAGCCGAAGGCAGAGGCTTAACTCCACTGAGCCACCCAGGTGCCCCTAAGTGCTACTTTCCATAAAGCCAGAACTCCTGGAGAAATCCACTCGATAGGAGAGCTGCCCGCATCTCTGGATTGACACGCATCACCATGGCAGAAGACAAGCTGAATCTCACCAGAGACCATTTTAGTCTGTCCATCTGCTCCTGGGTAGTACAACCAATGACAAGCTTCTGACTTGAGGTTTTAGCCTCTAGCACAATGCCAAGTGTGTTGGCCCCCAAAAAAATCTTTGCTTTGGGAAATCAACATGCAACCTTGCATTTTATAAAACCTCTCTATAACATATTCTAGTTTCATCTTCTTAAATACCCATAACACTTCAAAACTGTCTTGAAAATGTCATTTAGACAGAGTTTGCTTGGCCCTTGGTGATGTTTTCTACCTGAATGAAGTCTTTATACTATTTTCCCTTTAATGAGCCCTTTATTTATATTAGGTTTGCCAATTTTATCTAATCCAGGACACTGAGGGAGCAGTGTCAAAAAAAAGGGAATAACTCCTTCCTTAAGTTCACAGAGGTTTTCAAAGCACTCTAAAACGGTTCTGTCCTCATTTGCTATTTCATTCGCTCTTTGATGGATGGTCACCTGTGAATGCCAGAAATGTGCTGTGTCTTTGGATATAGACAAACAACAACAACACACTGCCACCATCTTCACAAGCTTCTTCTAATCTGTTAAAATATTTTAACCAAAAAACAAATAAACAAAAAACCTACACTATTTTATCAATGAGATATGAGCAACATTCTGGGAAAGCACAAACTGACTTAAAAGATCTCTTTCCTTGGATGGTGAGTGGCTTTTAGCCTTTTTTTGAAATCACAACATCTAACATTTTAGCAGAGTGGCAAACAAAATATCCCTCTCCTAAGGCTCAAACACAGTTCAGCCGCGATTTCAATATCGTTTCCTTAGATTCAATTGATTCAGGCTTTGGAAGAAAAAAGGACAGCAACAATTTAATCCTTACCCAAACTATACAATACAGGTATTATTCTTTCCATTTTACAAAGCTTATTAACAGATCCATGGTTTGGGTGACTTTGAAACCCTTTTGCTCTTTCTGTAACACACCACTGCTTCTGGACAGAGACAATCAGCAGAAATTTATCCCAGATCAGCTTGTGACTGTGGGAGACACATTTGCCTACAGAAGCTAAACCTGATTCAGAATGCTATCTATTACAGTTTTCACAGTGGTATGTGACCCTTTGGGAACATTTCCTGAAAGATCCTTGGGTTAGGGCTCCTGCGCCCAACTGCCTGATCATACTCTCACCAGTTTGTAGCAACATGGCAAACTGTCCCCTGCCTCAACTTTCTAATCTTTTCATATTCTTCCTGCTCCTCAAAATGACCCTTAATCTTATCCCACTCTTTCCCTAATAAATCTAATCATTTTCTGCATTTAGCTCAGCCCTTCTCAAAAGTTCCATTCCAGAGTAACTGGCTCTGAGAGCTCATACATTTCTCTGATACAAGGGACAGACTCTCAATGAGCATCTTATTCACACATTTAGAGACTGGTGGTGTGGACAATTCAGTCCTTGTGGAACTAAATGCCTCTAAACACCCAACAGTCAGATCCACGCACACTGTCACCAGCAGTGAGCTGCATTAAGATCTCCAAGCCATTGACCAATCCCAACATCTTCCCTACCAAGTTGACCTCTCCCGTCTTCACTGTTTAAACATCTAGCCTAGATTTCTACTGCTCCTCATCCTAAACACTTCGTATGATTCTTTCCCATTATATATTATCTATGAAAACCCTATCCATAATTCATCTCTCTTTAGGTAGATAATATCACACAAATCTGATGTTTTATTTTAGAACAATGAACATAAAATGGGCACTCGTCAATACCTAGCATGTCTACTATATTTCCAGACATTTATAAGGTGTGTAGGACATACCTTGGAAGTTCATGATAACAGCCCCATATTTCCCAGTATGCAGTGGGCCAGGTAGGTAGGTTAGGGGTTTGTTTGTTTGTTTGTTTCAGGCTGCTTTCTCGAACTGCTGAAACATCAGTTCTGTTCTTTTTATTTCCTGTTTTGGTAGACACAAATTTTATGTATGTCGGGTCTTCATACCTGTGTTCTCTATTACACATTTGCACATGGTATATCTTTCTGTATTTCAATTTCATTAATTTTTTTGCTCTTTTTATTTAATTCTCTCTATATCTTCTTATAACTATTATTCTATAATAAAAAATGGAATGTGGGCACCTTATAATTTAGTCTTCACTTGAAGGTTATTTTATCTTCTTTCATTATTTTCTGACATTGATCGGCTCCCTGTATTTCACTTTCTATACTCATTTTTTAGATTTATGACTCCTGAAAGTTATTTCTCATCTTTAATTTCTTGTTACAGTATATTTAATTTTAATTTGGGTGTTATATGCATTTTCTTCTGTACCATGGCTTTTTGTAGGAGTGTGCTTTCATACTGAGAAGCTTTATTTTCTGATTTCTTTTCCTGTATCTTTATATATGAACTCTCTCCTTTCTCCGTTTATCATTATTTGTGTTGTATTTTTCTTAACCAGCAGAAGTAGATAGTCCTCTGTGTGTAGGGGAAGGAGGAGATGAGAAATGGGGAGAATGTAGGGGCAAGTTTTCTTCTGTTATCCTACCACATTCCTTAGTTCAAAGGCACCCTCCTCTGTTACAGCAGTTAAGTGTAATTTCTCTGTAAACTTTGGATCTAACTTCTTATATTTTGTTCTTTAGTCCTCTTCTCTTCAGACACTTCTTTTCATCCCTCACCACAAAGCTTCTAAGAAAAACATCAGTCTCCCAAGGCTTTCCTCTTCCCAGAAGTACAGTACTCCCAAAACCATTTCTTATCCTAAGCACACACCAAGCAGCCCAACTCCACAAGAGCATGTACTCTGGTTCACTAGGTCTCAGTCCTGTCCTCAGTATTTTGCATTCTGGGTGCAATTGCTCATTCTGATGATGAATGCTAGTCGCTGTTTTCTCTTCTCCATCTTGACTAAGACTACATGCGTCTTCCTCTGTTCTGTGTATTTCCCTCCTGACCCCCAGCTCTGTTGTGGGTCCCAGAATCTACTGTTGGTTTGGACATGAGTAAAATAAAATAAATTTACAGTATTCTCTGTCTCTTACCTGAGCTTTAGCCATACAGTGAGGGTAACTTTGTTATCCTTGTTAAGTCTAGAGATTTGGGGAGAAGACTTATGAGCGAAGTTTGGCTGCCACAATATTATGGGAATCCAGAGGTCAGAATTATGTTTTTTGTATTTCCTCTTCTGAGAAATGCCTGATTATATCAGTTCTCTTTTTATGCAGTTATCTTTTTCTTATTAGTTTATAGGAACTCTTTATATATTCAGGAAGCTAATCCTTTACAGTTTAATTATATTTCACCATTTTCTCCCAATTTGTAGATTATTTTTTCACATGTAGTAGAGTTTGATGAACAAAAAGTATTAATTTTAATAAAGTTAAATTTATTAATATTTGTTATTTGGTCAAACCATCTCATATTTAAGAAATTAAAAATATAATTACTCAAAAATTTTCTACATATTATTTTTTCTTACTGTGGTAGGAACACTTAACATGAGATGTACCTCTTAACAAATGTCCAAGTGTGCGATACAGTGTTGTTAACCATAGGCACAATGTTGCACAGCAGATCTCTAAAACTTCTTCATCTTGCATAACTGAAACTTTATACCCTCTGAAAGCAATCTCCACTGCCCTTTCACCCAGTCCCTGGTAATCACCATTCTAAGAGTTTGACTATTTTAAATACTTTACGTAAACAAAATCATGCAATATTTGTCCTTCTGTGACTGGTTTATTTCACTCAGCATAATGTCCTCCTTTTCATACATATTGTTTCATATGGCAGGATTCCCTTCTTTTTATGCTGAATAATACTCCACTGTATGTGTATACATTTTTCTTATCCATTTATCCACCAACAGATTTAAATTGTTTGCACATCTTGGCTATTGTAAATAATGCCGTAGTAAACATGAGAGGGCCAGTGTCTCTTTGAGATCCTGATTTCAATTATTTTGGGTAAAAACCCATAAGTGGGATTCCTGGATCATACTGTAGTCTATTTTTTTTTTTTTAAGATTTTATTTATGAGAGAGAGAGAGAGAGAGAGAGCACGCGCATACATAAGCAGAGGGAAGGGGCAGAAGGAGAGGGAGAGAAAGAAGCAGACTCTCCACTGAGCAGGGACTTGAGGCTTCATCCCAGGACCCTGGGATTATGACTTGAGCTGAAGGCAGACATTTAACTGGCTGAGCCATCCACAAGCCCCTATAGTTCTATTTTTAATTCTTGAAGAATTTGTATACTGTTTTCTATAGGAGCAATATCATTTTATATTCCCACCAATAGTGTACAAGAGTTCCAATTTCTCCACATCCTTGCCACCAGTTATCATGCTCTCTGTCTCTCTAATAGCCATTCTAATAGATGCTAGGTGATATCTCAATGTAATCTTGATTTGCATTTTCCTGATGATTAGGGATGTTGATCATCTTTTCATATACCTACTGGTCATTTGTATGCCTTCTATGTCTTCTATGAAGAATGTCTAATTCGAGTCCTTAGTCCATTTTTTAATTGAATTATTGGGTGTTTTTTTTTTTACTACTGTATGAGTTCCTTATATATTTTGGAATACCCATTATTTGATACCCATTATCAAATGTAGTGCTTACAAATATTTTCTCCCATTCATAGGCTGCCTTTTTCAATATTTTCCTGTTATGCAGAGGCTTTTGTCTTTTACCAATTTTCTTGCTTATTTTTTTTTGGTGTCTTATTCAAGAAATCACTGCTAAGACCAATGTCATGAAGCTTCTTCTATGTTTTTTTCTAGGAGTCTTACAGTCTCAGGTCTTAAGTTCAATTCTTTAATTTTGAGTTAATTTTTGTGTATGGTTTAAGATAAAGATCAAATTTCATTCTTTTGCATGTAAACATCCAGTTTTCCCAACACCATTTGTTGAGGAGACTATCCTTTCCCCATTCTGTATTCTTTGGTGCCCTTATCAAAAATTAGTCAACTAGGCTTTATTTCTGGGTTCTGTATGGTCTATATGTCTCTACATCAATACCATCCTGGTGTGTTCTTTCTGAAGATTGTTTTGGCTACTTGAGGTCCTTTGTGGTTCCATATGAATTTTAGGACTTTTCCTGCTTCTGTAAAAAATTACAATTTTTAATATTTAAATCTTTAAAGCCCAGAATTGATTGCCATGGTATGAAGAGATTAAACTGATTTTTTCCCCAAATGGATAACCATTAAAATCAATGAAATAATTATTCAATGGTCTCACCTTTCCCACAGATCTACATTTGCCTGTCTCTGACATATAAAATCTCTACATATGTTTGGGGCAATTTTTAAGCTCATTATCTTATTCTATTACAATATGTTGATTTGACTGTCCCAATGCCAAAATCACACTGTCTTAATTATTACACATTACTCCTCCTCACTCCAATGTTGCATCTGTCTCCACTACTCTAGTAAATCTGTGTTTATCAAGTCCACCAATAAGCTCTATGTTGCAAAATATAAGTGGAATTTTTCACTTTTTATTTTATGCACCTTTTAGAGGTTGTTATCAAGAAAGTTGTTCATTTTCTCTCTTGGGTTACATAAAATCAAGTATTTCCACTTTTCTTTTTTTTTTTTTTTTAAGTATTTTATTTATTTGACGGGGGTGGGGGGAGTGGGTAGAGCAGCAGAGGGGGAGAAAGAAGCAGGTTCTCTGCTGTGCAGGGATCCTGATGCAGTGGTTGGATCCCAGAACCCTGGGATCATGACCTGAGCCGAAGGCAGATGCTTAACTGACTGAGTCACTCACATGCCTTACATTTCCATCTTTTTTCTGATATCACCAGCTACTGCTCAGTGTTCCTTCTAGTCCTTTCTCATTTGCTTGACATCTAACTGTAGGAATTTCTCAAAGCTTAATCTTGTACTCTTTTTTTTTCTTAACTATAATGCCATTTTGAGTGACCACAGCTAGTTATTGATGGTCTTTTATATAAACAGAATTATATCTGTTGATAAAGATTTATTGAGCATCCATCATATACCATTCACTATCTAGATGTGAATTATTTGGCAGTAAAAAAAAAGAGGCAAAATTGTCCACCTGCATGTTTATTCTAATAATTCTAAGAACTATTCTAAATCTTTAACAAAGTGAACTATATATTTGGTTTAACCTTTTTAAGAGGTTATCCATAAAATTGTAATGACCAAAGTGTCCTTCTCTGTTATGGGAACTGGAATTATGGGATCAAATGAGCACATAACTAAATCCACGAGAAGGTATAGTGTCCCTTTGTGACCAAAATATTGTCCTAATTTATATAATATGTAATATTTTTACATAAGTATTAAGGAAAATACTAACATTTGAAAGGCTCTTTTCATGATCCTTAAATAACTTCAGGAAAGAACAAGTCTCAGGCAACTGGAAAATTTACTTCTGTGAGCCAGCTCATGCCTTGCCACGAACATTCTTATGCACGATTCCCAGTTGAGAGAGGGGGTATATTAAGATTAAGTGATAATCTCATGTCACATGTTTCATAACACCAATATCTGGGTTTTTCTCTCAACTCTTTTTGAATGTCCTACAAAATACTGTGAAAATGAAGTGTGAAGAAAGAAAATCAGACTGTTGGGGGTTTTTGTTTGTTTGCTTATTTTGTGTTTTGTTTATTTTGTCTTATTTTTTGGAATTTTTACAACTCTCAAAAAGCTGAATAAATGAAATTCTCTTTCTGTGGGTGTGTAGAAAGATTCCAGTTGAAGAATTTTCTTAAAACCAATTAAAGATAAATTTAATATCAGGAATATTATTAGCTCTAGCATCCACCAAACTTAGACTGCAGAACCAGGCATTTTTGTTGTATTTAAGTTTGATGGCTTTCTGAAATCTGTTCATTAAAATATTAAGATTTTTTTTAAGATTTATTTACTTATTTGAGAGAAAGAGAGAGTATTGGTGGGGAGAGACCCTCAAGTAGACCCCCTGCTGAGCACAGAGCCCAAGGTGGGGCTCGATCTTACCACCCTAAGATCACGACCTGAGCCAAAATCAAGAGTCGGACGCTTAACTGACAGAACCACAAGTGCTCCTAAAATATTAAGTTCTTAAGGAAACTTAGGTTCTTAAAGGGAATTTAAAAAAATAAAATTGTATATATTTTTGAAATGTTGCATACTAAATGCCTGTACAAATGAAAACAGCTTTCCCAACCCCAACACCAGTAGGAATACAAGAACTTTTCTTCATATTGGAAAACCCTAATATTAACCTAATATTCATACCAAGTTAGGTAACATAAGCTCATTAAAATTCCAAGTTTCATTGTTCCTGATTGCAATTACATCAATTCAGTTTAGTAAAATTATATACCTCTTACCAATTAATAAAAACAGAAGCAAGAATTGTCACAATCATGTTATTATCTGGCTATTATTATTACAAAGTAACAATCAAAGATCACATAATTGCAATATGTTTATAAAAACTCAGAGACTCAATGCATCAGAGTACAGCATATCTAGGAATAGTGCATTTACTCCACCATTCTCAATGCAAGGGAGAACCATCCTTTTCTATGTTAAAAAAGAAAACCAAAGTTACAAATATATGTATTTGTAAAACCGTGTGTGTATGTATATATGTATGTACATTTATGTATGTTTTTTATCTTAATGCTAACACTTCATTTAAACATTAGGGAACTGGAAAATATTAATTGTTCATATAAATATTCTTCTCTGTCTCCCCCACTAAACTGCAAGTTTCATAAGTCAAAGACCCCCTCATCTTGTTCACAGCTTCATCTCCAGAGTGTGGCGTAGCATGTGGAACACAGTAGGTATGGAATAAGTGAGTGATGTAGGGCAAAGAACACTGACTTTGGAGGCAGATCCCTTGGAAGCAGAATCAAACGTTTTCTCTGCCATTACATGAACTAAATGTGTACACCATTACCTCTAATTCTTGGTTTGCATTCTTCCAGGTGTTCCAGGCTCAGAGGCCAAGTACCTCTTCGTGTAACCATTAAATAGTATCAGTAGATCAAAGAAAGCAGATATTGATTTGATCAGTCCTGTTATAATGCAAGTCCAAAGTCACAGGACTGCCTCACTCTCTATTGCACTGCAGAGGCTCGAACAATGTCTTCAATCTAAACAGAGGCTCACTCAACATTTATTATTCGAGATTGGAACAGAAAATGGGGTACCTGGATGGTGCAGTCGGTTAAGCCTCTGACTCTTGGTTTCAGCTCAGGTCTTGAACTCAGGGTCACGAGACTGAGCCCTATGGTGGGCTCTGCACTCAGTGAGTGTCTGCTTAAGATTCTCTCTCCCTCCTTCTCCAACTCCCACTTGCTTGCTCTCTCTCTTTCAAATTAAGAAATAAATCTTCAACAACAACAAAAAAAAGGTAAATCTTAAAAAAAGAAGATTCGAATAGGAAACAGTTTAACTTTTAAACATCAACCTATACATCAATATTTACCTAAATTCTCACGCATTTTTTTGAGGATTTTATTTATTTGTCAGAAAGAGAGCAAAAGCAGGGGGAGCAACAGGCAGAGGGAGAAAGCAGGCTCTCTGCTGAGCAAGGAGCCCAATGTGGGACTCCAACCTAGAACCCTGGGATCATGACCTCAGCTGAAGGCTGACACTTAACCAACTGAGCCACCCAGGTGTTCAATACTTATGAATTCTTGATGAAACTTGTCAGGCATCAGCTCTCAACAAAGAGAATTTCAACTTCTTTTAGAAAAAAATTTCCATTTTTCCTCTAACCATACAAAACTGTATTATAAAGCTAATAAGCTATTATTAAATCAAAGTCTTTCTAAAAAAAGATTAAAATGATAATGAAATGTTACCCCATTAACAATAAAGAGGATTTAGGGTTTGGGTTTTGTTTGTTTTCTTACCATATGGAAGGATGGTTCTCAACTATCTTGAGAATGGTTGAATAAATGAATTGCTTCTAATCCTGTTGTGCTCTGTGATTTATTGAAGTGTATGAATCATTAAACACATGTAAAATTATATGACCATTGATTTTACTGCTTTACAATACACTCTGAAGGCAAGTACTAGCTTTCAGATTAAATGGGGAAAGTCTCTTTGGATGTACTGGTATTTTAAATTGTGCCCTAGGCAAGAGGAGTCTTAACAGAAACCACCAGGTGTGACTTGGTGGCTGGGATGGGTCATTTCTGCTGGTTCCCATGACTTTCTCATTCACTGTACCAAGGTAAAGTTTGATAAAGGGTTACAATATTCTACTATTTAATTTAGACAGCCTTCTGGTTTTTCCTGAGCATGAAGAGGAAACTACTAATATTTCTCACAAACACTTCCCAGATATATGTTTAAATTTTAATCTTAGAAATGGACCTATCACGAAAGAAGACATATCCTGAATTTGAGTGAGTTTAAGTGACCGATTATCCAGCTGGAATGTGACAACTTGCCTAGCATTTGTCCATCATACCCATCCTCCCAAGCTACCTCCAGTTTGTACCTAAACTATGGAATCCTTTGATCTTCACTGTGGCTTCTCAAAGTGGAACCTCCAACTTGGCACTGGAAGAGCTATGTCCAAGCTCTATAATCAATTCTCCTGAGCCCACTCTACCTCATCCTGATTGACCTGCACAAGTTTTCAGACAGTCTCTGCTGCTGTATGGTTTAACTCTGACATTACAACATGATTCCAATCAAATGCTAATAGATTTCATTTTGGAGAAACAGGAAAATGAGGAGTTGGAAGAGCAGGGAAATAAACAAATGGCAAAAAAAAAAACCAACAGGAAAAATTCAGGTGTAATAGGGAGAGAAACCTGTCAACAACTGTACAACATATTAGCTGATAATAATATACAACAACAAGGAACAAAATGCCTGAGAGCATTACTTCTGTACTACAGACCTAACCCAAACCTAATTTCATATGTGACCTAAAATAAGTCATTTCATCTCTTATAGACTATTTCTATATTAGTAAATGTAGTAAATGGAAATAACTATAGTACTTATGTATTGGAAAGAATAGAAATTAAACACATTAAAATTGTTGGCCTATTCAACTCATGAAAATTAAAAGATTAATACCCAGTATTAACAATGTTATTCTGAAAAAGGACACACATAAATCTATGTTGGTTATAGCTCATTTGATCTTTTAGAAGAAATAAACTATACAAGTAATATAAATAATAAATTTTACCTACTCTTTGATCTGCCAACCCCATTCTTAATGTTTATCTTAATATAATTATTAGACATCTTAAATATCCAATAATAAGAGGTTATATATACTATGTCCTTTAAATAGAATACAAATGTTTATGTAGTATGTATTTATAATATAAATATATGTTCACAAAATCACACAGAATGAATGTGACAAGCTATATTTCTATGAGTAGTGGGATTATGGATGATTTATTACATTATGTACATTTACAATGTACATAATAAATGTACATTATTACATTTATTACATTTTCTTCTTTTCTAGCTCTTATTTCTAATTTTACATAAGTTATGTATTATAAACATTTTATATTTACATAATGTTTCTATGTACAAAGTGTTTATGTACAATAAGCATTTTATAGACAAGATGGTTACAAAATATTCTTCTAACATATATTCATCCTCAGTAGAAGTGATAACAGAATGCATAAAGCTATATTAGGATCATGAATGAATTATTCTCTTACACTTGCCCACAAAGGCAGCAGACCCAGTTGTAAACAGATATGTGTTGGTTAATTTAAACAGGATTAGGGTACCAATGGTGTCAGTACTTACCATATCAATTGATGTGCTGTTATTGGCTTTAAAGTAAGATTTTTAACCAACGTGAATGATCAGCTGAAGTTATTCTATGGCACATGGAATGTACAAACCATGTACAGTTAATTAATAGTTTATTAGGACTTAATGGACTAACTGGATCTTTGTTTTTTCTTTCTATTCTTTTCCATCTTCAAAGCAGTAATGATGATTAGCACATAGGTAATTTGTGTTTTATTATAAAATAGGTGAAGAATTTCAGTTTCTAACAAGCTTTTATGTCCAAATTCTATTGATTTCTCTATCACCTTCTTCGACCCACATTCTTCCAAACTAGATTAGATATATCCCCCTCTCCTCCTTTAAAAATTTTACATAGCTCCCTATATTATTTCAAGAATCATCACGATTTGGAATCCTGTGTTTATCTCTGTGGTTATTTAAGTCTTTCCTCCCCCATTAGACACCGACTGTGTTTATCTTTATTTTCCACGCCACAGCAATTACTACAATATCTACTAAACTATGGTTCTGTTTGATGTGGATGTAAATTTTAAAGGATGGCTGGTTCCCTACTTATAAATTCTACCATAATATAGATCGTTCTTTAATGGATGCCTTCTGTATCTCAGAAATACCCCAGGCGAAATGAGGGAAGTGAAGATCTTTTCAAGAAAATTTCAGATACAAAGAAATCAGGAAGAATGTTAATGTGACAAAAGAAGAGAATGCCTGAAAGTCTCAGTCTCAAGACAGGTCAAGACTCATAAAAAGCAAAAGCTGAGAGAAAGTCACCAGATTGCATAGCCATGTGTTCCTCTCCTTGACTCCAGGACCATGCCCAGGAGGAGGGCATGAAGTAGCATTTCAAGCCATTGACAGCAGCTAGAGGAACCACCTTCTTACATAACAATTTTTCTTTTTCTTTTAATGTATTTATTTTCTCCACCCTCTTGCTGCCTTCTGCTGTCCCAGACAGAGATGCCTATGGTTATTTGGCACTAGTAGTAAAGGAGCTAAAAGTGGCTTTTCGGCACTTCATAAACTATAAATGAATCCAAAATTAACAAAACAATCAGCGGGAGCCAAAATACAGGCATCTTTTAGGCATTATCATAAGAACCAGAAAAGAGATGGGAAAGTGGCTAAGGAATAGAAAGGCACAGAGCCCTGGAAGAAAAAAATCTTATCTAACAAACATAGTCAAATAATAACAGAAATCACAGGAATGGAGACATCTTTTTTTTTTTTAAGTTTCGTTTATAAAATCCAACCATCTACATAATTCCACCTTTGTCTAGTAAACTGCAAAAGTTGTAGGAAACGCTAAGATCTCATTCAAAAATAGGTTTTTCAAGACTCATTGTTCATGAAAAACCTATTTTTGAGTCTTGTAACACTGAAAAAAATAAAATATTTGGGGAAAAAATTAAAAAAATAAAACCAAGCTTTTTGTCGCCCTTTAGAATTCCCCTCTACTTATCAAATGAGAAAAAAAAATAGGTTTTTCAATAGACATATCTGAAGATTTACTCTAGTGAGAGTCTGAAAACAGATCAATCAAGGCAGCTCAGAACAAAATAACAGGTTGGATACACACACCTACTCATACTATGACACTGTCTGCAGCATGTGGATTCACTCATGACTTAATTTTTCCCCTAAGTCTAAAATACATCTGTGCATTTGTGTTCAGTGTGTATGTATACAGAAATATTTTATTCATCCAAATTACTCTACAATTGAGGTTCTATTTTCATCTTTATTTAAAGATGACAGTATGCACTGAACACAAAGATTAAAGATGAAGATTAAAAATGGTGCCAGGCGTGACCAAGTTCTCATAATTTATAACTGGTAAAGGAAGAAATAAATCATAAACCACCAGAGACTAAATTATTTGTTAGCACTTATTATTGTTTCTCTTTGGATACTTTTCATCTTCCTGTGAAATAAGTAAAGTGGGTGTTTGTATTTCTAACACAGAGGTGAACCCAAAAGAATGAGACCCAGACCTCCCGGTCTATATAAAACCACACTACTGCACAAGCCATCCATTGCCCTAAATAAGCAAGTCCTTCTTCTCATTCCTAGACTACAGATATCGAATGATCTCTTATTCCCTTCCTCAGAGACTAGTGGCAGATTGGTAAGAAAATGAAATACAAGCCAGCCCACACTACTGCACTGAAGTAATTTCAACGTGGTACATAAAAGAATATACTTATAGGGTGCCTGGGGGGCTCAGTCGGTTAAGTGTCTGACTCTCAATTTTGGATCAGGTCATGATCTTTGGGTTTAGAGACTGAGCCCCATGTCCAGCTCTGCACTGGGTGTGGAGCCTTCTTAAGATTCTCCCTCTCTAAAGGGAACCCTCCTACACTATTGGTGGGAATGCAAGCTGGTACAGCCACTCTGGAAAACAATATGGAGGTTCCTCAAAAAGTTGAAAATAGAGCTACCCTATGACCCAGCAATCGCACTATTGGGCATTTACCCTAAAGATACAAATGTGATCCGAAGGAGCACGTGCACCCGAATGTTTATAGCAGCAATGTCCACAATAGCCAAACTATGGAAAGA
>CM053609.1:89403436-89451466 GCA_028646535.1 Procyon lotor | reverse complement strand
AAAACCTAACACCCTTATTAGCTTTAATGTTGATATTGCAAATAACAATCATCCTATCCCACAGCAGACCTCTTATAGCCAATGTTAGCTGTTTACTAACCATTGATCTGACCAAAAGTTCTTAAGTAGGAACAGCAGATCTCAAAGAAGCAAATACTCCCAGGGTCTACATTATAGGTCAAGTACAAATAGGATGTACCCCTTAAGTGAGATGTATGCATCATTAAACTAGGATATGCTTACATGAATACAGATAATAAACCCTTAAATGTGCTATGGTTGCCACAAAACCCAAATGCTCTTTTAATGCAGTAAAAAACAAAATTTATTAATATCTCTGTAACATAAAAGTAAAATTCTAGTTATGTTACTTATGCTTATTCACTATGATACACCATTACATACTAAGATACACATCAATACTAATGAGGCATTAATCTTTATTTTGACAGAATTAAAAATTCAAGAAAACTGGATATATACTTAACTGATGGAATGGAATTTCTAATTTGTGAATCTTAGAAGGCCAAATACCCAGGGGACATGAGCAATACAAATCTAACACTTCTAGTCTCCCCATCACCATCTTCACACTGCACACTCTGAAATGGACCTTAAATGTACTTTAAATATCCTTTGATCCTCCATCACAATCTAGTTTAGATGCTCTGTCATCACTCTGCAATGACTGTAATGACCTTCAGCTGTACTCTTTTCTTTTTTTCTCAATTATTAGGTCAGCCCACAAAACTTAGCAATAAATAAATATCTTTTATCAGCCATCTTTAAACCCTTTCTTTAAAGAAGTGGGCAGAGTAACTTGTCCAGTCCAGAGATCCATCTGCTTGTCACTATTTTCCTGTTTCCCTTCTATCTGGAAACTACACTAAACACCAAGTTTCCGAGCCAGATAAACAGCACTTTGGGTGGTGAAGTGAAGCCTTTCATTCTGGAGCTAGGAAGGGAAATAAGATATTGCAAATTTCTTTATGTGACCCTTTTCTCCCCATATATAATCTAAAGACACTTTACATGGTAGAGATACAAAGTTACAATTTTGAAAAGTAAAACCGAGCAATTTTATGAGGCAGATATTTTGATCAAGGGTACCACCGCTCTTCAGTTAGTTAAGAGTCCCAACTCTTGATCTGGCTCAGGTCATGATCTCAGGGTTGTGAGATCGAGCCCCATGCTTTGCTCTGCCTCGGGCATGGAGCCTGCTTAAAACTCTGTCTCCCTCTGCTTCTACCCTTCCTCGACCTTCCTCCCCCTTAAAAAAGAAAAAGAGCACCCTTGCTGTTTTCTGGTCCATTGTTGGCTCCTCTCTCTGTAAGAGTCCTTCATGAAATTAGTTGCTAAGAGTTTTTTATTCTACCTTCGGAAGAACTCTTACAGCTTCTTTTCTGTTAACATCTCAGAAGCCAGTCTTGTCATCCCATGGCTAGTCTAACCACGACAAGTTCCTACCTGCTCTCATCATCTCTGTTCTCCATTGTAATACAGTGTGCACATGGACACCTGGAAAAATCTCCTCCAAATCTACAATTTGTGATCCTGTTTTCCTCCTTAAAAATATTCAGCATATGCACATAGTCTATAGGGTAAAGGCACTCTGAAAGACTGTAGGATATCTACAGTGGGAAAAAGTATCTATCTGCCAGACTCAGTACTTTTGCCCCCGCACAGGTTATTTATTTATCACTTCCCCACCTAGACTCTGAGCTGCTGAGAGAAAATATATCCTTGATTTTTTTTTCAAACCAGGTCAGATTTTTGCCCAGTGAATGAATAAATGAAAGTTAATTCAGCCTTCTATAAATAAAGGGACGTGAGGATTTCTCTATGTGAGTATAACAGAACATTAGCACGGCTGTATCTCTGGCTACCTGTACAGACCATGAACAATCCTACTACTTATGAGAATTTCATGTAATGCATAGCAAACACTTCATCAAAGGAAAGGCATTATAATCCCTGCATGAATGTATTCTTAAACTTTTTAATCTGGGACCAGTATCATCTATTTCCTTCAGAATCCTCAAGAATAACTAGATATTCTTCAACAAAGTATGTGACCGAAAAAAGCTGCTGACGAAGATGGAAGAGTTATAGCAGTGATAGGGACTTTGTCCCTTGTTTGATGAAATTATACGATGAGTTTGTGTGAGCATAAAGACTTCATGCACACTGTCAAAACTTCTAAGAATGGTATTTTAGCCATTTTATGAATATAATTAGCTCCCCCCCATGCACTGGCCATAGGTATTCATGAACATACCAAGCACACATGCATTAAGTGCTTACTGTATGTAAGCACAATGCTAGGAACTATGAGAGATACAGACATATGCAATTTTATACACGTATTTAAAATTTTTAACACCAAACCAAATTTGGTTATAAAATTGTGTTCAGGACTGATTATGAATGTTCTCATATTTCTTAAAAATGTTCTTCAACAAGGTATCAGAAATCTGACAAAATATCAACACACTAAGAATCCTGATCATTAAATAAAGATACATTTGGCAAAAAGCTCTAGAAGAATAAATTAGGTCAAAACAGAGGAGGCTGACCCTACTTTCCTACTGAGACTGTTCTACATTAACATCACAGGTTAGCCTCATCATCACTGACTTAACGTGTCATTGACAACTCTCATTACTCTCTTCCTTTCTTGTTAAGCTCCTATCTGTGGGCTTATCAACATATAATGTATTATTTGTTTCAGGGGTACATATCTGTGATTCATCAGTCTTACACAGTTCACAGCACTCCCCATAGCACATACCCTCGCCAATGTCCATCACCCAACCACCCCATCCTCCCACTCCCCTCCCCTCTAGCAACCCTTAGTTTGTACTCTCTTCCTTTTAAATAGTGTTATCTCCTTCACTTTTAGGACACACTGTTCCGCTCCTGGCTCTTGTCTCCTCCCTTATCTAAGCTGTCTGTCCAATTAATCATTCAAACTAACACGTTCTGAGAGTATAAGAGGGCATTCTCAATAGTTATGTTGGGACAATAGACAACAGGAGTTAGTCAAACAAGGCCACAATGGGTCATTCCATTCTTATTCCAATTCCTCTTCCTATGGTCCCTCCCTTCATTATAAGAAACAAGGTCTAAGGGCTTCTGATAGGCTTTTGCATCAGAACTCACTCCTTGAGGAAGACTGGCCATTCATGGGATCAACTAGCATCTAACCCAGATGGTTTTCATGCCCTACCATCTCATGTTGCAAGTGCCTACACACAACACTTTATTTGGACAAATATATGTCTGACACTGCCTAGTGTGCTGACTAAAAGGAATCATGTTGTGTCTTCCCAGCCTAGAATATTCCAAATCTCTTACCATCATCTGAATGGACATAAAGTATAAAAATCAAGGCTCTAGAAGCTGAAACCCCTAGATTCTCTGTTTGCTGGCACTATATTTATTTATTTATTTAGCTGACCCTGAGCGTTTAAAATGAACAGTGAATTCTGAAAAAGATATGAGTGACATGAGAAAATTCTGTCTAGAGAAGCCAAAATGACTTACAAGGTGGAAGGAATTTGATTTGATGGAGCCGTCCGGAATTTGCAAACTGTATTCTTTTAGAACACTATAATTCTCTGTGACTTTAACAGATGTTAGTCTAAAAAAAATAGTTTCTGGATCAAATAAGTTTTCTATTAGCTCTCTCCCTGAGAGCCCCAATTCACATTAGCATATCACAATGCTCATTAACATATCAAAAGCTCTGAGAAGCCTTGCAGTAAAGACACCATTTTTCATAGTTGTTTGTTCTTGGAACCCTTTTTATTCATTAAAACCTTCAGAACATTTTGCAGATCTCCATGGAAAATCATTTCACAGTCCCTGCAGTAGACAGGAGGGAGCAGGTGCAGGCACTGGAGCGGATGAGAGATGGTTCCCACAGTCCCAGGATGCTAATGCCGGCCAGCAATGAAGAACCCATTCTAGCAAATCTAAATACTGGTAGTGCTACCTCAACCAGTGTCACAGACCGATGTAGAGAAGGAACCGATTATGAAAGGAACCCCTATCTAAAGGAAAAACAATTGGAATGCTGGCTAGGTGGTGAGGCCAAACTTGGATTTGATCAAAAAATAATCCAGGCAGGGGGAGCCTGGGTGTCTCAGTGGGTTAGAGCCTCTGCCTTTGGCTCAGGTCATGATCTCCGGGCCCTGGTCAAGCCTCGCATCGGCCTCTCTTCTCAGTAGGGAGCCTGCCTTCTCCTGCCTCTCTGCCTATTTGTGATCTCTCTCTCTCAAATAAATAAATAACATCTTTTTTAAAAATGCTATTTGAAAAAGCTTGCTCTTGTAGATGTAGACGGCCTGCACTGGAGTGTGAAAGAGACTAAAGACAGGTGAACAAGCCAGCAGGTTGGGAACTATCTCTGTGAAGAAGAAATTAAGAGTACCTGAAAGAGCAGGGGCTGACAGATAAAGAGAGGAACCAATCAACCAAAGACATGAGGAAGAACCAGCAAGACAGAATACCCATCCAGACACCATTATACCCTTGCAGTCTTGGGGACGTGGGAAAGGTCTGCCATATCTTGACACTCTGCATAATGAGTGTGTACTATCTTCCTTTATGTTGATCTGTATCTTTCCGAATCTTTCTGTAAATCACTTCAGTTGTATACATTTAGCTTCTCTCTACATATAAAGAGTAAATTTTATTGTAAACAAGAAAACCTATTTTCCATAAATGGTGCATTTCTGAGGAGAACCTTGTGCATTGCTTGGAGCAATAAAATCAATGACCTAAAATGTTAACTGATGTTGAGCATGCATTATAAACATGCATTTTATCTATGACAGAGTGCCTCACTGACTTAAAGATAAATTCCCATCTTGTGTTTAAACAAGACTGAGTCTTTTCAAGACTCATCACCAAGAGACCATCATGTATAAGACAATCATATCATCATCCAATGAAAGGAACAAATCCATGTGATGATGTGTGAAGACATGAAAAGAATTCATCATGAAATAGACTATATTACTCCACTTAGAATTCCTGGGAACCATGATTCGTAGAAACTTTGGGTATTCTGGCCAGGGAAAATTTCCACCCTCAGCCTATTCATTAGTTGCTGGCTGAAATACAAAACTTAGTTAATTGCCTATAATGACTGCAGCCAATACAAACCTATTAGGTCAACAGAAATGGCATCAGTTTAGAGGTTTCAAAGGCTTTAATTCTTGATTTGATAAAATTATCCTCGTCTTTCTAATTTGCAAGACTGTGTACCCCATGAAGCACTGTGCAGCCCCTGAAACACGACATGATATATTACTAAATGTCTTCTCTATCTCCCACATTACTAGGTTTCATTCTTTTCTAATAACACTTGGTACCAAATGTTCACCTTTTCAATAAATCATTACTGCCAAGGTCTGACGTGTATGGAATAAAGCCATACCAAGTTCATTTTACTGGGCATATCACTGTGGCAGAAATGTCAACTACAATAAGCATGTGATGAAAAAGATGGTCAGGGCTCCTGTCAGGTAGTACATAACCTGACAGTAGGTTAAAAATGAACATTTACATGAAGAGGCTGGGTGACTGTAGCTGACAGCTGTCATTAACAATGTGAAGAAGAAGAATTATGCCACCTAAGATCTCCCAGCTTTCACAATTTACAGGTGCTTTCACATTCCCATTTAATCCTCCTAACAAACATGGGGTTGGGCATTATTTCCCACTTACGCGTGAGAAATATATCTCTTTACACCTTCCGTATTGCCACGGCCCTGATTCAGACACTCATCAACTCTCAGTTGAACGACTGACATAGCCTCCTGACTGACTTCCTTGCCAACGATCACGTTCCAGCTATAAGAACTGAATAATACTGGGCTTTTCTGGGAGGACAGAAGAACCTGAAAATTCTGCTGCTTAACAATAACCAATTTTTACTTGTTCACAACTTTGGGGTAGATGGGATCACACAGTTCATTATGTTGTTTGTATGCCTAATCTATGGATCTATAATGTGGCTCTTGAGTGAAATAAATGCCTTTTGCAATTGTTTCAGTTATTAGGAGAACTCATATGATTTATCCAAAAATGAGAACTATACACAAAGCAGAGATTCAAGCACATGTCAGTATGTTCTACACCCTTGGGCACTCAGTAAATGTGAGTTGTCCAACTGACTAAGTCACTGACATTACATTTGGGAAGAATGATTGCTTAATGATCCAGGGCTTTAAATTGTATTAGCTATTGTTTGGAGGCACTTAAGAAATCAATCATTTATTTTTACTTTTCTGCAAGGATCTAGAATAAAAGAAAAAAAAAATAAAATTCTGTATCCATTTATCATAAATGCCCCAAATCCTCCTCAATATTTTCTCCAAATGAAAGAATCAGGTAGTAGGGTATAAAAGAAACTGGAAGTGATGGGGCGCCTGGGTGGCTCAGAGGGTTAAGCCTCTGCCTTCGGCTCGGGTCACGATCCCGGGGTCCTGGGATCGAGCCCCGCATCGGGCTCTCTGCTCAGCAGGGAGCCTGCTTCCCACTCTCTCTCTGCCTTCCTCTCTGCCTACTTGTGATCTCTCTCTGTCAAATAAATAAATAAAATCTTTAAAAAAAAAAAAAAAGAAAAGAAACTGGAAGTGAGAGCAGACCTTAGATACCCCAAGTCACATGGAGTGACTGTCACCAGTCTGATGCTGACGGACAAAGTGATCTCTGTGTATGCATAGGTCAAATGATGGTTCATATTCCAAGGACTGATCTGGTTCTAAGCTTTCTAAGTTTAATTAGGCACCAAGCTTCTAACATAACAGTATATTTTAGGGGGCTTAATACCCACTAACTCTTAAGCACGCAAGAGGCCTGAGAGCTTAAGGCCTGAAAATAATTCGTATTTCGAACAAACTTAAAAATTCTCTCATAACAGTAAGAACAGAGCATAAAGTTTATCTCCTACAACTTTATTCCTGAAGGAATGAGGTTTTTGCTGGACATTTTGCTTGTGTATTTGTTACCAAAGATTTAACTTCACAAGGAAGCTCATACATAATTAAATCAACTGAGCACCCTGTGTATAAATGTGCTTTTCCCTTTTAAATGGTTGGTAAGGTTAAGAGCATGGGATTTTGCATTCAGAATCTAAATTCAAATCTCAAAAGCAGCAGCGCCTGGGCGGCTCAGTGGCGGCTCAGAAGCCTCTGCCTTCAGCTCAGGTCATGATCTCAGGGTCCTAGGATCAAGCCCCGCATCCGACTCTGCTCAGGGGAGAGCCTGTTTCCCCTCTCTCTATGCCTGCCTCTCTGCCTACTTATACTCTGTCAAATAAATAAATAAACTCCAAAGCACCCCCAGAATAGTCAGTAACCTTGGCAAAGTTAATCTTCCGAGTTTGTCTCTTCAGCTAAAAAAAAAAATCAATAATGATAATAATAATAAATCTTGCCTGTATGTTTTTTGGAATAATTGAATGACATGATTCATAAAAAATGGTTTGCACAGAGGTTGCCAGATACAGAGCTCTCAAGAAAACTCAAGCTATAGCCAAGATATGGAAGTAACTTAAATGTCCATCAATAGATGAATGGATAAAGAAGATGCAGTTATATACATACATATATATATGGAATTTATTATATATATATGCATATATATAATGAAATATTACTCAGCCATAAAAAAGGAAAACAATCTTGCCACTTGCAACAACATAGATGGACCTATTATGAGGTCATAAAGGGTATTATGTTAAGTGAAACAAGTCAGAAAAGTACAAATACTGTATGATTTCACCTATATGTGGAATCTAAAGAGCAGAGCAAATGAACAAACAAATATAAACAAACCTGTAAATACAGAGAACAAACTGATGGTTGCCAGAGGGGAGTAAGCTGGGTGGACAGGCAAAACAGGTGAAGGGGATCTAGAAATACAAACTTCCATAAAATAAATTAAGTTATGGAAACAAAAAGTACAGGATAGGGACTACAGTCAATACTATGGTAATAATGTTGTATGGTGGCAGAAGGTAATTATACTTATCATTTTGAACATAGAATAGTGTATAGAATTGTTGAATCACTGTGTTGTACACCTGAAGCTTATATAACATTGCATATTAACTATGCATCCACTTAAAAAAATAAAAGTAAGCTATCGTTCTATAAGTAATACTGAAATCTTGTCAGCTCTCTGTACATTGTTATATGGGAAATTTTAAATCCTACTTCAATATTATATTGGCTTACCTAAAGATTCCAGAAGTCAGAAAAATACTTCCTAGGCATTTTTTTATGACAAGAATATAACTGCAGGTGATCAGTCAAATCTCAAATCCTAAAACTTTAGTAAGATTTGCTTGCTATTTTAAACACACTCTGGATTTCCTAAGCACTGTTCTTAAAAATAGACTATAAAAATACTTAATAAAGCAAGTAACCATAAGATGACAAACTACCAAATATGCTTTTAAAATTATTGCTAGATGAAAGGCCAAAAAGGCTAATTTAGACTACAAAGACTGTTTTCTGTAATTCTTGTTTCTCATTAAGTTCATCTTTGAACAACCTGAAATTATAGTACATATATTTAGAGAACACTAAGAGCCTTCCGAAAAATGAAATCTGGCCTTCTGCTTCCAACCAAGATGTAATAACTTATAACAGCCATATCCTTTCATTATAAATAGTGATAAAACTGGGCAAAATATATGAAACAACAGTTTTTAAAAGTTGGGCAGCAAACAGGACATAACTGCTTCCCCGGGGGACAGGAAATAAGCAAGATGAGCCCCATGACTGACCACAGAATGAAGAGAGGAGGGAATTCAGGTTGATCAAAGTGATCAAGCTGAATTAATGAAACTGAGATCAGAATTTGGGAAGGCTAAGTAGGCTAAAATTTTTCTGACAAGAGTATCAGAAATGAATATGACAAGCAAAGAAAGAAACTCCAGAAACCTACAGAAGTCCCACTTGAGTCTGCCTACACACTACAATGTATGGATAGGGACTCCACTCCTTGAGTCCAAGCTAGAAATACCTGGTGAACCTGTAGGCTGAACCAAGGTCTTATAAAGGGCTGTTCTAGATTTGTCTTTCAACCAGCCAGAGTGAAGAGACCTCATGAACATGTAGGATATTCACTAGAAAACCCAGAAAAATCATGCCTTAGGAATGGGGTTAAACTAGTAAAAGAGTAAAGGCAGGACACCTGAGTGGCTTAGTTGGTTAAGCATCTTACTTTTGATTTCAGCTCAGGTCATCTCAGGGTCCTGAGATTGAGCCCTGTGTTGGGCTTCCCACTGGGTGTGGAGTCTGCTTAAGATTCTCTCTCTCCCTCTGCCCCTGGGCCCTGTTTGTGCTCGCTCGTTCTCTCTCTCAAAAGAAATGAATTAATTAAAAAAAAAAAGGGTATTTTGGATTCATCTAACAAAGCTTTAATCCAATCAAGAAATGGGCAAAAGACATGAATAGACATTTCTGCAAAGAAGATGTCCAAATGGCGAACAGAAACATAAAAAAGTGCTCAACGTCACTCAGCATCAGGGAAATAGAAATCAAAACCACAGAAAGACACCACCTCACACCAGTCAGAATGGCTAAAATTAACTAGGCAGGAAACGACAGGTGTTGGCAAGGATGTGGAGGAGTAAGGGGAACCCTCCTATACTGTTGGTGGGAATGCAAGCTGGTGCAGCCACTCCGGAAAACAGTATGGAGGCTCCTCAAAAAGTTGAAAATAGAGCTACCCTATGACCCAGCAATTGCACTACTGTGTATTTACCCCAAAGATACCAATGTAAAGAAGAGCCATATGTACCCCAATGCTCACAGTAGCAATGCCCACAATCACCAAACTATAGAAAGAGCTAAGATGCCCTTCAACAGATGAATGGATAAAGAAGACGTGGTCCATATATACAATGGAATATTACACAGCTATCAGAAAGGATGAATATCCAACTTTTCTATTAACATGCATGGGACTGGAGGAGATGATGCAGAATGAAATAAGTCAAGGAGGGAAAGTCAATTATCCCAGGGTTTCACTTACTTGTGGAACATAAGGAATAACATGGAGGACACTGGGAGAAGGAAAGGAAGGGGAATTGGGGGAAATCGGAGGGGGAGATGAACCATGAGAGACTGTGAATTTTGAGAAACAAACTGAGGCTTTTGGAGGGGAGGGGCGTGGTAGGATGGGTGAGCCTGGTGTTGGGTAATAAAGAGGGAATGTATTGCAGGGAGCACTGGGTGTGGTGCATAAACAATGAACCTTGGAACACTGAAAAAATAGAATAAAATTAAGATGATAAAAAAATAAAGACTATAATCAAATAAAATATTCTGAGGTACTAAGGATTATAACATATTAATTTTGGGATGCAATTCATCCCATAACCCCTTTACTGAAAAAAAAAAGATAAGAATGATTAATAATTGTGCTCCCTGATTCCAAACTATATTACAAAGCTATAGTAATTAAAACAGAATGGTATTGGTATAAAAACAGAAACATAAATCAATGGGAAATAAACCCATGCATACATGCCCAATTAACTTATGACAAATGCACCCACAATATACAATGGGCAAAGGATAGTTTCTTTGATAAATGATGCTGGGAAACCTGGAAAACAATGTGCAAAAGAATAAAAGCCAACCACTATTTCATACCATTCACAGAAATGAACTCAAAATGGATTAAAGATGTGAATGTAAGACCTGAAACCATAAACTGTAGAAGAAAATACAGATGGTAAGCTCTGTGACATAGGTCCTGTGATGATTTTTTTTCATTTTACACCAAAAGCAAAAGCAACAAAAACAAAAGCCAACAAGTGGGACTACATCAAACTAAAAAGCTTATGCACAGCAAAGGAAACCATCAACAAAATAAAAAGGCAATCTACAGAATGGGAGAAAATATTTGCAAATCTTGTAGCTGAGAAGGGGCTAATATTCAAAATATACAAAGAACTTATACAACTCAATAGCAAAGAACAATCAAATTAAAAATGGGCAGAAGACCTGAATAAACATCTTTCCAAAGAAGATATACAAATGGCCAACAGGAACATGAAATCAGATGCTCAACATCACTCATCATCAGAAAAATGCTAATCAAAGCCATGAGATCGCCCCTCACACCCAGTAAAATGGTTATTATCAAAAAGACAAATAATAAGAGTGAATGGGAATGTGTAGAAAAGGAAACCCTCATGTATTGTTGCTGGGAATGTAAATTGCAACCACTACAGAAAACAGTATGGAAGCTTCTCAAAAAATTAAAAATATAACTACAAAATGACCCATCAATTACACTTCTGGGTTTTATCTGAGGAAATTGAAAAAAACTAACTCAAAAAGATAATATGAACCCCTATGTTCACTGCAGAATTATTTACAACAGCCAAGATATGGAAACATCCTAAGTATCCATGAATAAATGGATATAGAAATTATGATATATATGTGATGGAATATTATTCTGCCAAAAAGAAGTATAGAATCTTGCCATTTGCACAACATGGGACCTTGAAGGCATTACATTAAGTGAAATAAATTAGAGTAAGAAAGAGAAATACCAATTAATTGCTTTTATATGTGGGATCTTAAAAAACAACAACAATCTCACAGATATAGAAAGCAAACTGGAGGTTTCCAGAGGCAAGGAGGCAGCAGGGGGCAAGGGGAGGAGGAGTAGGTGAACTTAAAAAAAAAAAAAAGAAAATGATTGTCAAAAACAAAAAAATTCTCAAAACCATCAGTAATCATGTTAATGCAGATTAAAATCACAAGGAGATACTACTACACACCCACCAGAAGGACTAAAGCTTTAAAGACTAAAAGAAGACATTGGAAAGGATACAGAATAACCCAAACTCTCATATAGCCAATGGGAACACAAAGCAGTACAACCACTTTGGAAAATAGTTTATCAGTCTCTTACAAAGTTACATATCCTTACCATATGAGCAACAAACCCATGGAATCTCCATGATAATACTCAAATGATGTAATCATATGTAATTTATATGTAATAAATGTCAAATCATGTCTGCGATATCTGTTCCCTACTATATTCCCAGAGACTGAAACAGTATGTGGCATGTAATGAGCATAGACAAAATATTAAAGTCATGAATGGATTTAACTAGGCCATTGCTATTTAATATTTAACTTATTTCCAATGTAAAGATAAACTTTCAACCACATGTCTGGTTATTTAGGCACATTTTAAGGCCTCCTGAAGCACATTCCCAAATACTCTCCAGAAAATTCGTAGCAATTTATATTCCTATCTGCAGGGTACTACACTGTTCATTCTGCTCTCCGCCCAGTGTCAGTCATTACAATTCACTGCACCTTTGCCAATTTAATTTGGAATTTACTTTTTTAGTCCGTATTTCCTCAATTATCAGAGGTGTTGATCTTTTTCCATTAAATTTATTTGTTCCTTCTTTGTGTATTTTGAAAAGTCTTGTTTTTACAGTTTTGCTTTTAGTGCTATTCAAAAGCAAATGCCTTCCATGTCTTCTAATTGTAATATAGCCCATATAATAATTTTTAAATTCACACAGACAGGGCAGAACTTTGTATCCACTTTCTGCTACATGAGAACATTTTTATTAAAGAATATTTCATTAAGAATGCTAAACAAGGGGCGCCTGGGTGGCTCAGTCATTAAGTGTCTGTCTTCAGCCCAGGTCATGATCCCAGGGTCCTGAGATCGAGCCCCACATCGGGCTCTCTGCTCGGCAGGAAGCCTGCTTCTCCCACTACCATTCCTTCTGCTTGTGTTCCCTCTCTCACTGTGTTTCTCTCTGTCAAATAAATGAAATATTAAAAAAAAAAAAAAAAAAAAAAAAGAATGCTAAACAAGGGGCACCTGAGTGGCTCAGTAGTTAAGCACTTGCCTTCAGCTCAGGTCATGATCCCAGGGTCCTGGGATCGAGCCCCACATTGGGCTCTCTGCTCAGCAGGAAGCCTGCTTCTTCCTCTCCTGCTCCCTCTGCTTGTGTTCCCTCTCTCACTGTCTCCCTCTTTCTGTCAAATAAATACATAAAATCTTAAAAAAAAAAAGAATGCTAAACAATTTGTTTATTAGCTGCTTATAACATAGCTGCTTCACAAGCTGCATTTTATGTTTTCCTACCAGAAATATACTTATATTACATATGTTAAATATATACTTATAACTGTTATATGTATTTATATTATATATATTATACATGTACTTATATATCTACACTTACATGCAATGAAATTTTGGGTGGCAATTCTATGTGAGACCCACCGAACTAAACATATTATCTTAATTTCTACTCATGCTTTCACAATCAAGACATTGCAACAGTTTATTAGGAGATCATTCCACATGTAATTATATTTTCTGGGGAATAGACTATGGCACTTGAAAAACATTCATCAGTGGTACAATCACATTAGAGCTATAAACTCCATCCATTTTTAAAAAGCACATACATGCACACTCATACACATATCACTCAAAATTCTCAAAATTAAAGGGGAAAAAAATCTCAAAGTATGAGAAAATTGTTCCAAAAAGAAAACCCAACACTGAGTTTCAAAAATCCTTTCACAATGGAGAAGAGTAGCAAGTAGGATCTCATAGTCAACGCTGGTGGAATGAGACCTGTTGGATCTCATCAGGCACACCAGTTAGGATACCGCGCATTTGAGAGCCAAAAGGAGAGCCTCACACGCAAAACATTACTGCTTACTCTGTTCAAGAAACTACATACAATCATAAATTTTTAGAATGATATTAAAGTGATGATGTATAGATGTTGTTGGGGACAAGAGTAAGAGATAAAAGCAGATTGTAGACAAGCAAAGAAGAGAAGACTGTGAAGAATTTCATCATCATTAGTGACAATTTCATCACTGTGCCCAATTCTTATTTTTCTCTTTTCAAAATAATCGACAGCCAGTATAAATGTAGTATAGTATTTATTCATTTGATAACATCTCAGAAACATTGACTGTTTTAGAAGAAGATGAAAAGTAAGTCCCATATGAGTCTGTTGTCCAGCTGAACCTGGAGCTAACAGCGGTTCCACCAACAGTGCCAGCAGCCAGCCACTGATACAGGGCTCAGTCCTTCCCCTCACTGATACAGAGAGGAAAAAAAAAAAATGCAGCAAAGCTGCAAACATTTTATAAGAGCTGAATTTATCTAAATGTGTCACTTTTCAATCAGTTGTACTGACATTGTATAGAAACTTTTAAGCCTTCAATAAAATGCATATGCATCAGAGAATACTTAGCCCACATAGTAGATCACAGTTTTCTATTTGGCATTACAGGTAGTCAATGGTTCCCTGACACAGCGCTTACCTTCCAAAAGCTTAGATTCTAAAATAATCAACTACAAGGTACATAAGAACAAAAAAAACCTAAATGCATGTCACTTGTTTAAAGATTTCCATGGAAGATTCAATTTACCATTTGTAAATCCTTAGGACAAGAATCTAAGATCCCTGAATTCCCTCGTGCAATAAATGGAAAATAGTTCATTATCACCATGTATATTTCTAGTAATAGGTACCATTTAATGACTACTTTTTATCACAATACTCTCCGAGGTTGATGTAAGTATCCATTTATTATAGATCCAGATAAAGAAGAAGAAGATTCAGTAGGTTAAATCATGTCCCAAAGTTACTAGTTGCTGGTGAGTGATGAAGCCTAGGTTCGAGTTTTAAGCTATCTACTTTCAAAGTCCTGCCTCCTGATCACCCGATCAGATGTATATACGGTCTCCTAAAATAATTTTGATAATCTACTCCATTTCTATCATTCTTGGAAAACTTTTATTCAAAACACTTAATGATCTTTTAGGGAACTTGTGGAATCCACTGAAACTCTTCAATGTCATTCTCCTCCTGGTCATCTGAGGAGGACTACAGGTTAAAAGTCTTTCTCAGGAAAATAATAATTCCCTCTAAAAAGAGAGAATGTGAATTATATATAGGTCCTGAGCTGCATGTTGTAACTTCTTTCTTTAAGATTTATTTCTTTATTTTAGAGAGAGAGAGAGAGAGAGAAAGGAGATGAGTGTGTGTGTGTGTGAAGGGTAGAAGGGGAGGGAGAGAGAGTCCTAAGCAGACTGTGTGTGGATCGTGAAGCCCAAGGTAGGACTCAACCTCACAACCCTGAGATCATGACCTGAGCGGAAATCAAGACTCTGGGGCTTAACCAACTGAGCCCACCCAGGTGCCCCTAGCATGCTGTAATTTCTATGCTCCATGACCTGCACAACCATAGCACTTCAGCCAAGTCTCACAGCAATGTGCTACCCACCCAGTAATCAGACTTAACGATTAATGATAGCGACACTTCAACTTGACAGTGTCCACAGTGCTGATGTAGAGTAGGGCCACATGCCTTCATGGTTCTAAACTAGATGTAACATGTGTCCTGGAGTAATAGTGCCACCATCCTAACTCACACAATAGTCAATTCAAAACAAAGTTGGGAATTGTTCATTTTCTCTTTTCTGTTTTAATGCAGGTTACCAAATTTGTTTTACCATTATAATGCATGCTGGCCATGCTTTTTGGGTGGGTTTTAATTGAGGAGCATGACCCTTCAGAATCAGACACAGATGCAAATTTACAACCAAAATTCCTTTTTTTTTTTTAAAGATTGTATTTAGGGGTGCCTGGGTGGCTCAGTGGATTAAAGCCTCTGCCTTTGGCTTAGGTCATGATCTCAGGGTCCTGGGATCAAGTCCCACATCGCGCTCTCTGCTCAACAGGGAGCCTGCTCCCCCCCCCCTGCCTGCCTCTCTGCCTGCTTGTGTTCTCTCTTTCTCTGTCAAATAAATACAATCTTTAAAAAAAATAATAAAAAAATATAAATTTTATTTATTTGACAGAGGAAGTGACAAAGCACAAGCAACGGCAGCTGCAGAGGGAGACGGAAGCTGACTCCCTGCTGAGCAAGGAGCCCGACCAGGTTCAATCTCAAAACCCTGGGATTATGAAAGGAGTCAAGGCAGATGCTTAACCAACAGAGCCACCTAGACGCCCCTCAAAGTACTTATTAATAAAGCATGCAACTTTAGCACATAGTGATCAACTAACTTCATTAACATTTGGGAAACTAAGTTAAAACAAAGTTTTCAAGTATTTTCTGCACAAAAAAGAGCCTTTAGCTTTATACTACTTCCTTTCTACTATGTGGCCTAAGAAATTTTCTAATATCCTTGAAAATTATATCAATAGCTTACAATGATAAACATCTGTGGTTAGGTTTTAAGTCTCTAAACATGAGTTTAGCCTGAAATTACATTGAGGAATCACAGTGAGAACTGTTTAATGAGTTAATTAGTACTCACTCTTCCAACAGAAATGCGCTCATTAATCTGGGAGATAAACAGCAGATGCTTGCTTTCTGCTCTCTGAAGTATGGTTCTTTTCCCACATCCTTACTGTCTATTTAACTATTTGATCCAATTGGGATGACTTTTTGAGTAAGAATTCTATGTATTTGCAAGTTCAGTAGAATTCAATTACCTAAGATGTGTCTAAGAAAATTTAGCTGTCCTGTTTTGAAAGCTAGTAAATGAATTAGTCCCGTAGGTAATCCAGGAAATGCAGTGATTTCACCTGAAAAACATAGTTTTTTCTCAATATGGAATAATTATGACGAACTAGGAACTGCTTCTAAGTTCAGGACAGCAGTACCTTGCTGCTGTTCATACAATATAAATTAAATTTAATGTAAATCAAAATTCTAGGACACATTAAATCTGGGATGCCGGCGATGCAATGTGCATCAAGGCTAGACTTGTAAATGGAATATCCAAGAGAAAAACCTCTTTCAGAAAGAGTCTGAAAAAAAAATATACACCTGTAGATACATACAATTTCTGTTATAATATACAAGATGCTATTCATAATACCAAACACTTCTGGTCTAATGATGGGATAGGGTGAAGGAAGATAAACTTTTCAGATTAATCCTGTTCTTTTTTCCCACCATGGATATGTATCATAGCAATGATAATAACAATGATACAATAATAATAATAACAGTGATTAGTGGCTCATAATAAGTGAAAAGAGTAAAGTTGGAGGAGGGTGAGTTAAGAATTTTTTTTAAAGATTTTATTTATTTATTTGAGAGAGAAGAGTGAGTAAGAGAGAGCATGAGAGGAGAGAAGGTCAGAGGGAGAAGCAGACTCCCTGCAGAGCTGGGAGCCCGATGTGGGACTCAATCCCGAGACTCCAGGATCATGACCTGAGCTGAAGGAAGTTGCTCAACCAACTGAGCCACCCAGGCGCCCCAAGTTAAGAATATTTAAGACAGAGAGGCAAATGTCCTTTGCTCCCAATTTGGGATTTCTGCGTATGGAAACATAGTTGCTTTCTCTTACTAAGACATGGAAATTTAACAAGATTCTAAACCCAGAAGTATCTAACCTGATAGCCAAAGCCCTCTTAGCAATTTAGAAAACCCCCAGCACTGCAGAAAGAGCGTATTTTCTTCAAGATCTGTATTAGAACTAAAAATTTTTCTAATTGAAATTATAATAAAACTGGACAATAATACAAACCTCCATTTAATCTGTAATGTACCTATGACGTGATACTAATAGCTTTCAGTATGTAGATATCCCACACTTATAATCTGATTTCCCTAGGTCTGTGATTTCCCTTCTAAAAAACAGACTTAAAAATGAAAAATTACTACTCTTGGCTTGTCATTTACATAGCTTTGAGGCATGTATGTGTAGGGGATATAAATAAGCCATGAATATGCCAGCTTTTTAAAAAGGCAAATAACACAAAGGAATAGAAGGCTTGATGACAAGTTAGTAAGTATAAAATATTGATGATGAAAATATTACAAATCTAAAACTGAATTCGTGTAAGTACATCAGAAAACTCTTACCTGAATTCTGTAACAAAACTATATCACTTCCAGTATGAAATAAACGAATTTAGACACAAACTAGATGTTTTCTAAAAATGCTTTGAGGGGTGCCTAGTTGGCTCAGTGGGTTAAAGCCTCTCTCTGCCTTTGGCTTAGGTCAAGATCTCAGGGTCCTGGGATCGAGCCCCACATTGGGTTCTCTGCTAAGCAGGGAGCCTGCTTCCCCCTCTCTCTCTGCCTGCCTCTCTGCCTACGTGTGATCTCTGTCAAATAAATAAAATCTTTAAAAAAAAAAGGATTAAAAAATAAAAATTTTAAAAGATTAAAATGCTTTGAAAACAAAGACACATAACCAATGAATTATATGTATAACTTTATAGGATGCCAGTATACAAAAAAAACAAAGATGAGCTTAAATCCCTAAAAAACAAGGATTTTACTTTAATGAATGAAAATAAAGACCAGTTCTTGAAGAATGAATTGGATAATGATAGTAATTATAATTTCATGCTTGATCTTAGTGCTCAGGAAAAGATTCTTTTTTTTTTTAATTATGTTAGTCACCATACAGTACCGCCAAATTTATATATATATATATATATATATATATATATATATATATAAAATATATTTTTATATTATATATATAATATTAAAATTCCAAAGATTCCAAAGAAGGAATCTCAGAAGAAAGGGCTAGGGCTGTAAGGAAAATATGATGCTCCAAATATATTATATTATATTATATTATAATATAGTATTATATACTTATAACATTTATATATCTATGTATTATATTTTTATAATATTTATATATCTATATATTATAAATATATAATACAAAATATATAAATATGATACAAAATATATAAAATTTATAATATATACTATAAATATATAATACATAACAATCTACAACTGAAACTAAAACCTACCAGTATGGTACTAGACAAGCCATGTAATCTCTCTGGACCTTAATTCTATTTCCTTTGGATTACATGATATCTAAAGTTCTTTTCATCTCTAAGACAATTATATTAATATATCCCATATTCTAAGAATATAGTAAGTATAAAATGCTATAGAAGAATATAAAAAGAAAAAAGTATTTTCTAGAACTATGATGAAAAGATAAAGGCTTATAGCTAAGATTAACAATCTTCATTATTGACCAATCTTGTAAATAATCATTAAAAAATTATAGTGAAAAATATTCTTATACGAAAACATGTTTTCTGCATGATTGCATAAGGTGAGGACTGGCTAATGGAGAATTATCCTACATGAGACACTTGAAGACAAAACTTTAAAATATTTAAAGCACAAAAATATATTGAACAGCACTAAAATGATAGAATAAATCATTGAATTAGACATTTTCCAAATACCTATTATGTGCCTGGCACTGTGTCAGACAGTGGGAGACAATGACAAAATAACACAGCCTGTGCCTTCAAGGGAGTTAGTTAGATACCAGTAGTAATAGCGTGTAGCTAAAAAGTAACTATTTTAAAATATTATGGGCATAAGGACAGGATGTTACATGGTGGGTTTTGGGGTTTTTTTTAAATAAATAAAATGTTGAAATTCCAAAGAAGGAATCTCAGAAGAAAGGGCTAGGGCTATAAGGAAAATATGAAGCTCCAAATCCCATAGCACTTCTCTAAGGTAGTAATTTCTGTTTTGGATTCTGTTCTGCCAACACTTGTCTGTTTGCAAATAAACATCTCACAATTATTAGTCATGTTTGCTCAAGCTGAACATTTCTCTCCTTGAAAATTTAGCACCTGCAGAGAACACACACACACATACACACACAGACACTAGAAGATCACTCTTCCGAGCATCTTCAGGTTTCAACTTTGGTGCAGACTTGCCAAAACCTAATTAATTGCACAGCTGACTTCCTCTGGAGCCCCTCAACGCAAACAAAAACAGCCATGCAGTCTGGCTGCTTGGTCATAAACTGCAATACCGGTAGTAAGTACAAATTTGTGCTTCAATTTTTTTATTATGCCATATGGTCTGCATTTACAGCTAAGAGCAAACAGAATCCTGAAGATTCTGTGTAGATTTTTCAAGAACACAACCAGCCATGTGCCCTCTTTACTGGCTGTGCTACTCGCCAAGACACCCAACTTTAACACGGCTGGGCCGTGGGGATGTTTAGAAACCCATAATGATTGTGAAACTAGCTGAAAATTTAAAGAGTATTTTCCCATTTGCTACATGAAATTCTTCATGAAGTCAAACTGGAATTGAACCTTGAAAGAAATTGGTCCTTAGCTTTTTGTCTGCAAAACCAGCTTCATCAATCATGCTTTTCAGGAAAAATATGGCTCCTGTCAGCATGAGCATTGTGCTAATACACGCATGGTTGGATGCTTCTTTCCTTCCACACCCTTGGCCATGGGACAGAATAGGTTTGCACTTCAGGAGCATCTTGAGGCGCCTGGGTGGCTCAGTCATTAAGCTACCGCCTTCAGCTCAGGTCATGATCCCAGAGTCCTGGGATTGAGCCCCACATCAGGCTCCCTGCTCAGTGAGAAGCCTGATTTTCCCCTCTCCCACTCCCCTATCTTGTGTTCCCTCTCTGTCTCTCTCTCTGTCAAATAAATAAATAAAATCTTTTTAAAAAAAATTTTTAAAAAGGAGCATCTTTAAACAGGCACAAAATGTGTAACTGACTACATCTCTGTATAATCAATAATAATGAGGAGGTAAGGAATAATACCAGTTAAGACTATTATTTGAAACAGGTGAATGAAAGAATGTTAGATCTGAGTAGAGTTGGCAATATAAGCGTATTGGAAATTGTACTTTTCAGGAGTGTTACAATAATATTTCTAGACTTAAGAAAATACAAAATAAAATGCCGCATTTGGTTTACTCAATCTCGTATTTCTGACAATGGCAGAAAGGGTATTTTAAGGGAGAATATATAATTAGTGCCCTTGCTCCTAATTTCCCTCATATAAATTAATATGCTACCTTATTTTTAATGAGATGTTCATTTTACTATTATCACTGCATACATTTGATGAAATACAAGTCTAATCATCAGAGAGATTTCAAAACTATACCACTCAGCTTGTATGATCTCCTTAGCAACTGGAGGAAAGCCATGCAAGTCAGATGCAAGTTGAGGATGGTTGAGGATGGGGCAAAACAGCATTCATTAGATACTCTGCTGCTGCCACAGACTGTAAGGACTGCCCAAGACTTCACATCCAGAAGTTGTGTGCCACATGCAATTCAATGTCAGTATTTGGAGACTATGTGGTGAATATTTCCAGAAGGAGGAACACAAAACACAAAGGTCTAAGAAAAGAGCAAGACAAATCTGACTATCAATGCTTCAAGACTCATTTGGGTATACTAAAAAACAAAGTGTAGGAATAAACTTTCAACTTGAACCCCAGTGTTGAACACAGAAGATAAAATAATGCTGAGTATGATGTAAGATTTGAGGCTCATAGGAGACTCACTTCATTAAAGTGAAAAAAGTCTTGACCTTGGGGTCAGAACAAGTATTCTGGTGTTGGCTTTGCCACTGAGTAGTCTAGCATGAAACTTTTGGAGCCTGATGACTTTTTCTTTAACTGTGGTCAAATATATAGCCTCATCGATTTTTAGGATCCAATTCTTTTTCCTTAAAATAAAAAGCGTAGTTAAGGTGATTTTTAGCCCCAGTTACCTCTGAAATTTTATGAATCCTTAAATTAATACTAGTATATGCACTTCTAAGAGCATTTTACATTTCTCTTACCTAAGAATGGTGAAAACTGAGGACAGGCTGATTCTCAGTCAAGAGTCTGAGGCTCTGCAGATGACTTGTCTGGTCTGCTCTGCTTTTTAGATGCACTGTGATTTGTCTCACAAGAGCATAAACCCTCTATCTTACAGGAAGGAAAAGGTCTTTGATTTTATCCTCTAATCCCATTCAGCTGAAACTACAGATCGAAAATCCATATTATAAGATGATGTGCTTAGGACATTGCTGATTGTTCTAGAAGCTTTCTATTGAAGGAAAATTTAAACAGAAATTATGAGAACATATATTCCCTTTTAGACTATATCTCAGTAGATGAAATTTATTTTCTTTCAAAGCTTTGCTATGTCACCTTTGGCAGGAATGTCATTCAACCTCTTTGGATCTCATGAGGATGAATGCTTTGTACGAAATTCGCATTATACTTAACCTGCCCATAGGTAGGTGTCTGAAATAGATGATCTCTTAAGGTGACTTTGAGCTCTACGATCTCTAGTTCTGTGTCTTTAAGTTGAAAACTAATTTGAGATACATTCCTATAAACTCAGTCTTATAGAAGTTTAAGGCTTCCCTCAGAGAACTGTATTAGATTAATTCTCAATAGCCAAAATAGTGTCACTAGATATTATAAGCAAGTGTCTGTGTACATCTTCACCTAAAAAATAGTATGATTATTTTTTAACATATTATTTATTTTTTTGAGAGAGACACAGAGAGAACATGAGCAGGGAAAAAGGCAGAAGGAGAGGGAGAGGGACAAGCTGACTCCCAGCTGAGCATGGAGCCCGATATAGCTCTTGATCCCAGGATCCTGAGCCAAAGGCAGATGCTTAATTGACTGAGACACCCAGGTGCCCCCACAACAGTATCATTATTACTTGTAGATTTCCTAAGATTGCAGAATGCCTGTCACCCATCTGCATAATCCATTTGGATCTGTGTCCTTCTTCCCAAAGCATATTTTCATGCTGCAGAAAAGATCACTGACCTTCAACAGTTAGATAATATAGAAAAGTAAGTCTGCTTATCTAGGAATTTCCTGAAATTGCTCTCTGATAAAACCTAAGAACTTCTTAGTCATAAAAATATCTATTTGGGGAGAGGCCAAAGTTACATAGAGACTCTAATTCATCCTTAGTGTCAGTTGAAATGTACTGTAATATATGTGATAACACCTTAGAATATTAACATCTTTGAGTGTATCATGAAGTATAATGCCATGGGCTAGAAGTGGCTAGATGGTATGAGCACCAAGAAAGAGGGGATTTTTTCTGGAGTTCCGGGATCACCCTGTAGGTAACACAGGTTAGAAATTCATATTATACTTAACATCAGGTTAGAGACCTGGTGACAAAGGTTACTTATGACAGTGCAAAGGTAAGAGAGTTAAGAGGAAAACAAAATGATATAAATAGAGAAGTCAATAAATGTTATTCAATGTATATTTATTAATTGAGAAATTGACACCTGCCAAGCATTTTTCTAGTCACTGAAGGCATAACAATGAACAAAATAAAGAGATATCCTCCCCTTGTAGGGCTAACATTCTAGCAGAACATCACATGGAAGCCCACTCTGGAAAGCTAGAGACTGTACTGAAGGAAACTCAACTGCAGGGGAGAAGAATATCAAGAACTGCACAGCTCAGTGACAGGAAACAAGGGGAAAGTCTAGAACTAAGAGTCAGATCCCCGGAATCAAGGAAAACCATGACACAGTAGTTCAGAGAACAGCCAGAGATCACGTTAACTTTTAGCCAGCAATCACACACTACAAGGCTAGGTTTTTAGGGCTGACCTAGTTCCTACTGCTCTGCCATTCTGATTCTTGAGAACCAAATCTCTACAAGGTGAGAAGCCAAGGCAAATTCTGACACCAAGACTATTTTAATACCTGCGATGTTTGAATATGAGACAAAACTGGCTAATTAAGTACCAAATTCTGCACACAATAACAATTCTGTGTGGTCATAAATTATTCTACAAACTGCGTATTTTAATTAAATACATAACTACATAGGAGGTAAGTGAATAATCCATGAGTATGGAAGACAGTTGCTCAGAAAGGCATTAGGTTAAGTACAAAAATTAGAAGCTGAAGGTCATAAAACTGTCATTGAACAACTAGTCATCAAATCAAGATGATTCATCAAGATTTGAAACTGAACATAAACATTAAGCCCATAATCTTACAACCCTATACTGAGAACACATACACATATGCACATACTACAAAATACACGTGCACACAGAATCTATGTATTAAAGAAAAGGGTCTCTATCCTGGGGGGTGTGAGAGTGGGGTAGAAAGAGTTTAGACTGGTAAGTAATAAAAAACTGTCATCAACTAAGAAATATGAGCATTTCCCTTTATTGTCCTCTTGTGTAATTTAGTAATTACATTTGCATTCAACCATTTCATACAGATTTCCTCCAACTCAAGTGGCAACGACACTGAACTAATCCAAGTTTCTTATTCTAGCAAGTTATTTTGTCTTCACTTTCATCACTACCTTCAAGCTGCATCCCTTGGAATACCTGAAAATCGAGGTTACTAATGATTTCCACTGTACCAGAACAAAAGCTGTCTAGCCTTGGTTGTAGCACTGGTTCATCCAACCAATGCTAGATAGCTTTTGTTCGACCATTCACTAAACCAGAAGCCAAAGATGAAGTGTAAGTCATCCTCCACTTTTCCTTGAAGTCTCCACATGGAAGAACACCTTCCTCCATCTGATAGCCTTAACTAAATGAAACCACTTTGATTTTTCATTAAACACACTGAAATTAAACTCACCAAGGCTCAATAAATTTTTCAGATATTTCAAAAGATAACTCCCCTTAATTTAATTTCTAAAACTTGAGTGAACACATTCCCCTCTTTTCTACAGCTGGGACTCTATAGATAACCAAGCCTATAATGATAACTCAGAAATGGAGCAAAAGCCTTACATTTGTAATAGTAAACTTAGTAATGGAAGGTCAGCTTTAGTTTTAGACTCTTAATAAATTACAAGTAATACACAATTCTCATGTGCTCAATTAACTCTTAAATAAGTCTTTACACTCTGGAAATGTGAAAGTTTTTCCTACACCTATTTTGAGATATTTGAAAGTATTAATATTAACTATAGGGGTTCCAGGGTGGCTCAGTAATTAAAAGATTGCCTTCTGCTCAAGTCATGATCCCAGGGTCCTGGAATTGAGCCCTGCATCAGGCTCCCTGCTCTGCAGGCAGCCTGCTTCTCCCTCTCCCGCTTCCTCTGCTTGTGTTCTCTCTCTCTCTCACTGTGTGTCTCTCTGTCAAATAAATAAAAACTTTAAGTTTAAAATCTTTAAAAACTGTAAATATATTTTGTTGTTCTATTTTCTTCAGGCTCTTAGGAAATTACAGAAAGACTGTGAAAACCTAGTGCCCCACAAATTTAACCTTATGCTATCAATATAGATTAAGGAACTCATTAGTTAACAATAACTCTTGCTGCAGCATGATTTGAATAAAACAAATCTCTTTCTGAATCAGGATGGGGGCAAAGACCAATTAAGATGCTCCATATGCAGCATCTATCATTTCTGTCTTTTTATTTCAGAAATAGGACACTGAAATTTAGACAACAAGAAGATTTAGGGGCACCTGGGTGGCTCAGTTGGTTGGCACCTGCCTTTTGCTCAGGTTGTGATCCCAGGGTCCTGGGATCGAGCCCCACATCAGGGTCCTTGCTCAGTGGGAGGCCTGTTTCTCTCCCTATCCTCCATACCCTGCACATGCTCTCTCCCTCCTCTGCCTGCTGCTACCCCAGCTTGTGCTCTCTCTCTTGCTATCTATGTCAAATGAATAAATAAAATCTTTAAAAAAAAAAAAAAAAAGATTTGTGTCTTTTTCTCATGAAACTTATGCCAAGGAGATATCTTGTAAAGCCACCTCAGTATTACTGAGGAACACCTCTTTTTGGAAACCCTCTTTTTTTTTTTTAACCATATTAGAAATTATTTTTTTTATTTTTATTAACATATAATGTATTATTTGCCCCAGGGTACATGTCTGTGAATCATCAGGCTTACACATTTCACAGCACTTAACATAGCACATACCCTTCCCAATGTCCACAACCCAGCCACCCCATCCCTACCCCCGCCTCCCAGCCACCCTTAGTTCGTTTCGTGAGTTTAGGAGTCTCTTACGGTTTGTCTCCCTCCCCATCCCTTCCTGTTTCATTTCTCTCCCCCACCCCCCCCAAATTCCCACCTTGCCTCTCAAATTCTTCATATCAGAGAGATCATGTGATAATTGTCTCTCTCTGACTGACTTATTTTGCTTAGCATAATACCCTCCAGTTCCATCCACGTTGTTGCAAATGGCCAGATTTCATTTCTCTTGGTGGCTGCGTAGTATTCCATTGCATATATATACCATATCTTCTTTATCCATTCATCTGTTGATGGACATCTAGGGTCTTTCCATAGTTTGGCTATTGTGGACATTGCTGCTATAAACATTTGGGTGCACGTGCCCCTTCGGATCACGACGTTTGTATCTTTAGGGTAAATACCCAGTAGTGCGATTGCTGGGTTGTAGAGTAGCTCTATTTGCAACTTTTTGAGGAACCTCCATACCGTTTTCCAGAGTGGCTATACCAACTTGCATTCCCACCAACAGTGTAGGAGGGAAACCCTCCTTTCTACGAATTCCTTTAGGAGGTATAACCCCACATCCATTTACATAAAGACTTAATTCACGAAATTTACTTAATTTATGGGAAAACAGCAACCAAGGGTGTGGGTACAGAAGGAAGAAATTGCTTTCACACCATAAGCTTTTCCAGCGGGCAGAAATGATGGACATCTACACTATCTCTTCAACCCAATAACCCATAGAAATGGGGTATCTACAGCAAGAGTCCCAAGGACATTGCTTTCCCTAATGGCAATACTTTGAGATGAGGAGGGGAAGGGCATAAGTAATATTATCAGTAGTGCCAAGCAAATCCTTCTTCCCATTTGAATTGTCAATGAGTCACTGAAGCTATAAGCTATGAATCAATCAGAATTACATTCTGTTTGACTGCATAAGGATAGCTATAGTAATACAGTGAAACAGTTTGATTCACCTTTGTCAGCAAATAGCAAACAACTTAGATAAAAATGTTTTAGGGGTTGGGGGAGAACGCAAGATGGAGACCTATTATTGGTATAGCTGCTTCAATTCTTCATTTTACATTACCAATGAATATTGAAAATTGAGAGGAAATTCCCCATCTACCTTCCTCTTATCACAGGGAGTAATTTTAAAGGGAAAGCAGAAAGTATATTGATACATATGTTTCAAAAGTCTTTCTGAGGTAGACTCAGAGTTCAATTTTATGATCAATATAGCATATGTTGTCCAGGCATCAACAGAATTTACATAATAAGCTCTTACTTAACTCATTATAGACGATAAAGTGAATTCTTTTTTCTTTACAAGCATTCTGATCAGAATTTAAAGATTTTCAGAAACAAAGATTTTCATGAGGTCATAGGCATCCCCCTCTTGATCCTTTTGGATCCCAGCAACTATATGTAACAACCCAGTAAATAATCTCAATGAAAGATTTAAAAATTGTTGAAGATTGTATAAATAATCTCACATGAATTTGAAGAATATACATAAAAACACCCTGCCTTTCTTTAGAAGAAAGGCTATTATTACTATTATTATTTTGCTGATTAAATTTTAATTTCAGTTAGTTAATATACAGTATTATATTAGTTTCAGGTGTATAATCTAAAGTGTTAAATTACTATATATTGTACAATCAAAAACTATTATTGAAAGCTAAAAATTCCAAATTATTCTTCAGTAGCTAAGTATGGTGACAAAAGGTCGCTGTGAGGCAGTGGTTAGAACTGACAAATTTTGACCACTAATGTGATTTATGGAGGTGGTCCTTTGTTCCCCAGTAACAACTAGAGTTTCAGATTTTAACTAGGTTTTAATGACATCATAAGCAAAGTGAAAATAACTAAAGACAATGCATGAGTCTTTTGGGCAAGCAGTCTGAGAAATAAATAGCAATAACTCTAGATTAACATGACTTTTAGCCAGAGGTTATAAATAATGACTAACAGATGTCTGATCTAGAGTTCTTTTATTACATTATCTTAAGTGAAATTCAGGTTTATTTTTAAGCTCTCTTGGATCAGATACTCTAAGGCAAGAAAAGTGCTTTTATTAGTGGGAAAGAAATGCTTTTCTAGATGAACCAAGTGAAAAAGATAAGACTGAAAAATTAACATGGGTGTTCACCACATACTGAAGAAAGAGGTTTTTTTATCTGAAAGACACTGGAATATTGGGGGGAAAGCATAGTTAAAAAGAGAGGTAAATTTTGTTTTGAATCTACCAAGGCCTTATCTGACCCAGAATGAGACCAAGGAATAAAATCTATCGCTGCCTAATCTACAGCATGAGACTATTGTGAGTACTCATAAATGTCAATAAGTAAAAAAGAGAAATATAGTTAGATAGCAAATAAAATATGAAACCATACTAGCTTCACTGCTTTTAAAATGATCACAAAACGCAATAATATTTTTTGCATTCCCCATTGTTTCTCTTTATGTCTCTTCCCACTAGCACTTCCCACATCAACTTGGCCTGGTAAGTGAAACTTCCAGTTGAATAAGTCCCGTGGAAATGGAGCATAGAAAAACAATACTAACCACAGCAGGAAAAAAAAAACTCTAAACATTTTAACTTGGATCTTAAATTTTCTCATTTAATGAAAACTCATGAGAATAACTGGATGCCGAGTCAATGAGCCAGCAAGTATTTATTAATACCTGCTAAGTATACAGCATTGTCTCAGGCACTGTGGATTAATAAAAATAAATAAATAAATAAAACCAGATGCTTAGTCCTAAAGAGCATAGCATATATTGGGGGCACAGACTAGAGAATATTATTTAAGATATTACATCATATAATAAAGAGTTAATTTATAAGATTAGATTTTAGAAAGAGAAAAAATAGCATAATGTGTATTTTAGTCACTATGATATCTAATTTCTGGTATTAAAAATAGAACTAAAAGACCAGAACAATGGTAAAAAGTACAGAGGGGAATAAGTGGATTTGAATTATAATCCCTTATATTGCACTAAAAGAAGGGAAAGGTACTCACTAACAGTAGACTTTGTGAAACATACACATTAAGATTTCTAGATTTCACTAAAATACACATTAAGATTTTACTAAAAGAATAGACACAGGGTAACTCCCAAAATAGTCAAGGGGGAAAATTCAATCCAAAAGTAAACAAAAAAAAGAAAGAAACAGAAAAATTAGAAATTGAAAGCACAAAGATTATAGATAGAATTTTAAAGTACTGGTAATTAAAACAAATGTAAACAGACTAAAATCTTTAATTAAAATCAAGATTGCCAAACTGAATTTTTCAAAAATACAACAGTGAACTATTTATGTGAAATTCAAGAGAATTAAAACACTAAAAGGTTGAAAGTTGAAGGTTAAAAATTATGTCAAATATTAATCAAAATAAATCTAGTATTCATAGATAATATATCCCCACTCAAAAATCATTATTACAGATATATGCAAATAATGCTAGAGATCAAATAATATAAAAATTATTACTAGTGATATTATAAAGTATTTTTTAAATCTTTTATTTTTTAAATATTATTTTTACTTATTCATTTGAGAGAGAGAGAATGAGAGAGAGTATGAGAAGGGAGAGACCAGAGAGAGAAGCAGACTCCCCATGGAGCAGAGAGCCCAATGTGGGACTCAATCCCAGGACTCCAGGATCATGACCTGAGCTAAAGGCAGTCTCTCAATCAACTGAGCCACGCAGGCCCCCCGTGATATTATAAATTATTGAGAGAGATATAATAGTTATATAATAATGTTAACTATATGGAACTTTAAATTAAATTTTAAAAAGAAATATATATAAAAAATTAGTTATATAATAGACATTAGAAGCAAAACAGTGATATATAGAGTAACTACAGATGTGTCAAAATTTTAATTACCCTGAGGACATCATTTTAAACTTGTATGTACCTTGTAACGTAACTTCAAAACATATAAAGCAGAAATTGCCAATAGACAGGAGTTTGAAAAATTCACAAAGATGAAAGATTTTAACACATCTCTCTTAAAAAACTGATTCATCAAGCAGATGAAAAAAATCATTAAAGATATTGAGCAACACAGTACATAAGCCACAGAACCTGAAGAATTTAATTCTTCTCAAAGGAATGTTAAAAAAATAAACCATATTAAGGCAGTAAAACAAGTCTTGACAAATTTCAAAAACAATCATGATGTTGAATACATTTGTATATATTAGAATATGTGTATAAAAACAAAAATATTAATATATCTAATATAAATATGCTTATTTATATTAGAATTTAAGTTACCAGTCAATACTTATAAATTCAGAGAACAAACTGATGGTTGCCCGAAGGGAGAGAGAAGTGGGGAGGAGCAAAATGGGTGAAGAAGAGTGAGAGATACAGGCTTCCAGTTATGGAATGAATACGTCATGAGAATAAAAGGCACAGCATGGGGAATATAGTCAATGATACTGTAAGAGCATTGCATGGTGCTGAAGGGTAGCTACAATTGTGGTGAGCACAGCATAATGTTTAGAGAAGTTGAATCACTATGTTGTACATCTGAAACTAATCTAACATTGTGTGTCAAGTATACTCAAATTTTAAAAATTTTGAAATAAAAATGGAAAAAAATTAGCAGTCAATAGCAAAAATAAAAGAAAACAGTCATGCATTTAGAATTGTTAAAATAAGCTTTTAAATAACCTACAGGTTAAACAAGAAAGAAGGTTTCAAAACAGAAATTAGAAAATACTTCGAACTGAACACTATCTTGTATCTAATCTAAGGCATGCAGTTTTTCACATTTTAATATCTCTGAGATCAGAACATATCTTATAATCAATGATAACTTTCAACCATATTTGGCCAGAGGACATAACTGCCATTACCTTCACATAATGGAGTTATTCCTGGTGACTTAAGAAGAAACTTGCAGACTTCATATTTCAGGGCATAAAACATTTAGGATCACTTGAGGAAAAATAGACAAATTCTGCTTGTTCACTAAAAATGATCCAGTGGCATATTTCTGGTAAGATCAAGAAAGCACCTGTGTTAAAACTTACAGAATAGCTGTCAGTATTTTGGAAGAAAATCCCAGGAAAGATAGTAAAGCACGCATTAAGGAAGGGCTTTGACAGCAGAGAGGATAACCTAATATGGACAAAAATAAAAGTCTATGACTGAATCAATGAGTGATTCAAAGAAATGGATCCTGAATGTGAAGAAGTTTAAGCAATATCTTAACCAATTTGGTTATATATATATATATATATATATATATATATATATATATGTATATATATTTCATATATATGCACAAGAGCAATATGTGGCATAGATTTTTTTAAAGTTCATAGAATCGTCCAAGTGTAAAATAAAAATTAGAAATAATATGAAACCTATGCTATAATTTTATTTTTCCTATGTGTTATATAAAATAATCCTTAGACTAAATGATGCACTATGCTACCATATGTGGCCAATTGTGTGATAAAGCTAAGAGAAAGGATTAAACACTTACAATAAAGAGATGAATGCTGAAAATAAATGAGCTGAGCATCCAAATAAAGAAGTTTAAGAAAATAAATGAAAAAATTTAAATGAAGGAAATAGTTAAGAGCAAAAACAAATAAAAAAGAAAACAAAAATATGATGCAGATGATGAACAAAACCAGAAATTGGTTCTTTAAAAAAATAAAAGTGTCTAGCAACACTGATCAAGGAAAAAAGAAAAGTTGAAACAAATAATAATGAAGAATAAACATAAATGAAGGCACAGCAGACATTAACAACTGTGATGACATGAAAATGTATGCTAATAAATTTGAAAATTTATGTGAAATGAACACATTTCTACCAAATGTAATTTAACAAAACTTATCAGCATAGCAAAACTGGCTCAAAATGAAAAAGGACACCTTTCTTTTAATATTATAAATATTGAAAAAATTGAATCAGAATTAAAATTTTAGTACGTCACTAAATATAGATGGTTTTTTCAGGGACATTCTATGAAACATTCAAGAAATATGAATTCAGTCTTACATAAAACTCCTTCAGAATCCAGAAAAATTGAAAAAGTCTCACTCTTTATGGGGCTACTTCACCTTTGATCCCCATTGCCAATCTCATTTATGAATACAGATGCAAAATTCTCAGTAAAATATCAGCAAAAATAACTCACCAGTTTATGAAAAAAGTTACACATCTACATGAAAATGATTCATAATGACCAAATGATTTCATTCCTAAGATGTAAGATTTAATATTATAAAATGTATTATTATAATTTACTATGTTAACAGATTAAAAGAGAAAACATGATCTCAATAAATTTTTTACTAAACTATCAGCAAACTAGAATAAAAAGACCCTTCTTTATTTAAAATGATAGAGCGCATTTTTCAAATCTCTATAATAAACATTATACTTGATGGTAAAACAGAAAAGTATTTCTTTTGAAAGGAGAAACAAAGCAAGAATATTCATTTTCATCACTTGTGTCACCAAACTAGTTGGTGGTTCTGGTTGGTTCCAATAAGACCCAAAAAAAAAAAAAAAAATTAAAGTGTTAGGATTGAAAGAAAAAATACTATGTATTTTACCACATACAAAAGACAAAAGAATCTACAAGATAATGTTTTTAAAAAATGATAAAAGTTTATTACTATGATTAAGCTATAAATTTAATAAAAAAAATCAATGGCTTTTCTATTCGATGTCTATAAATGGTTAGAAAACATAAAGTATGCTATTATAATTCACTAACTCAGCAAATATGTACTAAGTGGCTATTATATGTCATGAAATAGTCTATGGGCTGGAACAATATAAGTTAAAAACACACATATGTAATAAATAAAGGAGAAAAATTTCTGCCCATGTCAAGTTCACTACAGATGTATAGATATATATGCATACATAAAAACATTATATATAATATAGTATATCATATACATATTATCATATATATTTATATGTTTTTTATAAACTTAATGATATGTAAGATCTTTATGGACAAAATTATAAACACATATAGAAAATATTATAAAGAAATACCACCCTCGTATCATGAGGTACCAGTTCTCTAACAATTGATCTACAGTTTCAAGGTAAAATCAGAATATCAATAGGCTGTAGGTATTCCTATAGATGTGTGCATACATTTACTTGCTGATTCTAAAACTGGAAGAGAAAAATGCCAAGAAGGGTCATAACATTCTGAAATGTGCCACACCAGACTGAAAGATTTGCCTTGCTTTATAATAATATTAATTAAAAACTTCTACTAACAAAAGGCAACAAGTAAATATTGGAGAGGCAGCACAGTATACAGGACCAGACTACCTGAGCTCAAACTTTGGGTCTGCCACTTTCCAGATGTGTGACCCTGGAAAAGTTAAGCTTTTGTGCCTCAGTTGCCACATCTATAAAATTAGGGTAATAAGAGTAACTTCCTTACAGAGATTAGATGAGTTAATCTTTATGAAACTCTTAGAACAGCAAGTGGAACATAGTAGGCACTATACACATATCTGATTGATAGATAGATATATGGAAACCATCAACTCCATGTGTTTATGAAAACCTCCTATATAAAACAGGTAACACTACAGATGAGTTGGGGGAAATGATCAATTCGATAAATAATACTAAAATGTCCAGATGTGGGGAAATGAAACTAAATCCCTACCTCACACCCTAATAAAAAAATGCATTTTAGATTTGACTAGGGTTTAAATCGAAGTGGAAAAACTTAACATGCAGAAGGAAATATGGGAGAGTATTCCTAAGATGTCACACAAGATGGCAAAAGCACAAACCATGAAAGATCAGGTTTGGCTACATTAAATGAGGGGCTGTCCCTATGATACCATAATGAAGGTAGCAGAGTGGTGCAGGGGAAGCGTGCTGCCCCGTAAGATACCACAATGAAAATGAAAAGATGTGACACACTGGAAGAAGACATTTGCAACTAAAGATATATCCAGAATATAGAAAGAATAACTAGGAATTAATTAAAAAGACAACCAAATGAAAATGAACAGAAGATTTAAAAAGGTCTGTTATAGAAGACATATGAAATGATTCTCATCTTTTTAAAATTCTGATTAATAACCAGGGAACCAGGGGCACCTGGGTGGCTCAGTCGTTAAGCATCTGCCTTCGGCTCAGGTCATGATCCCAGGGTCCTGGGATCGAGCCCCACATTGGGCTCTCTGCTCAGCAGGGAGCCTGCTTCTCCCGCTACCATTCCCTCTGCTTGTGTTCCCTCTCTTGCTGTGTTTCTCTGTCAAATAAATAAAATCTTTAAAAAAAAAAAAAATAACCAGGGAACCATAACCTGAAAACACAACAATCACAATCCCATCCACTTGGTGGTGATGTGGATCGGGACGTCACATTTACTGCCGGTGGAATACCATGGAAATAAAATTTCACGTCTTGTTAAGTCGACCAAATCCATGGGTATGACACAGTAATTCCTCTCATAGGCATATATATACCCTTCTTGCACATCTGCCTGAGAGATGTATGCAAAAATGTTTATAGAAGCACTGTACTGAAAATAAAACTAGAGATATTCAAAATACATAGCACATTTTAGACTGGTAATAAGGATTGCAGGAGTCATAAATAGACCAATTCAGCAGCGGTGGAAAAATGAACTACGGTCTCACATAACACGATGAATGACTCTCATACACATAATGGTGAGGCAAATGAGCAAGTCAGAGAAGAATGCATATAGTATATGAATCTAATTTACATAAAATGCAAAAACAGGCAAAACTAAGCAATGTTTTATTTGGGGACACATTCCTTAGGTATGGAAACAAAACCAGGATAGTGGTCTCTTCTAAGGCAGAGAGAAGAGCATTGGATTGTCAAGAACCAGGGTAACATCTTAAACGTTGGTACTGTTTCTGTTTTTAAGCTGAGTGGTAGGGACATTTTGATGCTTTGATATTATACATATATTTGATAGACACTCTAAATACAGGAAGTATCACATGAAAAAAACAATTTTAATAAATATTTAACACTTGTAATTTCTACCCTCAGCAAAATGCATAATACTTTTAAAAATACACATAAGGGCACCTGGGTGGCTCAGCCGGTAAAGCATCAGACTCTTGGTTTCGGCTCAGCTCATGATCTCAGGGTTCTGAGATGGAGCCCCCTCCGGGGCCCCATGCCCAATGCCCAACGTGGAGTCTGCTTGTCCGTTTCCTTGGGCTACTCCCCCCCCTTGAATAAATAAAATCTTAAAAATACATATATATATATATGTAAACATGTTTATAAGCCATATGCAATTTATTTTATTTGTGATAAGAACACCGAACATGCGACCTAACCTCAGAACAGATTTTGAGGGGGCATTTCTAGAGGCTTCCACACTGTGAAGCACAGCTACACAATGTATCCGTCTTGCAGAACTGCGTCTTGCTAACCACTTGCATGAAGTTTCACGAAACTTTTTTTCCTTGCACGTTTATCTCCCCACTCCGAGAAACTCTGACTTAATGACCTCTCTGACACTGAAGTAGGCTGGGTCTGATAGAGAGAGTACGGTACGTTTTTTAAGAACCCAATTTTGTAGGCAGAGAAATCTGGCTTAAATCCTGACTCTGCCACCAGTTAGCTTGTAGGACTTCAGACAAATCACTTAATTTTTCCTTGTTCCAATTTTCTCATCGGAAAAAAAATATGGATAATAATATCTATTTCATAAGACTGTTATAAATGCATTTATGAAAATCATGTGATTTTCCCTAAGTTATGAAAATTAGAAACAGTGTCAGACCCATAACTAGGGCACAGTAAATAGTTGTGGGTAAAAACAGAATACTGGAGTCCTCTGATTATATTCCAAATGAAATCACAGACCTCCCTTCTTCTTCTTCACACCACCTTTGCATTCCCATCAAAAGATGGAGTCCTGGGCGCCTGGGTGGCTCAGTGGGTTAAAGCCTCTGCCTTCAGCTCAGGTAATGATCTCAGGGTCCTGGGATCTAGCCCCGCATCGGGCTCTCTGCTCAGCGAGGAGCCTGCTTCCCTCTCTGCCTGCCTCTCTGCCTACTTGTGATCTCTGTCAAATAAATAAAATATTTAAAAAAAAAAAAAAGATGGAGTCCTCACACCACAACTACCAACACCACCCACACCCACACACTCCTATACCAAAGCTCCCCTCCCCACCCCAGTTTCCGTTTTGCTAAAAATCTTGTCAGGATGAGAATGTGGCAAATGCTTATTTTGAAAATTGGTTTTCTCCCAGAGAGGGAAGGAATGGGACCCAACTCAGAGTCTGTCCCTTTAGAAATAAGAAGGGACCACTTTTCTGAGATTGAGAGAAAGAGAGGCTGAAAAGCAGACAGTGAAAGTGAATGCTGAGCACCATCAGTCTTGGTACTTTGTATCTCTGGACCCCAGTTTCATTGAAAAGTTTGGTCAGACAACATGTATGGTCCTCCTCAGTACTAATACTCTATGAGATGCTGACTCACTGCAAGCTCAGAAAAAAATAATTTAGAAGGGGCAAGGAATATGCCAGGAGATCAGTGATAAATAAATAATAAGATTATTCCACAATGACAAAGATGAAACTGGACTACATCATTCATATGGCCTGAGGAAGCAGCTAGAAAAATAATGAGTACATTGATGGATGGTTGGCCTCACTGCTGGGACTATCAAAGTTATACAGAATGTATGATTACTAATGCTATTATAAACAGTTTAATACTAAAAGTTGATCTGATGTTGTATCCAAATAATTTCATTATAAGTCATATTTATTTTTCAGAAAATACTGATTGTGAGATCATGGGTTTTTTCCTTACATGAAAAAAGTCATTCTTATATAAGTTTCTTAAGGAACTACAAAGCATTTATGTGAAATTAAGAGAACATGGTTTTTTAGCATGTCAGAAATGATGGCACCCCTATTAGAGTACCCCAAGACCTGATGAAGTCATTATAAAAGCGACTTCCTCAGAAATGCACACCATCTTTATCAAGAATGCACGTAAATCAAAAAGAACTATTTCCACATTGGCATAGAAATAATTATGGTCTAAGTAAACTCTTCATGCATCAAGAATGAAATTACCAGAATATTTTTTCTTAATCACTTTATGTGTTTTTCCTTCATTGGCATGGCTCTGCTATTTTACGCAAGTAAAGGGTCTCCGCACTAAATTCAGTCATATGATCTCACTTCTATGCTATTATTATAGACACAAAAGAGATAAAACCTAGTTAGAAGCAGCCTCACTAATTTGACTGGAGGGGGTATTATGTTTGATTCTTCCCATCCAACCAGAGAGATCCTCTTATCTTTAGCAAAACTGCACCCACACATATACCCCCATCCCTACCCCATGGTCCTCCGTGGTTTCCTCACAAACCACACCCTCTCTGTTCTGGAGAAGCTGCTTTGGATCACCTCACACACACACACATGCATGCATACATACACATACACATTTGACAAAAATTAAGCCCTCATCAAAGGTGCAAAATTATTTTTCTTTTAGTCAGTCTTATCATTTCTCATAGTTTTCACAGATGACATGCTGAAGCTTAAGTGGCTACTAAAAATAGCCACCAGCCTTTGATAAAATAAAAAGTGCTGAATTCCAACTTGGACGTACTTCTCAATTCATTTTCCTCTACTGCAAGCCAAATGGAGGACTTACATCTGAAATCTGATTATGTCTGACTTCCACAAAGCTACCACCAATAGTACTCATTAGCCTACATGTTAGAGCTTTGTTGTTCAGGAAACAAAAGAAAGAAAGAAAGAAAAAGAAGTTTAAAAGAAAATGGAACTTAGATTATGATGTAAAGAATATTCATTTATAGGGGCGCCTGGGTGGCTCAGTCATTAAGCGTCTATCTTCAGCTCACGTTGTGATCTCAGGGTCCTGGGATCGAGCCCCACATTAGGCTCTCTGCTCAGCAGGAAGCCTGCTTCTCTCTCTTCCACTCCCCCTGCTTATGTTCCCTCTCTTGCTGTGTGTCTCTCTGTCAAATAAATAAATAAAATCTTTAAAAAAAAAAAAAAAGAATATGCATTTATAAAGTTTAAATTTTACCCCACCACTGACCTAGATGTGTTTCTGAGTATTAGTATATTTTTTTGTTCACAGAATCAAAGCTCTGGAGGAGTCACTGAGAAGTCCTCAAGCCAATCACCAGGGTTCATATGGAACTGCACCCAAACTAAGTTAAGGAAAAAAAAAACTACCTCCCCTCTTGATGAAGTCCCAATAAGTAGCCACAACTTCCCTTCCTATCCTATCCCCCAAATCTCCAAACCTTACCAGTTTCTCAGATCTTTTTGGAATATACAATGAAGCCTCTTTTGTTTTGTTTCAGCTTTGGTAACATTTGCATAATAACCCTGATAATGAAAATTATCAATGAAGATAGAAAATAATGAGGCACAGAGAATAAGGCCAGAGAAAGTGAGCATTATGCATGTCCACCATGAAAGTCACTCCCATCCTCGCCTTGATCTCACAATGACCACGCCATGCAAGTTTGGATTCTTTCCACCTTATTTTTCCCGTCCTTGCTGAGATCGCTTTTTCGCCCTTCTCCTGCACTTTGCAGGAAAAACAAAGCAGGACAGATGTTAGGTAAGAGTCCTGGATTCTCCCATCAAAACGGTCGTCATGAAATCATGAAGTTGCTAAAGGAGAGAAAATTACGCTGTGGCATGTGTTCATTTGCTGTCAAAATCCCTGTTAGCTTTCCCACTCTCCGGTAAATGAGGCCAACTTCCCGCTCCGGGAAGCAATGTCAGCAGAGCGGAGTGAAGACGTGTTGCACAGGCAGCCTCCAGGCTGAGCCAACCGTGCCTTGTTCTCTCAGGCCCTCCGGCACACTCGCGTGATCGCAAGGACCCACTGAGGGCTTTTCTTTCTTATTTTGTCCAAGTGCTTTTAAATATGCTTTCCATGGCACGATAGGAAAGAAACATGTTCAGTAACAGTTACTGAGATGGGTGAATACTGACGAGGGACCCAGGCCCCTGTCTCATCCATCTGCCACCCACGCAGAATGTGATAATGTTGCCTCCTGCCCATTGCTCCGCTTCTTCCGTATGGTTGGAAAGTTGCCTCCCTTAGTCAAAAAGGTAACACACCTACTGTAAAACTTCTACAGAGCTCCCTTCATGGACAATGACTACAGTTTTATTTGACCTCATAGTTTGTTTTCTCAATTTTTCCCCAGTATTTTAATATCTTGACTATATGCATTCATTCACTGTCTTATTCATTTACCTAGAGTCTACTTACTGAGTGTCAGACACCCTGTTTGGTTCTTGTTAGGAAATGGTGAGCAAACCTACACATTCCCTGAACTACAATCTATCTAGTGGGGAGGATTAAATTAAAAAGTCACAAACGTGACCTTTGCACTTGGATATGTGTCATCACAAACATACACATACTTGGTGCTCAGAGTTTTTTAAAGGCTGAGATCACCTAAGTTGGAAGGTCAGAGAAGACTTCCATTGAAATAATGATCAAGCTGAAATGCAGAGGAAACACAGAAGCTCATTCCATAACAAAGCCACTTTCCTCTCTTTGACACAAATCTATATTTCACTTGAGTCAACACTGCTCATAATTTCCATTAAGAATGAGAATCCTCCATCTTCTCTTTTAAAGAAAAAGTTGGATACTGAAAATATAAGAGTGTCTAGCTCTCTGTTGAACAATAAATAGAACACAGCTAGGCTTTTCCCCTTTGCTTTCCAAATGAAATTGTTAAACTCATAAAGATTAAAAGACCAGACCATCCTTCACATATAAAAGTCATGTTGTTCATTTACCATACGTAGGATACAAAATGTTTGTTTGAGATAGAGAGAGAGAGAGAGAGAGAGCACAAGGAAGGGGGCAGGAGTGGAGGGAGAGGGAGTGAGATAGAGGATCTTAAGCAGGCTCCATGCCTAGCACAGAGACCAAGTCTGGGCTTAGTCTCACAACACTGAGATGGTGACCTAAGCTGAATTCAACAGTTGAATGCTTAACCAACTGAGCCACCCAGGTGCCCCTCTTCTGAACTCTTGTCTCATTTTTTGGTGACATCCATATTCCTTCTCATTTCAACTTTCCCCATGAAGGTACATGAAAGGCACATATTTGTAAAGACTGTTCACTGGATTGAACAGGGAATCAGACTCCAACTCGGTTCAAAATACCTTCTAACACCTTACCTAAGGTACTTCAAAAACAAAAACTGCATCCTTCATTGAACGACAAGAAATTCTTCCTGAATTTCTTGTTAAGATACAGATCTTCAGGGCGCCTAGGTGGCTCAGTGAGTTAAGCCTCTGCCTTCAGCTCAGGTCATGACCTCAGGGTCCTGGGATTAAGCCCCACATAGGGCTCTCTGCTCAGCAGGGAGCCTGTTTCCCCCCTCCTTCTATCTGCCTACTTATAACCTCTCTCTCTGTGTCAAATAAATAAATAAAATCTTAAAAAAAAAAAAGATATAGATCTTCAAGTTCCATTGTTTTTTCTTACTCTTATAATCTGAACCCTTTCCTGTAATTCTGACTACAATTTCCTACATGTCCAAACCCTAGATCAACAGAGTTCTCTCCTTAATTATTTAATTCTGCTGCCTTAATTTTTGTTAGCGTAACATTCAGCCTTTTGGCTTGGATGCACAGTCTCGGGAAAACCGAACAAATTAATCAGGCTCAGTGACAAAGATCCTGTGTTTCTCATCTTTATGGAAACATAAAATATGGCCCAGCCATACCTGGAGTATTTCAGGAGTGATTACAGAAAAGCAACATAGATCTTGTCCATTATTCCCCCTTGTTTATGAGGCCTGTCATTCTATCAGAGAAGAAAATGAAGTAAGTCTGCCGTGATTTGTCTTCACAGTACCACGCTGACTGTTTCCTAGTTTATCATGCATTTTTATTCACTCCCACATGATAGTCTCGTTGATGGTTTCATGCTAGTCCTAAAGAAAGGGCAACTCCTAAGGTTATATAACAATGGGCCTGGAATCCAAAGAGATCAGCATGCAGGAAAAGAAACCAAGAAGGTGCAATCCAGGAATGCTTACAGGGTTGAAAAACTGGGAACCATACCAAAACAAAGAGTTTGAGTAACAAGCATCAAAAACAAGCATTTTACTTTTATCAGAGTAAAAGCAAATAGGACATGAATACTAAGTGACATCTTTTTGTCATTTCCTGCTCACCCACTTATTTTCTGTAAAGCAGGAAGCAGTTCTCAAGTTCAGGTTTCCCTGGCTGGAGTATTAAATAACAGATGCCAAGCACAGCAGCATCTGACACTTGGCTCTGGGCCTGTGCCCTAGATAATAACATCATATATAACTCAGTAGTCAACTAATAATCAACGCTCTTCTGCGGTTAGATTTCCATGAGGGCATTGTGCAAGATAGAAGTCATCTACCGCAACGTTATCTTCAAAGTACTGGGGATATGTTCTTAGATATCCCAAGGGTATTCTCAGTACTCCATGATGAATCTACCACCCAAGACCTTAGATAAACAATTTTCAAATACAGTTACATATACAAACTACACAAACTCTTGGAAGTACTATATTCTATATGTTCACAACTTAGCTTGTATGAATGTATCATATTTCATTGTATCTGACCTAAAAAAAGAAAATAAACCAATATTTATTAAGCATCAGTTATGAAGGTTGTTCAAATACAGGGCTGTTTGTTCATTCTTCAACCTCATTCTGTCTTCACAAGACTGCTATGTAGTCCATTTCACAGATTGGGAACCTGAGAGTTCCGTGAGGTCGACTACTTGGTCAGCAGTCAGGGGAGCAGAGATCAGCAAAGATTTAACAGACAAGTCTCACTTCCAAATATCTGCCTGCCTCTTGTTCATATAAAAAGTGACTCCTGAGTTCCTGGTCAAGATGGTAGTCATAGAACATGCTACGGTCTCTCCCTCTCGCCCCAAATTCCTAGAAATTACAAAGCAGCTTCTCGAAAATTACATGAGGGTCACTCAGCAAATCTTAGATTCAAAGAAATTATTAGGAATCCCTACAAAATGGGAGACAGCATCGGAACAAAAAGGTAAAACAAAGCTCTAACATGCAGACAAATGGACCAGAACTCAAGAGCTATAAATACAAAGTGATTGCTAATGATGACAACAACAAAAGAACCACAACAGCATGAGACAAATTCTAAATGATGTCAGCATGACGATCGGTAGGATAGGGCAGGAAGAGAAAATTCAAAGACTTCTGTAGCTCTTTTCTTGGACAAGATAGGATAACATAGTAATTCTGAGCCATGTTAAAAATATAAACCTATGTTAAAATATATATAAATCAGAAATACTTCTATATGTAGTCTTCCAAAATACAAAATTTTATATTTTAAATACATGTAATTTTAATTATGACATCAATGTTGAATAAAACTATTTTTAAAGGAGATCAAGTGTGTGCATTAAAAATTTAGAAAGCTGAGAACTGTTTAGCTTCCAAATCATTAAACGAGAAATAAATAAAGACCTACAATACCACCAAATACAACAAGATGAATTCCACAAAAGCAGAAAAGGGGGTGGGGAAAGAGAAGAAAACATAGTAAACGAATTAATTCCTACTAAGCAGAATCCAAGTTAAACATAACTATACTAACCTCAAAAGGCAAAGCAAAAATTTAAACTTGGAAATAAGACAATTTTAAATAACTCATGTATTAAGGAATAAATTTAAAAATAAATTAGAAAGAGGAAATTAACAACAATGAAAGCACAGCATATCAAAACCTGTGGGGTATGCCCAAGGAGATTCTGAGTGAATTTGCAGCAACAGGTATATTTAATAAAAAAAATATTAACCTCAAGAATTAATGTTATTAAATTGAAACAGTAATTAGCATGATCTACCTATCTCAGTCTTCCATTAAAGATAAAAACAAAATAAACTCAACAGTGAAAGTTTAAATTAATAAGCTAAATTAAATTAATAAAAGTTTAACATCAGAATGGATGTCACAGACAATTTTTTTAAGTCAAAAATAAAGTACTAATGGGGTGCCTGGGTGGCTCAGTGGGTTAAAGCCTCTGACTTCGGCTCAGGTTGTGATCCCAGGGTCCTGGGATCAAGACCCGCATCGGGCTCTCTGCTCAGCAGGGGGCCTGCTTCCTACTCTCTCTCTCTGCCTGCCTCTCTGCCTACTTGTGATCTCTTTTTCTGTCAAATAAATAAATAAAACCTAAAAATAAAAAACAAAAAAATAAAGTACCAATGAAATGCAATAGTGTTTTTTTTGGTTTGTTTTGGTTAAGTAGGCTCCACACCCAGTGTGGCACCCATCACGGTTCTTAAACTTAGGACCCTGAGATCAAAAGTCAGATGGTCAACTGACTGAGCTACCCAGCCACGCCTGAAACAAGTTATTTTAAAATAACCAAAGAGAGGGGCACCTGGGAGGGTTAGTCGGTTAAAGGTCTGCCTTCAGTTCAGCATCTGCCTTCATGATCTCAGGGTTCTGGGACTGAGCCTGGAGTCAGTCTCCCTGCTCAGCAGGAAGTCTGCTTCTCCCTCTCCTTCTGCCCTTCCCCTTGATCGCTCTCAGATCTCTAATAAGTGAATAAAATCTTTAAAAAATAATAATGAAATAACCAAAGAGAAATGGTATATAAGCACATGAAAAGATGTTCAACATCATTAGCCACCAGAAAAACAAAAATTAAAAAAAATCACATGGTCTCTATACACCTATCACCGTGGGTAAAATAAAAACTAGTGACACCAGTAAAAGCTGGTGAGGAGGAACTGTATCCCTCACATTGTATGGCAATACATTGGTGGGAATTTAAAATGGTAAACCTCTCCAGAAAACAGTTTGGTAGTTTCTTATAGAACTAAACACAAAATTACCACAAGACCCAACAATTGCACTCTTGGACATTTATCCTAAAAAAGTGAAAAAGTATGTTCACACAAAAAGTTGTCAACAAGTGTTCACAGCAGCTTTAGTCACAATTGCCAAAAACTGAAAACATCCCAGATGTCTATTTATATACATACCATTTAATACTGCTCAGCAACTAAAAGGAAGGAATTATTGATACATACAACAATTTGGGTGAATCTCCAGGAAATTATACCGAATGAAATGTCAAAGCCTAAAGATTATGTAGTGTGTTTCCATTTACAGAACATTTTTGAAATGAGAAAGTCTTACAGATGGAAAGCAGATTAGGGATTGCCAGTGGGTAAGGATGGGGAAAGTGTGTGCATAGAGAGGGAAGGAGGAGGGGGGTATGTGTACTTATAAAAGGGCACCAGGAGAGATGATGGTGGTGATGGAACTCTTTAGTATCTTGACCAAAGCACTGTAAACACGGATCTAGCCAGGTGATGAAATTGTACAGAATACACACACACATACACACACAGAGAAGTACAAGCAAAACTGAGCAAACTTGAGTAAGATCAGCGGATTGTATCAATGTCAGAACACCGGTTGTGATATTACACTATAGCTTTGCAAAGTAGTACCACTATCCGGGAAGCTGAGTAAAGGGTGTATGGGATCTCTTTGTATTACTTCTTACTTCATGTTAACCGACAAGGATCTCGATTAAAAATATTAATAGAAACAAACATTTGGCAAGTATAATCTGAGACAAGACACAAGTAAACATTAAAAAAAAAAAACCCTTAAAAATATCATAAGGGAATATTATGAACTGTCGATGAATTTGAAACCTAGTTGAAATAACAAGTTTCCTAGGGAAAAGTTACCTAAATCATCTCATGAAGAAGTTAAAAATCTGAATTGATCAATAAATACAGAAGAAACTGAAACAGTAATCAATATGATCTTCCTCCTATCTCTCTGACACCCAATTCCTCCAGGAGAGGTTACTATAACAGACCTGAGTCTGCCAGCATTAGAAAGGCCGGCTCTTGGCTGGCATCTGGGATCTCCACCAGTAAACACTTCCCTACATGGGTATAAAACTTCCTCTAAATGAGTGTCTCGCTGTGCCTAAATTGTTTGCATGAAGAGTATGGCTTATGCTAAAAACCTGCATTCTTTCTGGAAGTCTGGAATTTTGGTGCACATTATACAGAGGGTGCTTAGGTAACCAGCCCAATAACACAACAAAACAAAACAAAACAAAAAAACAGCCCTGGGTGCTGGGGTCTAGTGTTCTCACTTGGCACAGTTCATATATGGTCATGGTCCCCTTGTTACTGAGGAAACTAAGCATAGCCCGTGTGACCCCCCTGGGAGAAGACCATGGAAGCTAGCACCTGGCTTCCTCCAGACTTTGTCCCATTCACCTTTGCCCTTTGTTGATTTTGCCTTGAACCCTTTTGCTACAATAAAGTTTAGCTATGAATAAAACTAAATTCTGAATCCTGTGAGTCCTTCTAGCAATCACCATGCTTGGGGTGGTCTTAGAGAATCCTGACACATCCCTTCACTATCTAAAAAAAAGGCAAAGGTCCAAATGACTTTTTGAGCAAGCTTAACCAAACCTTTAAGTAAAGAAAATTCATTTTATACAAGCTGCTTTCAAATATCTAAAAAGCTACCCTCTGTGTTTTAAAAGACGAATACAACCAAACACACTTATGGAAGAATAGACAAACCTAGCACAATTTTAGAGTATCATTGTAAAAGTCCTAAACAAATTACCAGCAAATAAAGTCTAGTCATTTACTAAAAGAAAGAAACATCATGATCACGTTGTTAAGGTCAAAAAATTTAACCTCTCTCCTCTCTCTCTTCCTCTTATATCATAAATGCAACCGAAAATCCAGAAAACTCAGGGCACCTGGGTGGCTCAGTGGGTAAAAGCCTTTGCCTTCAGCTCAGCTCATGATCTCAGGGTCCTGGGATCAAGCCCCACATCGGGCTCTCTGCTCAGCAGGAAGTCTGCTTCCCCCTACTCTCTCTGCCTGCCTCTCTGCCTACTTGTGATCTCTCTCTGTCAAATAAACAAAATCTTTAAAAAAAAAAAAAAAGAAAGAAAGAAAGAAAAGAAAAAGAAAATCCAGAAACCTCTAATTAGCTTTCCCTCAAAATAAAAGATTTTCATCAGCTTCACTACCATTCACCAGGTCTGTTCGGTCCCCATCATCTCCCTCCTGTTTCACTACAATGAGCTTTTACACGTCTCACTCCTCTTCCATTGCTTCTCACTCCCATATATCTGTTAATCCAGAGTGAGCATGCGCAGCCACAAGGTGGCTCGTCCCACTTCTCTGCCCAGAATCATTAAGGTCAGCCCATCTACAAACCCTCTCCTTACACCTGAGTCTCTGCTTAACAATGCACTTATCTCTTCCTACTAAAATTACAATTTTTCACTCATCATATTTATTGTTTATTTTATGTCTCCCATTATTAGAACATAAGCTCTGTGAACTAAGGACTTTTGGAGTGTTCACGATGTAACTCAGGTGCTAGAACATTGCCTGTACGTGTAGACACTTAATAGTTTTCTAATCAATGTATATCTGAGAATTGAAAAATAGTTTTACCATTAAGGAGGGCATGTGATGTGATCAGCACTGGGGGTTATATACAACTGATGAACTACTGAACAGTACATGTGAAACTAAATGATGTACTATATGTGGGCTAATTGAATTTAAATTTAAAAAAGAGAAAAATAGTTCTACATAGGGAGAGATATCAATGTAATTCACTACATTAACATGTGTTACATATACATACAAACTTAAAAGATGTTGAAAATTTTTTACTTTAAAAAAGTCTCTTAGCAAATTATAAGTAGGAGAAAAACTTTCCCTGCCCCATTAAAGAAAGAAATAGCAAACACCATGCTTCATTATGAAATAGGAAGCATTTCATTAAAATTAGAGAAAGGAAAAAGATGCTCACTTTCATACCTACTATTCAGTATTTTACGGAGTGTCCTAGGAATGTAGTAAAACAAAGAAAAAAGAAATAAAACATGAAAGCCAGGATAGAGGAGACAGTCATTAGGGGGGATTGTTACTAAATAGAAAACCAAATGTAATCAACTATTAAAATACTAGAACTTAGCTCATAGTATAACAGAATATAAAATCAACATATAAGAAACAGTAATTCACCTATACACCAGCAATGACCAATTAGACGAGTAACTTTAGAAAGAACATAAAAAAATATATATTTAGAGAAAAGACTGTGAAATGCCCCAGGAATAAATCTAACAAGAAATACTCAATATTTTTATGGAGACAACTACAAAATGTCCCTCTCGCCCTCCTGTCTGTCTTCCTCTTCTCCCCTCTCTTTCTTCTCTCCTCTCCCTCTACCACACTGGGCTCTGTTGTTTAGCAAACACCTCAGGCAGTCAATCTCCTACCTTGAAGATTTGCATCTGTTCTTCCACTTGAAAAACAGCTCTTTCTCAAGATATACATGTGGCTTAATTCCTCTCGTGATTCAACTCTGTTCAAATGGTTCTTTACCAGTGAAGATTTCCCTAACCAGAGAACACACGCGCACGCATGCACATACATGAACTTTAATGTTCTTTCTCCCTATACCCTGCTTTATTTAGGGTATCATTGTATTTTAGTTATTAAATACTAATAACATAGTGTTAACACTTAACACTTAACATAGTGTTAACTGTGTTAGTTATGCAACTATGCATATTATGCATAGTTAACACTATGCAACATATTACATATTTGAATCTTATTTGAATCTTATTTTCTCTTTTCCTTCACTAAAATATAAGTGCTTAAAAGTAGGCACATTTTCAATAGACACATGAAATGTGTCTCACAAATACTCGGCATCAGAGAAATACAAATCAAAACCACAGTGAGATACCACCTCACACCAGTCAGAATGGCTAAAATTAGCAAGTCAGGAAACGACAGATGTTAGCAAGGATGTTGAGAAAGGGGAACCCTCCCACACTGTTGGTGGGAATGCAAGCTGGTACAGCCACTCTGGAAAACAGTATGGAGGTTCTTCAAAAAGTTGAAAATACAACTACCCTACAACACAGCAATCGCACTACTGGGTATTTACCCTAAAGATACAAATGTAGTGATCCGAAAGGGCATGTGCACCCAAAAGCTTATAGCAGCAATGTCCACAATAGCCAAACTATGGAAAGAACCTAGATGTCCATCAACAGATGAATGGATAAAGAAGATGTGGGGACACA
>CM053609.1:89356788-89403336 GCA_028646535.1 Procyon lotor | reverse complement strand
ACACAATGGAATACTATGTAGCCATCAAGAGAAACAAAACCATGCCATTTGTAACAACGTGGATGGAATGTCCACATTCCATTATGGAGCATAATAGAGGGTATTATACTAAGCAAAATAAGTCAATCAGAGAAAGACAATTATCATATGATATCTCTGATATGAAGAATTTGAGAGGCAGGGCAGGGGTCGTGAGGGGTGGGGGAGGGAAATGAAACAAGACGGGATCAGGAAGGAGACAAACCGTAAGAGACTCCTAAACTCACAAAACAAATTGAGGGTGGCTGGGGGTAGGAAGGTGGGGATAGGGTGGCTGGGTTATGGACATTGGGGAGGGTATGTGCTGTGGTAAGTGCTGTGAAATGTATAAGCCTGATGACTCACAGACATGTACCCTGGGGCAAATAATACATATGTTAATAAAAATGTTTTAAAAAATTAAAAAGTAGGCATATTTTAATCAGTTATATCTCCAATACCTATAACAGTGCCCTAAAAATAGCCTGTGTTGAAAAATATTTGCTGAGTGAAGTGTATTTTGACATACAAAAATACCTGAATAAACTAATATATTTATATGCATGGAGGGAAAGATTGATGCTATAAGTAAGCTAATGATCTAGATTAAACCTATCAATCCAACGCAATCTTTCTTCATATATATTTTTGTTTTGAGAGAGCTAGAGCAAGAGCGAGAGCAAGAGAGAGAGAAAGCACACACGCATGCACAGAGGGAGAGGAAGAGGGAGAAGGACATTCCTCATGGAGCAGTGCTCCAGGAAGGGCTCAATCCCAGGACCTGAGATTACAACCCAAGCAGAAGCAGACCCTCAGACACTCAACCCACTGAGTCACCCACGCACTCCTAAATCTAATGCAACCTTATTCAAGAGTCCAAGAGAATGTTTTCATGGAACTTGATAATTCTGAAATTCACACAAGAGAGTCAATGCTCGGGAATAGCTAAAGCCTGGAATTATGTCCTACCATGTATCAAAATATATTACAAAGATGTACAAATTCATAAAACATGACACAGGTTCACAATTAGACGTTTTGATAGTCTAAGTTTTGATAAAACGCAATAAAAGAAGAACAGGGCCCATGGCATGGGAAAATTTTGTATATGAGAAAATCAGCATTTCAAGTTGGTGGATAAAGGCTCTTAAATAGTTAACTTTGGAAAACTCAAGAAATATAAAGTGCTTTACATACTCCTCTGTTTCATAAGATATATATATTTCAATTCATCACATTATATACAAGAAACTTACACAATATTATGTCAATTCTATCTCTATGAAGCTGGACAGGGAAAGATATTGAAGAAAAAAAAATATATATATATAACTAAAGGTTACTTCTACCTAAGTCTGCCTACCTCTTAGGTTTGTATAGGATTAAATAAGCTGGTACATGTTAAAGAACAATAAAATCTACTAAAATGTCCCTAACAGTCATTTTAGTATGAAGAATTATTTGACAACTTTGTAATAATAAATGGAAAATTAATGAATGACCACAATCAAATCTTAATCTTATCTTTTAGTCCTTAAACATGTGCTGAATCAATTCAGATTCTAATCTTCTATCCTCTCACCTTGCTCTATTAGCTCTTAGTTTCTCTTATATCTTATTTTAATCATGGCCTCAAAAAGCAATCTGCCATGCACAAATACAACATAATTAAATATACAATTAATTGCTTTTATAAGCCATTTTGAGTATGAAAAATGAAACGGAACAGAAAGTTTCAACTACATTTTTTCACACTGAAGCAATTTACACATAGCCAGGTAATGTTCCCCTTAAAGTTGCATGGATTGGTGTTATCTGTCTACTTAAGACTAAACCCCTGCTGGGAATATAAATTGTTACAGATAGCAAAAAGTGGCTTTATTTATATTGTGAAAAATTACCTAATACACAAACACACACACACACACACACACACACACACACACGGTTTTTTTTTCTAACATCTACCTGAAAATGGCTTCTAAATCAGTACTTACTTTGATTTTTATTCCAAAGGAATAAAAATGTACGGAGGAAACGTTGGGGCAGTGATTTGTCAAGACAAATGAAGCCAAAGGATAAATCTAATGCATCTTCTAGGCCTAAGATATAAAATGAGCCATGAGTAATCAATAGTGACATAAATCTAGAAACAAAGACACGTGAAAATAAATTTGAAACTTCTTTATTTGGAGAGCAGTGGTGGGCAACTGATTCAGAATTGCAAGAAAGCTAGCAATGGTTTGTTTAATTAATAGGGACTCTCTAAATTCAATTTATATAACCACCTAGAATAATTATAGTGCTCAGGAGAAGTTGAAAGAGTAATAACACTATAAAATCCAAGGCAAAATGGTTTTTAATGCATACTGGAAGAAGCTTTGGTTCCTTAATGATTAATAATCATCACCTAAAATAACATAATTTGTCAAAGAATTTTATTCATCTTTCAAATAACTGTAGAGCAGTAATACATCCCTGAGGTTTAAAAGAAAAAATTTCTCTTGGCTTCCTTCCCACAATATGCTCCTGGAGTCTTGGAGAGAGGAGTAACAATTTTAGCCTCAAACCTCCCCAACTAAAATCTCTCACCCTGTGTATGAACGTCAAGGATCATTTGTCACTTTATCTTCGAGTCTGAGAAAATACAAATAAAAAAACGCATTCACAGAAATTCCTGTAAAGGATATAAGCCGAGTGAAAAAGGCTGGGTTTTTAGAAATAAATACTAGTCTAATGTGTTTTGTTAAAATAGGCAAATATATTAAGGGTTATTATAAAAAACTAGATTTGCTAATGATATATAAAGAACTCTCAGATGTTAACCATATTCCTTCCACAAAAATAGAAATTGTTAATCACCATCTCAATGGAGTTACTCATGGTGAGTCATCACTTATGTTGGCCTAATGTGATCTGGGAAAGTCTCACTCATGTTTATATTTTCAGAAGACCTCCAAACCACTCCCTTTAGACTGAAAGATACAACAAAAAGAGAGACAATAGGGAAACAGAGGTAGAAAATGCCACAGGGATTCTACACCACCTGCAAACTCCAGTCACTGAATAAATTAGGTGGAACTGGCCTCTAACAGAGAGACAGTTGAAAATAGATAATTAAGGGACGGCTGGGTGGCTCATTTGTTTAAGCATCTCCCTTCAGCTCAGGTCATGATCCCAGGGTCCTGGAATCCAGTCCCACATCAGGCTTCTTGCTCAGCAGGGAGGCTGCTTCTCCCTCTGCCTGCTGCTCCCCCTGCTTGTGCTATCTCCCTCTCCCCCCTCCACTCTCTGATAAACAAATAAATAAATCTTAAAAACAATTAAAATCATGATTTTATATAAAATTTCATGAAAGGAGGGTGTTACAATGTGGCTTCATAAGTGACTAGAACTGTTCATTTCCTAGGAATTTTCCATTGGAAGAAAAGGAAATCTCTTCATTTCTCTCCTCTCACATTTACATGTATCTTACCTGTACATAAAGCATATTGCATGTACATTTACACACGCTACGTGTACATCTTTCTTTGAAGATATGTAAGGAACGTGCAGACTATCACTGGGAGAGGGATCTTACCTCACCCAATAAAACAAGAGGCTTGGTTAGATCATGTCACTATGAAGACCGAACAATTTGAGTTATAGCCTCTCCATTGTAAAAGGACAAAATAACAAAACTGGGGACGCCTGGGTGGCTCAGTTGGTTAAGCACCTGCCTTCGGCTCAGGTCATGATCCTGGGGTCCTGGGATCGAGTCCCACATCGGGCTCCTTGCTCAGCAGGGAGCCTGTTTCTCCCTCTGCCTCTGCCTGTCTCTTTGCCTGCTTGTGTTCTCTCTCTCTGACATAAATAAAAAAAATCTTTAAAAAAAAAAAAATAACAAAACTGAGGCTAATTAGCAGGCACTGTCTATTTCTTACCTGCCCCTTAACATACATCTCAAATACCGTGGGTCCCACAAAAACAGTTTGAGGCCTACCTCAGCCCATTCAGCTTTTCCTGTCATAATCACATAATTCAGTAGTGCCTGTTATTGGTCAGACACCAGTGGGCTATGTTATTATGTACAATCTTCCCTTACCCCTCCTCATGCTGCCGTAGCCACACCGGCTTCCTTTTCATTACTCTCATACCTAACTTCTCGCTCCCTCCCACACCCCCAAATGCCCAGATCCTGCTCTATCTAACCTTTTCCCATCTGCTAATTATTGTCCTCATAATAGACTACTCATTCTCTTATTTACTATGTCTATTAATTTCCTGTCCCCTCCCCTTGTAGAATGTAAGTTTCCATTGACAGAGGAATCTTTTTTATTTCACTGCTGTATTCTTTCTAAGAGCCCAGAACAGTATGTAACACACAGTAGGGGCTCAACAAATATTTGGCAAATGAACGAATGAACACAATGTCTCTAAGCCTCACACCACCCATCAAATAGGTAATACCTTTCATTTAAAAGAAGAAACAAGACCTTAGAAAGATCAAGAGGTGGTCTAAGGTGACATGATCAAAAAGTACAGGAGCAGAACTACTACCGCATTGTTCTAGGGCAACCAAGTGATTGTATCTACTACCTTGACCTCAAAAGTGACATTAGTGCTATGCATGCCTCATTTTCCCCTCCAGCACAGTGTCTTCTGTTTAGTAAACACAGGAGTATGCTAATAAAATGGAGCAGTGACACTAAGAGGAAGCCAATTTTTTGACATGTTATAAAGAATAATGTTAAGGAATTTGGATGCTCCATAAACATGAGAGAGAAGGGAAGGAAGAACAGGTCACAACCATCATTCATTATCAGCAGTTTCAATTCTTAGAAAGTAAGCTATGAAAGGGAAAACAATAGTGCAAACTAATGTTCCATTTTCTGTCACCAGCATCCTTAAGAAAGTCAAGTCAAAGAACCCACCTGTCATAAGAGCCTACACATTCCCAGTTCCCTTAATCTTACTTTAGAAGAATATCTTCTATTCTTATTCCAGTCTGTGGGTACTAGTCTAGAAACAGACTTGAAATTAATAAAATAACACTTTTATTTGACAATTTAGAAATCAATGCCATGAATTTACCCAACCTTTCTTTGTGTCTTTTTTTCAGCTTAAGGATGAAGTATTATGGCACTGAAAAAAGTATTTATTAGAAATTATCATAAAGCCAGGATTTTTGATATTTCCTTTATGATCCCTTACTACTTAAGGAATCAGGAACAACTTTAAATTATATTTAATACCCAGCCACTATATTACTACACTCCTACTAAATGTAGAAGTGTTGAAATGTAGAAATACACAAGTTCCCCTCACACTCTGGCAATTAACACTATGCAACAATGCCATATGAGATAGTACAAAGAGGGAGCATATGTGACAAAAGGCTCAGGAGAATATTCACATTTCAAGTGTGCACACTTTGCCATTTGAGCAGTGAGAACAGGCAGAAAGTGAATTCTCAGGCATAAATTATGGTGTAAATTCCCATTAAATTTTGGGTTTTACATTCCGTGAGAACAGGGTCTTTGTCTTATTCACCTTTGTAATTTCAAAGCCAGAGCCAGTGCCTGGCATGGAACAGACATTCAATAAATGTCAATGGAATCAGATCAAGACACCAGGTCTCAACAAGAGATCCCCCGGCTCCAATTAAACAATATATGAAAAGTAACAATCTTTTTATTTAATTGGCCATGTGACTTTATAAGTGGCCGAAACTCTTGTGAGGTTCCTACCAATTATTTGGATAGAACTAATTGTGCTTTTTATCTTCATTGAATTAATGTCATCGACTCGCCGTACAAATTTGCATATTCTCTTAAGTCCTTCCTTCTCTATGAATCGAAAGAGGGGACTATATATTTTTGGCATGCACCACATTGAAAAACATATTTAAGGCTTGGAGCGCCTGAGTGGCTCAGGCAGTTAAGCGTCTAACTCCTGACTGTGGGTCAGGTCATGATCTCGGGGTTGTGAGACTGAGCCCTGCGGTGGGTTCCATGCTCAGTGGCGAGTCTGCTCGAGATGCTCTCTTTCCCTCTCCCTCTGCCTCTTCTCTCTAATAAATAAATAAATCTTTTTAAAACATATGTAAGGCTTGTAAGTTTCCCAAACAGCTGTCACTTGTAGAAGAAATCTGACAAATACATACCAGAGTGAGAAATGGAGTACTCAAGGGGAATATGCTTATTTTCCTTCACTGTAGACTTTTCTAGGGTTACAAATGCCATGAAAATGCACACATGGTGTTTAAACAAGTGAAGACTGGAAAAGTAAAAGCAGAATTGTTTATGCCCTGAACTATTTTGGAATAAGAGCCATATATTTACTTTTCTTTGCATCCCAATGTGGAACACAGTGGCCCTCAATTTATAATGAAGCGAAAGTATAAGAAGTGAAAAAATGTAATTCCAAAAAAGTATTTATAAAGGTCAGCTGTTCACGGAAGTACCAACAGTTTTATAACAATCAGTGTCAAATAAAAGTACTGAATTCCTTTTATTAAAAAAATGAAAGCATTTTATGTACATTACCTCATTTAATCTTCAATGCAACTTTAGTAAGAGAAAGGCATTAAAACTCCTTTGACGTTTGAGGAAACTGTGGTTTAAAAATAAGCAACTTGCCCAAAGACACCCACATAGTACATGGTCCAGCCAGGATTTTAGTACAAGTGTACCTGATGCTCATATTCTTAACCATACCCTGAATAATTGATTATTGGGGAACACACTGAAAGGAACACTGCTACTGTTAAAGAAGGTCAATTAATTTCTTCAACATCCAAATTCCTTAATGTTATTCCTTATAATGTAGGAAAAAACTGACCTCTTCTTAGGGTCATTGCTTCATTTTATTAGAAAGAATAACCCTCATGTGAGAACTAATTAACTTTGGGGGAAAGACTCAACCATCAAAAAACTAAAACAATTAAGTTTGTTGTATCACTGAGGTGTCTTTTCTGATTTTCTGATGAGAAAACCATCTTTCCCCACTGCCATATAAACCCTGGATTCTGTTCTGAAAAATCTCCAGGCCAGAAAACACTAATAGGATTTAAGAACACAGAGAAGCTCTGAAAATGAAGGGTTTGCTTAGAGAGAGAAGCACGCTCCAACAAAGTGTCGTGCCACTATGTTTTCAGAGAGGCAAAGATGTAAATCAATGCTGAGACTCAGAAACAGTCTTCTTATTCTTTACAGCTCTCCATCCCAACAAATGATTGATTTAATTCAGCTGTAAGGGGAGAGGTCCAGACAGAGATAAAATAGCAGACCCCATCCCATATATCTTGGCAATTTTCTATCAACTTGATCACTGAGTCCTTAAAGATCCAGAAGCAATTCACATGGGAGGTACAGTGGTTTGTTTTCTAGAAATGCAAGAAATTAGGATTTGAGGATCCACACCAATGAAATAGGAATACAAACTAACAAAAACTGGAGCTTGCGCTACAGTTTAAAATGCTTAATTTCTAGCAAAGACCACAGATGAGAAAATGAAGACCCTTGTTTTGCGTCAGTCAACACAAGACCTGTGTTACTCCTGTTACATAATTTTACGTTGTTATATAGTTTCTTTTGTTCTGTATTGAGTTTCCTAGTTATTTTTGATGAGACTGAGCTCTGTGCATCTCACTGTAAGACCAGGAATCAAGGGCTGACTGCTTCGTACCCAAATTTATCCTCACATGGGGAAAGAGGGCAAAAAAAAGGAAAGGAAAAAAAAAATCCTTACTTTTTGCATGGTCTCAAATACAGTCCTTGCCAAAAATATCAGTTGCATTCACACAAGTGCTGATAATTAATGATGTGATATCAACTGAAATCTATACACCTCTTTATTCTGAATTTATTCTAAATTCTTCCCTGAAGACTAAGTGTTCTGCGGATGAGAAATTTATCTGCATCAAAATCCAACATAATACCAGGCATAAAATCCTTTCTAATTGTACATGTAAAATCCTGCTTAATACTTCATCTATTTACTGGAAATGAGATGAGGGAAGAATTTGCTCAATATGCCTGCCTGAAAATGGACGGAGTATTCTGATATGGTGCTCTCTTGTTGACCCATTTTCACAAATTCATTTAACTACTTGGACATCATCCTCTTAATTCTTGAAATCCAAAGCACACCCCATATTATTTAATGCCTCAACATTCCTATGTCTCTTTTCTTTTCTTTTAACATCTGGTTGCTCTTCCACTGAAATTCCTTTCAAAGGACTGAACTGGAACTCAATCACTACAAGAAGCATCCTATTAATATCTAAGGATTCGGTTCCTAATCTTTCTATCAAAAAAGGGGAATACTTTTCAGCATGAGATGGGCCATTTAACCTTACTATTGCTCTGCTTTTCCACCTACATAAGGGATCACAGTGTACTCCAAGGCTAAAAGTATTGCTTTGGCATCGGCCTAACCTATATTCTAATCCTTAGTAGATGTGTGATTTGGAGCCTTTATTCTCTTTGTCTTATTTTCATCTGAGAAATATTAATAATCTTATATTGTGAACTGAATTAAATGAGAAAGTGTCTAAAAACTCAGGAAACTTTAAAGTGATTGACACAGAAGTGACAGTTACACGGCCTGGTTCTGTGTACTATTAAGAAGCTACTTCTATAATGTTGGGGTAGATAAAGACAGTTTTATGAAAAATGGCTCAAAAGTCAAAATAATCCATGAAAGAAGAAGTTTGTTTGACCACAAAAAAAAAAAATTAATTCCTGTATGCCAAATAATAGATTAATAAGTAAATAAGCTACTAAAACAAGACTGAAAAACTAATCATCTGGGAAAAATATCTGCAACATATAGAATAAACAGAAGACTCATATCCTTAATGTGCAAAAAAAAAAAAAGATATAAATGATCAGCAAAAAAGAAACTGCACACTAACAAAAATAATGGATAAAAGACATTACAAGGTAATTTGCAAAACATACACAAATGGTCAATGAACATAATAAGGACAGTCACCCCCACTAAACCTTGAGTATTAGAAATTAAATTTTTTTTCAACTATCAGACAGGCAAAGATATTTTTAAATCAACAAAGTCGACAATGGCAAGAAGTAAGGGGTGGGCACACTCAAAATAGACTGTTAAAGGGTGAAGCTGTCACAGCCTTTCCTATTTGGCACTGCTGCACCCAAATAAAACACATGAATGTGCTTTGTGCCAACAACCCCACTTCCAGGAATTTGCTCCCAAGTAGTAAAACATCCATGCACCAAAGTATTTGTGGAAATCATGTTTACCATAACATTGTTCATCACGTAAATATTGCAAGTGGTTTAAATGTTCATCAACATGGGATTGCTTAAATGAAGTCTGGCACAGCCATACAGAGGAGCACCGTTTTCAAAAGCACGACATATACTTAAGAGTCACTGCCACAGAAAAGACATCCCTAATATGCTGTGAGCATAGGAACAGGTTATAAAACAACAGGTAGAGTACAGTCTCTTTTATAAAAATGCTATCTGGGGGCGCCTGGGTGGCTCAGTGGGTTAAAGCCTCTGCTCAGCTCATGATCTCAGGATCCTGGGATCGAGCCCCGCATCGGGCTCTCCGCTCAGCAGGGAGCCTGCTTCCCCTTCTCTCTCTGCCTGCCTCTCTGCCTGCTTGTGATCTCTCTCTCTGTCAAATAAATAAATAAAATCTTTAAAAAAAGTTAAAAATAAATAAAAATGCTATCTGTACATATATGCATGTGCATAGAGGAATGTCAGAAGGCACATCCACCCAAACATCTGCGGGTAGTAGGACGTCGAGTGATGATGATTTCTCATCTGTATTTTCTGTATTGCTTCATTTTTCTTCATGAGTATGAATTATTTTTATAATCAGATAAAAAATGAAGCTATTTTCATATTAGAAAACAAATATTATAGCTACTTCCCTAGAGATATTTTAATAGTGATATAAGTGCCCCAGGTTTTTCTGTATGTTTTATAAAGTTTGAAAAGCTGAGATCCACAGGAAAAAAAGGGAAAAACGTGAAAGGAACTTACAGTGTTGCCAAGATGATTAAACAAAGAGTATTACACATTCTAGCCTAGAGTAAGACTGCCTAACCAAGTTTCATGTCTTACTGGCTGGGCCTAAGTTACTGAATCCCCCTGTGTTCAATTTTCTTGCTGCTTAAAATATGAGTAATAATATTACTTAACTCATAAAGTTATTATGGGGATGAAATGAGTCAATTTATGTAAAGCACTTAGAATCATATCTGACATCTTAGGAAAAAATGTCAGCTATTCATCGTAAAACGAGATAATGTGTAGAACCATCCTCACCCATCATGGAAGTACAATAAATATTTACTATTGTTATAATCTATCTGCTCATCATGCGTCACCTAAGGACACTGAGAAGATGAATCATTTTCTCTGTCTCAGATTGAGGAGGCTCCAATAGTCTATTGAATATTAATAAATTTAAACATAGCTTTTCCAAACCAAGGGTAGAAAGAAAGGTCAATGGAAGCCATGCCAGACAGCCAAAGTTCCAGGATATCTCAGGTTGTCCAATCTTTGCAAGGTGATATCAATTATTTTGACAAATCAATAAACTCCTATATAAAACTATTACTAATACCATACATTTATACAATGCATGACAGTTTTCAGGGAGCTTGACCATCTCCATAATAGGTTGGTAGTGTTTCTGATCACCATGCCAATTCAATGGGGGAAGGGAAACCGGTATTTGACCATCACTTTAGGACACCAAACTCCCGCTGGGGCAAATAATACAGGGGAGCTGGAGGTCTAGGAAGAATGGTGGAGAGAAATGGGGAAGAGAAGGCAGATAACAGAAGAGGAAGGAGAGGAAGAAGCCAGGATACTGAAACCTCATTCTGAGTGCACTAAGGAAAATGGAGAAAGCAGAACCTCTCAAGTTAAAGCAGGGATGGAGGGATGGGGTCAGCTGGTTCATTCATGTCTCCCAAAATACTGAGTGTGCTAAGTGCTACATATACAGCTAGGTACAAACGCCCTCATGTAGCTCATTGTGGGGTGCTCTGCCTGCACACCCCATTCCAAGGTGACCCTTCAGAAATCTTCAACCCTCCAGGGCAACTTAAAAACCACTGAACTCAGTGTTGTTCTGTGTTTAAAAAAAAAAAAGAATTCCTCAAAATAAACTTTTTTAGGGTGTGTTCCCATCAAGAAAACAATACAGTCTTGAAAACGAGATTCATTAAGTGGAATGAGTAAGTCAAGGGAATAAAAAGCAGAGCACAAGGAACACAGTCAATGATACTGTAATAGAGCAACGTAATGGGAAAGATGTCAGCTACACTTAAACCTGTCAAGCCACTAAGTGGTACACCGGTAATGTAACATTGTGCGACAACTATATTCAAATAATAAATAAGTAAATAAATAGATAGATAAATAAATTTGAAATACTGATAAATTATTCAAGGCTAGATATTCTAAAATGATTTCATTTTCTTTCCTTTCCCTAACCACTACTACTAATTTATCTCATTATGAACCCAGTTCTAGATTTACACAAAAATAAAGAAAAATACTGTCTGAAAATAAAAATCAAGTAAAAAGTACAGAAAGAGATACATCACTAAAATTCCCTACATCAGAGGTCATGCACGCATGTGTACATTTTGAAACACCCTTATTACACAAAGAAATCATGCAAATTGCAAAAGAGCTTTTTGTTTCAATAAAGCAATTAAATGCATTAATTGTTCTCTGTTATCACTTAAAGACAGCACAATTAATTTGTCATTCCTACCAAACCCCTGTGCTTTTGTGTGACTATCTTTAGCTATCTCAAAGCACTTTCCCAAACATTTATTTTATTTTTATCCTTTGTTGTACAGCTGCAAAACGTGTTCCATGGCAGACTGGAAAAGCTGACATTATTAGTTCAGAAATAAAAAATGGCCAAATGTGGCTCAGCATGTCCCATAATTAAACACAGTTGCAGGGACATGGGACTCCGTTTTCATTCTCCTGCTACCAAAAACCTACTGCAGAGTAAAAATAGGAGCTTAAAAACCTATCACCTCTCTAAATAAATGGAAGCCAAATTATGCTCGTCCTTTAAAATACGGGAAAGTTGGGGCGCCTGGGTGGCTCAGTGGGTTAAGCCTCTGCCTTCAACTCAGGTCATGATCTCAGGGTCCTGGGATCGAGCTCTGCATTGGGCTCTCTGCTCAGCAGGAGGCCTGCTTCCCCCTCTCTCTCTGCCTGTCTCTCTGCCTACTTGTGATCTCTCTCTCTCTGTCAAATAAATAAAAATATTTTTAAAAAAAATACGGGAAAGTGTATTTGTGTTTTCATGACTTTGTGGGTAGAATCTCAAAACCCTAATTGAATATAAAGTGTCTAACAGACCATTTGTGTTGAGAATAAAGTGCCTAGAAATTGAACATGATGGAGAGAAAAGGTTCGGAGGTAACTCTGGCCTGGTAGGATCCAGTTCTGAGTCATCAACATTCTGGGAAATCTCAACTAAGTCTACAGTTTCTCGCTGCCATAAATGACTCGCAGGAGCCACACCCCTCTGGACACGGGAAGGGCAGACAACCACCCCAGGGAAAGCATAACACCAGAGAACCACACTGGTCCAGCTCTCTATCCATCCCCTCACCGTACTCCAGGCCAGGGCTGAATTAAGACTGATCTGATTCCAGAATGGACAAGGACAGGACCTTCCACCTACCAGCCGTCTGGGCTAAGAGATAATGAATAAAACACATCTTATTTTGCCCCTTTTGAAAGGGACAGACACATTGGTGGCTGAATTTCGAATTTCTGAGAATACCGACAATAAGTATTGTGCTTAAAAGCTTAAAACATGCTCCTCATGTTTTCTTTTATCTGACCTTGTAGTAACTCTGTGACATACAGAGGACTGCATGATGGTATCTATGACCAGTGTTCTTGTACTGGCTTATTCTAGGACATAGTGATGCGGGACATACACAAGTATGTATATACACATGAATTTGTATTATATAGCAAATATAAAAAGATTATAAAATGTCAACTAAGTGATCAATTAAAAGATGAATGAAGACTTAAAATTCTTTTCAGTTAAGCAAAGTATTAAAAAAAAAGGAAAAAGAAAAGAAAAAGAAAAAAAGAAGGATTCTCAACACATTAAGGGTTGGCTGGCCTGAGTCCCTATGGACCACACTTTGTTGGCTAACTGGAATTCAGACCTATCACAAAGTATAAGGGAGAGAATACCATGTAAATTACTCTGTGTTTAACTAAAAGACATATGCCTCCCTGTCCCACTCCAAAACTAATTAAAGCACATATTCGTTTTAAATTGAAAATAAACCACAAAAGGTTTAAAACAAACTAATGTATGGCATTAAACCATATGGGCTTTCTTTTGTGCAACTGCAGCTTGCATACTTAAATGTTCTTCTGTTTCCCCCTCCCTGAAAATTCTCCAAAAGTACACTGTTATATTTCTCTCCTTGTGTACCACAACGAATATTCTTCAACATCAGATTTGTGTCAGCCTCAAATATACACTGATATAGACTAGAATATATAACAGTATATAGAGTTATAGGTACAGATATAGGTAATACCGCACATACTCATTCTGCATTTCCCAGCTAGAAGATAGAGAAGTTAAGAGTATTAACCAGGCCCCTCCCACTGCCCCTGGCACACGTACCGGGTATCTTTAAAGCCTTAAATTCTCAGTGAGTAGACATTCTCTCTGGGGCCTAAATGACAGGATGATCCACAGTCTGAATCTTGTGGCCACAAGACAGCTTCGAATCAACCCATGTGGACACAATTCTGGAGTCCCAAGTTAGATCTCCAATTACGGATTTCCAGAGACTACAAATAGTAGTGCAATGTTGTGGTGTTTTCTGACACAATATTAAAGAAGCAAGAAATGTCCACATTAGGGAAGGTAAGATCTGGAATGAGCTAAGAAAAGACATTGTAGGTACTGGCATTTTTGTTGCTGCTAATGCACAAGCCAGAGAAATAGGTAAGTTTTTCTTCTTGCCACTATAGGCTTGCACAAGCTTTAAAACTGACAAAAGCTACATACTGATCGATGCTGGGTGAATGCTCATGTATCCTGAAATATCATACAGTAAACATTTCAAAGTATTTCAGGCAGGAAATATTGCTAAGTGGCTTAGTACAGAAGAATACATAGGAGAGAGGAAAGAAAAGGCTGCCAGGAAGGTAAGGAGGGAAGGCTCGCTCCAACTACCCTACTCTTTAATTCCAGGAAATCAAAGTAATTCAATGCTAAGGAGCCTGATCAACTAAAAAAGTGCATTTTATAGTTGCTGTGATGAATTCCTGAAAATTTTAGATGGTCTACAGCACAAAGCACTATACTCGATGCAGTTAAAGAAGTTCCCAGTATTTCAAAGCCTCAATCAGGATTTTTTAAAAACGCAGATGGTTAACTAGATTGTTAGGAAATCTAAAATCCCCAAAGAACCAATGTTTGAAAAAACACAAGAACAACAAATAGCAGAAAGAAGAGCTCCCACTGTTTTAGTCCATCGAGGCTGCCTTAACAAAATGCCACAGACCGGGTGGTTTAAACCATAAAAGTTGATTTGCTCACAGTTCCGGAGGCTGCAGCTGGGGTTCCAGAATGGTGGGGTTCTGATGAGAGCTCCCTTCCTGGCTTGCACAAGGTTGACTTCTTGCCATGTCCTCACATGGTGGAGAGAGAGCCCTGTTGTCACCTTCTCTCGTTTTAAGAGTGCCAATTCTATCAGACCGGGGCGTCCGGCTTATGACTTCACTTAACCTTAATCATCTCTTTAAAGGCCCTGCCTCTGATACAGTCACAGGACAGGGGAGGGCGGGAGTTGGGGAGATAGGGCTGGAATGTAAGTATCTGGAAGAAACACAATTCAGTCAGTCCACAGCACCTGCTTCTTGGGCTGTGGGTCAATGTTTATGGATGACCTAAAGGAATCGCAAGTCTTTAACTCCTGCTCTGCCCAGTCTCCACTTCAAGCAAAACACTACTCAGGCCAGAGGATAGACGATAATGAGCATTCATGTGAAAGGACAGAAACCTGACAGGAGACAAACGGATTTAAAAAGAAAACAAAGCATTAATAGCTCTAAAAGCATTCACGTGTTCTGGGCCCGTCAGATTTCATCCCAAGACACTGGAGAATCTGCCAGGGAGATCGCTGTGCCCCTGCTACCTATGCTTGAGGACTTACGAGTCAGCAAAATGCTAGAAATAAGGCAAACCCAATCGTAATTTTAAGTAAGAATAACAAAATATCATTAATTCCAAGAGCAAACTGGCAGACTAGGCATTATCTTTTGACAAGGTTTAGAATGGCTTAGCACCCAGAAATGAGAGGAATGATCTCTAAGACCCATCAGTGGTCCTGCAGAAGTCAAGCAGTGCTAATCTCATTTCTTGCTTGACAGTCACTGCGCTGTGCAGATTCACCTACACTTTGGTGAGACCAGAAACAAGGTTTTCAGTGATAGCCAGTGAGGGAATTAATTATATGGATGGAACACTCATTCAGTTAGGCAGATTCTCAATTAGCTGCATGACCTCACCACAGGATCATGACTGACATTGTCCACCTGAATGGAGGTTTCTAGTAAGAACAAAATGAAATGGTTATTTGGCATTTACAATGTACCAGGCACTGCTCTGAGTACTTTATATGGATCAATTTATTTCGTTCTCATGCCAACTCTATGAAATGGATCATATTACCCCATTTAAAACTGAGGCTTAAAGAGGTTAGAGTAAGAGCTTCTGCCCCAAGATTCCATCAAATCTGCTCAAGATCCCCAGCAACACCTTGACTGAAAAGTCCAATGATCTGTTCCCAGGTCTCATTCTGCTTGATCTATAAGTGATACTTCCCATGGCTACTCACTCACTGCTCCTTGTTACATTTTCCTCAGCTGGCCTGCAGGACACTTCACTCTTGGATTTCTTCCTACCTCACTAAATGCTCTTTTTCAGTCTTTTTGCTAGTTTTGCCTTGTCTTACTGACCACTCAATATTCTAGTACCCAGGGCTGAATTCTTGGACCTCTTCTCCATCTACGTTCAATCCCATGGAGAGTTCAACCAGTCTGAGACATATTTTAAATACCGGCTCTATACCAACAATTCCCAAAAGTAGGTTTCCAGCCAGAATCCCTCCCCGAAACCCAGACTTCTCTCCCCAAGTGCCCATTAGATATCTGCCCTTGTTGTCCAACAAGCATCTCAAACTTAAGATGACTCGTCAGAATTTAACTAATTCTATGATATCCTCCCCTAAAAAAATCCCTCTGCTTTCTCCATTATCATTTCCATCCCCAGAGATGCATAGATCAAAACAAAACAACTTTGAGTCATCCTTAATTTCTCTCTTCCTTTAACAACCCATATCCGATCTGTCAGCAGATCCTACTGGTTCTAGCTTCAAAATATAACTGGAATCTAACCACTGCACACCCCCTCCACCAGTACTGCCTTCGTCAAGTCACCATCCTCTCTCAGTAAGACTGCGATAGCCTCCCCCAGTTGTCTCTTCCTTCCCTTGTCACCCTGGAGTTTACCTCCAGCATAGGAGCCAGAGTGACCCAGTTAAAATGCCAGATCACGTCATTTTGTGTGCAGAACCATCTAGAAGTTCCCATCCACAGGCTAACAGAACTTCCAGGGCCCTGCACGGTCTGGTCCCCAGTGCCCTTCTGAACTCATCCCACACCATTTTCCCCCTACCTCGCTCTATCCCAGCCTCTCCAGTCACCCAATTTATAATGGGGACACGGCCTTCGTCATGATACCTTTAAGCCCGCTTTTTACCACTAATCATGAGACTCTTATTAGTTGCCCTTCCCCTGCTTTAAATTTATGTAAGCAAATTTCTATCTGACAGTAGAAGAGTCCCAAATAGCACAACAACGAGACATTCTATTTTCACTCCTGCTGAGCCAGGTAGGCCCGTACTCTGTAAACCTATTTACTTGAGACCCAAGCCAAAGATTTTAAAGGCGGTGCTTATATAACATTGTTCACAAGATAGAGCTTCACAGGAATCCCTGTGATTTTCGCTGCAAAGCAGCTTTCATCAAAGGCACATATGTTCCCGTCCTACACCGAATGCCTCAGTGTAGCATTCCAGCTGACGGTATTCCAGCCCCAACACAAACTAAGAAACGCCTATAACAGGTTTATCAACAAAACCCAAGCATCACTGTGCTGAACTCACTGTTGACTACAGAACGCTATTCATTAAAGGCTGACAGAAGAAAATTTAATTTTTCCTTTGAGCTCCAGGTTTTAAATTTATTTTTTTAATTAACATATAATGAATTATTTATTTAAGGGGTACAGGTCTGTGATTCATCGGTCTTACACAATTCACAGCACTCACCATAGCACATACCCTCCCCCATGTCCATCACCCAGCCGCCCTATCCATACCACCCCCCTCTACTTCAGCAACCCTCAGTTTGTTTCCTGAGATTAAAAATCTCTTATGGTTTGTCTCCCTCTCTGGTTCCGTCTTGTTTCATTTTTCCCTCCCTTCCCCTATGATCCCCTGACTTGTTTCTCAAATTTGAGGAACCTCCATACTGTCTTCCAGAATGGCTGCACCAGCCTGTATTCCCACCAACACCGTAAGAGGTTCCCCTTTCTCTACATCCTCGCCAACACCTGTCGTTCTCTGACTTGTTAATTTTAGCCAGTCTGACTGGTGTGAGGTGGTATCTCATTAAGGTTTTGATTTGTATTCCCTAATGCCAAGTGATGCTGAGCACATTTTCATGTGTCTGTTGGCCATTTAGATGTTATCTTTGCAGAAATGTCTGTTCATGTCTTCTGCCCATTTTTTTATTGGATTATTCTTAAATTTTCTTTTAAATTTTAAATATAGCCACTGCTTTAAATTTAGCCAATAGTACTGAGAGTGGTTTGTCCCCTCACTCCTTTATTGCTGACCACTTCTAGTCCTAAGAGGATAATAGAATCCTGACTTTAAAGAACTGAAGATATTTAAGGCTTGCTTCATCCATGATGTTGATAAACTGCACACTTTCCATAAATTCTAAAGTAGAAATCTACATGAAAAAGTTAGACTCCTGACTCGATCTGGGTAACATCATAGACTGATCATTTTTATAGTGTTAGTCTATATTTATAAGGGATTGGGGAAAGATGCCCTGTTGGAGATGGGCTTGAGGATGAATGTAGTATTAGAGAAAGCCTAGTTCTCATGAATACAGAAGGAAGAACACCAGAGAAAGTGACTGAGCAGAGGTTGTCATAATGACACAGGATTCCCAAGGAACAGGGGCCATGCAGCATAGCAGAGAACCCAAGCAGATGGTAGAAGAGATTTACAGGTTAAGTAGATAGATATTATAGCAGTCAACCTCTGATGGGTTTAGCAAGGCTGAGATATTCCCTACCAACCTAGTACCTTGAGGCAAGTGGTAAATAGCAGTAGGAAATTTTAGATTAAAAGTTATATAAATCTGGATAATAAATGAAAGAGAATCAAGAAACAGGAGAAATGACAGAAACATGCCAAAGGAACAGAGAGGCTCAACCTAAGATAGAGGACTGACCATATGTACATGTCTCTACTTTCTCTCAAAACTCCATTAAAATAACAGTAAGTGGGGTTTTTTAAGCCATAAAGCCACAAGAATGAAGAGAATAGAACACACAACAAAGCAAAATTCTGAAAGCTGGAAAACAAAGAACAAGTAGTAACTGACTTAGCAGATCCAAGAAAGCTGAATCTTAAGCCAGAAAAAGGGAAAATAAAGGTTCAACCTAATGTCCTCATATATCCCAGGAATGGCTACTACCACCAACCCCTGGAAGTGGTGGGTTGCGGGGAGGGGGAGAGCGCAAGGGTAGAGCTGAAACTGGAGGATTTGTTGATAATCTAAGAAGCAGATGGATATCCATCTCCATTATGCCCTGCCTATTCCACAGAGCCAGGCAACTCCTTTTTTACCCCTCAGTAGACTGAAGAGGGTCTCTGGACTGAAGGAAGACTAGAGAAGAAAGGTACAATACTAAAACCAGGGGGATTATGCAAAAGTTTACACTCTAAATGTCAAATACTCAGCTCTATCCTCCATTCAGCTTCCAGAAATCTGGAGCAAGGCTTATAATCTGCAGCCTGGAAATTGGAAAAATTCCTCTTTAGGGAAATTGACAGCCCAACAGAAATGACATGAAAATAGATAATGACTAAAACTGAAAATCCTCCCCAATAATCATCCTATTCAGAGATAAAAAGACAGATATTACCAAAAAAGGTGAAAATATTTTGAAGTGATCTCTGGGAAATGGAAAAACGTATAGGGAATATGGAACTTCTACTTCTCAAACCTTATAGCACTATTTGGCTCTTTACGAGCCTCTATTACTTGGATCTAAAAATTAAAAAAATAGGCAGACAACGTGAATTACCACACAGATTAAATTAAAAAGAAGCCAGGAAAGCCAGAGATCTGGAAAATATTCGGATTTCCTTCCTTTCCTCTGTGGGCCCTAGGTCCCTTCCTGTTTACCTCAGCTGTCATCTCTGGGGTTGTCATATTAACCAAATCCTCTTCTTTTCTAACCAAATCATCTTCCTGTCTCTGGAAATCTCTCCAACGACTAAATTAGCAGTTAAAGTCACATAGCCTTAGAAAGTCTTTCACCACACATCAGAAGCCAAAGAAGTTTCCCTTTGGGTGAATGACACACTTGAACACACTTGTTTCAAGATGCAAATTTCTCCAAAGTACATGTATATGATTCTGTTTCTTTAGCAAACAGTAACAACAACAACGACAAGGATATTTATGCTCCTGATGTAGGTTGAAATAGTACTAACCTTACGTGGCCCCTAAGAATAGAATTTCCAGACTTTATCATTAAATTCTATGCGTGGTACAGTTATTTCCAAACCACTTAAATCCCCAGGTGCTTCTCTTCTAAAGCCAATGAACAGAAAGGGATCGGGAGGTTGTAGTTCATTCATTTATGCCAGGGCCCGCCCATGACTGTGGGTGAGGAACACACACACGCAAGTATTTTCAGTGCCTCTAACCTCTGGTTCTCCCTAGTGGCCCCTCTGCTGTCCTCCCACTGAAACAGTGGCAGTCACTTTTCAGGGGAGTATGGATACAGCTGGGAACAAAGGAAGCAGTGTAGATTTGAGTTGCAAATTAGATCTTTTTTTTTAAGCCCATAGCCAAAACAATAATCTTGAAAGCATAGATTTTCTTTGTAAGTGCCAGGCCCTCGAGACAGCAAATGGCTTTTTTGTTACTGTTGTTCTTGTTGTGTTTTATTTTTACTGTTAAAATCTTAGCTCTTTTTCCAGAAAACATGGGGGAGGGGGCAGTGAAACATAGGTGGGCAGAATAGAAGGAAATAGAGATGAAAAAAGGAAAGCTGAAATAGGATCAGGGGAGATCCAAAAGCAACAGAGAGAGTCTGTACTGCTTCCCATCCAGAACTCTGGTATGTGCCAGACAAAGAGTAAGGAATACAACCGTAGGACAGATATAGCATGAAAGACACCTTGGAAAGGTGGAAAAGAGTGAAATGGGATGTCACAAATTAAGTGAGCTCTCTATAGGAAAATGAAGTCAGCCACATTTTCATGTACCTAAGTTCTATTATATAATAATTTAAATCCACCACTAAAATGCTTTGATCTGGAGAACTGGGGTAGTTCTACTTTGCTCTGAATACACAGTCTTTTTAATATGGAGTATATTCGCTTGTTCAAAAAGAGTTTATCGACTACGTACTATGCTCCCATTACACCAGAGATATAGAGGTGGACCAAATAGACAAGCTTCCTGCCTTCGCGGCTCCCACTTTAGCTGAGGAGACAAGCAGAAAATACGTTAGGAAAGAATTTAAAAACATAATTATATCGCATAATAAAAGGATGATGAAATATAATGGAGACCCTTCAGACATCAGACTGAGGAAGAAAGTTCTAGAACTTGTCATGCATGGCAAGAAACTAAAGGGACATGAGTCATCAATCTCCGATTACTTTTCCCAGCACAGACCTAGGAAGCATAAGAGAGTCTTTCTTGAAGAATCTCTTTCCTCTTAGCATCATCACCTGAGCTCCCTCTTGCCCTTGCCTGCCAAGCAGTGCCCCATGCTCCCAATGTTTTCTCTCTTCTGAAATCCTAGCAGTTCTTTCTTCATTATGGCAGTGAGCTAGTTTGAAGCTTAGTCCACGCTGGTGTGCTTGAAAAAGACTTACACCTTTCAGAGAACAAAGTGGCAGTTTCACAGGGGCCTTCTAGAGGGAAGGACACACAAAACGGGGACCATCAGGCAAAATGATCAGGGAGCTCTCTGGAAATTGTCTGGCTCCCCTAAATCACTCCTTTAGGGAGACACTGCTCAGCCTATCAGGGAAGCTGCCCTTGATCTTTCCAAATTTGTTCCCAATATCACACTTTCCAATATTTAAGCGATAAGAGTATAAGGAAATTATAAGAAATTAAAAAGAAAGAAATTTAAAAAAAAAAAAGTAGCCAGAGAAGAAGTGGGAGAGAAACCAGGGAGAGATAAACATCAAGAAACCACAGATGTTTCTGCAAGGATGAAAAAGTGTCTGAAATTTAGCAAATATATTTCAAGTGGTAGAAGGGGAAGTCTACTTTTAAAAGATAGCAAATGAAGATAAGAAAGTGAAGACACATGCTTTAGGAAGCTAGAGAGATGAAAATCGGAGAAACAAGGCAAACCATTGGAGGAAATAAAGCATCAAAGGACAAAACAAATCCATGACCACACCCTGGACCATCCAGACAACTCTAGACTCACATACAAAACTATCCATGCAACATAACAAGGGACCACTGGCCACTTAGCACACCAGTTGCTTGCACCGAAATCCTGAAATGAAATCCTGACCCTTGCTTTCTCCCATGCCCTTGTATGTTGTGTGTCCTAACATTTGTCCAGAACCTAACCAATTCTAACTCCCACTGCCACCATCTCTCACCTTGACTGTTAACCTGTCTGCCCTCTGCCATCCACTATCCCTTACAGTCTGTTTTCCACACAGCAGCCAGATTGATCTTTATAAACCACAAGACAAATCCTGCCATTCTTTGGCCCCAAAACCTCAAACACCTGCCCATCTGACTCAAAAAAACGTCACTCCTTGGACCTCGACGGTCCTGTGTGGTTTGGCTGCCCCCTCACTCCCAAGCCGCTTCCCTCCTCCCCCCTGTCTTTGTAGCAAGATCAGGAAGGTCCAGGAATGCGCATCTGCTACAACAACCCTTTCCTTCTCAGAGAAATAAAAGAAAGGCCATCTCCTGAAATGAAGCAGCACAGTCAGAGGTTGAGGAGAGGTGGTAAGAAAACATTTAAGATTTGCACAAGAATAGCTACTCAGCAAAATGTAAGAGGGAGAGGGCCTAAAATAAGCCAAGATTTGTAAGATCATGAACAACGCATTTTCGTGGCACCTGTTCACAAAGCTGTGGTTTACGCCAGCCTGTGCTCGGCAGTCCTGAAACAAGAACAAAAGAGGCAAGGAGATTCAGGCTGGGAATTTTTTTAAGACACAGTCCAGCAACAGACAAAGGATGATGGAAACCCGAATGCTGGTGTATGTCTGGGGTGGGGGAAGAATGTTTTCTAGCTAGACCCTCCGAAGAGAAGAGAGTTGGGAAATGCACCTAGTATGGGGGTCCTTTAAGGCCTTTTCTTAAAAAACTGAAGAGGCAAAGTCATAGGCAGATCACTGTAAGAAAAGTCCCCAAGGTCAACAGCACCGACACCCAATTCTCATTAGAAGAGTCAGTACCCATTTCTTTTGGCAAAGTCTAACTAGAGGTATGAGCTTAAGTGCCCTTCCCTTACATTCATTTTAAAGCAGTAATGCTCCCAAATTAGACTTTCACAGATTAAGACTTTCGGGGGTTGTTAAACATAAATTCAACTTTAAAATGGATCATATCTAAAAGGGTAGCTCCAGAACTAGCTTCAGAGAGAATTTTTTAAAGCCACCAGTATTTCCTGACAGTCAGCCTGAACATAATTCTCATTCCATAAAAGTCTTCCTACCTACAATCAGGTAGACCAAAGCTACAACCATGTGCCGCGCACCTTGCCTCCCAGGGAGGCCTAACTTAGTCATCACAATTTATGTAAATATTAATAGGTCAGAAGTAGTCACTTAGGAACTGGCTTAGAAATTGTTCCAAATAAAAATCCCCTGAGCCTACCAAAGCAATTCTTAAATTCATACAAAAGGCCCTGTGGGTGTAATATTTATTTTAGCGAATTCTAAATATATTCAGATATGGATTTTTTAGTCTTTCAACTTTTGAAAAATTTTGCATTTTATTTTCAGCAAAATTAAAAATCATGTATCAATTAATCCTTGATATCACATACATAAGGATCATCTAAGTCCCCAGTGCTTTTTCTCTAGAAGAGCACAATTCACCTACCAGGTGATAACTTACCTTGGACAATATACACATTTAAAGGAATCAACACAAATTTGTTGGAAGGTTACCATATAATCTCGTAAATAAAATTCTTCCCTGACTAAAATCTCTGTCCTTGGAAAGTAGGATTTCATAAAAATTTCTTTCCAAGTCAATTTTATTTCCTATCTTATAACACGAAAAGAAAACTCCAAGTATATGTAATATATCTAATAGTCTCATTTAACTATATTTTGTTGAACTTGAATGGTGATTCAGAAAAAAAGCATCACTGGCAGTAAAAAATACTGTGTAAGTGTAATCTATCTGCATTAGGCCAACGGCTGATAAAATTATTTTCCTTCATACAAGAAAAAAAAAAAAAAAGGTTTAGATCCCATAAAGGCAAATTCTCCATGTGATTCTCTCCCCTCAACTATCCAGTGAAACTACTGCAGAGTGTCAATGATGACCTCGTGATGCCACGCAGACCTCCTGATTGGCTATCCCATTTACGTTGCTGTTCCCCTCCTTCTTGACATTCTTTCATCCTTTGTTGCAACAAACTCTTCTTCTGGACTCACGCTTCCTTTTTACCCCTCTCAGTTCCCTTCTTTACCTTTCTGTGGCTCTCCTTCCTCAAGTGTCACCCTTCACCAGCTTCATTCTGACTCTACCCTGCACTCTCTGGCATGAGTTACTTTCTCTATCTACATCATGATTCACAAAGAGATCTCACACCATGCCTCACATCGCTAGAACCCTGAAACACACTTTTAACCAACCTACGTAATACACATCACCAACCGAATGACCTGCAGGCACTTCACGCTCAACGTGTTCAAAATAGGACTATTTTCCTCCCCTAGGAATGGTTGCTTCTTTCCTATCTCAGAAAAGAATTTAGTCATTCATTCAGCTGAATTAGCCAGAATCTACCAGTTCTTTTGACTCTTCTCTCAACCATACTTGACACATTTATCCACTCACCAATAACAACTTAAAAATATTTCAGGAATTTTATATCCAACCTATTTTTGAGTATTCCAAATATTTGTGCAGTGTAAGGATCTCCATTTTACAGCTGATGGTTTAGATAATTGATGTAAATTCTTAATAAGTGAATGTAGGTATGTCTGACTCTAAAGTCCATGGTCTTCTCATAAACCACGCTGCCTAGCTAGACTTTGAGAAGCTACGAATATGCCAAATCTAGCCTGCCACCTCTTTACAGTTTTATTGGAATATAGCCATGCTCATTTATTTACGTCTTTGCCTGCGTTAACACTACAACAGCAGAGATGAGTGGTTACAACAGAGACTTACGGACCACAAAGCCTAAGATAGTTGTTATCTGTCCTTTTATAGAAAAAAACAATTTGCCAATTCTGAAACTATACCACCCTCCATATCCCTACCATCTCAGGTTATTGCAACAGCCTCCTAAATGGTCTCTCTACCCACAGGCTTTATCTCTTCCAATCCATCTTCCACACTGAAAAATAAAGTTCTTATTTATCTCACAACCTTTAGGATAAAAGACAAATTCCTTGCCAAGCTATGTAAGGCTTTCTGACATCCTAGTACCTTCCTTCATCCCCATCACCTACTTTCCTTTCAAGTCAAAGTGAAATACATGGGAGTTCTACAAAAGGGCCAAGCCATTTCATTACTGGTTTTTTCACATACGTTCTCTTTATTTCAAAAAATGCCCAAGTCTTACATGTTTTTGTATTCTAAGCTCAAGAGTCACTTCCTCCTAAAAATCTTCCTGCATTATTCAGGATAAGCTAGATAAACTTCTTTTATTCATTCAAATTATGTTTAATGAGCCTAACTATCAATGGGGCACAATGCTTTATGCTAAATATATAATGACAAATAGGACAAATAAGGCTGTTCTTACCAGCCTTATAGTTCAGTCTAACTTCTTTATTCATCTGTTCAAAGTCTTAGCTCTTAGCTCACAGTATTAAGAGAAGTAAGATGGACATGAAGATGGAGAAGGAACAGAGATGGGGAAGGAGTAGCAGATGGAAATGGGAATAGAGATGGGGATAAGGATGGAGTTGATGGAGATGAAATGGGGATGGGGATGAAGAGAGGGATAAGGAAGAGTATGGAGATGGTGATGAGGACAGGGATGGGATGAGGATGGAGATAAGGCTAGGGGTGGAGATGAGGATGGGGATGGGGTGGACATGGGGATGAAAAAGTTGGTGGAGATGAGTATGGGGGTTGGGATGGAGATGGGGGTGGAGATGGGAATGTGGGTGGAGATAGGGATGGAGCTAGGGATGGGATGGGGTGGAGATGGCAACAGGATGGAAATGGGGATGGAGATGGGGGTGGAGATGGAGGTGGGGATGGAGGTGGGGATGGGGGTCGGGATGGGGGTGGGGATGGGGGTGGAGATAGAGATAGGGTAGAGATGGCAAAAGGATGGAAATGGGGATGGAGATGGGGGTGAGGATGGGGATGGAGATAAGGATGGGGTGGAGATGGCAATAGGATGGAAAGGGGGATAGAGACGGGGATGGAAATGGGGATGGGGATGGAGATGGGGATAGGGATGGGGTTGGCAGTGGGAATGGGGATAAGGATGGGGTTGGAGATGGAGGGAATGGGAGAAAAAGAGATGATTCAGTAATTCTCTTGTCTAACACTCACCATACCACTAAACTAACTCACCACACCACTTAATTCAGAAGGTATCCAATTTGTTTCCTTCATAATACTACTTTCCTTCATAATACTACCAGAATTTCCAACAATACTACCAGAACACCTGGGACAATGCTGAATGAATTAAATAATTTTGAGTGATGCAGAGACACAAGGTAGTTCCAGAGACCAAGTCCTTTCAAAGAGGTCAGAGCCAGGAAAAGGCCACTGTGAAAATTTCCTGTTTTCTGGGAAAACTCAATCTTTAGGGAATCTGAGAAGTTTTCTGAAAAAGTGACTGGGCATAAAAAGAAACATGAGTATAAAAGAACATTCCTGCAAAAGAAACAAGTTCTATTTTGAATAAGAAACAGGGAATAAAGTGCACATCATATAGTCTTTTTCTAACTACTGGACTATACATCTGAAACTACCGAACCATGAAAAAAAGTACTTATAACCCTGAACTTTGTGTTCCAAAAATGTTTTTCCTCATAGGATACTCAGTTCATTAAAGAAAAGAGACCAAAAAAAAAAAAAGGAAATCTTTTTTACAAGCAGAGGTAAAGCAGACAGAAAGAACTGACCCAGTTTCCAAAATAAACATTAAGCTTAAAAGTCTCTCCATCTGGCTGAATCTAAAACCAGAAATGAAAATCAGCATGTTCACACTCCACTTCCTACCTACCACAACAGCAAGGACAAGAAAAAATTCAACATGTTACTTAATATTTTATCTCAGTCATCTAAAGTCTCATGTTAAGATCTGTAATTTTTTTAATATTGGAAAAGGGGAAAAGCTCACTTTTACGTTTTTTAGCAGCAATTATTTAATATTTTCATTTTATTTTTTTTTCTTCCAAGTTTTTATTTAAATTCCAGTTAGTTAATAGTTCACTTTTAAACCTGCTTGGATATCCATGTGGGCCAAACTCCTTCAGAGTCCCCAGAGGCCTAGGGGTACAGACTTCTCCCTGGGCTCCACTCTCACGTTCTGAAGCAAATGTCTTTTTCTGTCTAATTTCTATTTGAAAAACACTTTCCAAAAGCACATTTTCTGTTCTCTACAATATCTCCTGACAATGTCCCCTCTTAACTCTTTCCTGAATACATTCCATACGAGATGCATCTTACTCTCCAGAACACAAGGCATGTAATATACATGAAAAGCCCTAAAACCTAGGACATCTCTTCCTTTTCATTATAAACCCCATTCCAATAAACAGTCCAATTCTATGAATAGTGGCATAACTACACTAACAGAATCTTAGATATATAAAACGCTGGCAATGAAAGATACCTCAAAACCCATTTATATCAACTCGTGCATTACACAGATGAAAAAAATAAAACCCAGAGAGATTCAAAGACTCTCCAAAGTCACACAGTCCTTTGCCTTCAGCCTATTCTATATTCTCCCAATTTCTGGGTCTCACCATTTTCTATTTATTTCCTTTTTCTAAAGAGAGAGATGAAAGCAATGCCTATAATCCCAGCTCGGCTTTTATCTAAACTCCACAGAGAATGCTAAATTAGATCATCAACTGGAGAATAGGTTATGTAGCATCGGTCTCCCCTGCATGATGCTGAGTGACCAGTATGTAACTAAATGCTCCCCGGTGGCTTAACCACCCACATGGAGATCTGAATTTCTCTTCATACACATCCCACTGGCAGATGGTCTGGCTATATACTTCTAAATGTGCTAAACCATTTGCTGCATTAAAAACCATACCAGTCAATTACACGAAGATCTTAGACTGTTTGAGCCATCATCAATTACATCCTATTTGAAAATTGCAGATTAGCATTACTAGAACTACCTGTCTACCAATTAAATCTCAGCAGTTTTCGTATTTATAGTTTTTAGTTTTGCTTTGTTTTACTTTTAAAGACTTACTTGCATGGAATCGCACCAGGGCAGATTCCGATTGTCATATATACCACATGAGTCAGACTGCCTCAACCTAGCAACCAAGCAGGCAACAATGCAAAGACCAAAAAGTACACAAAGTCTAATCCTATAGTCCTTTGAAATATGCTGTCTAAAATAGGTTGTCCACATGTTTACTAATGTATTCAACAGTGTATTAAAACAAAACAAAGCAAGCAAACAGAGAGAGAAAGAAAGAGAAATTTAGGGTTAAACACAAATTATTTATGGCAAAAGTTATTCATAACTTAAATTTTTATGTTTCCTTTTTTAAAATTATAATGACAGATACCAGTATATAGATTTCTATAATGGTTCGGTTAAAGTAAAATATAATTTATGTGATTGTTTAGTAATGAAGAAGAAACTAAGTAATTACTTCTTTGATAGATCTTGAGAAGAAGATTCATAAAAATATATTAAGACAAAAGATAATCATATCGGAAAATTCCATTCTCATATTACTTTGTTTTATAGCTGTCAAAACAAACCATCAGTGCACTAAGATGCTTTCTGAATAGAAGCAAAATTAGCCAGTATGCTAATCTTTGGGAAAAAAATTATTAGGGGCTCAATAAGATTATATAAATGAAATGGATTAGAAAACATTCCATGAAGGTATCATGAAGTATTTGCTTTGCAAATAAGCAAAGAGATTACCCACATCTTGATCTCAAAAAAAAAAAAAAGTATGTTATTTTCCATAACTGCTGCAGAACTAAGTACAAAAATAGCTTTTCACAAATGTCCTTTGGTAGTGAATTCCATGAACATCAGCAGGGTCATCAGGTTCATACATGAATGGACAAATGCTAAGGAATGAGAGAGAATATACTATCCTGAGCAAGTATGATGGCTGCTACCAGAGCCATGGACTTCTACTCAAGGCATGGAGCATGCCAAAATTGAGAAGAGACAGACTGGAGATAAAGAATGCATGGTGGTAGACAAATTTTGAGAAGATCCAAAAAACTTTCCCATTTCTGCAATCTGAGCAGGAAGATTCCCCACCTTGGACAAATGATGGACAAAGGATTTAAGTCTAAGAAATCCCCCGGTGGCAGATAAAAGAACTATCCTGGAATCCTACTGATATAGAAAGGATCAAGAAGGAACATAAGGTGACTGGGATTGAAGGGAGGCCACAGCCATAGATTCTGTTTGAAGATTTGTCTGATAGCAGCAAGGAGAACCTTGAAACTGTGTTCCTGGACAGAGTCCACATGCAATTCAGCATCAGGGGTGAAAGGACCTAAAAGGTCAGAAAGGAAAGGCCACTAAAGAAAGAAGAGAGCTCAGAAAGGACATAGGAACTGGACTTATTGCCATGAATATTTCTCAATTTTGCTAGAAGGAATGAAAACTTTAGATGATTTCCTCCAGAAAAAGAGGCTATCATTTTACTAGTAGTGATTCTTTTTCTCCATAGAATATAGGCATTTTCCTCCATGGAATATAGGCAGTTGTTTTCTCCACCAACCTTTTGACAAAACATTTTTCTCGATCACTGGGTTATAAGGTTGTAAGTGGTAATTCTCAAACACCACTTAATTCTAGATTGACTAGAATCTCAGCACAACTAAAAACAAAGCTTTCTGTTTTCTACCTCCCTCTTTACTCTCCTTACACACACACACACACACACACAGAGGCATACAGACATACATGCTAAATCCGTAGCTGCATCTATGGCTGATAACATATACTGGGTTCTAGGAACAGTAGTAGTTTGTTTTGTTTTCCTTGGTGTTATTGTAGGGAGAAAAGTGACACCAAGATTACCAACAGCTGCAATAGGCACATCTGGTTGATATTTTGAGCATGTGTGTCTAATAAACTTTGGAAATGCAAAAAGTTACTGTAACATTTCATGGGTCTTGACAGTTTTCTATCAACTTCTTGGGTTGTTGCAAAAGAAACATGCCACTAAAGTACTAAATGACACAGACTAAGAAGGAAATTAAAAGGCATTTCCCTGGAACACTCCTGGCAATAGAAACTATAGACTTGAAGCATAAAAAGAAAACCGAAGTCAACAGGCAAAAGAAATGTTAGAAACTAGTTTATAAACAGAAAACTACTGGGTGTGGTGCATGAACAATTAATCTTGCATCACTGAAAAAATAAAATAAACATATTTGGGAAAACAAATAAATAAACAGAAAACTACTGCTCAGGTGTTAAAAGAAAACAGCAGAAACTCATAAAAGAAAAGGACAAAGTTTAAGACCAGGTCTTCACCTTCAAATCAAGATAGGAACTACATATAGATAAAAGAAGGAGAAAGACATTTAGATATAGCAATAGAATTGGCCATACATGAAGTAGAGAAAGGATGGAACCAAAATAAACCAAATGAGGTTTTGAAAACTCAACTGAATCTATGTGAAAATTTCCAATGTAGGTAGATTCAGAAGGTACAGAGTAAAAAGTGGTGGGAGAAAGGGTTGTTGGTGCTTTCGCTAAGTAGCCTCTTAGAGCTTATCATCAGGGGCTTAGAGACTTAAGAGTTGGAGTCATCCAGCGACAGGAGCCCCTACATTCCCAGAGGCAGACATACATGAACTCAGGGCTTTCACAAAGGAATCAGAGACAAAATGAAGAGTGTCCATTTTCCTGGCCTGTGGCTTCATCAGAGACCTAACTGGAGTGGCTTCAAGAACAGGAGATTCTCATTAAAACCATCAAGGACATCTTCAGTTTCATTCATTCATACAATGAACTGAGATTGAGTATGGCATTAAAAATTGTTTAGAAGCTGAGTGTACAGAAGCAAAAATAGGCAAGGACACTACTTCGAAGGAACCTGCGTTCTCAAGGAAAAGGAAAATGGAGTGAATGTGTTTTCAGGTCTTGGTAGGTACTGAAGCAAAAGATTAAAGGGCAGGATTAAGGGTGATTGGCTTTGGGCGTTCTCTTTTTATAGAGGGTAGCATTGGGAGGAATTTCTGAAGAGGCACTTTGAGTGGAGACCTGCAAGAATTCATGGCATAAATCAGAGGAAGGGTGTTATAAGCAAGTAGAAAGACCCTGAGATAAGACTAAGCTTAATGTGTCCATAGCAAGATGGCTAGCATGGATAGAAGAGAAAAAGCAAGAGGAGGAACAGCAGAAAGTGAAATGGGCAAGAGCAGGCAATAGCCAGACTATTAAGACTTAGATAGAAAGGTACAGAATCTAGATTTTATATTATGTGCAATGGAAAACATTAGAGGGCTTCAAGCAAAGGAATGATGTGATCTTACTTACTTTAAAAGGGCTACTCTCACTTTCTCTGACTGATTTATTTCACTTATCATAATATTCTTTAGCTCCACCTATCACTTCTGGGTAGAGACTATGGAGCAAGAGTAAAAACAGAAGGAACATATAGGAGATTATAGTAAATAATCTGTAAATAATATAATATAGTAAATAATTATAGTAAATGTCCTGACCAGTGATGGTGACTTGGTCTTGAGTGGTAAGCTGTGGAAGTGGAGAGAAATAATCAAATGTATTCTGAAGGTAAAAGCAACAAGACTTGATGAAAAGATGTAATAAATGAGAAAAACAGCAATCTAGGACGATTCCTAGGTTTGGGGCCTGAGAAACAAAGTGAATAGTGCTATGCTTCAACTCTATATTTTATTTTCCTATTATCCTATTGTTTAAAAATCTTGAGAAAAAAAGGAAGAAAAATCTAACTATGCTAGTCTATCCACCCTACAAAATAGTTTGGCAATTTCTTTTAAAAACTAAACATACATTAATTGTGTGTCTCGACAATCTCTTTCCTGGATATTTATCCCAGAGACCAGAGAACTTATATCCAGAAAAAAAATTGTACATAAGGGGTGCCAGGGTGGCTCAGTCATTAAGAGTCTGCCTTCTGCTCAGGTCATGATCCTGGTGTCCTGGGATCAAACCCCGCATCGGGCTCCCTGCTCGGTGGGGAGTCTGCTTCTCCCTCTCCCACTCCCCCTGCTTGTGTTCCCTCTCTCGCTGTGTGTCTCTATCAAATAAATAAATAAATAAAATCTTTTTAAAAAAATCTGTACACAAATGCTCATGGCAGCTTTCTTTGTAATGGCAAAAACTGAAACAATCAAAATGGCTTTCAAAAGATGAACAGTTAAGCAGTGATATAGCCAAACCATGAAATACTACTCAGCAATTCAAAGGGATAAACTATTGATACACTCAACAACTTAAATGGCTTGCAAGGGGTTATGCTGAATGTTAAAAGCCAATTTCAAAAGGTCACATTTTGCATGACTCCATTTACATGACATTCTCAAAATCACAACACTATTTGGATGAAGAGCCAAACAGTAGTTGCCAACGCTTAAGGATGCTTTGGGTGAAGGGGTGGGTAGGACTATAAAGGAGTAACACGAGGAAGGAAGGTTTTGTGGTGATGGAACAATTCTGTATCTTGATTTCAGTGGTAGTTAAAGGAATCTACACATGACAAAACAACACAGAACTACACATACATATTGTATTAGTGCCAATGTCGATCACATGCTGGATTAATGATACAGGATGTAACTATTGGAGGAAACTAGGTAAACAGCACAAAGGCCTTCTCTATACTATCTTTGCAACTTCCAGTGAATCGATAATCGCTTGGAAATTTTTTTTTAACTCTAAGCCCGAGTGTAAGGCAAAATGCATTATATAAATACTAAAAGCAGTATAGTAATTAAATACCACATCTGACAAAATGTCATCTTCTGAATGTATAACACACCAATACATTTTTCCACGTTGGGTGTGTAGACAGCAGTTTAATTAATCATCAGGATCTCTTTGTAGGTAGGAACATATTTCCTCCTAAAAGCCTCTGAAGCAGACAGCACTTGGCATTCTCAGTCTACCTCTTTACCTCTAAACAGCAAGTAGAACCTGTGCGTTCTAATTTCTGTACCTGCACAAAGGAGTGCAGAGAGACAGAAGCTAAACTGCCAACGCTGGTGCTCCAACAGCTATCAAAAACTCTCTGAAAATGTGAAAAGTGCCTTACACTGACCCAAGATAGTGATATTTCATGGGCCGCCTGACACTCCCGAACTCTTAACATCTTCCCCATCGGTGTCAAAATGTAAACCTCTGCAACATGGAATCTCAGAAAGGATGGCTCAGATCACAAACCAATGACCATGACCCAAAGGCTTAACAGGTCCTAATAACACTAACCATACCTCTAGTACGATCATCTTATGGTTACTCTAGGGGTCAGGATTGGATAAATCATCTCAGTCAACTTGAAGGGGTAGATGATGGTGAAGTCTCCCTCAAAATCTTCTTTTAAAACAGCTTCTTTGATATGTATCTCCTTAATGTTCTGATCTTCTAACATAATCCATCCTCAGTCCAAGTGAAGAACTCTGTTCTTTCACTCCTTTGAGAATATTTTACTCTCCTGAACACCATCCAGACATTTAGGACTCAGGTATGCCTGCTAAATCCTGGACACTTTTGTCATTGCCAAATGAGCTTGTATTTACTAATCTTTTCATTCTCTCAAAGGGGCATATATTCAACCTAGAGTATTTGTAATGAAGACCAGATTTATAAAACTTTTTCTGAGTCTTAATTGTAAAAACCAACATAAAACTATCCTGAGATCAACGTTAGTCAAGAATTCAATTACTAACTAACATAGTTTCTAAACTATGTGTCTCCCATCATATCCCGTCTGCTTTTTCGGAATTTAATACACTGCCAACAAAACCTATGGGATGTGCCAGATGCTGCCTTTCTAGATGCTGGTCTCCCCTGGAAAGAGCTCTGCCAGATAGAATGCTGTGAACAGAATTAAATCAAAGAGTTCCCATCCTGTTTGTATCACTCCATCCACACTATTTTTCATGTGTTAACATATTCTAAAAAGTAAAATATATTATTTTGCATTTTTACTTTCCAAGGCTGAATAAAAATTAAACCAATGCAAGTAATACAGATTAAACACCTTTCTAAAGACAAAGTAGTTTCATTTTAATCCTGTTAGAGACTGGAGTCTGGAAAACTGCTCACAACAATATTTTTTTAATTAAAAAAGAAAAAACAAGATACTTACAGCCAACCATCATCATGGCCACTGAAAACATCTTCTCCACATCTGTGGTAGGAGCTATGTTTCCAAATCCTATGGTTGTAAGGCTTGTCATGGTAAAGTAGAGCGAGGACACGTACAGAGAATCCTTGCTGGGTCCTCCTTCCCATATCCCTGCACTGGTGTTATACCGATATGGAGTCCCAATGCTCAAGGCCAGCTGGTAGAGCCAACTGTCTATTTGGATGGTGTTCGTCACTTCATCAATGACCTCATAGTCTCCAATGCTGTACCATATGCAGGCCAGCCAATGGGCAACTAGTCCAAACACACATACCAGGAGCACGAGGACTGCTGCTCCATATTCTAGATAATGGTCCAATTTTCTAGCCACACGGCCCAGTCGCAAAAGACGCACCACTTTTAAAGAACTGAAGAGACTGCTGATTCCCTAAAGAAAAGAAAAGAAATGACATGACAGTTTCAGAAAAGAAAAGCTGGGAAACAATTCAATGGTTTACCTTCATGAACCTGATTGCCCATCTATACACTAAGAACATACACATAACACAGATCTGATTTTAAGTCAACAAAAATGCTGAAATGCTAAAGAAACTTTTCTTAAAAAGCAGATTTTTCCCAAGAAATAAGATATTTCTGAATTATTAAATAAAACAACTTTTCATTAGCTAAGGAAGATCCAATTTGTTTTCATAAGTGAAGTATAAATAGCACAGAGAAAAACTAAAGGAGAAAATTACTAAATTCAGTATATACAGAGTATATATTGAAATAGGATGATGAAACCAGACCTTCTATTACATCTTCCTATAAAACTTATCCTCAACTCAAAAACATTTATGTTTATTTCTCACTTTATAATAACCATGAGCACAAAACTTCTGAGAAAGGAATCCCAATCTTACTGGTAAGCAAATAGGAAATATGTCTAGGTATGTGGGGAAAACAAGCAGGTGCCATTGTTGTTTCCACTACCTCTTACCATGACTACTCACAGTCATGCTAAGCACTAAATTTGTAGAGCTCTGAAAAAGTTGAGTTAATGGGTACGTAATCTACAAAATCCTATCATCTCCTAGCATTAGTCATAGAAAAGAATACCGTAAGGGAACAGCAGCAAGGTAATTCATATTTTGCTGAGAAGCTTAAAATCCAATACAACAATATCCAAATGGAAATACAGCATATACTTTCTTCAAACACTGGAAGTCCCATGGTAATTTTTTTTTTGGGGGGGGAGCATATAATAAGCCATGTGGGGAAAGAGGATAAATTCATTCCTGATGCAGGGAGGAAAGACAGAGCTGTGATCGGGAAGCCTCTCTTCTGATCATCACCTCCAAATCTCATGAAGTCTATGACTCCATTATTACTAATTCTTTCTCCCAGTGGGGAGATAAGGAGTCTAGCATAACTCACTCTGAGCTTCCTTCTGACCAACACAGAGGAATTGGTTGGCGTAATGGAACAGATGTGACATTAGTAAGACTCTAATTCTGGCATCATAAGGTTCTTGATAGTTAAGGTGAGAGAATTAAGAATTCATTGGTTGGGACGTCTGGGTGGCTCAAGTTGGCTTCATGGTAGTTGGACATGGCCATAGAAAATGGTCATGATCATTCAGCTCAGGTCATGATTCCAGGGTTCTGAGATTGAAAACCACTTCGGGCTCATTGATCAGCAGGGAAACTGCTTCTCCCTCTGCCTACTGCTCCCCCTGCTTGTGTTCTCTCTCTCTGACAAATAAGTAAAATCTTAAAAAAGAATGCACTTGGTTATATTATACTCCATATGGTAGCATATGATTGAAATATTTCAAATTAAGTATTTGGAAAAGAGAGAACAAAGAGAAGTAGAAACAAGAGAACTTGTGGAAACAAAAGTAGCAGGAACATTTTGACAGTTTTCGGTCTCAAGCTCAATACCTTAGGTCTGGCTCTATTTCAATGCCTACCCTCAAATGCTATGGCATCAATGCAGCCTTAAAATAAATTCTCATTTTGCTTGAACACTTGAGGGGAGAAAACAGATACTGAACTTTAAGTGGTTAAAAAAAGTAGAATTACGAAAATTCAGAAGATGAACTGGCAGAATTGAGTGACACGAGATCTTGAAAGGTAAGATTCAAGGCAACTGGGAAGCTCTCAGAAATGGAACCATGTGACCACGAACAAAGACGAAAATAAGCATTTATTAAGCACTTCTGCAGGCCAGCTTCTGAGTTCAGCCCTCAGGGTACTAAAATAAATATGCCTTGTTTCTGCTCTAAAGAAACCCATAGTCCAAATGCATGACAAAGTCAAACAGAACTAAATTAAAAAATGAAACTGATGCGGCTATGGATGTCGCTGTCTAGTCAGCTTAAAATTTCAAAGGAACTAGGATACTTCCAATAAAATACTGCACAGAAGGGGTGCCCGGGTGGCTTAGTCGGTTCAACATCTGACTCTTGACTTCAGCTCAGGTCGTGACTCAGGGTCATGAGATCAAGCCCCAAGTCAAGCCCCATGTTGAGCCCTGCACTGGGCTCTGTGCTGTGTGTGAGCGCTGCTTAGGAGTCGCTCTCCCTGCCTCTCCCTCTAAGAAACCAAACCCACACGCACACCCACACACACACACACCTGCACAGAAGAGTCATTTCTACCTGAATTTTTTTCTCTAAAAACAAAGAGAAGAAAAAACAGAGAGGAAATCTTTATTCTCATTCAAACTAAAAAACAGTCACCACTCTCAACTAGAATGTGAAGAATCAGGACCTACTAGAATTAGGTCCAAATGATGGGAGAACACCCTCCCCTGATCTCTGATGGAGGCAGAGCTCTTCAAAAGGAGGTGGTCCACCCTGAAAGGCCCCACTTAATCAAAATGCACCATTTTCTATGGCCATGTCCAACACTACTGAAACATTACAAAATATTTTGTAAGCACTATAAACTCTGCCACAGGTTCTCTGATACCACTTTCTCCTGGGTTTTACCAACTCTCCAATTCACATCTCTTTCAAAATCATTTTCTAGGGCTACCCCTTTCCATGCTTCTGTGATGTGCTAGGGTTCTCATCATGATTATCCTCAGCCGTCAGCCCATATGCCTGATTCAACTGATTTCTATACATGGAATTCACCAGTCCACTTCTTAGCACAAAACCGTCTCCTGATTTACTGATACAGAAGCTAAACACCCACTACACATCTCCATTTAAATGTCTTGCAGGTGTTCAAAAGGTAATTGGTCCCAAAGGGAATCCCTGGCTCCTCCTGAATGAGTTCTCCATCTCCTACTCTTGTGAGTGACGTCGTTACCTGCCCCATCTCTCAGACCTGGGGCTGAGCCTCCTGCCGCATCCAGCTCATTATCAAGTGTTATCAAAGGACGTAAGTAAGTGCTCAAAATACATCTACTTAATAAATCTCTCCAAAATTTCCCTTCTTTCCTATTCCCAAGGCCTTGTTCTGGTCATGACTTCCTGTTTTTACTTACTTGTGTAGCAGGAAAAGCCTCTCCATCAGCCACCTCAGCTCTGTCCCTACTCCCTTTAATTCGCAGATCACACTTGTATGGCTACAAGTCTGATGTGTATTTAAATCATATCTATTTATTTGATGTCGCTCTCCAATCTTTACTGTTACCTCATATCCATAGGGTTAAGTATTAACTCCCCACTATGACATGAAGAGCCCTTCAGAACCTATTATCTGCTCTCTGATCAGGATCTCTCCCACCAGTTCCTCCTCCTGCCTTCTATGTTCCAGCCACACTCAGCGACGTGTAGTTCCCAGAGGCCCACCTGTTTCACGTCATGTTACTAGTTGCTCCTTCTTAAAAAGTTTGTCCCTCCCACTCTTTTGGTGGCTAGCATCTTAATTACAGTTTATGACAAATGCTGCCTCCTCTGTGTGCATATACCTGACATCTCCACCCCCCCCACCATCTTCATTGACATACCTTCATCCTCTCCCCCACCGTGAGACTTAAGTGTTCTTCCTTTATGTTACCATATACTCTCTGTACATTTCTATCACAATAAGTATCACAATAACACTTTATTACAAATCTAGCTTGCTGCGTGACATTTTAGGAAACTCTAGACCCCTTGAAGAACATATCTAGGGTCAATTACAAAGCTTTGTCTATGGTAATATGCTCAGGTAATATGCTGAGCATACTACTTACACAACACAAGCAAATGTGGATGGAGTAAATTTAGGAAGGGATAATTAATAATAGACACAATGTTATTTAATAGTAAATTACCGACAATAAAACAGGCAATGTAACTCTAAGTTACATTAATAAAGATATGGCATGAAGTGGGGAAAAGAAATTCTCCTTAATTTCTCTAATGACCAGACCACAAGTGTAGTAGATACGTAAAATATATTCATCCAAGGACTGCCAAATAAGAACTCAGAAGAATACCGTTATTGGGAAATATGGAAGGAAATAGAAAAAAGGAGACTGACGCAGGGCATTGTAATTGTGTTCAAATACACAGGGCCCTGAGGAGGGTTAAGCTCATTCTGTGTAATCCTAATGGGGTAACCTGAATTATAGTTGGAGCTACAGGGAGAGAAGGACACAATAAAGATTTTATCAAGCCTGTACCACACACTTCCACGCAATAAACCAACCAGAAAGATCATTCATTGCTACTTAGAAAAGACAAATAATCTACAGTAATAGTGAACACTTACTACAGCCCAGCTACTGTTCTAACTGCCTTATATGCATTAACTAATTTAATCTTCGACACCTCGTGATGTGGTAGGTACCATCATTAAAACATAGCCTAGGGGCACCCGGGCGGCTCAGTCAGTTGAGCAGCTTACTTTTGGTTTCAGCTCAGGTCGTCATCTCAGGGTCATGAGACTGAGCTGCCAGGTCGGGCTCCATGCTCAGTGGGGAGTCTGCCTGGGACGCTCTCTCCCTCTGTCCCCTCACCCCACAACTCAGGTGTTCGCACACACCCTGTCTCTATAAATAAATAAATAAAATTTTTAAAGTTTTTAATAAAAAAACCATAACCCAGAAAGATTGAGTAATTTGACTAAGTTCACACAGCTACCTAAGAGGAGCCGAGATTCAAATACAGGCAGTCTGGCTGCAGATGCCCTGCTTCTAACCACTCACTATCTAACCTCAGTCTGAAACTCTGTATTATTCCTGGAGCATAATGTGTAATTTAAGTACATTAGTACCTGCAAGAGCGGCTTTTACGTGGCCATTCTCTACATGACTGAATAAAGGAGATTAAATGCCTCGCCCCTGTCTTCTCCCCACCCAGGCACAACCCTGGCCCACTGCAGGGGTATGTGGAGGCCCTAGAACTCTGTAGAGTCTGCACCTCTCTAATATGGACAAACTCACTGCAACCCCACAACAGCAGGATTCCTATCTCAGCGGCTCATATGAGGACACTGAATCTCAGACGTAGTAAATGACTTGTCCCAAGTCAGAGAGCTAGGAATGCATGGAAGCATCACTCAGACCTAGTCGCTCAGATTCTTAGTGCATTTTGTGCAACAACCAACAGCTGTGCAGTCTTCCTGTCCTTACCCTCAAGGATCCCTGCAATATTCAGCTTTCTAATACACAGTACCTTCAGGGACTCATCACAGACATTTATTAACCACAGACTCCAGCACAGGCCTTCAAGGTGCCTAGGCCCACCTCTGTCTGAACTGCCAAGACGTTTCCCACCATGCCTTTGCATAGCAATAGTGCTCGGGTCAAACCAAACTCCCGTTTACTCCCAAACACCACCCCAAAGTTTCAGCTTTGACTCTGCCCAGAGTGTTCCCTTCAACTACTTATAAACTCAGAAACTCTTATTCAAAATGAATAATATGCAAATAGGCAAGTCTGCTTTATTTGAAAAGTTGTTTGAACCTTCTCTTTCTCCACTGTTTTGTATCAAAGGGAATTTAATGTGAATTATAACCAAAACTCAAAGTGAAATGACTTGCTTTTAAAATGTGATGAAATAATGACTAATCCTCAACAAAGCAGGAATGAAAATCCAATGGAAAAAAGACCCCAAAAAAGTGATAAAATACTTAAAACTTGAGATAACATAAATGTCCTTCTCTAGTGCAATCGGTAAATACATAATCACACATTCACTCAATGGAATGCTACCCAAAAATAAACACGAATAGACTATTTACAACAAGAATGAATCTAAAAAGAATCATGTTGAACAAAAAAGATCAGATACAAAAGATTATATACTATATGATTTCCTGTATAAAAGTGTAAAAATAGGTGGAACTCCTCTGTGGAATTAGAAGTCAAGATAGTGGATCCCTTTATTAGCGGAGAAGTAGTGACTATGAGGGGTATGAGGAGGATTGTGGGGTTCTGGCAACATTCTGTTTCTTAATATGACTGTAATTACTAGGTGTGCTCACTTTGTGAAAACTCTTTGAGCGCTACACTTAGAACTGTCGTTTTCTTTAAGTATGTTATATTTAAACATAAAAAATAATGTTCTGAAAAAAAAAATAATAATGTTCTGGAAATCCAGGAGTCACTGCTGTGTTGTTAAGATTTCACCACAGTACATTACTCAGATTAATGATTTCTTCTGCATCACAGGATTTTTTTTGAGGAGGGGGAGTCATATTCAATATTAAAATTAGAGACTTTCCTTATTTATGACTCACTCTCATGACCTTTAGCTCAGGCCACAATTGTATTTAATTCCTTGTTTAAATTGGTATCTCACGCATAGAATAATAGTGGACACTTTTGAAGGCCGAGCCTCAAAAAATGCCCTCCTTCTGAACTACCTCCTTTTTGATAGCATTTTAATTTTGTACTTTCTACCAGTTCTATCTGCTCACTCATTGTCTCATTTCACTCCACACTGTCCAGTCCTCCTGTGCCCTCCTCTAAAGCCCAGTCTTCTGTCTCTATCCCCACCTCTGAGCTCTTATCATACAAATCCCTGGGGTCTCACAGGTAGAAGAGAGTATCAAACACATGAAATGTAAAAGAGAACACAGAAAGGCTAATGGAGAACCTTCTGTCATCAGCCTTCCACCTTTCCAGCTAATTTCCTTACTTGACAAGCCCCTCAGGCCACCGGAGCACAACAAACAATATCCAAGAGACATCTTGAGTTCTTAGCTCCTCGATATTTTTATGGATTCCCCCATTAAAGAGATGTGGGATGTTATTAGCATAAAAACAATGTATTTCAAAGATAAAGCCATTTAAAACACAAATCGATGCTCTCATTGAATCATCACTAATGATAGCAGGTAAACGGCTCAGCTAATATTTTCTCCTACTTTCTTCCCTTCTTGCTTAATAAAGAGAAACAGGATGATCCAAGAACTTTCTTATCCAAGGATACATGACAAATAAGTGGGAGTGATAGAGCAGAAACACAGCTTTGTAATATCCAGTGCACGGTGTTTCACCTACATCTTGCATTCCCACACACAGGATGTTGTGGTAGATTGTTTGCAAGGGAAAAAAAAAAAAAAAAAGGCTGTGGTTATTTTCCTTCCTGTATCCACATCCTTTGGCAATGTGACTTTGCAACTCCTACCTTCAAGAGTTAAGATCTATTTCCCCAACTCTTGAGTCTGAACTGGCCTTTGGACTTGCTTTGGCCAACAGCATGTGGCAGAGATGACGTTGTGCCAGTTCTAAGCCTACACCTCAAGAGGGATGGCACCTCCACTCAAGGTCTTGGAACCCAGACTACTGGCTATGTGAAGAAGACCTACAAGGCTTTGAATGATGAGAAACCACAGAAGAAGCCTTCTGAGTCATCCATTTGAGCCATCCCAAATCTGTCAGCTACCAAACAACTCAGTAATCTACCACAAATGCGTAGGTAAACTTAGTTGAGGTAAGTTAAACCAAGTCCAAGATAGCAAAACCACCTAATGGAGTCAGAGACTTGTGAGTTTTAAAGAAATGGTGGTTGTTACTATCCACAAAGTAATATGTGGGGAAAACACATATGTTATGTTTTATGTATGTAGAATTTCAGACTTGGTATGACTTAACACTAGGGACAATATATATACCTACTAGACATAAAGGTCCCATTTTAACAAGATTATCCAATATAAGATATGGGTATATAAAATGAAATTTAACATACAAATGCTACATATCATTTATCTTTCATATTGGAAAATATGTCACTATTTTGCTTTGAATAGATTCGTGCCAAGGACTATTCCATGAAAATACAGAACTCAAAGTTATTACTTCACATACTTCCTAAATATTTTTCAATTCCTACCTCACCTAAAATTTTTACATCCCCTAGGAAACTTTATTACCCATGTAGATGAATCTTCCAATACCTTGACGTCACAGTTTCTTCACCAATATTACCACCAAGATTACCTCCAGTAATCTTTCTACTTTTCCTCAGACACTCACTCACATGGGCATAATCTGAAATTTGTCATATCCTAAACATTTTTCCAGCTCTGAAGTCTTAAACTCACCCATCCAGTTATCTGACCGTTTCCTCTTCTCTGTTGAGCTAACTGGTCCAATTATAACTGTAGTAGTAGTAGTTCAACCTTATTGAAACTCCAGTCCACCTACAGATCTACTTTTTATCAATATGTCAACTCTCCCCATTGTCCACTCTCTTCTTTATGTGGCCCCATAATGGCAGTAACACTATACACACTGAATTCCTTAACATCTCTGTCTCTTCATTATAACTTCTATCAAAATCCAAATCCTAGCTCAATTATCAGCTTTCTTCATGCCTGTGTTAACTGCCAAGAAAGTCATAATCTTGAACATACAATAGGACAGATTGGGTCCACTATAAATCCATTATCATTAATCTCAAAGCATCTCACAACTAATAGTTTTACTGCCTTTCTTATGAATTCATGCACTATTTTTCCAACTTTCTCTACTCTGCTCAAAATCCCAACCATTCCCCTCTTCAACTATATTCTTCATGTGTCTCTCACTGAAAGATAGATAGATATAGATAGATAAAGTTTGCAAGAAACTTGCAAGTAACTGCACCCTCCCATTCTAGACCATGTCCCTGGTCTTTAATATCTAAGCAAATGTCAGCATTAGCCATTTGATTAAGCAAAACAGAAACTGAGAAGTATTTTTTTTTAAGATTTTATTTATTTATTTGACAGAAAGAGAGAGATCACAAGTAGGCAGAGGCAGGCAGAGAGAGGGGAGGAAGCAGGCTCCCCGCTGAGCAGAGAGTCCAATCCAGGGCTCAATCCTAGGGTCCTGGGATCATGACCTGAGCCAAAGGCAGAGGCTTAACCCACTGAGCCATCCAGGCATCCCCCAAAAAGTATTCTTGTCACTCCTCTCTCTGACATTCCTGACATCCAATCTATCTTAAAATACTATTAATTAATATTGAGCTTCTAAATATCTCTCAGATTTATCCATTTCTCTCCATCTCTAATGTCACCTTCTAAGACCATTCTACTAGTATCTGTCTCCTGGATCTATAGATGGTTCTTAATAAGTTTCAAGTCACTTATTTGACCCCAACCAATCTTCTCTGAACACTATATGAGTTACTTTTCAAAATCATTCCCAGTTTAAAATTACATGATGGCTTCCCATTGTTCTAAAATCTGTGTTGGTTTACACAGACCTGCATGGTGTGGCCCCTGTCTACCACTCTAACCTCATCCTTCAATACTCTTAAGCTCACTCTTCATCCAACTTTCAGTTTTTGGATACCCCTTGCTCCCTCAAACACAGATCTTATGCACTTGCTAAACTTTCATGCCCTCTGTCCTTTGCTTACCTACATCTATTCATACTTCAGATCTCAGCTCAATCATTGCTTCTTCAGGGAAACTTCCTGTCCAGGCTAGGTCAGACCACTTCATTATATAACCTCAAAGGACCATGTACATTCTCTTCATGACATTTGTCTGTTTGTGACTGTATATGTTTTGTTCATCCTCTTATTCCTTGCATGTTCTTTAGCTCTCCCTTGCATGTAGTAAGCGCCAAATATTTACTGGATGAATACATTATTTAAAGAATAAACTAATCAATACATAAATCTTTCATAATAATTTCTGACTCCTCCAGCATTGATATTATAATTAATAATGAAGAGCTATTTCATCTTCACGGATAGCACCATATAAGGCAACTGGATAAAAAACCCACAAAATAATAATAAATTCCATTTGATAAGCATTGGGTTCTTATTCTAAATAGATTATGTACATGAATGACTACATAGCACATTTCCATTTTCTTCTACAGAACACAATTTTAAAACAAAGAAAATTAAAAAGTACATTTGTTATCTGAACCTCTAACCCAGATAACAAATTCCATTGTCTCCTTCTTATTCAAAACTCACATCTCCAACTCCTTCTACCAAGACATCCATGGGGAAATAATCCTAATTACTCCATGCATTAGTTAACATGCTTTAGAGAAGGATCAATTTGGATAATTTGTACATACCACCTGTTTTAACCAATTTATATTCTTATTAGAACACAGTGGGATAGACAGAGGATAAGTAGGTAGACAGACAGATGAAGAACAGAACTCTATCTTCAGAAATATCCATAATGTACTTTTTAAGTGTTTCTTACTGTGTAGAAGATTTTCCCTTTACTATCCATTGGGTCCACAGTAAATACAAAGCATGACCAAAATACACACCCTAAAAAGTAGTAGATTGCCCTAAGCGTCAAAATTTTTTTGAACATTTTGATAGATGTACAAGCAAACTAAGTTGGGGGATGCTTTAAATCCTTCAATGACTTGTTGCCTTTACAATAATCCAAATGCCTTAATGCCATCTGCCTTACCTCTACACTCTCTTGTGCATCTCTGTCTTCTGTCCTCTATACTCTAGTCACAGAAAACTTTATTATTTTCTTCAAAAATGTAATATTCTCTCATTTAGGGGTCTCTAAACATGATGTTTAAAACTAGTGTATGGTCCTGAACCTACCAATCACCCCTTTTGCCTGGTTAACTCCTAATTATCTTTCAGGTCTGTCCCCTCTTAGAGACTTCCCTTAACAATCCCCATCCTCAAATAGATTAAGACCCTTGTTTTACAGTAGAAATGCTTGGTTCAAGAAGTGCTGAGGGAATAATGGAGAGTGAGAGTTGAAGCAGAGAAAGGCTGAAGGGGCCTTGATGGACCATGTGCTCCTGAAAGTTAAGAAGATTAAGGAATGAGAGCCAAGAGATAAGAAAAAGGAGAAGAGAAGGTAAGAATTCCATCAGTGAAGGAAGAAAAGATAGGAAAGGATATCAACAGGACTAAGTGAATCATACTAAGAGTGGAACACTCAGTTCTACAAATTCTGGAAAAATATAAGAGTAGAGTGAACAGTCAGGTCCTCCAAAATTATTTTCTAAAAGTGGCCCTTTTCCAATAATTGTAATAATATGTGACAATATGGTCTTAAGGCTATAATAAAAAGATGAAGCAATCTCAAAGCAAGGTTGTGAGACATGTAAGGAAGGTGGTCAAAGAGTAGCTCCCCTTTCGTAAGCTTTTCCCTCCCTACCTAACTCTTCCACAAAGCACTCACTTCCAGGCTTACTCCCCTAATATTACAACTTGGCTGTGTGCTGGGTCAAGGTTTCTACGACTCTCATGGTCCAGGACCATACACTAGTTCCTAAGATCCCATTTCTTTTCCAACATTCTGAAAAATGTCTGTCCTTATATCTCCCATCACTTCAGGTTACTTGAGTGTCTTTTCTTTGCAACAAGAACAACAAAATCTTAACCTAACAGCTACCCTTAGCCCAGTACATGCTTTCTTACATGGCTCAACTCCTGATCATCCTAGTCATTACCCATCTCTTATTTCCCTATATTATTTCTATGTAGAGAGCATCTCACTACTATCTGAAATTTTATACACACTTGTTAAATTTCCCATATATGTTTACTGTTTGTTTTTCCCCACCAGAATAAAAACTCTGGCCAAGATAGCCTTAACACAGCTTGATTAAACTTTAAACAGGCTTTTTCCTTGTCTCTAGGCCCCAACCTCCCTTTTCTTAGAGCATTTACTTTAGAAAGCTTCCAATTATAAATTCTTTCTCTGCTCCATTGAGATATAAATCTTCTCCCAGACTCCTGTCAGTTGTACAAGCCAGAAATGTCTTTTTCAAGGACTTAGGAGCCATTCCTTTGAAGCTTATCAAGAAAAATAGCACCCATATCTCTCAGTGTCTATTAGAGAGTAGGAGCCTAACTTTGATGACACCAATTAACAAACACAGGTGATTTAATCATGTTGACTAACTTCTTCGCCTTTTGTTTCAGCAGAGTTAAGTTCAATTTCCCTCCCCTATTGCAGTAGTCTTGAACAAAGCCTTTCTTCTCATTCTTAACAAGTGGTCAGTGCAATTTCTCTTTGACAGTTCCATGAAGACAGGGAGGATTTTTG
>CM053609.1:89267520-89356688 GCA_028646535.1 Procyon lotor | reverse complement strand
CATTATATGTTAATAAAAATTAATAAAAAAAAAAAATTAAAAAAAAAAAAGATAAAATTTTAAATGGGCAAAAAAAAAAATAAATAAAATAAAGGATGACTTTGAGAGAAAAATCCCTCTTGAGCTACTCCTTTATATTTCTGAATGTACTACCACATCTCAAAATTAAATCTATGTACACGGCTTATTAATCACACTAAGAAAAGAAATCATCAGTCCTGGTGACATAACTTTATTACATGGACTGACAGGCTTCTGCACGTGGAAATTTTATTTCCTAAATATGAATACTTTCTTTACCAGTGAAGGTAAAACTGCTAAATATATGTGCTACTATTAAACGTTGGTTAGATTTTAATCTTAAATACAAGCAATTCAACTGGTTGTAAAATTCTAGCATAGCTGAGTTAAAAATTCTGCTAGCCTATCAATTTGTAATTATCACAAAATAACAGATGCACAACCTCCTATCATCTAGGGCTCTTCACTTACTGTGGCCAAAACAATTACAACATTTGCAAAAGCTCAAAAAAAATTTTTGAGTATAGCCATTCATAACTCAGTATGAGCTTATGTATAAATGCGAATGTAACTGAAGGTGGCTGATTTGAACCAACACAATGACATAAGCACAAACAAATCGCAGCGAAAACTGGCATCTTCTGGAAAAATGCACACCAGACATTTGATTGTCCATAACTGTATCTGCAATGCTAACCAAGTAAACATTCAGACTCAAAGTACTGCCATAAACTGAAGACTCAGAAGAATACAGGGCAGAAATCACTGGTTACCAGTAAGGCAGCAGAAGGCATCCTCTTCTACAAGACCTGACCTCATAGCTATCTGTGTAGCAATCCACAGAGCTGTTAGTTGTGCCCTTCTCCCAAGGGGACAACTCAAAAGCAAGCAAATGAGACTCAGTTGGCAAGTATTAGGACCATTCTGACTTAAAGACTAGAGAACTGATACTGGGCAACTTCACACGCAGTCTGAACACTCATAACTGAAACCATACCTGACTGTTTATGTTAACATGACTTTGTGCTAGTCCTCTGTCTTCCTTAGCATGACTTAATTTTTCCAGGACTCTCCTGCCCAGGCAAATCGTTTGATTTTTCATCATAGGAACTTCCCAAAGACCCGGTAACTTTTGAGCAGAAAGCATGAACAGTTTATGCCCTAATATTCTTTAAATTCTTTGCCTCAAAATCCTCACCTTGCTGTTTCCACCAATCCTGAACTATTTTATCATTGATCCTTGAAATTCACACAATCCTACCTTTTGACTTGAAGAGGTAGTAAAGGATGCTAAATAGGGTGGCCATCCATACACTTTCCTCTGAGTGTATAGGTGAAAGTCAAGTGTGGGTAAACCATCAATCTAATCCTCAGTAAAAATATAAATGATTTTTTATTGTTCTTAGAATCACTAACATTGTTAAGGTGTTTTCTCAAGCAGAGAAGAACGGATATATAAAGGACTTAAAGCTGTAGCTAAAGTTTTTAAAGCAGGCACTAAAAAAACCCTATGTCTGAATAGAAGGTAGAATCACACCAAAGACAACAGATGAAGATTTCATCACCAATAAAGTCTCATGCTCTCAGAGCAAGGAAAGATCAGGATAAAGAGGGGCACTGAATAATGATAAAATGGCCAATTCTCCAAAAGGTAATAGTCTTGGGGCGCCTGGGTGGCTCAGTCGTTAAGCGTCTGCCTTCGGCCCAGGTCAGATCCCGGGGACCCGGGATCGAGCCCCGCATCGGGCTCTCTGCTCTGCAGGAAGCCTGCTTCTCCCGCTACCATTCCCTCTGCTTGTGTTCCCTCTCTCGCTGTGTTTCTCTCTGTCAAATAAATTAAAAAATAAATAAATAAATAAATAAATAAATAAAAAGGTAATAGTCTTAATGTATATGCACCTAACAAGAACATCAAAATATGTGAAGCAAAAGCTAGTAGAACCACTAGGAGAAATAGACAAATCCACTATTATAGTTGAAGACTTCAGGGCTTCTCTATCAGAAACGGTCAGATATAGCAGACAGAAAATCAGTAAGGACGTAGTAGAACTCAACAGCACCATGAATCAACTGGACATAATTGACATTGATCAACTACTTTATATAAAAACAGCAAAGAAAACACATTCTTCTCAAGCTCACATAAAACATTACCAAGATAGAACACATTCTGGGCTACAACACACACCTTAACAAATTTAAAAGAACAGAGGTCATAGAGTGTTTGCTTTTAGATCACAATGGAATTAAGCTAGAAATCAATAACAGAGAGATACTCGGAAAATCTCAAAATACTTGGAGACTAAACAACATTCTTCTAAACAAAAATGGCTCAAATAAGAAATTTCAAGAAAAATTTCTGAAGTTTTTGAACTAAATAAAAATGAAAATACAATGTATTGAAATTTATGGGATAAAGTGAAAGTAGTGCTTAGAGGGAAATTTATAGCTTTGAATGCAAATATTAGAAAAGAAGATCAAAAATCAATAATCTAAACTTCCACCTTAGCAAGCTGAAAAAAAGAGAAAATTAACTACAGAGCAAGAAGACATAATGAAAATCAAAAAAAATCAATGAAATTGAAAATAAGAAATCATAGAGAAACATCAACAAAACCAAAAGCTTGTTCTTTGAAAAGATAAAATTAAGATTCTAGCCACACTAAGAAAAAAAAGAGAAGACACAAATTACTAAAATGAGAAATGAAAGAGAGAATATCACAACATAGACATTAAAAGAATGGTAACAACAATAGTAACAGAGGGGAGCCTGGGTGGCTCAGTCAGTTAAGCAGTTAAGCTGGCTCTCAATTTTTGCTCAGTTCATGATCTCAGGTCCTGGGATGGAGCCCCACATTGGGCTCTGGGCTCCGTCCTCAGCAGGAAGTCTTGAGGATTTCTTTCCCTCTCCCTCTACTTTCCTCTTTCTCTCTCCCTTTCTCTCTCTCTCTCTCTCGTAAATAAATTTTAAAAAAGAACAGTAATAGAAAACTATGAATAACTCTATAAGAAATGGACCAATTCCTTGAAAGATGTAATCTGCCCAAACTCACACACGAAAAAATAGGCTATTTGAAGAGGACTATATCTATTAAATCAATTCAATAATCATCTTCCAAAATAGCCCCAGACCCAGATGAGTTCATTGGTGAATTCTACCAAATATCCCAGGAAAAGATACACCAATTTTCTACAATGTTTTCCACAGGTAGAAGTAGATATGATATTTTCTAACTCATCTTTTGGAATACTGAATTACCCTACTATCAAAATCAAACAGACATTATGAGAAAACTATAGACCAACATTTCTTATGAACATAGATGCAAAAATCCTCAAAAACATATTGCAAATATATAATATAGCCAATATATCCAACAATATATAAAAATGATCATACAATATGGCCAAGTAGGGTATTTGCTAAGTATGCATGGCTGGTTTAACACTCAAAAATCAATTAAGGTAATCCATAACATCACAGACTAAAGAACAAAAAATCACATGATTATATCAACAGATGCAGAAAAAGCACTTAATAAAATATAATAGTCATTCATGATAAAAACTCCCAGAAAGGGGCACCTGGGTGGCTCAGTCGTTAAGCGTCTGCCTTCGGCTCAGGTCCTGATCCCAGGGTGCTGGGATCGAGCCCCGCATCAGGCTTCCTGCTTGGCAGAGGGCCTGCTTCTCTCTCTCCCACTCCCCCTACTTGTGTTCCCTCTCTCGCTGTGTCTCTCTGTCAAATAAATAAAAAATCTTTAAAAAAAAAAAAAAAAAACTCCCAGAAAACTAGAAACAGAGGAACTTCCTCAACTTGATAAAGAACATCTAAAAAACCTACAGCTAACATTATAATCACATAAATACAAGATGTTTATGAGGAAAACCACAAAATTCTGATGAAAGAAATCAGAGAAGAACTAAATAAATGGAGTGATATCCCATGTTCATGAAGACGAATACTCGATATTGACAAGATGTCAGTTCTTCGCAGGGTGTCTGGGTGGCTTAGGTGGTTAAGCTGATTAGTTGGTTAAGCTGACCCTTGATTTCAGCTCAGGTCATGATCTCAGGGTCGTGAGAGCGAGCCCCACATGGACTCCATGTTCAACAGGATGTCTGCTTAAGATTCTCTCTTTCCAAGGAAAAAATAAAACAAGACGAACTCAGAAAGGAAGACAAACTATAAGAGACTTTTAAGCATAGGAAACAAACAGGGTTGTTGGAGGGGAGAGGGGGGATGGGGTAACTGGGTGATGGCCACTAAAGAGGGCACATGATGTAATGAGCCCTGGGTATTATATAAGACTGATGAATCACTGACTTCTACTTATGAAACCAATAATACATTATATGTCAATTGAATTTAAATAAAAATAAATTTTAAAAATAATAAGATTCTCTCTTTCCCTGTCTCTCTGCCCCTCCTCCTACTAATTCTCTAAAATAAATCTTTAAAAAAAAAAAATGTCAATTCTTCTCAATCTGATCTGTAGTTATAACACAATCTTGATGAAAATCCCAACAAGCTATTTTGTGGATATCAATAAACTGTTTCTAAAGTTTATATTTAGAGAAAAAATTGTGAATAGCTAACTCAATATTGAAGGAGAACAACAAAGTTGGAGGGCAGATACCACTCAACTTCAACATTTGCTTTAAGTCTATAGTAATCAAGACAGTGTGGTGCAAGTAGAGACAAATGGATTCACGGGAGAAAACAAAGAGCCAAGAAATAGACACACAGACACACAGAAATACAGTCAACTGTTCTTAACAAAGGAGCAAAGGCAATAAAATAGAGCAAAGACAGTCTTTTCGACAAATGTTACAACTGGACATCCGAATGAAAAAAAAAATGAGTCTACACACAGACCTTAAACCCTTAATAAAAATTAACTCAAAATGGATAATAGACCTAAACTTAAAACACAAAACTAAAACTTCTAGACAATAACATGGGAGAAAACTAGGTCACCTTGGTTTTGGTGATAACTTTTTAGATACACCAAAGGCATGGTCCATAAAAGAAATAATTAATAAAATGAACTTCAGTAATATTAAAAACTCTGCTCTGTGAAAGATACGATCAAGAGAATGAGAAGACAAAGCACAGACTGAGAGAAATATTTGTAAAAGACATATTTATAAAGGACCATTACATAAAATATACAAAGAACTCTCAAAATTCAACGAGGAGAAAATTAAAAACTTGATCAAAAAATGATCAGAAGATCTGGACAGACACCTGACCAAAGGAAAATTGATGGAAAACAAGCATATGAAAAGCTGTTCAACATCTTATGTTATTAGGGAATTGCAAATTAAAACAAAAAGGAGATAACACTACACATCTATTAGGATGATCAAATTCCCAAACACTGACAACAACAAATGCTGGTGAGGATGTGGATCAACAGGAACTCTCATTAACTGCTGATGAAAATGCAAAATGGTTGGGAAGACAGTTTATCAATTTCTTACAAAACTGAACACAATCTTTTCATATGATCCAGCAATTATATTTCTTGGAATTAACCCAAATGAGTTGATGACTTACTCCTACACAAAAACCTACACACAAAGTTTACAGCAGCTTTATCCTTAATCACCATAACTTGGAAGCAGCCAATAATTCCTTCAGTAGAACAATAAACTGGCATAGCCAGACAATCTCATATTATTGAGTCCAAAAAGAAGTGAGCCACAAGCCATAAAAAGACATGGAGGAACCTTAGATGCATATTACAACATGAAAGAAGCCAATCTGAAAAGGCTAAATACTATATGATTCCAACCATATGTCATTCTGGAAAATGCAAAACTATATCAACAGTAAAAGGATCAGTGGTTGCTAGGAGTAAGGGGGGGGAAGGAATAAATTAACAGAGCACAGAGGATTTTTAAAGCAATGGAAGTATTCTGTATAATACTGTAATGGTGGATACACGTCATTATACATTTATCCTAACCCACAGACCATACAATATGGACTTTAAGTGATAACAGTGTGTCAACGTAGGTTCACCAATAGAAATAAATGCACAACTATGGTGGGGGGTGTTGGCAATGAGAGAGGATGGGGGACGGGGGGTGGGAGTTGGCAATCTCTGTATGGAAAAATCTCTATACCTTCCTCTCAGTTTTGCTGTGAATTTAAAATTGGTCTTAAAAATAAAGTCTATTACCATCTATGCAAACACACTGATAAGGAAAATCAATCCATTCCAAGGTGGACTGGACAGTGTTTCTATGGATTTAATTAGATTAAATCTAAGAAAACTAAGAAAAATAAGTATTAAATAATCCCTATCTGAACCATTGAGACATTATTTTTTTAAGATTTTATTTATTTACTTATTTGACAGAGAGACAGAGAGAGAGCACAAGTAGGCAGAGCAGCAGGCAGAGAGAGAGGGACAAGCAGGCTCCCCACTGAGCAGGAAGCCCAGGGCAGGACTTGATCCCAGGACCCTGGGATCAGACCTGAGCCAAAGGCAGATGCTTAACCGACTGAGCCACCCAGGTGCCCCGGCCACTGAAACATTATTTTAAATTATCTATAGACTTTAACGAAAAAGTAATAGCAGCCAAACTGTATTAAATAACAATTTGTAACATGCAATATTTGGTTGAGGATCTAAGATTCAACTGAAGGGAGAAAAAAAAGATCAGAGGTTTAAAAAGTCACCAAAATCTACAAGCATAATTAGCTTCTTTAATTTCCAATTCTTGATTTGATGGTTAGATAAGAAACAAAAAAATGCTTTGTAAACAATGTATGCTTAAACACAATAACTCATGGGGCAGCTTCACAAGCATAATCTGCAAAAAATCAAGTTAGAAATCATAAGGAAAAACATGGAGGGCATTCTGAGAAGGAAGGGAAGGGTGAATGGGGGGAAATCAGAGGGAGCAATGAACCATGAAAGACTGTGGACTCTTAGCAACAAACTCAGGGTTTTGGAGGGGAGGGGGTGGTGGGTAGGGGGTAGGGTGAGCCTGGTGGTTGGTATTGAGGAGGGCACATATTGCATGGAGCACTGAGTGTGGTGCATGAACAATTAATCTTGTAACACTGAAAAAATAAACATATTTGGGAAAATAAATAAAATTTTAAAAAATCATTTTCCATAAGATTTTCAGAAAATTAAAAATATATATTTCCACCTAGCAATAGCTGTCCCACTCATTTTGCCCCCTAAAACAATGCATAAGTGATCTTCCCCCATTTAATTTGTCATGACCTAGTTTATCATGTTTACCACTTACTAATACCTGTGTATCATGTTTCCTAAGCTCACTTACACTACCAAATCATGCATTATCTTCAGCTGTCATATCTTTCTCTGATGCCCTATAATCCAGTTCCCAGGTCCCCCCCACCGACCCCACCTGCCATCCACCCTCCTGTGCCCCTCTCCCAGAAATCAGGTTCTGAGGACCGCCCAGAGCTGCATTCAAATACACCTACAAAAGAGCTTGATTCTATTCCTTGGATTTCTAGTGACAACGTTTTTGTTTTGTTTTTTTTTTACCCTGTGTTATGGTTCCTAGAAATCTGCATTACTTCTTCTCAAACTGAACACTTTCCTCTAATGGATGCTGCCTTCTGTGCCTCACAGCTCTCTTACAGAATCACATATCCAGTTCGTGAATTCCTAGTAAATTACATTCAGAGAGCACATCAACTGAGACAATCATGAAAATAGTTATTAAGTCCTGCACCCGTATCACATTAACAGATTCAACTATTTTCAGATTCATACTCCCCTATTCCCAAGCCACCACCAGCTCACTTCGTCATTCTTAAGTTTTTTGTCATTGTACAATTTACTAAAACCTTGCTAACACTTAATTACTTCAGGTCAGTGAGCCACTGATATGCACTAAGAGAAATAAAGGATTATCAAGGAGATGGGCCACATTCTTCACCATCACAAGTCTTACAATCAAGCTGAGGAAACAAACCTACACAAATGAAATAATAATGTCCCCTAAGATATGCAAAATTCTACAAGCAAAATCTATTCCTATCTCTATTCCCATTTGTTCCTTATAACCACCCTGTGGTGTAAGTAATTAGGTATTCCTTTCCTTTTCTTACAGACATGGAAATTTAGTGCCAGAGTAACCACCCAAAGGCTCACAACAAACATGTCCTAGGGAAAGCCTAAGGCCCCAGATCACACAACAGATGGCTCATGAGCATACACAAAACAACAGAAGAAAAGTAACTTTAATTACATTCATGTGCACTCATGTACATAAATGAAGATGAAATACCATGAAGATATTCATTACAGTTGCTTGAAAAGAATCATTTTTAAAAAGACAAGAGGCCCAAAATGGAGTCACTTGTGTTAAGTCCATGTCACCAAACCATTACTTAACACCAACTTAATTGCACTTTCAGCCTCTCCCAAGAATGTAATCTTAATCGGGCCATCTGGAATTACCTGGTCAGCACTAGTAAGGTAACCCGTCTGACAGACTCTCTGCCTGCCCCTAAAGGAAGGTGACATTGCCTAAAATAACCCACCCTAATAATGTCCTTGTCTTGTCCCCTTCTGCCTATAAAAGTCTTCTATTTTGTACAGCTCCTCAGAGCTCCTTTCTATTTGCTAGATGGGATGCTGCCCAACTCATGAATCATTAAATAAAGCCAATATGATCTTTAAAATTTACTCAGTTGAATTTTTTTTAACATAATGTAGTAAGGTTTCCCTGAAGAAGTATGTTCCAGAAAGTTGGATGTCATGTAACAGATAATACAGAGCCAACCCACAGGAACTGAACTAGAAGGAAGTCAAAAATGCATCAAATATTGTGAGCAAAGAAACTAGTAGACATGTGGCTATATCTAAGTATTGAAATTAAATAAAACAATATATTAATTAGAAGAGAAAGTTAAAAACAATATAGAAGCAAAATACAAGACAATAATTTGAAAGGAAACAAGATGCTAAATAGTAGACAAGTAAAGATACTAAGAATTGTATTGATACTAAAAATGTTAAGAGTAATCAATTAACAGAAAAACTTCCAAACTAGTGGAGGGAATCCAGTAGATGAAAGGAAAAAATCAATCCAAAAGATGAAAGAAAAAGGAAATAAAAACAGAGAAAAGCAAAGAAAAAGCATTTTAAAGTGGAAAAGAATATTCTCTAAGTAAACCAAAATGCGGTTAATCTCAATAAATATACATTAGATTAAGCTTGTCAGTTATACTCTCAGAATCTATACACTATCTATAGAAGATACAGCTAGAGTATAATACTCTAAAATAAAATTTAAATTATAGAAATATATATACCAAATACTATATGAAAGCTAATGGTACTCTGCTAGTATCAACTCAAATAGGCTTTAAGCAAAAACAATCATTAGAGACAAAGAAAGTGAGAAAATACTGTTGAGGAAATCTCCCAGATGGAATAGCAAAAATAGGAAGTGTTGGAAAACAGAAGAGAAAAGAAAAAGAAAACTAGAGGACTAGTCCAAAAGGTACAGTATCCGAAGAAAAGGAGCTCCAGCAAGAAAAAAAATGGGAAGGAAGGGTGCAGATAATCATCATAGGAAAAAGAAATGAAGACAGAAGACATGCTTTTCCAGACTGAAAAGGGTCACCATCAACTGATGAAAATGTACCCACACTAAGGCATATCATCAGAAAGTTTCAGAACTCTGGGACAGAGAAGATAGACCAAACTTTCAAAAAGAGAACAGGTCACATGTAAAGGGTCAGAAATCCTAATTATCTCTAGCCTAGAATATTATAATTGGCCTGGGCAATCATGCAGGAGGGGGCTGTAATGAGAGATTTAAGAAAATGATGTTGATCAATTATTGCTTGCATCGATGTAACGAGAGAAGATGTAGACAATTGTCAGAGAGCTTAGAGTTGGACTTAGTGATAAGTATAAAAAACTAAGCAAACAATAAAACCAGCTACTTATCAACTCTCAGGAAAGTGGAAAATGCAGGAAAACAATCATAGTATGTTTAAGATTCCACCATAAATAGCATATTTGTAGTATAATGATGCAAATACCTAATATTTCTTGACCCAAAAGCATGATATACCGGTAGTGTGAGAATGAGGTGGTGGGAAGAATGCATGGACATAGTAAGGGCTACAACCTCAAATGCCATACCGAGAAGTCAAAGACAAGGCCTCAGACTGAATTACCAAGAGGCAGGTACATAATCATGTTTGCTGACATGGAAGCATATAACAAAAGAACCCCCTAAATAATTTGAAAGTGGTTGCCTCTAGGTTGGTGGTTTGTTTTTTTTTTAATGAGATATTGTTAATCGCTCTTCAAAGAAGTTTTACCACCTTATACTCCCTTGAGCAATGTATGAGAGTGCCTGGACCATCACTTTATCAGTTTGGGTCCCCTACCAGGAGTGCTGCCAAGTCATGGTTAGAGTGCAAGTTTTACTGAGATAAAGGTCTAGGAAAGATAAATGGAGGAGGGAGGAGCCTCCAGACCAAAACGCAGGTCTGACACATACGAAGAGATACTGAATAGAACAGCCTCAGACCCCAGTACATGTAAATGGGGAGTCCCAGAGCAAAAGTTGCTCAACAGAGGAGTTCTGCATTGAGTAGGACCATTCTTAATTATTGGCTAAAAGTAGCCCGGAGGAAAGATGGCTTCAGTTTGTGAACTGCAACAGATCAGAAAAATGCATCAGCTGTCAGTCAAAAAGAAAAAAAAACCTTTATTTATAGCATTTTGGGCTTTCTGAACACAAATACTCCCACTATGGTCAGTTTCAAGCTAGTAGTGGGACAGTGTGATGACGCACTGAATGAATGCTGAGTTTGAAAAAGATGCCAACAATTGACTTTCCCAAACCAAGAGCAGGTTCTAGGAAGCTATGAATTGAGCTCCAGACAATAGGTGTTCATGAGGAACGATCTAAGCGTACTTTCTTAGCTAACATATTCACCAACCTAGTGTGTTAACAAAGTTTTTATTACAACAGTGTGACAAGTGAAAATGGTATGTCGGTGTAAGTTGCAGTTTTACTTTGCATCTTACTCAATATGCATGAGGCTGAGAATCTCTTGATATATTTATATATTATGTTAAATGCATTTATTATTTTGTAACATACTGTATTTTCTGTGAGCTGAACCAATCTTTTGATTATTATTAAAATCTTTATGCTTATTTTCTAAATAATTAAATCTAATATATGTTGATCTTAATGTACTAATTCATAAAGTGAAATATAAATATTGCTTAACATTTCCTTACCATATATCACATTTTCAAAATTAACTCCTTTCAACACCTTCCAGAAGGTAAATAAGAAATAAATCTACCTTTAAAAGCTTATGTAAATGGAATCCAAAATTAGGAAACAATTTACTATAATTCCTCTTTTTTCCATAATTTTTAAAGTAATATGTACAGCATCAAAACACAATATCTACACTTAACTTCCAGGGAAATGTTTTGTTTTTAAGATTTTATTTATTTATTTATTTGACAAAGATAAAGAGATCACAAGTAGGCGGGGTGGGGAGGGGAAGCAGGCTCCCTGTTGAGTAGAGAGCCTGATGCGGGGCTCGATCCTAGGACCCTCAGACCATGACCTGAACCCAAGGCAGAGGCTTTAACCCACTGAACCACCCAGACGCCCCAGGGAAATAGTTTTTTTAATATTATTAAAGTTAATTGAGTGTAGAAATTTTATGGGAAAAAAAGTCACTGAATAGTTTCTATCTCTCAACATACACAGAGTAGTAACAACATAGTAGAGATCTCCATCTGAGCAGTTTACAAGGACAGAGTAGAATCTTCAGGGAAATTAAATTTGTAATATTATCATTATGAACACATTTTATTAACAGATGCATTCTATATTGACTCATTTTTACATTATTGGTTGAGATTATTGGTTGCATCCTATTAGCTTGTTGTAACAGGTTGGAAATCATCCACTATTAAGTTAAAGCTAGGAAGCTCTGGATGAAGTAGTCTTTTAAGATACCACACATTTTTAGGGACACCTGGGTGGCTCAGTGGGTTAAGCATCTGCCTTCAGCTCAGGTCATGATTTCAAGGTCTTCAGATCGAGTCCCGCATCGGGCTCCTTGCTCAGCCAGAGGCCTGCTTCTCCCTCTCCCTGCTGCTCCCCCTGCTCGTATGCTCTCTCTCTCTCTGACAAATAAATCTTTAAAAAAAGGTATTACACATTATTAGTATTATTTTAAGATTTACTTGTTTTAGAGAGAGAGTATGCAAGCAGGGGGAGGAGCAGAGGGAGAGAAAAAGAATCCTCAAGCAGATTCCCAGCGAGTGCACAGTCTAATCACGGCTCAATCCCAGGACCCTGAGATCATGACCTAAGCTAAAACAACGAATCATCTGCCCAAACAACTGAGCCACCCAGATGCCCTCACATTTTAAGTATTTCCAGTTGTGCAGATACTACTGAATGAAGAAAACCTTGAACTAGACCAGAGACATCAGAAGTCATCCAATATAGTCTCTAACCACAAATGTACTTAGACAAAATTTAAAACAAATGCTATAAAGAAGAAACAAAGAAGGCAAAAATTTGAGGATTTTCCATAAAAGTTGTTTTTTTTTTTTTTTAGTTAACTCAAGCATTGCTACCATATATCTGGAGAGGAGGAGTCAAAAGTTCTATGAATGCATAGAACACTACTGTTTTCCAAAGAAAATACATCTATTTCATTTCTTTTAATCAACTACCTAATTCATTATTTATTTGAGCCCCAAATGCTGCTGCTTTCCTTCTGTTCCACATCCTCCAACCACAACCTCCACTTCTTCAAACCACAACTTCGAACAACAACCACTGTCCTAGTGATTGATATTACCAACCAGAAATCAAGAAAAAGCAGATGAAAATTAAAGTCATTGAATATTATAATTTACAGCGAGGAGGGCGAAGGCTGAAAGTGATGCCTAAAAAGAAGTCTGGATTATTTGTAAACTCCTTTTATCTTAATTTTCTCAAAACATATGATCCACAGTACTCAGAAAAAAAAAAAAGAAACTTACCTCATCCACATTTTCAAAGGCATTGATGATGTCATAAGGTAAACAAGACAACAGATCGATCACAAACCAAGTTTTCAGATAGTTCATCCTTATCAGCTTGGGGTCAGAAATGACCTCTCCGCCAGGTCCCACAAAGGTCGTGTGAAAATTTAAAACAATGTCAACCAGAAAAATAACGTCCACCACACTGTCCAGCACCAGCCAGGCTATGTTGTTCTGCTTTGTTTTGAAGGAAACGTTGTAAGGAACCATAATGGCGGTGTAGAAGGTAAGAATTAAAATCACCCAATCCCAAGTAGTTTTAAAAGCACAATAATGTAAAATAATGTGTGGTGGCGTCTTTGGAGCTTCTTGCTTATACTGAGGAAGGATATCTGATCCCAGCTGAAGAACCTAAAAGAAAGACAATGTATATATAAATGACTTGGACATCTCTGCAGTTAGTAATAAATTCAAACTTACTGGAAGTCAAACCACAATGTGTTTTCATGACTCCTTGTTTCAAGACCAGTCATACCCTACAGTTTTGTCTCCCTCTTCTGAGTTGTACCAGAGTTTGTTCAAAGGAAGCTAAACTGTCTGCTATTGTATCTGGCTTTCTCTCCAGTGACCAACTGTTGGTTCACAAACTGGCCCCCAAACACCAAGGGCGAGGACAGAACAAAGAAAAGGAAAGACCACTTCAGATCATTAGATGGCAGCTTAATAAGCAACGGAACATATTTAAAAGGCTTGTTATAGGAAATGGTAAGACGGGTAGACCTCTGCACCTACGTACCAGATTCTTTTTTTCCCCCCCAAATATGTTTATTTTTTCAGTGTTACAAGATTTATTGTTCATGCACCACACCCAGTGCTCCATGCAATACGTGCCCTCCTCAATACCCACCACCAGGCTTGCCCAACCCCTACCCCCTCCCCTCCAAAACCCTCAGTTTGTTGCTCAGAGTCCATAGTCTCTCATGGTTCATCTCCCCCTCTGATATCCCCCCATTCCCCCTTCCCTTCCTTCTCACAATGCCCTCCATGTTTTTCTTTATGGTTAGCATGTAAGTGAGACCATAAGGTAATTGGCTCTCTCCGCTTGACTTTTATTTCACTCCGCATAATCTCTTCCAGTCCCGTCCATGTTGATACAAAAGTTGGATATTCGTCCTTTCTAAAATTTAGTAGATACCCTAACTGGATCCAGTCACCTATACAGTCCAAATGATCTCAACAACATTCTACTCTTTCAAGGCTATGTCCTTGAAAATGTCTCCCACTGTGGGAATGGCAGGCAGAGTATACATTCCAAGGACTGGAATGAGGAGCCTCCAATTGCCTGGGTCCAGTTCTAGGGTCAGCCAGCAGTCACATCCTCCTGATGACTTCCTCCAGCACCAACACTGATCCACAGCACTGCTGGACATCCACTTCTGAGATTGCTTTCTGTACACTCACTTGGCAAGCCTGCCTAAAATCATGCATCTCTAACTGATTGCCCAAACAGTTACATGGGTGACTCACCATTGTCCATTTTTCACACATATTTAGCACCTCAAGGAGCATTGATACTGATGGCCTCACTGAACCCCAGGACCACAATGCTGGTAGTCCTGCTGCTGACTGGGACTCAGTATGGGCCCTAATGAGTAGCATAGTGATATCAGGGTTGTAAATGTCATAGCCTGCTTTTTCCTATTCTCCCTTCAATAGTACTTATAGAATTCTGTTTCCTGTCCATATGTATATTTGCTTTGGAAAAAAATGCTAAACACTCAGGCTTGCTTCTCCATACCTTTTTGACAGATGGAAAAATTTTACTGCAAGGTTATATGAACCCTGACTTACTCTAAGCAGGTCTAATTAAAGAGAAAAAGGGAAAAAGCAGATGACAGAGCAAGAGTAGAGGCATGGGCAGCCCTGGGCAAAAGTAACAAACCCAGACAGCACTGCTTTCCAGAACCTGGACCTTAGAAATTGTGAAAAGGAGTTGAAGGAATAGATCGGAAAGCTCTGCTCCATGCCATCAATGAAGCTAAGGTTGAGTAAACCTACATGTTAAGGAGTTTGATAAGTATTTCCAACAGCTTTGTCATCTTTTATATCCAAGTGTTCAGTGTCTCTAGGACTAATGGGATCCAGAAGGTAGCAGTGTCAAAAAGTTATAGTAAAGTTATAAATGCATTAAATATTTGAATATAGGAATAGATCTAAACAAAAATACCTATTAGCACATAACTCATATGCCACAAGGCAAAACAAATATACTAGCACTTCTTGAAACTTGAGAATTACCCTGAAAAGTTTCTCTTGTGCATAGAACTTATGTAACTGAAAACTAAGTATAGAATACCCATTATTAATACTTGAAATATTATATGTGAAATATTATATGTGATTATATGTGAAAAACATCACTAGTATTCTCATTAGTTGTGTATTACAACTACTGTTGTTTGTTTGAGAGCTATAAGAACTATTTAGAAAGTTTTTTATGTATTTATCCTCATTATCAGTGCCCCAGCCATATTTCTCCCATAAGGTCTTAAATTACTTAGCAACAAATTTTCCTACCAGGAATGTAAGCTTCATGTTGGGACAGAACTTTATGCAGACAGAATCATATATAATCATGGCTTCTCTTTGTCTTTATAGCCACTGGTCTATCCATTCCAATTTCACTGTGTTCAACATGAAAATTTTCTTCATAGTCAATGTTAATATTTTACCATCTATATTTACACAGCCTATAGTTGAAGCACAAAGAAATCAGACTTAGAAAATAAACTCAGTGCCAGGGTGCATTTATGACCTTCATGGGCCCTAGGCATTTTTGCGTTCCTGGACCCCTTTCTCCATAAAAAATAAAATAAAATAAAAATTGCATTTTACAACTGCATTGTTACAAAGAAGAGTAAGTTAATATTATAAATCCAACTTTTTAACCTAAAAGTTCAATTTTTCCTTCTACTGTTAATAGAAATTCAGACACCCATGCACCCCTATAAACGCTGTGGCCCCACACACTGCTTATAGACAAGTCGACCCTGCTCTGCCCCCTGCAAGACACACAATGCCATCTCTAGAGATGGAATGGGATCACTCCTGGGGTTAGTATCCCTTAAATCTGGCTACGAATAAGAATCATCTGGAGAAATTTTTTTAAACGATGATATACTCATACCTAGAAATCCCCTCCCGACAATAATTAAATTCATCTTGTGCAATCTCTTTATTTTCAAAACCTTTCCTGAGTGATTACGATGTACAGTCCAAGGTAAAACTCTTGTCTGATATCTCCTTCAACATTCAGGACCCAGTTCTTCCGACAGTGACTTGCATATGCAAGAGGACCCAGAAATGCTACAAGATGAGGAGGAGAAGCAGGAAGAAAGAAGGAAGGGAAGGAGCATGGCATCAACCACAAAGGGACACTCATGCCACACTTTGATCTCTCTCATATGCAGAGCACGACTTTAATCTTCACTCTGACTCCGGGACGCTTTTATAAAGCAGTGAACAATCCTTCACTTTCGATGCTATTCTACTTATACTTGGAGAAGTGATGAGCCTTAGGTGGAGGAGGATGAAAACACATTTTCTGGTGTATTTCGGTACCATTACAAACACGTTCTTTCTCTCTGAATACCTAAGAGCATTGACACTAATAGAATCAGGACCATGGACATGACACTGCTATAGGTATTCATCTCCACCCCTGTAAAAGTGAGTCGCTGAAGCCAGTCTGCCAGATGTCAGTTCTTGTGGATAACTGATGAACTGCCTACAGGGAAACCAAGATCTTTGAAACCAGGAACTGGCTCCAAACGTAGGTGTGCCGATGGCATTGCAATAAAATTTATAGGTCTTGGAAAAAGTGCAAACCTGAGGTTGAACAGCAAATCCAAATAGTCAGGTTGAACAAATTATTGGACTGAGTAAAATTTTTGAAATGATATCCTGTTGCTAACTTGTTGCTTCTTTTGGGTCAAACTTTGGACCAAGAGCACATACCAACAAAATATCTTTTGAGAATCTCATTATTTCTTCATGCTTTCTGAAATCAACCCTGAGACCTGACAGAAAACAGTTTTGTGTCTGAGTCAGTTCTGTGAATTAGGGATGACCAATAAGGAAACTATCAATAATCCAAAGATGATGCAAAAATAAAATAAAAATAAAAGTAAAAAACCTGTTGAGGGGAAAGAAACTTCCCACTTGATGCTGAAGAAAAAAAAAAAAACAATGAGTGTTTCACGGCACTAAGTTAAAAAGTTTTCCTCTTTCCTTTCCTCCTGATCTTGCCAAGTTGTACGCAGAGAAAAGAACAACTCCAAATAAGGTATTAACACCTAGAAATAACCCCTACTATAAAATTCAGCAGTCACAGAAACAAGCCCCTCCACTTCAGCCTGATTTGTAGGAAAAGGGACAACTCAAGGCAGAAAAGAAAGCTTTAAAATCAAGTAGTACTTTATAACAAGCATTATTGACAAAAGAAGAGTTGTATCTAATAGCCTGCTTCAAGTCTTGTCCTAATTGCATATTGTCTTTTAAAATATTCTCATTAGTAGTAGTTAATATTTAATTTATGTTAATGTCTTATCTGGGCTTTTAAAAACATGTTTGCACATCCAAGTATTAATCTCTCCCCAAGCTAACAGTGCTATTTAGAGCAGAAAGCCTTCTAAGTCCCTCTGTAAGCTATGGTCCAAGAAAAACTCCAGAGCCCTCCAAATCCAAGGAACATACACTACTTCCTAACCCTCTCCAAACCAGATTTAATATCTGCCACTCGTTCAGAAAGTTGCTCTGGAGCTCTTCAACTCAATTCTCTCCAGCAGAGCAAAGTGATGAACATATATATTTAATTTCATCTTTCTCTTCTTTGGTAAGCTACCTCAGAACATTCTGTGAGCGGCCACTAAGTGCTCAGTGAAGCTTTTGTAGTTTAGTTAGCTTTTGGCATCATTCACACCAGGAGGACAAGGGAGGATTACAGAAGACATGTGAACAAGAAAGCTTCTAGCTGCCCTGGAGTTCTGTCCTCAATTCCTTTTCTCTCTGGTTTCAATATACTTTCTTTGGGTAACATCACCTAGTCCCATCTATCGCCTGCAGTTTTATCGCCTGCAGTTTCAGACCCAGACATCCCTCTAGAGCCAGACCCAGGAAATCACCCTGCCTTTGTGGCATCTCCACTAGTATTTCCTATCAGGCACTTCAAACTTAATATGCCCAAAACTGAACTCATTACCATTGCCCCTAAACCTTCTCCTCCTCCTCTTAGATTTGCCATTTTACTAGCCAATAGTACTACCTACCCAGTTGTCTTCAACTCATCCTCTTTTTCATATTCAATTCTTATCTATCAACAAATGTGCTGACTCTCATCTTGGAGTGTCTGCTATCTGCCCACTTCCGTTTCTGATTTCCTTGCTGAAAGCCATGGTCAGGCTAGCTGATTTACTACTTAAGTCCTCCCAACTAGTTTCCCCATCTACCCATTCAACACAGGGCCACTAGGTTTGTAAACATGTTTGTATCACAGATCCCTTCTGGTAATCTGGTGAAATCTATGGACCCCCTCTTAGAATCAAGAAAAACATGGCATTGCAAAGGAAACCATAAGGAATAATCTCCCTTTGAGAGGTTTCTCTGAAGCACAAATGTGGTATCATTTTCCTAGCCCATGGGACATCAATCACCACTGTTTCACTCTACATCACTTTAAACTTTCCTTTTCACCTGATTCACCCACACTGAACTCATACTCAAAGTCATCAGACTTTCTCATCTCTGAGCCTTTGCACATGCTGGTGTCCCTGGTAGGAATGACTTGCAGCCTTTCTTTACCCATGTCTGTTTTTCCTTCAAGACTCACTCAGCCCAGGTATCATCTCACTCAGGTAAGCCTCCCTAGAGCCCCAAGTCTAGGTAAATGCTCTTGAGTGTGTTCCCTAACATTCTGCACCCTGACATTCTATTTATCACATCCGATTATCAGTTTCTTCCACTTGACCTTTCGTTCCTTCATGGTAGACCCCACTGCTTATTTATCTTCACATCCTTTGTAGAGTACCAGGCACAGAGGGCACAGAGAAAATTCTCAATGAGGGTGTGCTGCATACATAAACGGATGAAATGAGTGAACTTCCTATCTCATTTACTCAAAGAAAACCTCACCCTCTACAAATACCACTTGGGATGTCATGAACTAGTTTCCCATTTCAAAAATATGAGAAAATAAAAAGAAATACTTCAAATTTCTATAACTCCATAAGGGAAAAATAATTAGAAGGTAAGTACTTGTAAAATAATAACCATAATTATCTATATTGAATCATTTGGGGGAAAAATGTATCCATTTTTCCAATGTAACCATCTTGGGAAGGAAAGTTATTCTCCCACTTACTTCAGCTAATCTTGAATGTTTGTGGACCACCTCTGTTTTATTCATTGGCGTGAGCTGCTGCAAAACACTTCGGCTATTTGTCAAAGCCCGCGTCAATCGGGCAAATTTTGTCCAACCTTAAAAGAAAGGAGAGAAAGTCTCAGTTTTTCACATATAATGAATATGGAAACCAATATTCTTGCTAATATTCAAAGGATCTCATAAGTAGCATAATATCCAGAACTGATAAAATTATCAATCTAAAGCATTTTATTTCTGCATAGATACCATCACATTTCGAATATAGCTATAAAGTAATGAGTAATTTTTATATGTGACCTTTGTGGTTTGCTCATATATATTATCTCAGTAGCCAAGGTACAGCTGCCCACAAAATTCTGTGCTCCCCCTTGCATTATATAGACTTGTTACCGGAACACAGCTACCAACCAGGAAGACACTTCCCAGCATTCCTTGCATCTAGCTGTGTCCATGCCCCTAGTCCTGCCCATGCTATAACATAAGCAGCAAGTAAGTATTCCCTGTACTTTCTTCCTCTTTCTACCAGCTGGATGCAAGTGACAACAAGGCCCCAGGGAAAGGTAAAGCACCAAATCAGAGCATACGTCATATGTCATATGCCACGGATCACCTACCTTGGACTGTAATGTGAGGAGGAAACATGCTTCTGTTGTGTTAAGACACTGAAAGTTGGGGGTGGGGAGCATTTATTATAGCCTAATGAAAACAGTTCTACTGTGCATTGTGTGAAGATATATACGCAGAAGAAAATGAAGCCCAATTTTGACGAATCTCACATATTATGGTTCATATCACACTTCCATCTTTCTTGTTACATAGAAAAATGTTATTTCTCTCTTAACAACTACAGTGTTATCTAAAGATCAGTCCTTAAATATCTAGAATCCCTAATACTGTTTTCTGAAAGAGTAGTAATTTTAACTTCTGGGAGAAAGGGATATGAATTTAATGAGAAAGAAATTGCTTCTGAGACCTCAAATTTCTGTTATTAAAATAATTAATTTCAAGGAAATGTCAAAGAGATGTGAGTAAGTAGAGCAAAACTAACCATACTCTGGTCCTATCTCAATTATCATTTCTCTAGATATCCCAAGGACTCTAATTTATTAAAGATTCCATTAAGACCATTTGATAATTTCTATGCTATGGCCCCTAACTAGATTATTTGTCAAACAACTCCTTAACAAGGAAAACTCCTGATGGTCCTAAGGGATGACTAAAATGGCAATGATGAAATTTCAGACAATGTGACAAAAGATGAAGGAAGAAATCCTGGGCAGACACCTGTCAAATGTCTTTCAAACTTTACTAGGTAAATGACATCATACTTTACCACCATTCTTCAGGCTAATTCTGACTTCAGTTAAGCTTTGTATTTCCCCACCAGTTCAGCTCTATGGTATCCAACAAGTGGATTAGAAAATAAGTAAACTGGGGGACGCCTGGGTGGCTCAGTTGGTTAAAAAGCTGCCTTCAGCTCAGGTCATGATCCCAGGGTCCTGGGATCGAGTCCCACATTGGGCTCCTTGCTTGGCAGGGAGCCTGCTTCTCTCTCTGTCTCTGCCTGCCTCTCTGCCTGCTTGTGTTCTCTCTCTATAACAAATAAATAAAATTTAAAAAAAAAAAAAGAAAGAAAATAAGTAAACTGGCATCAATTGATGGAAGGTCCTTAATTCTTCATTAATGGACTTTATATTAATGACTAGAAGAAAAAAAATGTTAGGCTTTGGGAATGTAACCCTCTGTAATGTGCTAAAAAAAAAAAAGAGAGAGAGAGAAGAGAAAAGAAAAAGAAACACGAGATATGCCACTAACTCTCCAAGAACTTAACATCAATGTAAAAGACCAATATGCAATCTGTATCACCAATCTAGACTCTTCTTCTGAGCACTAGACCTATCTAGTATCTAATCAGCCATTAGCCACCTCTTACTAAGATGTTCTAATGGCATCCGACACTCAACATGCCCAAAATTGATCTCATCATCTTCTCCTTCTATCCCCAACTCTGCATCTTTCATTTATTCCTGGACTTGGTGAATGGGTCCATGATATTTCCACTGCCCAAATGAGAAACTTGAAATTTACCATCCTCCTTTCGCTATTATCTCCACATCCACATATCTAGTCACTTCTAAGCCTTATAGAGTATAACTTATTAATAAATACTTAAGTTGAATCTCCTCTCTCCATCCCTATATGTCAAAGAGTATATCATCTTCCACCAAGTTAGGAGGCAGCATCTTAAAGACTATACTCTCTATCTGCTCTCTGACCATATACTCCCCAAGCAACTCTCTACGTTGCTGCCAAAGTGCTTGCTAAAGCACACACCTGGTCCATGCTCTTCCCCTATTTTAAACTCTCCAAGAGACCCCTGGAGGCCTTCAGGATAACATTGCATACCCTTGGTACATAGGTTGTTTAACTTCTGATCCCAAAGATCGGCTCTGCATTCATCTCCTTCTACTTCTTCATATATCCTCAGTTTTCCAGCCCTACTAAAATCAGTAGCAAATTTAAAAAATTTTAAAAATTCAAAACTTAAATTTACAAATTAACAAATTTAAAAAATTTTAAAAACTCAAAACTAAAATTAAATCTACTAGGAATTCTCTGTACACCCCATGACATTCAGTGCTTCCAGGCTTTTATGCATTATAATCATTCTGCCTGCCTGAAATGCTTCCTGTATCCCCCACCTGTCTGGCTAACACTTACTGGCACCTCCAGACTCAGTTAAAGCATTATCTCTTTCTGGAAGCTTCTCTGATCCACTCATAAGAGAGGTACCCTCCTCTGTGCTTGCACACCATAAGCTACATACCTCACATGACATGAGCAACACTAATGCAGTTGTTGATTAACATGTCAGTCATTCTCACTATTCTTCTCTCCATATTCAGCACTTGATCGGGGCCTGGCCTAAAACAGGTCATTAATTAATTACCTAAGACTTATTTGTAACTTTAAAAATCAGATTTAAAATAAGTCTCATTTTGTTTTATCATTGGATTTGGTTCGGTTTTGCTTTTTGTTGGGTAAAAGTGGTAAGAGTGCCTTCAAATGACAGTAACAATATTAGCAACTGAAATATTTCCTGTGATCATTTCTCTTTCTTACTTTGACTGGATATTATAATTGCACTGAATATTTCTAGAAACTTACAAGGCAATGTTATACCTATTGAAGCTTCCTTTTCTAAGACACTTACAAGGCAATGTTATACCTATTGAAGCTTCCTTTTCTAAGTGATGTTACACATCTTTGTACATCTGAGTATTGGATTTAGAAAGACACCCATTTTTATTCCCAGAGTACAATAAAGTTCATCCAGAAAATATTTTGAAAAAAAATTAAGAGATATTGAAGGAATAAATTCATTGACACATGGAAGAATACAAATCACCAAATGGCATGCATCCTCTCATTTCCTAGGATCATGGCTAGAGTTCGGGCTTTCTCACAGTCCTCAGGTCCAAACAGTTAGCATCTTTTTTCAAGACCCCTATATCACTCCTTTCTCCTCACTCTCAGCAGATTACCTTGTCTAATGTTATTGAATAAACAAAGCCATAAAAAACATGATAGATAGCCCTCAATTTCCCTTCTGTCCCTCCATATCTAGACCCACTCATATGGCACTGATTTTTGCCCAAACCTTTATCATCTCAAAGTATTAGACATTTGCTCTTTTCTGATCATGCATATGTTCTATTCATGGATATTTAAGTAGTTTCTAGATTTTTCACTATCACTAACAAAACCACTGTGAATTTCCTTACACCTATCCCTTTGGGTCCTCAGGCACGTCTGGAATTGCCTTGTTATTAAATTAGTTCCTTTGGTCTGTCACGTACCCCCTATACAAACTATACAAACTTTGAAAAAGTTGAGCAGCCATACTGTCTAGGTCAGAGAAAAAAGACACATCAGCAGTTCTAACTTTTTCCAGCGATACATTTACTGATCTCACCTTTAGAGAGACCTCACTGGTGTAACTGATTATTCAGCACAGTTCGCTGATGTTACTTAGACATGGTCGATATGGGGTAATGTGAATAGACAGCTGAATATGAAGAGCCTAATACTTGTTCTATGAGTTGTTCATGGAATTATGGGAACATTTGTTCTCCTAAAAGCTAAGGATGCCAACTCCTTCTTAATAAAACATTAGTTTAGCTCTATTGGGTTGCAATTAACCTCTCTGTCATGCACTGCCTAATCTTAAAAATAAGAGGAAGTCACAGAGGCAGTTAAATCAATCTATTAGACTGCAACACAAGATTCTAATCTATACGAAAAAAGCTTAGGTAAACAATTATACTCTTGGCCAAAGAGACTACAAGGCATAATTACTCATATTTCATCTGTTGTTTCCTCTCTAAAGAAAACCATTGGCTTCCCACAGGGGAAGGTTGCTATTTTTGCTGTTAGCTTCATTCTATAAGAATTTTTTGTCTCAATTATTGGCATGAAGATGCCCTAACTATTTGGCACAGGATATTTCACACTGTGAGTGTCTTGGCAGTTTTGGAATCTGTTTGAAAATATCTGTACAGGATAAATGGGCAGAGATTTTGGCCCTTTCTTTTAGAACATATATGGATAATCAACAGAATGGATTTCTTGGCTGTAATTTTTCCCCTTTGTATTATTACAAATGATGAATCAGGTACCATTGACTGATTATCTGAGCAACAGTTCCAAGACTTCAGTACCAGGAATAAAAGATAACAAAAATTCTTTGCCCCCTTAAATTATCAGTAAATTTCTTGGTTCAAAATAGTTCAATTCTGTCAGAATCAGTGTTCTCACTGATTGTGCTTAATTGCTGTAGGGAAAAAAAAGAGAGGAAGGTATTAAGGTGGGCAAACCACAATAGTAAGTTTCCACAGGAAAGGATGAGGCAGCATGGTGCAGTCGAGAGAATGTGGGATTGGAAATCAGTCACACATGGCATGTCGGGATCTTCAACAGTAAAATGGAGATAATGATACTAATTTTCAGAATTAAAGGAAAGAGCAATAAAGAACGTAAAGTTCCTGATATACAGTAACTACTCCATCAAAGCTGGATTCTTTCCCTTTCAATGGTTTTTACTACCATCCATCATGGTACAAATCAGAGGTATCAGTGACATCACTGTCATTCTTTTTAATGGAAAAAAATCAGTCTAGAATGAAGTTTTGGTATTGTAAGATTCATTATGAGGAAAAGGTGCACTCAGATTGGTTGGCTGTCATCACACTGTAGCTACCATCCCAGGTACAATTTAGAAATAAAATTCAGAATTAGCTAGTTTGCTCAAGTCTTTCAACCATGTATCTTGAGTTTCTTGGTAAAACTACCAAATCAAGTTAAGAAATTGATGTCGATTCCAACCTTGGCAAATCCTCAAAGGACTTGGGCCCTTGCTCTAATAACTGGCCCCTTTTCCACATTAAGAAGGTCAAATATAAGGTGCTGAATAGCAGCGGCTATGGGGGCGTTGCTTACTTGTTAATAATCTCAAGGGGAAACCTTTCAATGGTTCAACCATTAAGTATGGCATTTGTGTAGATATATTTGTAGACGCCCTTCAACAAATTTATTAAATTGTCTTCTAATTCTGGAGGAGGAGGAGGAGGGGAAGCAGAAGGGGGAACTGGAGGAAAGGGAAGGTAAAAATACCCTTAATCTGGGATTAAAAGTTCTATTTTGGCCTGCTAATGTATGGATTCACTTGTCTATTCTATACCTTAAAATACTATTTCCTATGTCTTAGGTAGAACGCAATTACCTAAGTATTTCTTCAAAATTTTGCAAACACCTTGTACCTCCTCCTTTACAATAGCCTCAACTCCCTGATGCTTTGCCCTGATTCTTTTCAATTCACTCGCGTTACCAAATTCCAACTCTGGTTAAATTCAGCTCTTCATTACTTCTCCATCTGTATACTTTTGACTAAACATGGGTGGGGTAAAACACATAACCATGCTCATAAATGCTAGTGGAACTCATGATCACTAGCCCAAGCAGACCTTAGTGCTCAGCAAACCTAGCAAATTCTCTTTGCCTACTCACTTCTCCACCCTCTTAGACTACCATTTCATACCTACTTCTCTCTCACCATGCCTTCAATACTTCATCTCCCTCACCATCCTTACTCTCAGGTGATAACCATGTTTGGTTTTTTGTTTAAAGAATTTATTTATTTCTTCATGAGAGACAGAGAGAGTGAGAGACAGAGAATGTGAGATTCGATCCCACGACTCTGGGATCACGACACAAGCTGAAGGCAAACGCTTAAACAACTGAGCCCCCCAGGTGCCTGATAACCATGTTTTTTATGTTACTGAGAAGATAAAAGCAATCAGAAGAAAACTTCCAATATATATTTACTCGTTTGTCTCCCCCTGCCCCATGAGAATGGGAAGGAACTGTGTATCTCCACGACCTACAATGGTGCCTGCACGATTCTGTATGCCTAATCAGCATTTTTGGTTGATTAATCAGTAAAATAGATAAACAAGGGGAACGAAATTTTCCTACAAGAGTCATAAGAAGGCTCATGTTAAGTAACTCTGGTGCCCAAGGCTAAAAGCAAACCTACCATCTCCCAATTCAATGCTCCAGACCCAAATCATTTGGCATTATGGTGTTATCATAAAATCTTGTCTGCTCTTTCTCAAAAGTTCCTTGGTCTCCTTTACTCGATCTAAGAATTTAAGAGACATTTTTCCTGCCAAGATTTCCAAACATACTTTCCTATACTTCTACCTTCACAGAGATAGTAAGATGACTACTTAATGTCATTTTTTATTTCTATTGAATTTTTCTTATTAATTTTACAGCTCATATGAATAATAGAAAGTAGCTCATATATGGCATTCATAGTCACATTATACAATACTTTTTCAGTAATCTGTTATGTATTTGAAAGGTATGGAAAAGTCTCAAAGTAAAAATCTGTTTAAAATAAGCTCTTTCTGGGGTGCCTGGGGTGGCTCAGTGGGTTAAAGCCTCTGCCTTCGTCTCAGGTTATGATCTCAGGGTCCTGGGATCGAGTCGCATTAGGGTCTCTGCTCAGCAGGAAGCCTGCTTCCCTCTCTCTCTGCCTACTTGTGATCTCTCTGTCAAATAAATAAAATCTTTAAAAAAATTAATTAAAATAAAATAAGCTTTTCCTCAGGCAGCTGCGTGGCTCAGTTGGTTAAGTGACTGCCTTCATCTCAGGTCACGATCCTGAAATCCCAGGATCAAGTCTTGCATGCGGGGGTGGGGGGGGTGGGGGGGTGGGGAGGTGTTAACTGGGGGGGTCTGCTCAGCAGGGAATCTGCTTCTCCCTCTGACCTTTCCCCTCTCATGCTCTCTCTCTAATAAATAAATAAAATCTTAAAATAAAATAAAATAAGCTCTTCCTCTACAAATTCTGGCACAGGAAAGAGACAGTCTTCTCTAATGCTTTTCACAAAGGGGTCTGATCTTCCCTATAAATTCTAATCTACAAGCCTATCAAGCACATAGTTCAAAATCAAATAGTCCTAGTTGTTTGGAGTTTATTCAAATGCCATTTCCTAAGAATGAGTTGCACATTTAAGAGATTTTCCTGATGAAGAACTCTGAGATTATGATATAAGGATACAAAGATGGGGGTGTAGGCAGATAAATGCAAAGGCATTAACTTGAGAAATAAAAGTCAACTCTCAATATTAGCACTTTTTCCCCAATCTCACTATAAAATGCTATCAACTTTCAGTTTCCATAAACAGACTACATATACTGACACCATCAATGTTCAGCCTATCAAAACACAGAATGTACTGTACTCTCCCTAACTTCAGCAGTGTCATGGAATCACTTGAGAGAGAAAATAATATTCATCAAATGTAAACATAAATATAAATATTTAAGGAGAAAGACTGTGACATGAAAGCTTTTCACTCAGTATTATTATCATTCAGTGTGAAAGCAAGAAAAATTCATCTGAAGAATATGTTAGGTCACAAATCAAGTAACAATTATTTGTTTTATTTAAAAACATATTACTTTAAGATAGAGTAAGGTATTAACTGTAGGTTTTCAAAGATGTTCCTTATCAAGTTGAGGTCTCCATTCCTACTTTGCCGAGAGTTTTTACCATGAATGGGTGTTGGATTTTGTCAAATGCTTGTTCAATGTCAACTGATACAATGATACGATCTTTCTTTTTTTAGTCTGTTGAAATGGTAGATTACGTGATTACATTTCTTCATGTTAAACCAGCTTTGTATGTGTGAAATACATCCCATGTGGTTGTCATGTGGATTCAATTTTTGAGTATCTTTACATGAATATTCATAAGAAACACTGGTCTATAATGTTTTTTTCCTAGCAACGTCTTTTTTCTGGTTTTGGTATGAGGGTAGTGCTGGTCTCACTGAACAAATGAGGAGAGTTCTCTCTGCTTCTATTTTTTGGAAAAGACTGTAGATTTGCCAAAAATGAAAAACAAAAACATCCACTGGTGTTTGTTTTGGAAGTTTATTAATTATTGATTATTTTTAATAGAGATAGGATGATTTAGGTTATCTATTTCTTCTAGTATGAATTCTGGTAGTTTTTCAAAGAAATGGTCCCCTAAATTATCAATTCAGTGGCAATAGAGTTGATCAAAGTATTCCTCTATAATGCTTTAATGTCCTTGGGATAAGTTGTGATGGCCCTTCTTCAACTTCTGATACTGGTAATCTGTGCCTTCTCCTTTATTCTTGGTTAGCCTGGCTAGAGGTTTATTAACTTTGATGAGCTTTTTAAAGAACCAGCTTTGAGTTGTAGTGATTTTCTCTAATGTTTTCCTATTTTCTAGTTCATTGATTTCTGCTCTAAGGTTTCTTATTTCTTGTCTTCAGCTTACTTTCACTTAAATTGTCTGTCTCCCTAAGGTGAAAGCTTAGCTTTCTAATTTTATATCTTTCTTCTTTTCTTGTTTTTCTTTTGTTATATCCCATATATTTGATAATTTGTATTCTCATTTTCAGTTAGTCAAAATATTTTTCTAATTTATCTTAAGGCCTCTTCTTTGAACCATGGGTTATTTAGAAATGTGTTAATTTCTAAATATTTGGAGATTTCTTAACTCTGTTATTGATTTCTAGTTTAATTCCATTGTGATCTAAGTATATGCCTTTTAAGATTTCTATTCTTTTAAATTGGTCAAGTGTGTTTTATGGCCAACTATCCAGTGAATGTTCCATGTAAGCTTGAGAACTACGAATTCTGTTGCTATTAGATGGAGCACCTTGAATTTTAAAACAAACAAGCATTAAACCTAAATACTATTAGAAGACTATTCTATTTTTAAAAACAGTATTTAAATTCATCCTAAACCTTCTAGACACTGAGTCTATGAGTAAAGGTGGAAGAATAGGTAGAAGGAGTCCAAAAGTGAATATTCAATCTTTCAGGGGATGACTTAATACACACATTTTCAGAAACATTCACAAATAAATAGTTCTATGCTATACTTTAAATGGTTTGTACGTTATATAATTTTCCTCTTACAATGTGATGCGTTAAACTAAGTATGATATATATGAATTCATATGTAAGGAAAAACCTATAAAATTTGTCAAAATTGTCTATAATTATGATTACAGTTGGAAAGATTAAACTTTCATGTCAGTTTTTTTTTTAAAGAGGTAAGGCAATACCAAATGCAAAGAGGAAGATTTCATTTTTAGTCTCCAAAGAGATTATTAAAAACAACATGTCATAAAAACTCCTAAGAATATTTGAAATTCTTCATTTATCAGATACCAGCTTTTAATTTAAAACATAACTGAGGGGCACCTGGGTGGCTCAGTGGGTTAAAGCCTCTGCCTTAGGCTCAGGTCATGATCTCAGGGTCCTGGGATCGAGCCCCGCATGGGGCTCTCTGCTCAGCGGGGAGCCTGCTTCCCCCTCTCTCTCTGCCTGCCTCTCTGCCTACCTGTGATCTCTTTCTTTCTGTCAAATAAATAAATAAAAATCTTTAAAAAAAATAATTTAAACATAAATGAAGAGAATAAAATGACAATAAATTACATAGAAAAGGGGATAAAAGCACATGCCACTGACTACTGCTTCCTCTAACTCTCTTCCTGAATATTAAAGTCCGTAAGACTGCAATCAGGATGTTGGCATTTTGCCAGCCACTCTCTTGATAACCAAATTTTTCTTCACATAATCTAATAGCATCCACCCAAGAGAAAATACAACAGCTGAATAAGGGTGAAAAGTAATCTGAAAAAAGTCAACTAATCAATCTCTAACCAATTCAACAAAATTCAATCAACTGATCAACTATGCTGTAAAAGGACTTCACCCAAACCATCTCACAGGTTGTTATATTTTGTGTTTCTAAAGCTCATCCAGGTAGAAGTTGTCAAAACTCCCATTTATTGATTCTAAATTAATAGTGCTCTATGAATCGCTTCTCGGCCTTTTGGCTAAGATCAAGTGTAATAGTGCTCTATGACATTTCTTCCTTATATCTTATCTCAATTTCCCTTATTATAATTTAAGTTAGCCCAACTATTAATTCTGTTTTGGATAGCCATGCTATTTACAAATGATATGATTGAATAAAATTGATTCTGGATAATTACTGGCATGAACGTAAAGCAAAAGAAGTACCACACAGTAAAATTTTCTTTTCCAGTTCAATCTATGTATTTTTTTTAATAATAATATATTTAATTGACAGCCTAATTCTTAAGTGTGGCCTTTCCTCTGAAATTTACCTTTTGTTGGGGCACCCGGGTGGCTAAATCAGTTAAAGCAACCAACTCTTAATTTCAGCTCAGGTCATGATGTCAGGGTCATGAGATCAAGCCCTGCATCGGCTCCGCGCTGGGCATGAAGACTGCTTAGGATTCTTTCTCCCTCTGCCCCTCCTGCCACTCTCTCTCTCTCTCTCTCTCAAAAAAGAAAGAAAGAAGAAAAAGCAAATTACCTTTTGTTGAATCATCTTCTATTGGCTGTTTGAACAACGTAATATCCTTGAAAGTACATAGGAACAAGACTACCTTTTCATGTTCATTTCTTATTGGTGCGATTTGCATATAAAACCAAACAGGGGTTCCTGTAAGAGACAGAAAGGACAATAGAGTGTGACACAGCCATAGCAATGATTTGGTCTCCTGCCTTCCCTCCTTCTTTAGCTGCCAACTGCTATGCCAGGAACCAGCACCAAAACAACAGTATTTTAACCGCTTTCAGAATTTAAAAAAACAACAACAAAAACTTTACCTTTGAATCAATTACTAGTTACTCAAATATTAATAAACATTTTTCAAACCAAAATATCAAAATGTGAAAGTAAAGCTGAGAGTGACATTTCACCACGCAGGAGCACAAGCGCTGTGTCACAACTTAAATAACACCAGCAGGACCGTTAGGTCTGTGTCCCTACACGTCCCCTGCTCTCTCCAACTTCCTTTTCATAGTTTCACCACATGTGACCACTCCTACATGCTGCTCTTTGAGAAGTGTTTCCGATTGCCTTCCACAGCAATCCCTCATGCTCTGATAAGCATTCCTCTTGGAGGAGCATTTGAAATGCTATTCCTACCTCAAAGTTCTCTCGTCAGTCAGAGTTCTAAGATGGCTCTATGCCTTTGCCAGCAGCCCCACATCGGAGAGAGAAGATGTCAGCAACACTTGGTGTCTGCTATACACGGAGCTCTATCTGAAGCTTTTAAGGTGAACTTAAGGGGGGGGAGGGAGACGTGCCCTTGAGATTCTAAGGTGTCTTCAAGAGCCACTGCTTCCTATCTCCTTCACTCAAAGAACAAGGCTTGACTCTATTGCTATGGGTTGTTGTTTTTTTTTGGCAGTTCTTCAAAAAGTCTTCTTTTTTCAATAATTTATCAGTTGCGTATAACATCTAGTGCTCATCATATCATGTGCCCTCCTTAATACCCATCACCCAATTACCCCATCTCCCTGCCCACCTCCTGTCCAGCAACCCTCAGTTTGCTTCCTATAGTCAAGATTCTCTCATGGTCTTTCTCCCTCTCTGACGACCTCCCAGTTTTCCCTCCCTTCTCCTATGATCCTCCCCGCTGTCACTATGTTATTTAAACAATGGTTCCTGCAGATTCCAGAAAACAGAGTGTCTCAGAGCACTTAAGGCTTTGGATTTGGACAAACCAGGAACTGGCATTACTTCAAACAATAAATATTTGAAGACACAAGAAATGCCTTCAAAGGAGTAATTATCCATTAAACGATAAAACACTGAAGGAATGTTCCATCAGAATCAAGAAGACACATTTTCCATTATATTCTTTCCAAGCTATAGTGCAGTAAAGCGTCTCCAAATTTTCTGTCTTAAAGACATTAAGGCCTTTGTTAGGTTTGGGATTTGGGGGGTGAAATATGCAGCTATTCATCGTCTCTACGTGAGAGTTGATAGCCTGCTAGCGGTGCAACGAAAACCAAATTAGAAAAACCTTCATACCTTTGGTCAAAAAAATCACGAAGTAATGTCATCAGAATGAGGAACTTGTCATCTAGACAAGAAGAGATGGCTTAACTACCAGGTTCAAGAAGTCAGAGAATTAGAAAGAGGAGGTGTTTATAGAATATTCAGTTCTGACAACCAGATCCTTTGCAACCCTGGGGCCTGTGAAAACATGGCCCTTTCCAAAATGATCACCAGGTAAGCCAGCGATCTCAAAAACCATCACACCATCTCCCAGAGAGGACTATTCTTTGTTCTTCTACACAGTGAACCCAAGAACTGTGAGTGATGCACGCAGTTCTGCAAATTACCAGGCACACATGCTAGCAGATATGCGGCCTACGGCTGTTCCAACACAGTGAGCTTGAGGCAGCAGGGTCATAAACAGAGAAAAGGGCATTAAAAGTAAGTCATTTTCCAAGGTCTGTTAAAAATCTGAAAAGAGATGATGTCACATTTTGCATCTTCTATGAAAAGAGCAACTTTTCAAAATTTAGCATAGAGTCAGGGCTGTTTTTTTAAAACTGCTTTCAGATAGCAAGGTAGATCTTTTTCAAATTGACTTACAGGGTCAGATTCCCCAAGCAGACAGAGTATTTAGTGAGTGACTGGTAAAATACCCCTATTCTGGTTTGGGGGTTCAAGGGAGCAGAAACTCTGAAAAGGTTAGGCAGAGAGGCCAGTTGTAGATGAAAACTGATTATCTGAGAGGCCCAGGCTATCACAGGTGTGCCTTTGTGCAGATAGAAAGACCCATGTAAATCATCAACCCAGAGCTAGTTTCCTTCGCAACAGTAGAAATAGTTCCCTGCTAATTGGAGCAATGCACCTTAAAAATAGAGCCTACAAATTGAAATGTCAACGATGACAGACACATGTTAAGTCAGATACCTCAATCCCTCCATTTGCAAAATGCTGTTTAACCTAATTACTTAATGGAAAGTGTTAGGAAGACTCGGCATTCAGGCATTCCCAAAACATGTACCTACAGACATGTGAATTTTTCTAATTTTTTTTATTAACATATAATGTATTATTTGCCCCAGGGTACATGTCTGTGAATCGTCAGGCTTACACATTTCACAGCACTTACCATAGCACATACCCTCCCCAATGTCCATAACCCAGCCACCCCATTCCTACGCCCTCTACCTCCCAGCCACCCTTAGTTTGCTTCATGAGTTTAGGAGTCTCTCATGGTTTGTCTCCTTCTAGCTAACATTTTTAAAAAGTTACGGGAACATACTTTCTTTACTAATGTTCAAGAACCTTCAGGTAACAATTTACAAGATTTTTTAAAGCTCTTTTAAGTGTAGTAGGACTCCACTAAAATACATAAATGGTATCTATCCTTCATATTAATGAAAAAAACTCAATGCAAATAAGAGAATTTCAAAACATTAAAAGAAAGCAAAATACGACCTTGGAAGGAATCTTCCGGAAATGTAAAATTCAAGTTCTTATTAACATGATCTAAAGGATATAAGGAAAACAGAATCTCCACAAAGGTATTTTTTTTTAAAGACTTATTTGAGAGAGAGAGTACGTACAAGCAGGGAGAGTGGCTAACAGAGGGAGAGAGTGAAGCAGGATCCCCGCTGAGCAGGGAGTCCCATGTAGGATGTGACCCCAGGACCCCGAGATCATGACCTGAGCTGAAGCAGTGGCTTAACCAATTGAACTACCCAGGTGCCCTTCACAAAGGTATTTTATAGAAACTCTGAAACTATGAATTTGGTTCTCATGCTTTAAAATCAGGCAAAGATTTGTTTATTTTTCTTAGTGTCAAAGTGAAATGACTTTAGAAATAGGGAATATCCTTAAATTATTTGCTAAACTCAGGGCACATATATAAGTCATTCAAAGAAGAACAACCTTATATGAAAAGGATACAGGGTTTCGACATATGAGTCCACTACAAATTTATCCCTATGTATCTGGACCTGGTAAAAAAAGACACCAGAGGACACCCCAAACTTGACTTCTCTCTGGTAGAGGCCAGAGCAGATCATTCAGAATGGACTGTTTTCTAGGTGACAAGCCAACAGGCATTTGGCTGTGAATAAAGAGAAATAAGTCCTTGGCCTTGATTCTAAAATGAAAGATGAAATGATAAGACGTTCCTTGGGTAAAACTACTAAAGACCAATATTCCCATTACCAAGTGCACTAATTTTAAAGCAGTGCCTGTGGTTGTGATTATCTCTTTGATGGTCCATTAAAAAAAAAAGAGAAATCTAAGTTCAATTCTAAATATTTTATAGTGAAGGGGCGCCTGGGTGGCACTGTCAATTGAGTGTCCGACTCTCAATTCGCCTCAGGTCATTATCTCAGGGTCATGAGATGGAGCCCCAAGTGGGGTTCTGTGCTTAGCAGGGAGTCTGCTTGAGATTCCTCTCTCTCTCTGCCCCTCCCACTCTGCTCTCTCCCTTTCTCTCTCTCTCAAATAAATAAATCTTAAAAACAACGATAATAATTGGCTTTGCTGTCATTTATCATTAACACGAAATAAACTGACCCATCTTGTGAAGTGACTGTTAATAAATAAATAAATAAATAAATGAATGAATGAATGAATGAATGAATGAATGTATGTGACCAGACTATTCAAAGAAAACAATTTAGAAAGGAAACTTGGTTGTGAAGTACATTAGTTGTTTTTTGTTTGGCTGGTTTTTTCCTCCAAATTCTGAAAGAGAGGCCATGTCATGAGATCTTATGTGATATATAATGGACAACTGACCATTCACAAATTCCATCCTAAAGAACAGTTTGTTATGGGGCACCTGGGTGGCTCAGTGGGTTAAAGCCTCTGCCTTCAGCTCAGGTCATGATCTCAGGGTCCTGGGATCAAGCCCCGCATCAGGCTCTCTGCTCAGCGGGGAGCCTGCTTCCTCCTCTCTCTGCCGGGACTTCAAGTCAGTAACATGTCAGTCATGCACATGTAGAAAGGGAATCACACATACTCAGTGATACCAATCAACTTTTGCATTAACCACAAGAAGAAATGAATGAATTCCTCTATCATTTTTAGTTGCTGTCATGTAACCATAGGATCTTTACCATGAGTATTAATTATAAAACATTTTGCCACCGCACACACACACAAAATCACATTTAAAATGCATCATATTATCCTACCATTCCTCAAAAGGTTGCTTTTCACACGTAGAATTATTTATTAGTTCTGCTATCTACTTTCATCAGTACCCCTGCCTTTGCCAAGAGAAGGATAAAGTTTGATATTCTTTCTACACAATAGCTCAACCACCACAGACCAAAACATAACATTCATCAGAGTTGACACATCTTATTGGTAATTTAGATACATACTGTTTTTCTTGTACAGAAGAACTTCAAAGCAGTTTGACTCGTAGTTGTCAAAAGTCTGTCTGACTTTCTCAATGGTCTTCTTGTCAGTCAATTCTCCATACATAAAACTGAGAAAAAACAAATAATCCATTTCAGTTCTGTGTTGCTTTTCAAATGCTTTATAAAATCACATAGTTGTCTCTTTTGATTGAGTATTCAAATATAGTTACAAAATTAAATTCTCCTCCCACAAAACAAACTAAATTATTGAAATAATGTTTTAATCAAGATTGTTAAACTTCTTGCTAGAAGTTTGGTTTAGAAGTTATTTCATACATATATATATAGAGAGAGAGAGAATGAGAATATCAACTTACATAGCTCCTATAGGCATGATTTTCAGTAACTATTCTTTAGTTAAATAACACCAGTTTCCCACAGCATAGTTCAATTTTCACTTATCATAAATAACTGCATAAAGTATAAATTTTGCTGTTGGCTCCTGATCCTACAAATCACGAGTAAATAACAGATAGACCTCACCATCAGTAACCAAGCACATCACTTCTTTCAAAGCCCCTCAGTCTTGGTCACGGTTCATGCACAGACTCAAAGCGTGGAGTTGTGTTGCCTCCTTGGCGCTCAACAATAAACCCAGGTGACATTTGGCAAAAATGGATAATTGAAAGCAGGCATGTAGCCATCAAAAGTTAAAGTCTAGCAAAGAAATGAAGAATGATAATGCTGAAAGGGACGTTCAAATTGAACATAAATGAAGGTATAGATTAAACAGGAGACTGTGGCAATGTTGACACTGTTGTCACTTGAGAGACTCCAGCCGTGCAGCCGGAGGAACTTAGGGAGGGTGAACTTATCAACATAAATCAGGAAAGCGATTGTCACAAAGAGGATCAAGTTTTCCCAGAGGAAGTGAGGCCAGTAAAAATACTTCCCATTAAAAGAACCACAGGATAGTTCACAATAGTGAGAGTACAGGAATGAAATAGTTGTGGTTGATGCGGACTTATGCAGGAGTATGAGCATTTACTAAGAGAAAAAAAAAATGTTCTCTTCATGTTATGCTATATTATGAGAAGGCAGTATAATTCAAGTGACTCATGATTGTTTTTTACAAAGAAATGAAATGCTTTAATTCTCAATGTTTCTTAAGTTCTAAATCACAGTGTGCTAAATATGAGTTTTACTATTATTTGCATTTCCCTGCATTTATAACCAAAAGTAAGAGAGTTTTTAATGTTTTGACAGACACTGGTAAAGGTCACAGAATAATCACAGATTTTTCCCCTGAGTTTTAAGATCGTATTGCACGGTTTCAGCTTACATGGTATTTTTTATCTTCCCACACACAAGGATATGTGAAGGGTCCATGTTACACATATAATATGTCAACATTCTCATCAGTTACGAGGATTTTCTCAAGACAGGTCCAAGTATGGCTGACAGGAGAAAAATAATGGTGAGAAATTGAAGAAGATCTACACTGTTGCCATGAGTGGGGAACATACAAAACATAGGTTAAAGAGGGAGATTCTTAAAAAAAAAAAAAAAAAAGGAGTGAGATTCTACATGCCCCCAAAAATTTCCCAATGTTTGAAATTATCTGTTTTTCTAAGAGAACCTCAGCAAAAGTCTGATTATCTACAAAACAGAACTCAAAGCCTCTAAAACTCTACTCATGATCCTTCCACAATCATCAGTTGTGCATCTGGTTTTACATCATAGTTCTACTAGTAAGCGTAATTGTCCAGAATCTTTCTTCCACCAGAAAAGAATATGCAGCATCTGCCAGATACCTTGACTAAGTTTCTAAAGGTTCAAGTCTATCTTTGTTACTGCTTTTCTTCCAGTTTCAATGAGTTCACATATTGGCTACAGGCTAATCCAAATGAGGTAGGGCCTAAAGCTTATACAATCTTAGGGACCCTCTTTAAAGAAAATAATAAAAAATTACAAAACAAAGTTAGGTACAGATCTTTGGAAGACATCCACTCAAGGGAGGGCCCCTGAAGGTTGAGATTCATTATTTTCATGGGAAATCTGCCCCTGAATGTACCAATCTAGAAAATTTACAACAGGAAAAGCATGGTTCAATAGCAAACTGCCCCCCTCCCTGCAAAAAAAAAAACAACTAGAGGATTCAACAGCAATGCCATATCACAACCAGAAATTACAGAGCCATGGCCCATCTTACAATAACACTAACCTAAGCAACCAGAATTCTAGAAACTAAGAAAGCAAAACAGATAAATCTTACCGAAGACTGCCCAATCCACACTTGCATTGTCAATTTTTCAAGATATTTATATCTTTTATTAAAAAAAAATTTTCATTGTCATTATAACAATAAAATAAGCAAGAGAAGCTCAATAAAATGATAGATTCTAACTCCATAATCTCAGAGCCAGACTCACAGAGGAAGCCTCTGGGCCTAACCATAAGACAGCAATGAAAAACCGTTACTTCTGCTGAAGCCTGAACTCCAGCTCATGACAGTTTCACGAAAATCTCTTGAAGGCATCACACTGAAACTACAATTACTCAGTTAAAGGCACCCCCTTGCCCTCCAAAAAATAAGACAATACTTTAATACTGTTAACATTTTTTTACAGATAGGTGACCTTTTTAATCAACCAGTTTTTTTTAAATTGACTGTTATTTTTAATCTAAAGACTTGTTGGTAGAAAGAAAACACTAAAAATCAGGGGAAAAAAAGTTAAGATAACTAAATGTTTATGGTCTTAAAAGGAAAGAAAAGAAAAACCATTTTACTCCTGTTAGTAAAGGTCAGAGCTCTGTGGTTCAATAAACTAAAACACAATGTCCACAACTGGTCAACAGGAAAACATTTAAAAAAAGAAAGCATCTATAATATAATAAGCAATTAAGATAAAAAAATTTTGAAAAATTAACTCTAATAGGATTTTAAAATGTTACAACTTAAATTAAAAAACCTGTCTTGGAAATTGATAAAATAATACCACTTAAAAAATACAACACAAGGGGTACCTGGATGGCTCAGTGGGTTAAAGCCTCTGCCTTCTGCTCAGGTCATGATCCCAGGGTCCTGGGATCAAGCCCCACATTGGGCTCTCTGCTCAGTGGGGAGCCTGCTTCCCCCCCTCTCTCTCTGCCTGCCTCTCTGCCTACTTGTGATCTCTCTCTCTCTCTCTGTCAAATAAATAAATAAATAAATAAATAAATCTATCTTTTAAAAAATAAAAAAATTAAAAAATACAAGTCTGATTCAGTGAAAATTCTGAAAAGGAAAACAAGAACTTTAAAAAAAAAACTAAAAATTCTCTAATATATTCTTCTATAATTTAGCTCTCTCAGTGATAAAATTACATGTCCTAATAGAGGCACTTTAAGAAAAAAAAAAAAACCCAGATTATTACAATCTGAATACTTCCTTAAAAAATCAGTATTTCTTATGCGTTTCGCTCATATTTTTCATTTTAAGTTTATTAAACCAAATATATGTGACAGAACACGTATTTGAAGTGGTAAAATGCAGCAATTAATAAAAAATATTTCAAAATGAACTATAAATGATGCTTGAAATGTATTATCCATCCTTCCAATGAAACTATTTCCATCTGAAGTTGTTCAAACCATATGAGTCAATGCTTCCCAACAGTCTATGAGAATGACACATTCGTTTATTTGCTCAGTTATTTTACACGTAAATGTTGAGTATCTTTATCAAGGTTTCCAGCAGCCTGACTCCAGATGGCTGAAGCTCAATGCCGTCTTTGAATGGTTAATGGAATCTGAAGGAAACCAAGACTTAGAAATGGCAACCATCAGGCTTTAGAAACTATATATCTATATAATAATTTTGTGTTTTTATGTATACCCTCCAGGATTACATAATGGGAATATAAAAAAATTTTCAGAACTTCAAATTGCTCCCTTAGAATGCCAAGCTCCCCTTAGAGTAATAAGTGACTTCCACAGCTGCACTATTATCTAATTGGAAAGGAAAATGAAATTAGACGCTCAGAAACCATCTATCCCCCCTATAATACTGAGTGATCATGATACAACTATCAGACTCGTGCACCACTTACAAACTGCACAATTCATGGGCAAGACATAGAATTCCTTTGACCTTCAGTTTCCTCATCCATAAAATGATGATAATGTTCATATACCTCAGAGGGTGAGGGTTTTAAAAAGATAATGCACATGAAGTCACAAATTATAATGTGCTGTACAATGGCTGAATTATGACTGGAATGCTTACGGGTGGGGGTAGAAGAAAGCCCCTCCAGCCCACTACACTCTAGTTGCTCTACAATTCTAGAACAGGGGCCATGCTTGCTAATGGGCAGTGTCACCATGTCCTAAAGGGATATGTACATCATTTTGTGTGTGTGTGTGTGTGTTAAGATTTTATTTATTTAAGAGAGAGAGCGAGCGAGCACAGGAGTGGGATTAGGGTGAGAGGGAGAAAAGAGGGAGACTCCATGCTGAGCACGGAGCCTGACATGGGGCTCAATCCCAGGACCCTGAAATCACGACCTGAGCAGAAGGCAGGTGCTTAACCAACTGAGTCACCCAGGCGCCCCTGTGTGTCTTCTTTCTTTATGAGCCCTTGAGGTGGAGGCATAAACCACTCAGGGCCTGCTCCTGAATATTCGGGCCAGTTTTCTCGCCACACAACTGGCAGTGAAATTTGGTCCTGGGAGTAAGGGAGAAGTTTTCCTGAGGCCTGGCCTAGGCTAAATCCAGCTCGCCTAAGCACTGGGCAGTATACCTTTCAGGTATTTTCTACCCTAGCAAATTTCTAAGGACAAGGGGCCTTGGTTTACAGCAGGATTTACTTATTCTTGGATCCCTTGTTCTGCCAACAAAATCTCACCAACAAGCCTCATTACAATATCTACGAGCAAGGATGGCTATAAACGTTGACAGATTTCCAAGGGAGAAATTCGGAATCTTACAAACAAAAAGATACAACCTATTCTTCTAGGTTGTATCTATGAATTCTGCCAATCTATCTTAATCTGCTAATGGTCAACAAAGCTCTTAGACTCCAACACAATATTCAGTCACCACAAAAAGGATAATATTTTCTATAGATTGTAATTCACAGCCTAGAAAATGCTTCATCACAGAAACCACACAGATTGACTTAATGCGTTTGGTAAATGTGGCCTCTCGCTCACAATCAGCCACAAGAATAAAATTAGAAGGAAGGGGTTTTGGGAGATGGGTGAGCCTGGTGCTGGGTATTAAGGAGGGCACATATTGCATGGAGCACTGGGTGGTACATGCAAACAATGAATCATGGAACACTACTTCAAAAACTAATGAAGTACTGAATGGTGGACTAACATAACACAAAAAAAAAAGTTAATGAGAGAATGGGCTCAAACCTATAGAGTCAAAGGATCAAAAAATAAAAAGCCTGGGAGAGGGGGAGTAAGAAGGAAAATTTACAAACAACACAGCTTTCAAAATCTGAAAGAAGTAATTTTGGAATAAATCAAACCATTTCTTTATACATTGAATCATAACAGAAGGTTTCACAACCCATTAATTTATATGAGCTTAAAAGGATTCAGATAGAGTCATAAATGGTAGATCCATGGCATGTAATTAACAGAAACTAGGGAGAGGACCGGACATCTCTAACCTTTGGCGTGTGATGTCACTGAGGCACCTCTGCTCTCCAACACTTTCCCTCAGTGCCACTGTGTGCGGCAGAGCCCTCAGCCAAACGGAACCAAACTGACTGATATCCATCATGTGTAATGTGCTCTCACTGGCTGAGATGACCCTGTGTTAATAAAACTACTCGTGAAATACATCCAGTAAAGTGCCTCATAATTGCTTCATTGTCTCATTTGATGGCTTGGATAAAGGATTATTAATGAGCCTCCCAGAGGGGGGAAAAAAAGGTATTTGAAAGCATCTATATACTCCAATCCTCCCTACCTATATTATTACTCTTCTCACCCTTTTAAAAAAACACACAGGGGCGCCTGGGTGGCTCAGTCGTTAAGCGTCTGCCTTCGGCTCGGGTCATGATCCCAGAGTCCTGGGATTGAGCCCCACATTGGGCTCCTTGCTCGAGAGGAAGCCTGCTTCTCCCTCTACCATTCCCTCTGCTTATGTTCCCTCTCTTGCTGTGTTTCTCTCTGTCAAATAAATAAAATCTTTAAAAAAAAAAAAAAAAGAAAACAAAAAAATAGAAGGGGCTTTTAAAAATCTCAGGTCAAAGGTAAAATGCTGAAATGGTTTCTACCTAACCTACAATAGCATGTCTTAATGTCTCGAATGTCAGGGTTTCCAGGGGTCACAAGATCAGAAGCTTTTAAATACCCTCCCCCAAAACCTACAATCTCTTTTAAATATGCAATACATTTTATGTCCTTCAATATATAGCAAAATAATCCAAAGGCTTGGAAACACAATTATTAGACATGAACCAGATTATTAAAATGAACCAGATTTGAAATTTCTACAATTTTTTTATTTTTTTTTTTTTAAAGATTTTATTTGACAGAGAGAAACACAGCGAGAGTGGGGACACAAGCAGAGGGAACCGTAGCGGGAGAAGCAGGCTTCCCGCCGAGCAGGGAGCCCGATGCGGGGCTCGATCCCAGGACCCTGGGATCATGACCTGAGCCAAAGGCAGATGCTTAATGACTGAGCCACCCAGGCGCCCCAAAATTTCTACAATTCTTGTCATTAGACTGTTTTTCTGAAATTTCAGCCATAACAAAAATGAGATGGTAACTAGCACACATCACATTTTTAAAAATAGAAACATAGGGGCACCTGGGTGGCTCAGTTGGTTAAGCGTCCTACTCTTGATTTCGGCTCAGGTCATGATCTGAGGGTCCCAGGATGGAGCCCCCAAGTCAGGCCCATGCTCAGCATGGAGTCTGCTTATCCCTCCCCTTCTGCTGCTCCGCCAGCTCCCTCCGTCTCTCTCAAATAAATATATAAATTAAAAAAATATTTAGAGTACATACTCTTATGTACTATTATGAAGTACAAGGATGTAGGAAAATAGTGACACTCCCTCGTGTCTGCTGAGAGTGGAAACAGAAAGGTACCCTGGACAGAAATCTGGTAGCAGGGGGCGCCTGGGTGGCTCAGTGGGTTAAAGCCTCTCTGCCTTTGGCTCAGGTCATGATCTCAGGGTCCTGGGATGGAGCCCCGCATCGGGCTCTCTGCTCAGCAGGGAACCTGCTTCCTTCTCTCTCTGCCTGCCTCTCTACCTACTTGTGATCTCTCTCCTCTCTGTCAAATAAATAAATAAAATCTTTAAGAAAAAGAAATCTGGTAGCAGTTAATCTACACATTCTGCATACATTTTACTATCCATCAATCCTATTTCTGGCTATAGAGACAGATGATTTTTTAAACAGAGCCACAAGAAGATGTGTATAAGGATAGTTACTGTTGAATGTAGCAAAGTGTCAGAAGTTGGAGTTCATGACGACTAGAATGGTTAATAAAATAGAAGGCTGGGAAGACACTCGAGCACCATATAACATCAGACACAATGAAATAGAGTATTATATGGCAATGAAAAACAGTTCAAAAACAATGTTGAGTGAAAACAGAAACTATCAATCTTACTGCATGGTATGAAATATGTAGATTTGAAAAACACAAAATAACATCATTTCAAAAATACACATATTTAGGGGCACCTGGGTGGCTCAGTGGGTTAAAGCCTCTGCCTTCGGCCCAGGTCATGATCTCAGGGTCCTGGGATCGAGCCCCACATCGGGCTCTCTGCTCTGCAGTGAGCCTGTTTCCCCATCCCCTGACCCCCAACCTGTCTCTGTGCCTACTTGTGATCTCTTTCTGTCAAATAAATAAATAAATAAAATCTTTAAAAAAAAAAAAATACACATATTTAATGAACAGAGGATGGATCAGAAGGACATACAATTAACACACTACAGGTAATAACTATGGAAAAGGAAGGGGAATGGACTGAAGGGGAAAAGAAATAAAAGGCAAGAAAAAGAAAATAAAATGGAGACTTTGCCCAGAGGGATCATGATGTTATTGGGACAAACTGAGAAGTATGTTTAGTTTAATTTCATGCACCTGGTCTAACGGGAGACCAAAAGGGAAGGGCAAAGGAGGAACAAGGAAATGGAAGAACAAATATTATTAGCCTCTTGATATTTGTAAAATCCAAGTTAATGTTCTTTCATTTTCCCAAACTCATATTTAAGTATTTTAAAAGTAGAACATTTTTATCAGTCAGTACTTTAGTCCATCTAATGCAAGTTCTATAAAAATGATTTATTTTTTCCACATATGTCACATTGTTCCCTCACAGATTGATGCTCACAGATTCGTAGTTTCTTATTCTGTTATGTTTGCCTAAAACATCTCATTATTAGAATCAGTAAAATTCTTTGAATTATTTGCAAGGCTATCCTCAGTGTCAAACTAGTTATCTTCAACTAGAACTGCAGTGATTCCAAACTTTATAATAACTTAGCTTTAACAATGTATTTCTGTATGTGTATATTTTTTTCTTTCCTTGTTTCCTTGTGTGTGATATTCAAATGTTTTTATATATTTATACAGGAAACAGAAAAAAGCCATATACAAAAAAATCAGAATCAGAATGTAGATACTGTTCTGTGAACTATTTTTTCATTTGTTTGCTTGGGTGATTTTTTTTTTTTTTTTTTTTTGCTTAAAAAATATGTTGTTAGCTTCTTTCAGTGTCTTATCCTTCCAATAGATGATTTAGAAAGTTAGGCTTTGCCATAATATTTTTTAGCAAACTTACTACTGGACATTTTGACTACTTCTAGGACTTTATTCTTCTAAAAAATGCTGCAGTAAACATAAAATGGGTAGAGTTTAATTTTAAAAAGGAACAAGGAGGCTGAAAAAGGGAGTGCAACAGAATAAATTATGCCTAAAAGAAAACCAGGGTGCCTGGGTAGCTCAATTGTTTAGCGTCTGCCTTCGGCTCAGGTCATGATCCTAGGGTCCTGGGATCCAGCCTGCCATCAGGCTCCTTACTCAGTGGAGAGTCTGCTTCTCTCTCTCTCCCTCTGCTACGCTCCATCTCTCTCTGTTAAATAAATAAATAAAATCTTTAAAAAAAAAAAAAAAAAGTGGGACGCCTGGGTGGCTCAGATGGTTAAGCATCTGCTGCCTTCGGCTCAGGTCATGATCCCAGCGTCCTGGGATCAAGTCCCACATCGGGCTCCCTGCTCAGCAAAGAGTCTGTTTCTCCTTCTGCCTCTGCCTCTCACCCTGCTTGTGCTCTCTCTCTCTCTCTCAAATGAATAAATAAAATAAAAAAAAAAAAAAACCTGACAAGGTTCAAATATCAACTGCTCATGTGTCAGATGCTAGTCTTCATTGTTCTGTGAAGGCATAAACTGGTTGCAATTTTCAGATCAGCAAAACAATGGGTGTTTTGTGCAATCAAGTAATAATGGTTTATGTTAATAATATCATTTCAGGAGCACGTGGTGGCTCAGTCAGTTGAACAGCTGATTCTTGGTTTCAATTCAGGCCGTGATCTCAGGGTCCTGGGATCAAGCTACAATAGGCTTGATCAGTGGGAATGTGCTTGTGGATTCTCTCCCTCCGTATGCCCCTTCCCCCTAACTTGTGCGTGTGCGCCTGCACTCCCCTCCATAATTTTTTTTTAAATTTCTTTAAAAAAAGATTATCATTTTGAAAATGTCATCTCTAACAATAGTGAAGAAGAACTGGGGGAAGATTTGCATACTTCTTCCCACAGTGAAAAAGTGTAACATAACCCAAAGCTCTCCACTCTCTACCCACCTTAAACACTGTAACACTTGGGATGAAATACAATAACAAAAGCTTGTCATACGGACTAGGTTAGGATTTATTGCAATGCAAGCCAATCTAATTCAACAAATACAAACGCAAAACACTGAGCTGTGTCCTTAGTGCATACAAAAGTAAACAAGATGAAATACCTACCTTAAAGACACTTTTTTTTTAATATTTTATTTATATGACAGACAGACACAGAGAGGGAACACAGGAGGAGTGGGAGAGGGAGAAGCAATCTTCCTGCTGAGTAGGGGGCCTGATGCGGGGCTCAATCCCAGGACCCTGGGATCATGACCTGAGTTGAAGGTAGACGCTTAATGATTGAGCCACCCAGGTGCCCCCTTAAAGACATTTATAATCAATCTATCACTGGTAGCGGGAGGGGAAAAGCAGCTCTTTTAGGGGAGAAAATAGGCTAATGTAACATGCAAGAACTTTTTTTAATGAACCCTTTTGTAGGACACATTGCACATGCCAATGAAAGGAGACTGGAAGTAGAGGCAGATACAAGCAATCAAGATGGGAGCAGGACTTCACAATGTATCCAGATATGAAGAGGAACAGGTCTCAAAAATGACAAAAGCAGTTAACAATAAAAACCCCAAGGGATAAGGAAAGCTGGTTTAAGGCCAGATGGTGATGCCAAATGAACCACAAGCAAGTCAGAGGAGGAAAATCTTGTTGAGGGCATCATAAATACCTTTAGGCGGAGGATGGCGTCTGAAACATGCATGATATGAAGATGGTGGAATGTCCAAAGTCCAAAAAGAGGAAATGGGTACGGGAGCACCTACAGTCCCTCGAACTCTCTATAGAGCCTGTTCCATAAGCGACAACTCCCATAAGCTAACCTTTCCTAACCCAAAGCCTGCTGAGTCACAAGAGAAGAGAGCAGCTCAATACAGACCTTAAGCTCCCAGAACTGAGAGCACACACCTCGGTGGCAGTGCCAGCCTGGGAGCTAACATTCATCCAATGGAAGAAAAAGGCACAAAGCCATCAATGCTACCAAACGCAGTTTCTCAATAAGCACGGGCCACAGTTTTCCATCACTCTTGCTTACCAATTTCAGACCTCGGAGTGAAGACTGAATGTGAAAATAAAGAGAAAAACGAGGATTGTGGGGACCAGATAAGTGAAGGAAGATGTTTGAACAAACTATTGCTCAAACCCGGCTAACATCAATGATCTGAAGCCAATGACTAAAGGTACTGATACCAGCCCCCACCTCCCACCTTGGGTGATTCTGACTGAACAAGTGATTCCCAGAAGTGAGGTCTGGAAATCTATGTGGTGTGAAACCTCTCCAAATGATTCCTATGTGTAATCAGGTTTAGACTCACTGGGATAGTATGAAATCCCTACCTTCATGAAGATGCAGAATATATATTTTTTTCAGCATAAATATATAAAAAAAAAGTAAATCACTGTATTTCCCTGGGCAAGTCCCTAAACATAATTCTACCTCAGTTTTCTGCTCTGAAAAACAAAGGACTTGGAGTAGAAAATAATTTAGATCCCTTATAGTTCCAAAATAACATGCTCTTGTACTTAGTTAAGTGAGAGCTTTGAAGAAAAATTAACTCAAGGAAAAAACATCCCATCTGGCCTTACTGAAAATTGTGAAAAAGTTTTGGGATCTAAATCGGTTCCTTTATAGAACTTGCTTTTCTTTTAAATGATCTTTTTTCATAATACCCTCTTTAAACTCACAGATATGGCATACTTTAGAAAGAATTGTTATAAACAATGTAAATGCCAGATTCTGTTTTACATACGCCAAACAAAACAGCAACGGTACAATGTACCTACATTACAAAGTACATGTGATTTACACAGGATATCAAAACTTCATTTTGACTCTCTTTAAAGGTTCGTGAATTATGTCCTACTTGGTTGGGGGCTGTCTACTCTCAGAAAGTTTTAGCAGCTCAAAAAGTGCTGATGTCAACAGTGGTTCTCTGATATAGGAGGCTCCTTTGACCACTCAGTACCTAGAATAGTTCATGGTTCATCATAGATGGTCAAAAAGTATTTATGGAATCAATAATTACAGATGGGCAAAAATCTTTTTCTTTGCACAAGTACCCCCAGTGGCTCTTAAACTATTTATTTCTATTGACAATTTAGTCTCAATATTTTAATATAATTTTTACTCTACGGTTTTTATATACGAGTAAATAGATTCTGGTTCCAAGGTGGGGGGAGGGGTCGACAGTCACCACGACAAGAAGCCATTCCTGGTGTATCACCAGCTAGACCCCAAGACCTGACCTTTACCGCATACCTGCTTGTACTCACCGACCTTCCTTCCACATTTTTACTTAAGCTCTTTTTTCCAGCTTACCTCTTAACTCAGGCAAAAGGAAAGCCGAAACCTCCCGTCCAGCAAAAGCAGCAGAGCTGACAAGACCTCCAACGCCCCCGGCCGCCGGGACCGCTTTGAGCTTCACCCCTGACTCGCGCCTGCGCAGATGGGCCACGGAGCGCCCTCCAGAATGACGGTCAACTACCTTCGCCTCATTACAATACTAAAATCTCTGCACCTGGAGGAGCCTCATTTACATAACATACAATGTGGGTATAGGTGTTCCTTAAGGCGAATGCGCGACTTTATGCCCTCCTCTACATGTGAGGCCTCCCTATCTAAATATTCATCATAACACTAAATAAAAAGGACCCATCCACCCTTGTTCAGGGGAGTCACGGCTTTGGAAGCCATTCCCCATCATGTCCTCATTTGCTGCGAATAAAGTTTTCTTTGTGCGACTACGCCACCTGGTGCGGTTTCTGACTCATCAAAGAATGGCCTTACATTGGTTCAGTCACAGTAGTCCTACAATTCAACTGACTTCTGACACTATCTACAGGGAGATAGCATAATTCATAATTAAGAGATCAAGGGTTCTTTCCTACGAGACCAAGACCATGCCCAACCCACTACTCCAGACACCAACTGAAAGCACAAATTGTTATCTGTACTTCCTACCTAACTACAGCATGGAAGCTTCCACAACCTTTTTGGGTTTACTTAATTTGCTAGGGCAGCACAGAGAACTCAGAGAAATATTTTACTTACTAGATCAATGGTTTATTACAAAAGGATACAACTCAGGCATAGCTAGATCGAAGAGATGCACAGGCAAGGTATGGGGGGAGGGAGGAGAAGCACAGAGTTCCCTGCTGTCCCCAGGCAATAGCCTCCTTACTAAGGTTACTTAAGGGGTTTTCAAAAGTCACCATTAACATAATAAAGGCACCTTTACCGTTCTTATAACAGGAAATTCTAAGGGTTTTAAGAGACCTTGCCAGGAGCCATGTCAAAAACCAAATATATATTTCTTACTATAAATAAATCCCAATATCACAGAGAGTACAAGCACAGGAATTTCCCCCTTATCTGGGGAGGATCATTTCTTTTTTTTTTTTTTTTGGGGGGGGAGGATCATTTCTAAGACCCCCCCCCATGGTGGATGTCTGAAATTGCAGATAGTACCTAACACTGTATAAACTGCTTTTTTTCCCCACACATGCGTACTTACGATAAAGTTTAATTTATAAATTAGGCAAAGGAAGAGATTAACAATAATAACTAAAAATAGAACAATCATAATATACTGTAATAAAAGTTATGAGAGTGTGGTCTCTCTTTAAGCATCTTACTGTATTGTACTCACCTTTCTTGTGAAGATGTGAAATGAGAAAATGCAAAATAGCATAGTGTTTCATAGGAAATGAAGGAATTGGGTGAATGATGTAGGCATCAGAAGAAGGAGCACCTGCTCCTGGAAGTGGTAAACTGTGGGTAACGAACTACTGAAAGCCTGAGACCACAGGACACAAAACCGCAGGAGCAAAAACCACAAGGAAGCAAAACCTGGGTCAAGTAGGAGACTATTGTAAGTTTAGCCTTTAACCACATTCAGCATTGAGTTAAATTTCAGAAAAGATTCCTGAGCTGTTCTAGTACCTACCTGCAAGTGCTGCTTTTCTGCATGACGTCAGCTCGATGATACCCAGAGAGTTTGCAAAAACCGTCATTACTATAAACTACAGGCCAATCCACAATCTGGGCATTTCCCAGTAAGAAACTCGATTCTAAAGAAGAAAGAAGGAAAAGGAAGTTTTTTATCTTCATTTAACAATGTACTTCTTTCAAAGAAACAAAAAGACAAATTTAAGACAAATGCAACTATGGTTTGTTACGGTACAAATAATAAAGCCTATTCTTGAGATTGACATAATCAGTTTAGCATGATTATCAAATGAGATCTGCAATAAGTACAAGATTTGCAAACAAACAAAAACTCCACTGAAAAAAAACCAGTGTGTAATACCTCTTCGCATTTGAGTATATCCTAATCTATGAAAAATAAGTGTGTTAATATTAAGTAAATGTTAACAACTATAAAATTACACCTAAACACAGATTAATTTATTGAGATTAGGGCTAGAGTCATTTCTCCACTAACTGAGAAAACTAAACTTGACAATATTGAGGCAAATTTGTATGACTGCTCCAAAAATTTTATTATTATAATTTTGACATGGGATAAATTGTCCATTAGATTGATCTTGAGAAGTCTAATTTAAAATAACATTGAAGAGGGGTCCTTGCGTGGCTCAGTTGATTAAGCTTTGACTCTTGGTTTTAGCTCAGCTCATGATCTCCTGGATCATGAGATCAAACCCCACAAAGGGCTCTATGCTCAGTGGGGAGTGTACTTGAGAGTATCTCCCTCTGCCCCTCCCTCCACTTGCATGCTCTCTCCCTCTCTCTCTCTCTTTCAATTAAATAAATAAGTCTTTAAAATAAATTTAAAATAACATTGAAGATTCCTTTTTTAAAATAAAATTATTCAAATATATTATTTTCAACCACATTCTAAACCGAATTTGGAAACCATCAATTGTAAATAAAAGGAACATCTCCGATCTATTTTGCATGGAGAAGTGATTTTGCTTTAGGTATAAAATAAAATAAGAGAGGGAGGTAAACCATAAGAGATTCTTAAATATTGAGAACAAACTGAGGATTGCTGGAGGGGAGGTGGATGAGGGATGGGCTAAATGAGGGATAGGCATTAAAGAGGGCATTTGCTGGGATGAGCACTGGGGGTTATATGTAAGTAATAAATCACTAAATTCTACTCCTGAAACCAATATTACAGTATATGTTAACCAATTTGAATTTAAATTTAAAAAATTAATACAAAAAATAATATCTTTTGATATGACCCTTGATTAAAAATCCAATATTTAAAAAGAGTAAATTTTAAAGGAATATTATACCTCAAAAATTCAAAATATCTACCAAAAAAATCTCCTTTGAACTCATACTCAAAATAGTGTCCTAAAAGGGAAATTAACTTATGATTTTAAGACTTTAAGTTTAAATCCTGACTCAAAGTTGGTCTTCATAAAAATAACAGTGCAATTCAACATTTACTAAGTAGCTGCTAAGTAAAAGGCACTACTCTTGGTCAAACAATGGGATAGAATAAAGATTAATAAAACATACCTTTTATTCTAAAAAAAAAACCTTACATGTTAAGAAAAATAAATATGTGACAACCAATTACAATTTATCAGAATACATGCTAAATCTAGAAGCACTGTACAAAATATGGCAAAAATTTGTTTCAGGGTACTAAAAACAAACAAAAGTAGACAGAAATCCAAAAAAAAAAAAAAAAAAAAGACAAACCCTTGGGGACAAAAAAAAGAGATACATTAAATAAGATATTCATTAAACTGTCCATTCCCCCAGAGAGCAAATTTCCAGTTTATGCAGTTCATTGGTGATAGAGTTCAAGAAGAAAAAGTCTTATGGGACTAAATAGTCAAAAGTCACAGTTTGGGGGCACCTGGATGGCTCAGTGGGTTAAAGCCTCTGCCTTTGACTCAGGTCATGATCTCAGGGTCCTGGGATGGAGCCCTGCATTGGGCTCTCTGCTCAGCAGGGAGCCTGCTTCCCCTCCTCTCTCTCTGCCTGCCTCTCAGCCTACTTGTGCTCTCTCTCTCTGTCAAATAAATAAATAAAATCTTTTTTAAAAAAAGTCACAATTTAGGGCTACCAGGGCAGCTTGAAGTTGAGGGGGAGATCCTTTAACATATGGAGCAATAAACTTGAATATAAATCTACCTCAAGTCCTTCTCTGTGATCTAAACTATGCATGCACAAAATGAGACTACAAGAAACCTGTTTCCTGCAGCAATGACTACAAGGCAAGAGGTAAGCAGAAATTTCACCAGCTCTCAAGGCCAGAAGACAAATTTTTTAGTTCAAGTTCTTACAAGTTAGAGAAGCTTGGTAGATACCTCAAGTTCTCCATTTAAGCCACAAAAAGGTCATGCTTTAGGAATAAGAAACAAGTCCCAGGATAATGGGTTATAAACTGGGACTAAGATTAAAAATGTGGAATATACACTTAGGCACACACATATACACACACTCACACAAAACTAAAATCATGATCAAGGACCCCCCCTCATTTCCCTGCTCTCTACAATGTATGAACACAATGTCCAGTATACACTTAAAAACTATTAGACATGCAAACAGAAAACTTTTATGATAATCCAGGGAAAAAATAAGCAATAGAAAGAGAGGTCAATATGGGACCATAGAAATAAATAACAAAACTTTTGGAGTAAAAAATTCTTTGAATAGGTTTAACAGTACATTGAACACTAAGAAATAACAATTTAAAAACATATCAATGAAAATGATTCCATTGGGCGCCTGGGTGGCTCAGTCGGTTAAGCCTCTGCCTTCAGCTCAGGTCATGATGTCAGGGTCCTGGAATCGAGCCCCGCATCGGGCTCTCTGCTCAGCAGGGAGCCTGCTTCTCCCTCTTTCTCTGCTTGCCTCTCTGCCTACTTGTGATCTCCCTCTGTCAAATAAAATAAATTTTTACAAAAAAATGATTCCAAACTGAAGCAAAAAGAGAAAGAGATTAAAAGATGTTCTATAGGACAATATCAAGGAGTCTAAAATATATGTAGTTGAGTATGGGGGAAAAGTAAAAAAGATAGAATAGGGTACAAATGTTATGTGAATAAAGGATAACTAAAATTTTTTGAATTGCATGAAAAATAACAACCTAGAGATCTTAGTTCAGTAAACCTCAAGCAAGATAAATGCAAACAAAGCCGCAGTACAAAGATGGGTAACAATAAAGCTGAAAATAAAACACAAGGAGAAAAAAGCCTTTTAAACATCCAAAGAAAGAAGATTATTTCAATATGTTTGGGGGCGATGTGAAAGACAATAATTACAGCATACAAATCCTGAAAAACAAAGATGACCCAAAAACAATGAAATGACAGCTTTAAAATATTGAGAGGAAAATATTTATCAACCTAGATTTTCATGTACAGCAAAGGTATCCTTCAAAATTGAAGGCAAAATAAAGACACATTCAGAAACAAAACAGGAAGAATTCATTGCCTGCAAAATCACAGCAAAACAAATGTGGTAGGAGTTTTAGCTGAAAGGAAAAAATAAATCAAAATAATAATGATGAGCCTCACAAAAAAAGTCAAGAAGGTAAAAATAAACAATTGGTGGGACAAACAGAAAGCAAAACACTGGGGGTGTCTACGTGGCTCAGTAGGTTGAATGCATAACTCTTGATTTTGGCTCAGGTTATGATCTCAAGGTCATGATCTCAGGGTCATGGGATAAAGCCCTGCACTGGGCTCCACATTCAGTGAGGAGTCTGCTTGAGATTCTCAAGCTCCATCTCTGTTTGCCCCTACCCGCATGCTCTCTCTCTCTTTCACTCTGTAAAATAAATAAATAAATCTTAAAAAAAAAAAAAAAGTAAACCATGGGATGGTAGCCCTAAATCCAACCATATCACACATTACATTTAATGTAAATGGAATAAATAGACATTAACAGACAAAAATTTTCCGACTGGATTTTAAAACAAAGAAACTGATAGACTACTATTTCTAAGAAAGCCATTTAAAGTATAAAGACATAGAACCTTGAAAGTGAAAGAGTGGAGAAAAAACACTACATAAACACTAAATATAAGAAAGTAAATATGGACACATTAATGCAAAATAAAGTAGTCTTAAAGACAAGGATAATAGAGGTGAAAAGAGGCAATTAATAATAACAAAAGGGTCAATTTTTTAAAAAGACATAATTCTCTCAATATCTATTAATAAAAACTAAAGGCTCAGATGGTTCCAGGCTCAGTGAAATCTTCCAAATATTTAAATAAAACATAATATAAATATTATACTAACTCTCAGAAAATATATGAGGAATCATTTCTGAACTTGTTTTATGAGGTTAGCAAATAGAAATAGCAATATAGGGGCGCCTGGGTGGCTCAGTGGGTTAAAGCCTCTGCCTTCGGCCCAGGTCATGATCTCAGGGTCCTGGGATCAAGCCCCACATCGGGCTCTCTGCTCAGGAGGGAGTCTGCTTCTCCCTCTGTCTCTGCCTGCCTCTCTGCCTACTTGTGATCTCTCTCTCCCTCTGTCAAATAAATAAATAAAATCTTAAAAAAAAAAAAAAAAAGAAATAGCAATATATATGTTATATATAACCAAGTAGGGTTCTTATCAATGTAAGGCTGATTTATCATTATGAGATCAGTCAATATAATCATATCATATCAACAGAAAAAAAGAAAAAAACGTTATATCTCAATAGATGCAGAAAAAGACATTTGACACGCTCATTCATGATTAAAATCTCTGAGCAAACCTGAAAAGAAGGAAACTTCCTCAAACTGATAGAGAATACCTACTAAAAAATCTATAACTAACATTGTTCTTAAAAGTAGAATATTGAATAACTTCTCCCTAAGATCAGGAAAAAATTAAGGATATATATTCTCAACCCTTACACTCAACATTTTATTGGTGGTCCAACAAGTGAAATAAGGCCAAAAAAAGGAAAAAGAAAAAAACACGAAGGATATAAATATTGGAAAGGAAGATAGAATTGTTTTCTACTTGCAGATGGCACTAAGGAATATTCAAAGGAACATCTAAAATTAAGTGAATTTGGCAAGGTTGCAGGATATAAAGTTAATATAAAAGTCAATTTTGTATCTATATACTAATATTAAACAATTGGAAAATGAAAAACAATTTCAGTTAGAATGATATAAAAAATATAAAATACTTAGGAATAAATTTATCAGTAGATGTGCAGAACCTCTAGAGTGAAAACTAAAAAAACTCTGGTTAAGTAAATTAAGAAACACCTAGACAAAAAAAGAGCTATGCCATGCTCGTGAATTGAAACTGGATACTTTTAAGACAGCCAATTCTCTGCAAATTGATCTATAGATTCAACACAATTCCAATAAAAATACAAATAGGCTTTTCTGAAGTAACTGACAAAGTAATCATAAAATGTTTATGAAAGTACAAATTACCTATAATAATCTAAAATAAAATCTGAAAAAGAACTAAGTTGGGGGAACATACAACCAGGTTTAACAGTTCAGAGACAGAACCTCACATAAATGTTCAATTGATTTTTTGCATAGATGCCAAGGCAGTTGAATGGGTAAAGAAAAGTCTTTTCAAAGAACAGTGCTAAAACAACTATATGTCCACATGAGTAAAAATTGAACCATGACTACTATCTCACACAGACACACAGACACACACACACACACACACACACACACACAAAATTTTAAATGTGTGATCAACCTAAATAGAAAAGTGAAAACTAAAAAGAAAACGTGGGAGAAAATCTTTGCCACTTTAAGGAAGACAAAAATTTCTAAGACAAGACTTACATAGCAATCAACATAAAAGTAAGTGTTGATAAATTAGACATCATCAAATTGAAATCAGCTGCTCATTTAAGGACATTGTCAAAAAAATGAAAAGGAAGTCCACAAACTGAGAAAAAATACTTACAATACAGATATTTGAGAAAGAACTCCTATCCAGAATATGCCCAAAAATCCTACAAAAAGACAAATGACCCAATGAACAGAATGGGCAAATGACTCAAACAGACATTTCCCAAAAGAAGATATGCAATGGCCAATAACCACAAGAATAAGAAGTTCGCTATCATAGGACACCAGAGAAATACAAATTAACAGCACAATGATACATCACTTCTCAACCACTAGGGTGGCATAAAGGTTAACAATACAAAACGTTGATGAGAATGTGAAACAACTGAAACTCTTTATAAAATTATTACTAAGAATATAAAATGGGACAGTCACTTTGAAAAATAGTTTCTTGCAGAGTTAAATATTTAACTATGACCCAGAGATTTCATTCTTAGACATTTAGTCAGTGAAAAGAAAACATACGTTAACAATAAGACTTGTAGAAAATGTTCACATCACATATATTCATAGCAGCCCAAAACTGAAAACAATGCAAATGTCTATCAACAAGAGAACGGATTAAAAATTGTGAAATATTCATACAAGAAAAGCTACTCAGCTCTAAAATGGAACAAACTACTCATACATGCAACAACATGGATGAATCTGATAAACATTATAATGATTGAAAGAAGCCAGAAGCTATAATTTCATTCATACAAAGTTCAAATACAGGCAAAGTTAATCTATGGTGATAGAGATCAGAACAATTATGGCTAAAGAGAATGGGTAGGAGAACTGACGAGAAAGATGAAAAAGAAAACTTTCTGGTGAATGTCGTTCTCTATAGAGGTGTAAGTCAAACAAGCGTATACATTTGTCAAAACCAACTGAACTGTACACTTAAGATCTGTGTATTTTACCACATATAAATTAATTACTTCAAATTTAAAAGAAAACACAAGGAGGACAAAAAAACAGAGATTCAGAAGTTTTAGGAAAGCTGTGACATTTGAAATGAACCTTAGCGACGAGAATGGTAATACTACCTTTTCTTGGTAGATAGGGTAGTTAAAGTAGAAATTAAAACGAGCATCCCCAGAGAAAGGGGAACCTTCCTACACTGTTGGTGAGAATTCAAGCTTGTGCAGCCACTCTGGAAAACAGTATGGAGGTTTCTCAAAAAGTTGAAAATAGAGCGACTCTTCTACCCAGCAATCACATTAGTGGGTATTTACCCTAAAGATACAAATGTAGTGATGTGAAGGGGCACATACACCCAAATGTTTATAGCAGCAATGTCCACAATAGCCAAACTATGGAAAGAACCTAGATGTCCATCAACAGATGAATGGATAAAGAAGATGTGGTATACACACACACACACACACACACACACACACACACACACACACACAATGGAATACTATGCAGCTATCAAAAAACCCCAAAATCTTGCCATTTGCAATGACGTGGATGGAACTAGAGGGTATTATGCTAAGCAAAATGAGAAAGCAATCAGAGAAAGACAATTATCATATGATCTTTCTGATATGAGGAATTTGAGAGGCAGGGCGGGGGGTCATGGGGAATGAGGAGGGGAAAAATGAAACACAATGGGACCAGAGAGGGAGATAAACCATAACAGACCTTAATCTCAGGAAACAAACTGAGGGTTGCTGAGGGGTTGTGAGGGAGGGATAGCGTGGCTGGATTATGGACAGTGGGGATGGTATGTGCTATGGTGAGTGCTGTGAATTGTGTAAGACTGATAATTCAGACTTGTACCCCTGAAGCAATATTATGTTAATAAAAAAATAAAAAATAAATAAATAAAATGAGCATCCCATAAAAAATGCTTCATAAAGTATAAATTCCTTTGTAAATATATGACGTTTTCATTTATGTATACATCAAGTATAAATAGTTATAGTGTGATTATCAAAAATTAACTTTTCTCCTCTTAGCCCAGGTTGGGTCCTACTTGGTCTTCTCCTCCTAATCCATATGCTGTCCACTTCATGACTAGACAGCTGTGGCAGTCCATTCAGCTACATGGTCTCCCTGCCTCAACTGGTCTTGTTTGTCACAGTATTGTTCATTTGTCTGGCTGAATCCCTGCCTCCATCCTACCACTCCTGTTCCAGATGAAGACTCCCAAGTGCTTACATTATCAGATTCTCTCCCAGGCAGCTTAGAGAGCTTCACTCTCCCTACCTATACAAACATATTTCTCATTACTTCTAAAGTCCATCCTATTATAGTTTAGTCAGTTTTCTCATTATGGCCCCAAAATATACTAATCCATGAAGCCTACTGTCCACTTGAAATGCTCTTCCCCCATCCCTTTACCTATCAAACCTTTCAGAATCAGCTCACTCTACCTTCTCCATGGATGCATTCAATGAATACCACTCAGCCTACATCCCCCTCTGGCTACCACCATATCTGTCTCCAAACCTTCACTGGACAAACTTTCCATAAAAGTTGTCTATTCTCATTGTTTCCATCTTCTCAGCTCCTATTCACTCAACACACTCCTATCTGGTTCTTTCCTTACCACTCCAGGACAACCAAGATTACCAATAATGTCTCCACATCACCAAACCCAAAAGATGCTTTTTACTGATCTCACTTGACAATTCAGAAGCACTGGTAACCACTCCCTCCCTAAAATTTCTTGACCCTTAGCTTTCATAAAATGACTTTCCTCTGGTTCTCTCAACAGTCCTCCATTTCCTTTGCAGGCTCAATATTCTTTATCCAATGAGTATATATTAGAGTTTCTCCACATCATTTCCTCTTATACTTTACTTGTCTCTATAGATTCAGTAACTTTGTATCTCCAAATCAGACCTCTTTTATAAACTCTAGATCTTGATATCCACATTGACCTAGATATCCTCTTAAATATCTTAAATGGACCTCAATATCTTAGAGAATGGAATTATAATTCATGCAGTTATGTAAGCCAGAAATCTGGGAGCCATCTTTCAAAAACCTTCTCATTACTCTTATATCTAATCCATCAAAAAATTCTATAAATTTTATCTCCTCAATCTTCCAAATTTCTCCATTTCTCTGGATCCTCACTATCATCTCCCAAATCCAGGCTTCCAACACCTCTCCCCTAGATCACTCCAACAGCTATCTAATTGATTTACACCAATCCTCTCTGGGGTTTCTTCAGTGAATTGTCCACATTGAAGCCAGAGAGGTCTTTCCAAATTTCCAATTGAATCATGTTCTCTCCCTGCTCTAACACCCGCCAGTAGATTATAATGGCTCTCAGAATGCTCAAATCCTTGATATGGCCTATAATGGCTTCAAAGTCTGTCAAATCAGCCACAGTCAAATTTTTCCTATATTTTTGTAAGCTTCAAGCTCTCTCCCAACATTGGACTTTTTAACTTGCCATTCTCTCTGGCTAAACACCATTCTTTTCCTTACTTAGATGATTGACACTTGCAGTTATTTAGATCCTAAATGTCATGACCTTTGTAAACCTTTCCCTCACCTTCTGACCAGGTCATATGTGATAATTTTAGACATGATGCATCTCTTCCTCACAGTCCTTAACACAATTACAATTTTATACCTATTTGTGTTATGATATGATGAACGCATATCTGCCTGTTGGGCTGTAAGTTCTATAGGACAGAGTCTATACCCATTTTGGTCCTATTTGATCCCTCTGTACCTAAGACAGGGTCTTAGTAGATGCATCATAATAGATGCTTGCTTTTTGGTTGACTATATCAATAAACAAATGAATTGATGTATTCATGCAGGGATCTCTCTTTATATAATGATATCGTGAAATTTAGTATGCAATGCCACTCTAAATACTTCATATATATGTTACTTTTTAAACTTTTCAGATAAAAATAAAAAATAAAAAAATAAACTTCTCAGATAATACAGTCCTTGGGATTATGAATTTAATGCCTCCTGTGCCTAGATGAGTTGCAATATACTAATTATTTATTGACTGAAATAATTGCTTCTATCCCAGGAAATAGAAAACAAATGTTCTAAAAAAGAACTAGTATAAGCATGAAAGGTCCTACTGAGGGAGGCTTTCTCTCCCCCAGAAACTAAGCAAACCAGTGTTTTCAAACTCGTCTTAAATTGAAGCTCAAAGTAAGAAATTAATTTTATATAGTAACTCAAAAATGTGTTTGCACAGGTACACACTTGTAACACACCTGCACAAACACACAACTAAAAAAAAAAATCTCAAACAGCACTTACCACATGAGATATCCTCTTTTTTTTTATTCTATTTCAATTTTTTGGTGTGCTACTCAAGACCCATTAAATCAATTTTATACCCCAAAGTAAGAGTTATATCTCACAATATCCTAAACATCCCCAATTTCTTGCAGACCTCTCTCCATCATTAAAAGACTTGTTTTCAAGACATTTGTTAGAATTTGGATCAGGAACTCTAACTGCTCCTAGTTAATCCTGCTATTAAAAATATTAAACTGCTCCTACCATACTGTTTTCATTAACTCTATAATGAGAAAATTAAGACTCCAGCTCAGTAGGGCCTAACTATGATTATTCATTTATTGTTGATATATTATTTCCCTTATACTCTAGTAACTCTATGTAATAACAGAATTAAAGCAACCATTAGTGGAGCCCAAACTCTGTGCCGGGATTTGGGACAGATGTCATATCTATTATCTCTAATCTGGAAAACAACTCCATTCTGCAATGAGTCAGAGACTCACTAAGCCCAGATTCCCCAGAAACAGCGACTAGACCACAGGTTCCCTAACTTCTAGTTCTTGACTGAGATATTTGCAAATTCAAACATTTCCTAGGTGAAATTAGGTCTTTTTTTTTTTCTTGTAATAGAAAAGTAGGAAGTCAAAGAGGGAAGAAGTCCTAAAGCAACACTATAGGCAAGGTTAATTCTCGTATTAACTTGGAAACAGAGTTGTTCGGTGGGAAAAACAAAACAAAACAAAACACCAAAGTTGGAATCAATCCCATTTTTCAAAATATATTCTTGATTTTAGCCAATAATCATAGAATGTGGGCTATTCAGATATTTGCCAGCTACATACTAGAGTATTTGCTCACAGGTTCAATCAGATCTAGCAACTCAGAAGAGTTTCTTGAGCCAACTTAACGATTAAACAGATAGTCCAGGAAATATGGTGTCCATTCATCTTTATGCTTCAAGTTTGATTTTATTCATTTAGACCATCAGAGAATGAACTAACTACGTGTTCTCTAGGCCTTACCTCAAGGTCCTAACAATTGCACATTAGCAATATGTGCTCTGGGTTTATGGAGGACAAGCATAAGAACTGCATTTATCACTTCTGAATGTTTTATAAAGCTGTAATTGAGAAAATTAGCCACAGTGCCAAGGACTTCATATAACAAATCATCAACCAGTAAATATTCATAACAATCAAATTACCACAAAGAGCCCTGTCTGCAAACTATCTGCCAGCACTTGGATCCCCTCTCAATACTCCCAAGGGAGCTACTCTGAAGTGGAGTTTTAGTTAGGTTATTGGTTTCCTCACACACAAACCAGAGGTACCAGTATCTGGGTAATTTATGGAGATGAAACAGAGTAATCCAAGCAAAATCTTTATAAATCAACGAATAGAGCAAAGAGTCTTTATCGCACTGGGTGTTACATGCAACTGATAAATTATTGAACTACATCTGAAACTAATGGTGTACTATAAATTGGCTAATTGAATTTAAATTTTAAAGAAGTCTTAATAGAATAATAACTATTATTATTTATTATGTACAAGATTCTTGTACGACTATGTCATATATGCAGAGAGAGCTTTCTTTGTGTGAGTTTTGTATGTGTATGTACAAGCAAAGAACTAGAAAAAAGTATTTAAATGTTGACTCTACAAACCAAAACCTACAAAATTGTATTTGTCATTGAAAGCTGAACTACAAAATAAAATATTGGTAGGGGAGCACAAAAGAAGAGGAAACAGATTTCCTTTCCATGTCAAAGGCTAAATTAGATGAAAACTAATAAATATTAAATAGACTCTCTAGGATTTTCCTTTGGATATTTGTCTGTTAACTGAAACACAATTTGGGTATTTGAAATATTCATACAACTGTTCCATTTCCCTATAGTAATGAAAATTACTGTTTCAGTGAATGTGAAATCTGGTATTATTAACAAACATTAAGAACAGGATAGGAAATTAATTAAAATTGTTTCCTGGAAAATTTTAATTTCCTTTGACTTTAAAACATGGTGAGGAAAAGCAGTCTGGCTACCAAGAGATAACTTCTCTGCAAAGGAGGTGAGTTGCAAATCTTGAAAGTGAGATCAATTCAGAAGTTCTGGAAACATAAAGCTATTAAGGAAATTGCCCAGAATTCTTGGTGACTGGTACCATCATTACTGTTCTGAACTGAATATTTGAGTCCTCCTAAAGTTCATATGTTGAAACCCTACCTCTCATGTGAAGGCATTGGGAGGTAGAGCCTTTGGGACGTGGTTAGGATTTGATGAGGTCATGAGGGTGAAGTCCTGCATGAATGGGATTAGTCCCCTTCTAAGTGTCACAAGAGAGTTTGCCTCCCCTGCTCTGCTCTCTACCATGTGAGGACACAAGAAGCCAGCTGTCCACAACCAGGAAGAGGTTTCTCACCAGAACCCAACTGCCCTGGGACCTTGATCTTAGACTTTCAAGATAGCGAGAAATAAATTTCTGTTGTTTAGAAGCCACTCAATTTATGCTGTTTTGTTGGAGTAGCCCAAATAGATTAAGATATTCCTCAACCAGTCTTGATAGGGAAACCAATTCTGATATGTCCTCGCAGCTCTTAGCACACCAAGAGCCATGAATTCTGGAAAATTCAACCTCCTTGGAATCCAGTCTGTTTCAGTCCTTAAAGATGTTGGCAAGTATTTCCTTCCAAATGATTCAAATACACAGTATGTTCCTGCATGAGGGGCCTACGAATCAGGTCATTATCCTTATTTGGTGTTAGCAGTCCAATACAATATTCTGGAAACCGAATTCTACACGAGTAGATTTTTTTTTCAAGATTTTGTTTATTTATTTGAGAGAGAGAGAGAAAACGGGGAGGAGCAGAGGGAAAGGGACAAGCAAACTCTAGGCTTAGTGTGGAGTGTGATGGGGAACTTCATCTCAGGACCCTGAGACCATGACCTGAGCTGAAATCAAGAGTCTGATGCTTAACCAACTGGGTCACCCATGTGCCCCACACATGAGCAAACTCTTGACTGAATTTCTGCAAAGAGGCTAAGTCTTGAAACATAGCCTATTCTTTCAAGATCATCCAGTATTTTCTCAGAGATGGACATGAAATAAATCAAGCACTCTTCCCTCATGGGTTAGAAGTTCAAAAAATAAATCACAAGATCCTGATTCAAAATGACCCAGTAGGACTCATTACATGTTTCTCCCAATTTTGACTGCACATTTCATTGAGATGGAGATTGAGGAGCATTGGAAGGGCCCCAGGAGTTATTCATTCCAGGACTCACCCCTCAAAGAGTCTGTTTTAATAGTTCTGGGGTGAGATCCAGGCATCAGTATTTGTTTTTAAACCTTCTGAGGTGGTTCTAATGTGCAGCCAGAGTGGAGAAGTACTCATCTATTGCAATAATCCCCAAATACTGGCGGCTGCAATAGAATCCTGTCATGAGTGTCAAAAATACCAATCGCTAAATTCTAATGCAGACACACTGAATAGAATCCCTCGAGATGCAACACAAAAATACAGCCTTTGCAGGAAAGTCCCATGCTTCACCAGGTTTAGGGAACTGACCTAGTACTTTACTTACTCAAAGTGTAGACCAGTCCCACCTGGATGTTTGCTAGCAAGGCAGACTCTGGGACCCCCCACAGACCTGATGAATCAGAACCTGCACTCATCTTATACATTCTTTCCTTCTTTTCATGGACGGGAAAGCAGGGCTGGAAGTTAAAAGGGTTTGGTGGAAGACAAACACCCAGCCAGGCCTCACTAAGACTTTCTATCCCAACACAGTGTATTTCTGAATTGCTATCTAAGCTTTTGTTTTGCTTTGTCTGAATATAAAGGAAGCACTTCCTCTTTAAAGTGTCATTTCTTTAAAAAATAGGAAAATAGCCATATTCTATGCCCCTGCATGTTAATCCCATTCTTAAAAGAGATCTTATACAATAACTATGAAGTCGATAGTCCTGACTGATAAACATTTCTCAAAGAGAAGTTTTATTCAGTCAATGACAATATAAAAGCATGGGAGATGTTCCTTCCTTTTCTATAGCAATTCCAGGAAAAAGTGTTTTCCTCTGAGCCTCCAACACTACCTGTATTTGGCATGATTAGACAGTTTTTTAAAAGTGTTTTGTTTTACTTTGTTAAAAGTGTTTTGTTTTACTTTGTTTTTATGAAAACTATATCCTTCTTGGTCCAGAGATTCCATGGACATTAACAAGGTGAAACATCTTTTGGGGAATTAACACACTCTCTCTCTCTATTTCTCTTTCACTCTCTCACTCCTTCTCCCTCAACTTTCTTATGCAAGTTACCCCAAAGAGATGAATTTCAGAGCACTAACACAGAGAAGTTTTCAGATTTTTTAGGAAGTGATGAGACACACAAAAGAATTCTAGAGTACAAAGGAGGAGAGAAGATATCAAGTGGGGGGTGATAAAGGGAAAGTACTTCATAAAGGGAATCCAGAAACACCAAATTAAACACTTTCACTAATGTATAATTTCCAAGGTCTAGGGTTGCCTCTGAGAACAATCAACAGGATTTTCTCTCTGATTATGTTCATACCATCCTAACTTTGGAGAAGCACACGACCCAGAAACCAGCACTGTTATTCTGAAAGCCTTACAACCCCAGGACAGGGATCCTCCAACAGAGGTTCAATTGCAGGTGGAATCCCAGAAAGCTGGCTGAGAGCTATTTCAAGCTGCTCTCCAGATCCCCTGGGCTTCTGTGAAGAAGGGCTGAGCACAGGTACTCATAGGTCCAAGTAGCACCTCACTGTCCAAATCTTCTGATTCAAAGAGCTAAAGAACACACATTCCAAAAATCAGTGACCTCAAAGAAATGGAAAAGCACTCTATGCTCACGGATTGGAAGAACAAACTTTGTTAAAATGTCGATGTTACTGAAAGCAATCGACACATTTAATACAATTCTTACCAAAACGCCCCTAGCCATTTTTCACAGAGCTAGAACAAACAATCCTAAAATTTGTATGAAGTCAAAAAAAGATCCCAAAGAGCCAAAGGAATCTTGAAAAAGAAAAATAAAACTGGAGGCATCACAAAATCTGAATTTCAAATTATCTTACAAAGCTGCAGTCATCAAGACAGTACGGTACTGGCACAAAAACAGATACATGGATCAATGGATCAGAATAGAGAACCCAGAAATGGGCCCACAACTATATGGTCAATTAATCTTTGACAAAGCAGCAAAGAACATCAATAGTAAAAAGATAGTCACTTCAACAAATGGTGTTGGAAAACTAGACAGCAACATACAGAAGAACAAAACTGGACCACTTTCTTACACCGTACACAGAAATAAGTTCACAACGGATGAAAGACCTAAATGTGAGACAGGAAACCATCAAAATCCTAAAGGAGAACACAGGCAGAAACCTCTTTTACCTCAGCCATAAAAGCTTATTTCTAGACACATCACCAGAGGCAAGGGAAACAAAAGCAAAAATGAACTATTGGGACATCATCAAGATAAAAATCTCCTGCATAGCAAAGGAAACAATCGACATAACTGAAAGACAGCCAATGGAATGGGAGAAGATATTTGCAAATGCATTTCTGATAAAGGTTATTACATGGATGGGACTGGAAGAGATTATGTGAAATAAGTCAAGCAGAGAGAGTCAATTACCTTATGGTCTCACTTACGTGCTGAGCATAAAAAAAAAACATGGAGGGCATTGTGAGAAGGAAGGGAAGGGGGAATGGGGGGAAATCAGAGGGGGAGATGAACCATGAGAGACTGTGGACTCTGAGCAACAAACTGAGGGTTTAGGAGGGGAGGGGGTGGGGGGTTGGGCAAGCCTGGTGGTGGGTATTGAGGAGGGCACGTATTGCATGGAGCACTGGGTGTGGTGCATGAACAATAAATCTTGTAACACTGAAAAAATAAAATAAACATATTTGGGGGGAAAAAAAGGTTATTATCCAAAATCTTTAAAGAAATTGTATCAAACTCAACACCCAAAAAACAAATAATCCACCTAAAAAATGGGCGGAAGACATGAATAGACATTTTTCCAAAGAAGACATCCAGATGGCTAACAAACACATGAAAAGATGTTCAACATCATTCATGATCAAGGAATACAAATCAAAACCATGATGAGATACCACTTCACACCTGCCAGAATGGCTAAAATTAACAACACAAGAAACAACAGGTGTTGGTGAGGATGCAGAGAAAGGGGAACACTCTTACTGTTGGTGGGAATGTAAACTGGTGCAGCCACTCTGGAGAATAGTATAGAGGTTCCTCAAAAAGTTAGAAATAGAACTACCCTATGATCCAGCAACTGCACTACTAGGTACGTACCCAAAAGATAAAAAATACTGATTCAAAGGGGTACATGCACCTCAATGTTTATAGCAGCTTTATCAACAATCACCAAACTATGGAGAGAGCCCAAATGTCCATCAGCTGATGAGTGGATAAAGAAGATTGGTATGTGTATGTATATGTATGTAAATATACACACAATAGAATATTACTCAGTCATTAGAAACAATGAAATGTCATCATTTGCAATGATGTGGATGGAACTAAAGTGTATTATGCTAAGTGAAATAAGTCGGTCAGAGAAAGAAAAATACCACCTCATCTTACTCATTTGTGGTATTTAAGAACAAGAACAGATGAACCTAGGGGAAGGGGGGAAAGGAAAAAGGAGAGAGGGAAACAAAGCATTAGAGACTCTTAATAAAGGAGAACAAACTGAGGGGGCTGATGGTGGGAGGTGAGGGGAGATGGGCTAGACGGGTGATGGGAATTAAAGAGGGCCCTTGTTGTGATGAGCCCTGGGTGTCATATGTTAAGTGATGAATCACTGAATTCTACTCCTGAAACAAATATTGCATTGTATGTTAACTAAAATTTAGATTAAAAAAAAAATCAGTGACCAAAAAGGAAAATTTGAAGCTTAAAAGCAATACAGTAAAATTCATGTAGTAATGGCTAATGTTTTCCAAAAGGGATTGGTTAAAGGGCATTTCAACAATGCTGACTGTCAAATATTCATGATAAAATTAAGGTTTGGGTTTGAAATTTTGGCTTTTTAAAAAAATTTACTTTGTTTCTGGTCTGAAACAGCTTTTTATTAAAATCTGAAGCTACATATTTCTAGTCCACAAGTACAACCAGACTGACCAAGCTAATTACTTCGCCTGTGATATTCTTTCCTGAACTTCTATGAGTAGAATGCAGAAGTCCCCTGTATACACAATCACACGGAACTAAGCTTTTTTCGCTGCATTCTTCTTCACTTAAAGGGAATGAAAGGGAGCTAGATAACAAAGGGATGATATGGGCGATGTCTGAAGCTTCACTCCAAACCTGGCTCACAGGCAAGTCTTCACTACCTCTATCCATACCCCGATGTTTGAGCCAAAACCCAGAAAGGCACCCTTCACACCTCTTCATTTATGCCATCTGACTCACCACTAAACCCTAATAATTCCATCAAAGAAATCTGTCTGATGCATCCACTTCTCTCCATTTCTATTGCTCCCAGCCCAGCCCAGGCCGCCATCATCTCTTGCCTAGACTATTCCAACAGTCCCCTAGCTGCTCCCCTACCATGGCTTCTCCTCCTTATGACCAAACTTGTTGTTCCACAACAAATAATCCTTGTGGCCAGAAGATTTGTCCACTGCACTTGGAATACAATGCAAAAGCTTCACCCTGAATAATTAGGCTCCAGCTTTCTCTGTTCTTGCTTACTGCAATCCGTCTACACTGGCCTTTAAGCTCCACAAACTTAGCCACTATGTCTCTCTTTAGGACTGTTCACCTGTTTTCTCTTCACCTGAAACATTGTCCTGCCCACTTATCATCTAGCCACCTCTTACTTTAGGTCTCCATTTTAGACTACTGCCTTAGAAAGACCTTCCCTGACACCACCTCCCAATCAAAATTAATCCCAATCACTCTCAGTCATAACCCTTTCCTTTCTTCATGATGCTTACCATGATTTGCAGTTATGTGTCGGGTGGGTTTGTTGAATTCCTATCTCCCCTACCAGACTCCGAGTTCCACGCAGTTGGAGACCACGTCTGTTTATTTATCATCGTATCCCCACCAGTGTTTGCTGAATCATCAAAATCAAATATATTTAAAGTCATATAATCCTATTTAAAGGATTTAAAGTCTCCTATTTAAAGTCATATAATCAACAATTATTAGGGCAATGCTAGATATTGTCAAGAATTATAGAGAAGGACTCTGTTAGGTAGCTTTCTTCGAAGAACGGACAATTCTATGAAAAAAAAAATCAGGGGTTCCCAAGCAGATTTCCCTGCACTCTGAAAACTTGTAAATTTAAATCATGGCGTCTTTCTTTTTTAAACTTGTCTTCTGCGTGAGTGATATCTGTAGATATATTTAAGCTTCATAGAACAGTAACAGCAGAACAATCCCTGAAGCACATATAGCACATGCTATTTGGGTTAAATAAAACCCTGGCACAGATGGCTAAACAAGATCATAAATAACTTATATGTCATGCCCACGTCCACGATATTGATTTCTGGTAGATGCATTGCTCTACTTCCACTATGCAATAACAGGATATAAGGTTGGTATCTTTCCTGTTCTTACAAATACACCTTTACCCTACAGCTTTATAGCAATGTAGCACGTGTGTGTAGTGTGTGTGTAGATGCATACACTTTGTACCTTCCACAATGAGACTAATTATTATATAATAATATTGGCAACATTAAGCCGACCATCACTGTGGGAGTTTGAAATATGCAAAAAATATCTGTTAATTTATTCAAACTTGTTCAGCTGTCATCAAAGATAAAAATATGCCTCCACTTTTCATCTCCTTCAAGATCAAAGATACATTTTTAAGTTTCTGTGTTTCTTTGATGGCATTAACTTCAACGTTTTTCCAACTAGCCAAAGTGGTTTAGAATGCATGAGATTCTTTAACACATAGTTCTGAAATTCTAATGATAGGAATAATAGCAATTTTGCTGTAGAAAATATTTCTCTGTGCACAAAAAAGGAATGTTCAGCAATTCAAAATTTCTACTTTTAATAATTGGTATTTTGTTTATGAGAAGATGAGCGTTTAGAACATATACTATTCAGAATTATTAGAAGCAAAATGTAACTGCAGTAATAACCTATAGGACTCATAGTCTCGGAATACAATAGAAAAACCTTCACCCTGATATAGTGACAAACTTTTACTGAATTTTATTACAATGAAATTTTTAAAATATGTGAAGCCATAAGACATACACTAGTTCTATAATCTTGGACAAAAACTAAATCAATCAAAATGTGTTTATCAGGGAGGAAAAAGTATTACATATTTAATGTTTAAGCATTTTTCAATCCTTCAAATAAACAAACCTTGTTTTTGCAAACGATTTGCATGTGTTCTGGAGGGATTATAAATTTTCTTTGAAGGTAACCTTTTAAGGCAATCAACACTAATGGCTAGATAACTAACGAAGAATTCCAATGAAGAGATGAGATTAACTTGCACACCTGGTAGAAATACAGAAGTGAGGCTGTTCTGAATGGATTTACAATCTAATTAATTTTCTAAAGCATTGTTCTATTTTTTTCTACTATCTAGGTAGGCGATAGGAGCTAATTGTGAAAGGGAAAGATACAGATCACAAATTCAATTCCTTTCTCTCCTTCGGCCAGATTTCACAGGGCCAGTTACAGAGAAGCTGACATTTCTGCCTTCTTCTTCAGCTTCTGTAAGCACTGCCAGTTACTGAGCTAAAGAGAAGTGATGTTTCTTTGGCTCTAAATAGCAGTTATTTGTTGGAGGGAGGAGTGGCGTTTGTTTGGAGTTTTGTTTTTTTTCTCCAAATAAATAAGCCTTTGGTCAAATGAGTCCAAATGCTTTAAGCTCAGACTCATCAGTTTGTGACTTAAAATGTCAACGACTTAATTCTTTGCTTTCTTCAAGTTATAAATAAATAAACAAACAAACAGAAAGAAAATCTCCCTTACCTTCCCTTATCTAGAGAAAATAAGAAAAGGTGAATATTTATTAGGCTTTCATTATGATGAGTACAGTGCAAGATCTGTTACATTTATGGCTTTGCTGAGTCTTTCCACTGACTTGCAAGGCAGTACTTAAAATCCTAGAGAGGCCCAGTGTTTCACCGTGGGTAAGGGCTAGACTCAGGACAGGAGTCTGTGTCATCAAGATGGAAATGCCTTCGCTCTGGGAGAGATCTGTTCTCTGAGCCTTAGAAATGCTCCCACAGAGTCTCAGAAAGATTGCCGGTTACTTTGACTATGGTTGCTCTGGGAGAAAGAAAGACTGCTTTAGAAATGAATAAGGAGAATGTATCACACCTTTCATTCCTCACACAGAGATAAGGTATTTGGTGTCTGAGCCCAGTTAATGAAGCAACTCTTTCCTTTCCACCTATAATTCCTTCTTTGGTCCACCCTATTTACATATATTGGTTGCATATCATGTCAGCTGTGGACACATTTCATGCGCCAGTATGAAATCAGTATAGTTAAGCAGCATGAATTTCCTTACTCTGCACACAGCACTTATAGGAGGTACAAGAGGAGTATGTGGGGAAAGTCTTACCTCCAAGGACTGATCATCCGGTTAGGAAGACCAGTATTATACTGAGTGAGAAGCCAAAGAAGACCTTCAGATTTCTAGCCTAAAAGACTAAAATTTTAAATTTGTTTTATTTGAGTATAGCTGACACACAATGTTGCATTAGTTTCAGGTGTACAATATAGTGATTCAACCTCTAAGTTATGCTGTGCCCACCACAAGTGTGGTATCCCCATGTAACGCTGTTACAACGCCACTGACTATATTCCTTATTCTGTAACTTTTATTACCATGACTTATTCATTCAATAAGTACAAGCCTTTATCTCCCATTCCCCTTTACTCATCCTTCCATCCCCCTTCCTATCTGGCAACCACCAGTTTGCTCTCTATTAATTCACAGGTCTGATCCTGCTAAAAGACTAAAATATTAAAGACACCTTTGACAAAGATGGGGAAACAGCAAAGTGAGTAAGTCTGTTAGGAGCCAAAACTAATGTTAACTTCAATTCTGGCCACCACAATGGGGGTTAGATTACTTGTGAGAAATACAAGAAGAGAAATTCTGTAGGCCACTGGAAACACAGAACTCCACGGAGAGGACACAGTCTCGATTATGACAGAGGAAACCTTGCTCTGAACAGCATGGTAAAGATGTGTAAGAAAGATGGCTGAAATTTGAACCTGGAAGACCACTTGCTCTTCAGGAGAGGGGAGAGGAGGAGAAGTGACAGATAGGGCAAGGAAGAGAGGACAGCGGGAACAGGAAAGGAATAGGAAGGGACTAGAGAGAGAAACCAGGACAAAGGGCCAGAAAAAGTGCCAAGTCATGAAAGCCAAAAGACAAGCAAGAGTGGGGAGAGGGTAGTGGAATATAGTCTCAAATCCTGCAAAGTCAGAAAATATGGACAACAAAAAGGACTTTGGATTCACAGGAATACTGTGATTTGTAACCTTCTAGGATATTTTGACATCATGGTACAGACAGAAATTATTTGAAAGAGGTGCAAAAGGAAATGGTGACTAAGAATTAAAGACATCGACTACAGATGGTGCATTCAAAGATTTAAAAGATCTAAATGATAGTAATAACTAAAGACATTCATACTGACAAAGTATTTGTTACACGCCAAACACCGTGCTCACTACTATGTATGTATTACCTCATTCGATCCTCACTCCTACACCATAAGCTAGGTACTCATTACTTGAATTTTACAGAGAGGAAAACTAGGTACGAATAAGTCACAGAACTAGTACACAGTGGAGCCAAGACTTTCATGGAAGCCGGTGGCTCCTAACCAATGTGCACACTGCTCCTCATAGGAAAAAAAAAAAAAGGCATTATTTCTACCATTGTGTTTATTATACACCCCAGTGCTTACATCAGTGCCTAGCCTGCAGGAGGCACTCGATACATTTCTGTTTCACTAATAAGTTAATAACTAAAAAGACTATATGAAGGTCAAGCAAAAAGATGGGAGCTGTTTGGGGAGGACTTTATTGTGAGCCCATATCCCCTAATGCTATAAATATGTGAATATAAACTTATTGTGCTTTAACTTGCCAACCCCCCCTCCAAATATGCCAGCGGACAGAAAAGGCTTACGGAAAAGATCAGGATAAAGATTAACTTCTCCCCTCAATCCAAGTGAGTTGTTTGATTTTCAGTCAAAACTGGCGATCTGAGGCAGGTCCTGCCATCTCTAAAAAGCCAAAATCCATTTTCTCTCGTCTGTGGGACACTGTCCAAAACTACAAGCTGTTCCTCAAGGCAAAACCACTCAGAAGATACTTAAACTGGTAAGGATCGATTCCCAAGGATAAAACTTGCCATCTCCTAACTGTGAAATTATTTTTTAAAAATTTAACTAGAATCTACAAATCTCTGTACAATTTTCTTGTACAAAACAGTCTAGTTTTTAAACCCTTAGAGAGTAGAACAAAAGCAGTAGGAAATATTTTAGCCGTACATCAAGTTGTATTAGGAGTTCGGCTCTCATGCTCTCGTGAGTCCCATGTGATTTGCCCTACATGAGGCAATTTCTGCTTTCAGATATACCCACTGACTAAATATTTTAAACTATGCAGTCACTTACACAAGCTTACTTAAATAGATTTAATCAGCATTGTTTTGGAAAAAGTCAATTATGGATTTATTCGACTTAGGAGACAAAGTAAAAAAGCAACTAGTACTTGATGCTAAGTGCTCTTCATGGTGGAAGACAGAAAAGTAAGTGTGAGGTATGACCCATGTCATTAAGGAGCCTATTTCATAATGCAACGTGTTCATGACTTTCTAATTATATGTCATTGCCTCTAGGAACTTCTATAACTGTGCATCTAAGCTCAGATATCAAGTCTCATACCTTTTGAAATCAATAGGACTTTATACTTAATATTTGTATTTTTCTAATGGGACCAGACCCTGAGAAACAAACAAATCTATTTCAACAAAATTTTAGATAGCCTTTCAACCTCTCTCTTCCTTTCTGTTTTTTATTGCTCTTTAATCAATTTTTCTACCTTTTCCATGTGAAAACTTAATGTATCACAAAACTGTCTAAAATATATACAATTATCTCTTTATTAGTAATAGCACCACATACAACTAAAAACTAAAATAATGTCTAAAATACACACTCAATATTATCACTTCCACAGTTCAATCAAATATTCCAAGACTAAGCATTTCCAATATTAACTTGTATATTTTATTTTTTTTAATTTTTTTTTAAAGATTTTATTTATTTGACAGAGAAAAACACAGCGAGAGAGGGAACACAAGCAGAGGGAGTGGTAGCGAGAGAAGCAGACTTCCTGCCGAGCAGGGAGCCCCATGCGAGGCTCGATCCCAGGACCCTGGGATCATGACCTGAGCTGAAGGCAGACGCTTAACGACTGAGCCACCCAGGCGCCCCTAACTCGTATATTTTATAAAATGAGAATATTTACATGATTCTTCTTAGTAATTCTTTAGCGATGACAAGGCGTCATGCCATATCTATTATTAAGCAAAGAGTATTTGGCAAAACGCAATGAGAATTTCTTTCAATTTTATTCAGGTGTACATAAATAAAAATTATATGTATTTAAGCTGTACAACTTGACGGTTTCATAAGTGTATACATGGTGAGGTGATTATCACAATCAAGTTAATTAACATATTCATCAACTCATATACTTTTTCTTTTTCCTTTGGGTGGGTGACAAGAACTTAAGGTGGGATTTTTAAAAATTCTACTATGTTATTGGTAAAGGAAAATATTTTATAAATGTCCATTTCTTAGAGCACATCAAACCACTGTCTTTGACTTCAGTTTCCACAATAATTATTGCCACTGGTTTGTGACTTGTTATTCATGTTTACTTGATTTCACAGCATATCTCTTTTATTCATAAAAGTGCTGTAAGGAATATTTTAATTTTCCAACTAAAACTAATTTCATTTGGGACATTTTGAAGCCTCTCCCAATATTCAGTTTCTAATCCAACCAAAAGGAAAAAGAAATTCCTGAAACCAAGATTCAGACTTGCTGACTATCAAGAAACAAAACCTCTTAAAGTAGTATTATCCCCAACCATATGCTGGGGAAAGTTTAATCAGTTTGGAGAACTTCAGAGAATATTTGATCTAGCTCTGTAATTTATTTTAAAAGTTTGGATAACATCAAAATATCAGAATTATAAAATCCTAGGAAAATAACTACAAATCTGTGAACTGTCTTTCAATAAAATCAAAGCACTGTCAGGAACTGACCCTACTTCACTGATTTAATATGAATTATATTAAGACATCTGGCAGAGGAAAAATTTTGTTGAAATAGAAAATATATACGGACATTATTTATATGGCATTTTTCTGCAAAACTTTTTATTTCATGTTTATCACCACCACACGAAAATGATTTATTACAATAAAGTTTGTCCCTCTGCTCAATATTATACTAATCTAAAATGTATTTAAATATATTCCTTTACATAAACTATTTTTATTAATAGCCAATTTATTTAGTTACGAAATGTTCGTCGCCATCAACTAAAATAAAACTGAAATTATTAAAATAAAAGAATACTTTTTTTCATTTCACTTCCCTATATGTGTTATATTTAAGATATCTTCTTCCAAGAGTAATGACTAACTATATTGGTTTTAACCTCCAATCAAACTGGAGGGAAAAATCACTTAACACAGAAAAAGGAAGACATGCACTTGGTTCACCTGTGCCAGAACCTATAGTGACCTCTTGTGGTAAATACTGTCTACAGAGCTTTGGAGAACAATACCTTTTCCTAGGCCAGATACCGGAGAATACAGAAAGAAGCATTGTTCCTCTGGGCTAGCAAACAGCCATCACTAACAGAGGAAGTAAAAGACAAATACTAACTAAACTAAAGGATTTCTTGTTGGAAGTCTACTCAGTCATTGTCAATGAAAATATTCATAGTTGCTTTCTTCTATTAAAAAATAGACTGGGGCACCTGGGTGGCTCAGTGGGTTAAGCCTCTGCCTTCGGCTCAGGTCATGATCTCAGGGTCCTGGGATCCAGCCCCTCATCAGGCTCTCTGCTCAGTGGGAAGCCCGCTTCCCCCTCTCCCTCTGCCTGCCTCTCTACCTACTTGTGATCTCTCTCTCTGTCAAATAAATAAAATCTTTGAAAAAAATAGAGTGTCTTACATGTTTCTTTCAGTAGGGCAGTAAAAGGAGAGCTAGGGACGTGGAGTTTTTGTACACCCCTACTTCTAGAGTCAAGCAAAGGACAGAGGAAGAGGGCAATTTCTGGTGAAGACAAGAGTGAACTGGGATAAGCAGCATTCTGGTGAGCAAAGCATTGTTATTCATCACATAACACAGAGTGGGCTCTAGAGCCAGAGACAATCCACTGATTTATTTATAAATATAATTCAGGAAGTGGTCAGTATAATTTCAACCTCTATGATGTATTGTAAGGCTTGGGCTAATCAATGCTTCAGACACTACGCGGTTCTGTCACTATTTCCTGAATAGTGGTTTAGATGTTAAAGAGAATCATTCAAGAAAAAATATCATGAACATTATACCAAAAAAAAATTCATGTGTTCACCACTTTTTACATTGGACACTACTAAAAAGGTACAATACCTTTTTTTGTTTTATTTTTAAATCACTAGTTCTCTATTTCTTCTCCTATAGGTTCCCTTTTAAGATCTCAGATTTTACAAATGTTAATTATAGCAAAAAAATAATTTCAGATTTTCTGTAAATGGTGACTTAATCAAGAAAGTGCTTGTACAACATAAATATCTCAAGCCATAATGGAAAATCGAGTTATATTGAACTTCTTCTCTTGCAGGATAAGTGGTTGATAAAATACTACCTTTTCTGTGTTCTTCTTTCCTGATCCCCTTTTTTTCCTCTAAAGAGAAAAACATTTTAAGTTTTTCATAATGTTTAAAATATTAAAGAACAATAATCAAATTCTAATAAAAGCATAATAAATTTGGTATGTATAATATTTCAAAATGGCATCCTAGTTCACTGTCATGGACATTAATCATTTCTGCTTATTTGTTAAGGAATCAAAGACAACATACAAATAAAATGCACTGCCCAAAGACATAGTCAAGTCGAAGGCCTTGGAAATGTTTTGTTTTGTTTTGTTTGAGTCTAAAATTTCACCTATAACTCTTAAGTACCCTTAGCTTTCTTTCAGGTATTTACCCTCTACCCACAGGTTTACTGCTCCCTACAACCTGATGTACCCTGATGAATAGCTTGCATAAATAATTGGAATTAAAATAAGGGAAGATAGTCTAATAACATGCCAGATGCAGGTTCAATCAATAAGCACTTTGGGCTGAAGTCTTCTATGAGACATTTCACAGATGTAATGAACTAGTTCCCAAACTTTTCATTCCTAGCAACTCATTTTGACCCTCATGGCCAAAAATGTATCTAAATCTTGCTATTGCACTTATATTTTTGACATTTACAACTTCTTAGACAATATCCACTAGAATCATATACTAAGAATTATTGTGTGTCCTTTTATTTATCTAAAACTGATCTTGTCTTTTATCTTAAAATTTAAAAAAGAGGAATTCCCTACTGGTACCATTTTGAGATTTGGCCATAAAGTATATTTGTATCCATCCTACTCAATAGCCCTCATCATTTTATTTTATAGACTTTGAATCACTGGTAACAATTTGAAATGCTTTCCCATCACAGACTGAGTCAACCAAATAAGGAAAATAAAAATCCAATCTCAAGAGGTATAAAGAAACAGCAAACAGGAGCCAGAGCCACTGTAGGGGACAGAATACACCACTATTCATCTGGGAAATTGCAACTGAAGAGTTAGGAACTTTATTAGGAAGTGCTCTGATTTAAAAGCTACATCCAAATAGACCACACTTTCCGCTCTTTTGTTCCACATCATCAAGAAGTTCTCCGATGGATGGCTAAGGCTGAGATTTCAGTTCATTAGTGATATCTATCCAAGGACAAGTAAGTGCCTGGTGTTTTTTTTCTTTGTGTCTAATAGTCTTTCAAATCTGATATCCTCTCCCACTTCTGTATCTCTTTCCGTATTTCTGTTACTTTCCACATCTTTCTTTTGCTCTTTGTGTGTGTGTATGTGAGAGAGAGAGAGAGAGAGAGAGAGAGTTTTTTCTGGAACCTCCATCTTTGTATCTGGGTGAATGGTTGTTTATCTCTGTATGTCTCTCTGTATAAGTTTCTATTTCATCTGACACTCATTAAAAGATCTGATCTTTTCATAAGAACATGATATATCAGAAAGAGAAGCATTTCAAGGGGTAAAGGTAAATACGTAACTCCAGCCTATCTTTCTTGCATTTCTTTCTTTTCCGCTAAGGCTCTGCCAACACTTCATTTTCAATGTGGTTAAGTTAGTGAATAATGAAATCTTCAATGTGACAAACCTCATCCAACTGTGAGAATCCTGAAGGGAATTTTCTCCGCTCATCTCAATTAAACAATTTCTCAGAATGAATTTTTCTATTTCTCTGCCAAATCATATAGAAATGGCAACAACTGTGGGATACTCCCACATGAATGTGCAGACCAATTTAATACTGTAATTCTCAATTTCTGGGGTTCTTCCTATAAAAGTAGTACTGAGACTTTCTAGTTTTTACTACCTACACACGTTCATATACTTAGCTCACATGTCCAACACATTTCAAACAAAGCTCAGAGGTTTTGAGTAGTGGTATTAAAAGTTAGGCATAAGCAATGAGAAGTGATAGTTTAAATGCCAAAACAGATCAGTTTTCATTTGCACTTGGTATTGTTATCCATGGAAAGAAACATTAAACCAATGAAACACTTATATAGATGAGGTGTCAAAAAGATAAAACATTCATTAATTTGGATGGTAAATATAAAAATAGAAGCAGATATTTCTTTACTTTTCTTTCTCTTTTTTTTTAAAGATTTTATCCATGATTTTCTGTCAAATAATGACAGAAAGAGACACAGTGAGAGAGGAAACACAGTGGGAAAGGGAGAAGCAGGCTTCCCACTGAGCAGGGAGCCTGATGCAGGACTTGATCCCAGGACCCTCGGTTCACGACCTGAGTTGAAGGCAGATGCTTAACGACTGAGCCACCCAGGTGCCCCAGAAGCAGATATTTCTAAGCCACATTAAGGTAAAGTATTAATTTCTTTTATATCTGCAATAGGAGATATTCTAAAAACTGGCTCATAGTTCCAATCTGTAGAAGTTTTGACCAAAGATGCTATATTAGTCAACTTCGGGCAAGGAATTCTCATCTTCTTTCTGGCTATTGTGCAGAGGATCAGAGAGTCTGCGGGTTGTATCTTTTAAGGCCTTCTCTGAAAAGTCCTCTCACAGACCAAACTGCATGGAGTTGAAATAACCCAAGAATATAAGAAAGGTCAAATAAAATGTATGTATCTTAAAAAGTTGATCCCAATAAACTTTAAATTTCCCAAAATGGGTTGTTTTAATAGTAACATCCCCTCATACTCTAAGTCTTCACCTAATATACATAAACATAATGTATAAACACAGAAGGTGCCTACCGTTATGGATTTATATTTTGTATTATCATAAAAATCGAAACACATTTGAAATCACACCAGAATGGCTAAAAATCCTATAGATTTTTAAAAAATTAGACTGAGACTATAAACTACTTTTTCAACCAAGAAGTCTGCTCTAGACTTGTATAATATCAGGTGTTCATCAAAGTGGAAGAAATAAAGTCACGAGCTTCAAATTAAAATCAAACATCATGGCAGAGATTTATGAAAAATACCTTGGGACGCTTAAATATAGATAGTCCCAAAATCAGGGGAAATATTTGCAAGCCTAGTTTTAGAAGAGATTCCAATCTAAGAATTAATCTAGTCAACCAATTCAGGGAAAGCATAATTGTATTTATTTTTTTAATTATTTTTTTTACCGTGACCCTCTCTTACCCACTGAGAACAGAAGTGTTTTCGCCATTTCTTTTATCCAAAGGACCCCAGAGAGGGTCTGTTGTATATGGCACCCAAATAAATATTGTTTCAATGAATGAGTAAAAAACAAATTATGGAACTGCATACAGTATTTCCATTGCTCTACTGTAATCCATATGCAGAAATATCTTTCTCATAAGTCTCCAAATAAGAGATCTCAAAATGAAATAACAGGCCTCTAAAGGAAAAAAGTTTAAAGGATACTTTACATAGCTTGCTTATAAAATTGGAAATTATATACAAGAATTAAAAAGACATGAAAGATGGAGATTTCAGTAACATGCAACGTTTAGAAGGTCTTAAAATGTGAACTATATAATGATCTTGATTCAGAACACATTGGAGGAAATGAATTTATAAATGCATGGCATTTAAAGACACTTTAGGGCAAGAAAACCTTACAATCAGTAGCAAAGTAGAACGGCATTTCTAAAAATTCTTTCTCCAGTTACTTTAAAAGCACAGTAGCTATTGCTTCCCTTTTTTTTTTTTTTTTGCTATTGCTTCCTTTTACATTTCTCCTGTTTAAGTCAAATCAAATATATCATATAAATACAGACCGATGCACAATGAAAATAAAATTAAATAAAGAAACTTTAAACACGAACTTAATCATAGTAATTGCCTTCCCATTTTTCAAGCACCGACTCTATTAGGTTCGACTCCAACTACTCTCCCCAGAACAAGCTTCCTTTCAGCACTGCTCCTTGGGCCCAAAAGCCATTCCAGAGACTTAAATCTTATTAAGTAGCCACTTTCACAGCCATTCCCAACTTGAGGGAAACCCTTCCACTAAGATTAACTCTACGAATTTGATCAGTCCCTGAAGTCGACTTGGGAAAAAAAACGTGGGGAAAGGATGAACAAGAAATATATCCCTCATCAAAGCAAAACTCAACTTTATTCTCCAGATGAACCTACACCCTACCAGCTCTCTTCCCTTCCTCCCTTTATGGGCTCTGGACAGGTGGGAGGAAGGTGAGTATGTCTTGGAGAGGGGATGCAACTAACTTTCCACCACCACCTTATTCTGCTCCCCACCCCAAATCAGGTCCAACTAATAACTGAAGCCACCCAGGTAAGGCGGTCTGCATGCCCCATCCCCTTAGGAGAGGGCTGGGATGGGGCAGATGGGGGGCGCGCGTGGGCAGGATGAAGGTGGGGGGTGTTCTGAACTGCAACTCTTCTTACCGCTGGAGCGCCTGACGATGTTCTCCAAAAATGTGTTCTGCGGTGCCACCAGCCCTCTCTTGCCCCCCGGCATCCTGGGTCTGGAGAGCAGCGGCCAGGATCCGCGGCGGGGGAGGGGGGGATGCAGGAAGAGAAGGTGGAGGAAGAGGAGAAAAAGGTGGAGGAGAAGATCGAGCCGAAATAAGTGGGGGCGCGGCGGCGGCGACGGGGTCCCCTGACTGTGTCTCCAGCCCGACCCGGATGAGCAGCTCTGGGGAGGAGGACCAGGCAGTTCATGGTAGTAGCGCTCCCCCGGCCGCCGCTGCCCAGACTGTGGCGGTGCCGCACACGGGGCTCGGGAACTGCAGGCTCCGCGGGGCACAGTGCGCCTGCGCCGCCCCCGCTGTCGCTGTCCCGCCGGTGCTGATGCTGAAGCTGCTGCTGAGGCTGCTGCCGCGGCGGCGGTCGCCTGGGCGCGGACTCAGCATTTCTCCCGCTGCCCCGCGCCCCGGGGCCGGGGAGCGGGAAGTGTCAACTCAAGCCCTCGCTCCCCGTCCCTTTCAGTCCAGATCCGGACCCCTTTGCCGAGCCTTCCTCTCTTCCTGCCCTAGCCCACCCCTCCCTCGCAGCTGGAGCACGGCTGCCCAGCTGAGCCCAACTTCTGCCGGGCTGTGCGCCCGGTGGCCGCTCCTCTCTCCCCGGAGATCCAGGCAAACGTTCGCTGTCCAATGGGGCCACGGAGCGGGAGAGGAAGTGAGAAGCGAGCAGGATGCCAGAGACAGCAATGGGCAGTCGGAGGGCTTACATCTCAGCTTCTACCGCCGGGGTCGCGAGCCCGGGCTGCTCCCGAAGACGTGGCTGTCAGGGCGAAGGTGTCGAGAAGCATCCGCTCCAGCAGCGGCTGAGCGTCGAGCAGGGACTGACTGGGAGGCGCGCAGGGACGCAGAGCGGCCACCTGACGCTGCTACCGCCCCCCTCCGGGCTTTGGCGCCCGAGGCTCAGCAGAAGAGCGGTCGGCCCCCGCCCTGCCCCACTCCCAGGCGCCGGGGCCAGTTAGGGTCTGCGCTCAGAGAGCGCGGGAATGGCCCCTGCGCCTCCGGCTGGAGTCCGCCCGCTGGGGAGCCTCCCCAGGGCTGCTGAGCGCGGGAGGCGAGCGGCAAGTCCCGCTACCCGGGTTAAGTTGCGGGAAAGGTTGCACTTAATGCAAGGAGTAGAGAGAGGAAGCGGGTGAATAATTCACACCAGAGAGAGGGAGTGCAGCGGACAGCATTTGTGGTGGAAAAACAGTAAAGGTGGTGGGAACGAAGCAGCACGGGGTGGGGGTGGGGTGGGGGGGCGTAAGGCGGGCAGGAATCTTCTCTGAGAAACCCCCATCCGCTCAGAGCCGGAGTGGAACTGTTAGAATACAGAGTCCAAAAGCCAGAAACTACCCCGAGAAAGGGAAATGGCATAAATGCGAATGCAGCGCCGGGGGATGGAAGGAACAGGGGAAGCTCACGCCGAGGCACCTCCTTTTATCTAAGGCAGTGGTTCTCAAGGTGGTCCCGAACTGGCAGCATCTCTTAAGAACTTGCTAGAAATGCAAAATATCGGACTCTACCTCAAAGCTAGGTAACTAGGAACACTTGGGACGAGGACCAATAACCTGTTTTAACAAGCCCTCCAGGTAAATAGGATGCATTCTCGCTCAAGTAGCAGAAGCACGGATCTAAAGCTTCCCTCCGAAGGCTCCACTGGGCCTATCCAGAAAGAATGCCTGCTAAGCAGGTTCAAAGACTAAAAGTGAGCGCTGCAGCACCGTCAGAAGTCGAAGCGAAGGACAGTTGTATGGGGGCGTCCCCTTTTGCTGGGGTCATAATATGCTAGGTAATCCTTGTTAGAAATGGTCAAGGCTAAGTTGCTATGAAGCAGCAGGAATCCTCAAGCTAGGGTCCCAGAAAACATCTACTCAGCTCCTGCCTTGGGCAGGAAGGAAAGAGGGAAGGTGTCAGACTTCGTTTAGAAACCCCTAGCTCACCAGCCACTGGCCTCGACTTTCAATCACTCTCTCTCCAGAGCACCCGGGGGAGGGAGGAAAGGCCATTGCCTGTGACTGAGAGACATAAATACACAACCACGATCCAGGTTTTAGCCTAGGGCATTTCCCCCCTCTCCCCTCTTAAATTTCCACCCATTTGCCCAGACCTTGGGCGGCTGAGTAAACCCGGAAGGTTGGCGCAAAGCAAAGGGCAGTTTGCTGGGCTAGGATTCCTTCAGCAAAAAAATCAAGAGACTCTGGAATAAAAAAATAAATAAATAAAATTAAAAAAAAAAAAAGAGACTCTGGAATAACACTAGGCTGTTTTAGCTTTCAAGTACTGCTGGTGGTGCAAGTTAATTTCCCTACAGCTAGAATGTCTTCTAAATACATTGGGGTGTATTTAGTTAAACAACAAGGGACTCGGGCACGCACTGGATCCATCTAATCCGCCTGCCACCGACAGGAGTCAGAGATGTGGCTGAGGTTACAGCTCCCTCCCTGCAGTTGACTGGGTGTGGGTTAGGGGCGGGGCGAAGTGGAAAGGCGTTCTTAAACACACAGGGCTGGATTCCTCCCTCCCCCACGGGTCTTACGTAACCTATATTTACCGGGACTAACCTAACGTACAGATATATCATGGTCCTAGACTAATGAGCCATTCACAGACTGGGGTGGTAACAGACAGACTGGTAAGTATATCTATAAATATATTTTAAAATATATAAAATATATATATTTCATAGATTGCTCTCCTAGATTTCTAACATGATAAGTCCATCATCATCATGAACAGGAATAAATATGCATATATATACACATACATATAAATATACATATAAATGTATATTAAAAATAGATATTTCATAGATTGCTATCCTAGACTTCTAACATGATAAATCCATCATTATCATTTAACAGGAAATACTTCAGATCTATATGTTCTTTTGCACATCATCAGCAGCCCACATCTCACCTCTGGGTATTGATATAAAATCTGCTTCCCATCTAGTATAAATATCTCTGTTCCTAATCACTCCTCTGTGGGTGTATTAGCTCACACTTCCCAAAGAGGAAACTCTTTTGGACTCCATCAAGACATAGTCACACAATTACTGGTAGAATTTCCCCATTTATTTCCATCTGCAGATTTAATTAAAATGACATTTATCTTTTCTTCCTTGTCCTTAACTGTATAGCATTACAACTTTTGGATTATTTTAATCATTGTTTAAAAAAAATTGGTAGTTATAAAGTGTTAAACCTTCGGTTTCCACAATTTTCTTAATCTTCGAGTTTAAATTTTCATTTTACACAGGAAGAAACCAAGACCCAGAAAGATGAAGTGCCTAGTCCAAGATGACACAGTGCTTTAGAGGCTGCACTGAACCTAGAACCGAGTCTTCCAACCCTGTAGCAAGAGCTCCTTGTAAAGAGAAATAATCTGATGTTGCCTAACTGCTGGTAACAATGAGCAACATCCAGTGATCTCTCTTGCCATCACTGATTTTGCAGCACTGGAGAGAAGAGAAACCTCTGGCAACAATTTGCAACAGCTCCTAATCAAAATAGAGTTAAGGAAAATAGAGTGGCACCGTATGGACTGACTAGCCCTAAGGAATGTGCTGGCAGATTGCAGCAAGGTGCCAATACAGCATTTTAAAAGTGTTTTGCAGACAGAATCCATATGTTGTAACCAAACTGCAGGATTTAACAGGTGAGAGAGAGGAATCAAAAAACTTCAATGTCACACAAAGGGCTTCTTCTTGTTTGTTTCATTGCAGGGATTCCATTTTAAAGCAGAATCATCTGTCCTTTTCTTCTTGAGCCATTGTGAGAGTGGTGTCTGTGAGAACCAAGAGTTCCAATACCCAGAAGTGTTTGCTGATGCCCAAGTCCCAGTTCAGACATGAATGGATATTAGCTGAACTGAGGGTGCGTTCTGGTTTAACAGCAACCAACATGAAAGCGAAGACTTGGAAATCTGACATATTAGGAAGCAGTGGTTTGTAATTACTACGGGTTCACTGAAGGATTCTTTTATCAAGCACCTCTTCTTTGAAGATTTTTTAAATGTACTTTATTTGATAGGAATGTAATTATAGGTAAACTCTCAGAAATGTATTAGAAATAGGTCCGGTCTGACTTAATGTTGGACCCCTTCTTGAAAGTAGCTTACCCACTACTCTCTGGGGGAATGATTCCCCCACCCCATCTCCAATTTGTTTCTGAGATAACCTCGCCATAGATCTAAGGTGCGACCTACAGATGCTGAATGGATAGCTCAGATGGAGGAACTGGAGCAAAGAAGAAAGAAGGGAGCCAGAGGCTGCTCTCCATCTTGGCCCCTATGGTAGGTGCAGGAAATTAGGGGAACCATAATTCCTTGATTACACATTAGAACCACCTGTGAGTTTCTCAAAATCCCAACATCCAAGGCCCAGCTCCCAGACCAGGTGAATCAGAATTTCTGAGCATGAGACTCGGACCTCAGCAGTTTTAAAGTTCTCCAGGTGATTTCCGTGTGCATCAAGGTTGAGAACCACGGGCCCAGAGCAATGCTGTCCTCTGCAGGAATCTCTGAGACTTAGATTTAGATCTGTGCCAAGATCCTCAGCTCCCAAGGACCAGACCTGCAGTTGCACATACCCCGCAAAGACCCAGCCCTAATTGTGAGTTTCTCCATCCTTGTAGCTACTGGGCATCTCGGGAGAGAAATCTCCAAGACCGATGCAACATAAATCCAAAGCCTCCAAATCACTTGCCTTCTCGGATGCAGCCTTCTACGCATTCCTCAACCATCCCTTCTGCTCTCTGCAGGAAGTTTTTCAGAGCTTCTTCTCTGTCTTCACATCTCAGGTGTCACCCTCTCGCCTCTCAGTCAGAAGATGACTGAGATGACTCACAGAGTTCACAGAGAACAGGTCATGCTGTCAATCCTTAGACCACCTGCTTTGCCTCTCTCTCTTCCTTTTCTTCTTTCTTCTAGGTGAAGAGGAAGTGATTTCCTTCTCCATCCCTCCACAGTGTGCTGTGTCCTATTCACTGGTGCCGCTGGAGGGATCTCACTTTACTAACTGCCCTCCCATCCCTTCATGTCAATGGCTCAGAGGGGTGCTCTATAGTAAGGAAGGATGTAAGTAAGAACTTCTGTGCCTCCTGTCCACTCCTTTACCCACCGTGGATTGACCTCCACCCCACTACTTCCCTCAAACTGCCTTCCCAAAGACCATTTTTCAAATTGCCAAATCCCGTGAGGCAATTTGATTAATTTTACTTTACCTGCCTATGACATTTGGTCCTGTTACCACTCCTCCCCTCTTGAAACATTCTCTTACCTTAGACTGACTGGTTTGGAATACTGAGTATGTGACCTCAGCATTTTAATTAACCTAACTGTGCCTGAGTGTCTTTATCTGTAAAAATGGAATAGTAAGGGTGCCTGCCTCAAATGGCCGATGTAAGAATTAAATGAAATCGTACAGGTGGACAGTCTTGCATCCACATTTGTGAAATTGAAAACTTTGAAATCCTAAACCTGTGTTTTCACAAATTTGTCAGAAAATCTTGACATGACCAGTCAGGAGGCTATCTGTACTCCCTTTATCCCACTCGCTATGAATATTGGCATGTTTTACTGTACAGATATTAATGTGTTTGATCACAGGGATTGCCATCCCTAACTCTGATAGGAGAGATACAAATGTACAGAAATCCACAAATCTCTTACTTCCAAAACACAGGTATCATTCCTGAGACTCTAGACACACATACCTGTGTGCCAATTGCCTCTGTGTGGCAATCCCATTAACCCTTCTCTATCCATATCCCCCACCTCCAATGCAGCTTATTCTGCCTCCCATGCATCTCTCATCTCTTAAAAGTATTCACTGTTCACTATCATTCCTGGCACTGTTTGTGATCAGGGCACCGCCTGTGTAGTCAGGGTTGAGAATTATTGTTTCCCTAATTTCTTGTACCTAAAACAAGTTCAGGGGCGCCTAGGTGGCTCAGTCTGTTAAGCAACTGCCTTCGGCTTGGGTCATGATCCCAGGGTCCTGGGATGGAGCCTGGCATCAGGTTCTCTGCTCAGTGGGAAGCCTGCTTCTCCCTCTCCCACTCCCCTTGCTTGTGTTCCCTCTCTTGCTGTCTCTGTCAAAGAAATAAATACAATCTTTAAAAAAAATAAAATAAGGCAAGTTCATAACTACATCAATCAAGACAGACTAGGTTATGGTGCAGTAACAAACAATGCCAGAATTTGTTTGCAATTGCATTGCTGCGATGGTCCTCTAACCTTGTCCCCCTGCTTCCTGTCTCTTCCTGTCTTACTCCACTCCACTCCCATCTCTGAGCTCCACCCCAATTCACTTTTCACTCTGTACTTTGTGAAATCTATTTATGTTGCCCTTCAACGTTCCCCCTTACCCTCGGGTGAAAGTCCAAAGCCCTTAGCTAGCCTTCTTCTATCCATCCCTGTCTGACTCCTGCTTACATATTTCTTCTCATCAGTTTCCCATTGCCACCCCATATCCCCATACTTCCTTGTTATCCACTCCCTTTTATTCCTTGGACTTACCATGCTCTCTCTTTCTTCCTTCACCTGTGTCCTGTATCACCAGACATATTCCTTCAGATCGTAGATGAGATATCATTTCTTCCGAAACGTCTTTTGACTTCCAAGACTGGGAGAAGGGCCCTTCCTGTGTCCTTTCCTCATGCCACCAAACACTTTCTTTAAGGCAGTGGTTGTCTTGCTGTTATAGAGAAGAGATTACAAATACAGATGAAACCCTAAGTCTCTCCTCACCAGCGCTGCTACTGGCCAGCCGCTTTGGGAGGCCTCTCTTAGGGAGAATGAAGAAAAGGAATCTCCTGTGGACAGTCACAGGACTAAGGCAGACACACCAGTTGGTCAGATGGTTATGAGCTGGATTTCACTCTTGGTGGGCACCTTCGGTGGGAAGAGGAAGGAGGCTTTCTAAGTGAGAGAACTAGAAAAAAGGAAAAGCATACTAAGAGGAAAGCTTATGACATGTGACAAAAAGTAGAGAATTCAGAATTAACAAAGAGAAATGGGAGATAGAATTAAAGACACAGTTAGGGACTCATTGGGCCAGTTTAAGGAGTTTGGGCTTATGCTGTGGGCAAAAAAAGACATGTTTTGAGTAAAGAAGTGACACAGTATTTTAGGAGAAGGAATCTGTATGTAATTGCTGTGCAACATTCTTTGGGGACTCATCACCAAGAAATTTTTATTAACTCCATATGGTGATGGATGTTAACTAGACTTATTGTGGTGATCATTTTGCAATATGCACAAATTTGAGTCATTATGTTGTATATCTGAAATTAATTCACTACATGTTGGTTATATCTCGATTGTTTTTTAAAAAGATGCTTTCGAGAGAGAAAAGACCATGACTGGAGAAATTGTATGCGAGAACCCTACATATGAGGATACGATATTTTTGATAAATTAATAAGTTATCTCCCCCTGAATCTCCATATTTACTGATACTCTCTTGCTGTCATTACACTGTGACTCCTCAAACAGCTCACCTCTTCATAGCTTTTGGATTTCAAAAGCCTAAGCATTGGAGAAAATGCAATACACAAAATGTTATAATAAAGGCTATATGTAGTCTTACCAGGCACTAGACTGCCCTAAGTACTTTATATGCATTTTCTCATTTAATCTCATTCAGTTCTTTTTTTTTTTTTTTTTTTAGATTACATTGAGAGAGAGAGAGAGAACATGCAAATGGACAGAGGGGAAGCAAAGGAAGAGGATGAGAGAATCTGAGCATGGAGCCTGAGGCAGGGCCCAATCTCAAGACGCCAGACCATGACCTGAGCCAAAATCAAGAGTCCAATGCTCAACTGAGTGGACTACTCAGGTGCCGCCAATCCCATTTAATTCTAATAGAGTAAAATAGAATTTCATACAATCCAACAAATATTTATTGAACATTTATGCACCAGGACTATAGTAGGTGTTTACATTATTCCCATTGAATCAGAAATGAAACTAAGGCACAGAGGAGTCAGGTAACTTGCACAAGATCTCCAAACCAGTATGTATTGTAGCCAAGATTATGCACCTAGGTATTCTGTTTTCAGAGCCCAAATTTTTAACCCTTCTGTTTAATCATGGCACTACACTATTTCCCAGAAGATTTGGGAAAGAACTAATAAGAACCAGCTATCTCTTATGTTCCCACTTCCAGCCTAGATAAGAAAAAATTCCCCTGTGCTAAGAGAAGGGAAACAAACTGGAGAGAAAGCAAAAGAGTAAGAAAGTCCTGTCTTTACTGCAATGTGGACAGAGCCCTGAATTTCAAAGGGAAATAACAAAAACCCCCAATAAGTCTGTGGGTGTCAAGACAGAGATGATCTGCCCCTCTCCTGGGTAGAACTCTAGAGAAGCAACAAGTCCCTGGAGGGGAGATGGCTAAATTGGGTGGCCCAAGAAATGGGATCTTAAGTAGCACAGAGAAATTCCCCAGACCGTGGTGGACATGTGGACTTGAACACAGTGGAATGATTCCTGCATTCACTAGAGGGTCACCCAGGCAGCAGAGAAAGTAAAACCTAGTGAAATTAAATCACTTATATCATTGGTTTTACCTACCTGTCTCCCTCACCACACTGTGGACTCCTTAATGTCAGAGATCAAGTCTTCTGCACATATGTTTCTTTAGCTCTGATTCAGTGCCTAGAACAAGCAGGCTACACAATACATTGATTTGTTAATTATTCAATGTCGTTGGGAAAATATTAGTGTAAAATTAAAATTTTAATTTCTACCACACTTCACACCATACACGACAATAAATTCCAAATATGCTACTAAGTTAAACATGCAACAATTATTTAAAATAGGTTTCTAAATTATTTTTGGAACATAGGAAATTATAAATAATAAGGTAAAGCTGTTTTGAGAACATCAAAGCTCTCTTACCTGCACACATACAAAAAAGCACAATGTTGATGAAGAAGAATTTAAAGGAATGAGAAAAATTATTCATAATTCATATGATTGAGACTACTGGAAGATTATATCCTCAAATGTTTTGTTGCTACTTACAATGTGATCGCTATAAACACTTAAATTTAATCTGCATTATTTATAATCTGCATTTTCTCCATCACTCTGTTAAGTTTACGTAATTGACAAAGCAATAAATCCTGATTTGTAAACCCTGATTTGTAGCATTAGCTGATTTCCATAGCTGACCAAGTTTCTATCGTGAGACATCACTAAACATGGGGTTGGAAATTGATGCACACCGTTATACAGAATTTCCACCTTACAGATAGAACAGTCATAAATAACGTCAAAAATATAGAGAATAGTAAAATGTAGTGACATAATTTAGGAAGTGATGAGTTTGGGGCATTGATTGTGTTCACTTTTAATATAATTTAATTAACTGCAAATTAATATAATTTAATCTTTATCAGTCACTACATTTCACACCCTGAAATTTTAAAAGTTGGCTCTCACAAGCAGGTACAAGCTGGTTCCAGCACACCACAGAACATAGGACTATTGTTAGGAGGATGTTCCCCCCACTGGATGGAGATGGCCTGTGTACGGAACAAAAGCTACTCGCCAGGGGAAACAAGCAGGGACCAACAGAAGGGATTTTGCCCAGGGATTTTTCTCGGTTTTCTTTTCTGCTGTAGCTAGACGAATGGACCTTAGTTTTTA